>JAQPZY010001527.1:2015000-3215000 GCA_029931535.1 Margaritifera margaritifera
AGAAGACAGATGAAAAATGCAAATATTGTCTGTGGTAATAGGAAAATAATTGTACAATATGCACAATGCAAATATTGTGTCTGTGTTAATAGGAAAATAGTTGTACAATATGCACAATGCAAATATTGTGTCTGTGTTAGTAGGAAAATAGTTGTACAATATGCACAATGCAAATATTGTGTCTGTGTTAATAGGAAAATAGTTATACAATATGCACAATGCAAATATTGTGTCTGTGTTAATAGGAAAATAGTTGAACAATATGCACAATGCAAATATTGTGTCTATGTTAATAGGAAAATAGTTATACAATATGCACAATGCAAATATTGTGTCTGTGTTAATAGGAAAATAGTTGAATATGCACAATGCAAATATTGTGTCTGTGTTAATAGGAAAATAGTTATACAATATGCACAATGCAAATATTGTGTCTGTGTTAATAGGAAAATAGTTGTACAATATGCACAATGCAAATATTGTGTCTGTGTTAATAGGAAAATAGTTGTACAATATGCACAATGCAAATATTGTGTCTGTGTTAATAGGAAAATAGTTGTACAATATGCACAATGCAAATATTGTGTGTTAATAGGAAAATAGTTGAACAATATGCACAATGCAAATATTGTGTCTATGTTAATAGGAAAATAGTTAGATAATATGCACAATGCAAATATTGTGTCTGTGTTAATAGGAAAATAGTTGTACAATATGCAGAATGCAAATATTGTGTCTGTGTTAATAGGAAAATAGTTATACAATACGCATAACGCAAATATTGTGTCTGTGTTAATAGGAAAATAGTTGTACAATATGCACAATGCAAATATTGTCTGTTAATAGGAAAATAGCTGTGCAATATGCACAATGGAAATATTGTGTCTGTGTTAATAGGAAAATAGTTATACAATATGCACAATGGAAATATTGTGTCTGTGTTAATAGGAAAATAGTTGAACAATATGCACAACGCAAATTTTGTATCTGTGTTCATAGGAAAATAGTTGAACATTATGCACAATGCAAATACAAATATAATTACAAATATGCTTAACTTGTTGACTTCAAGAAATTTTAGTTGTGCTTAAATATTTTGATTTATAATAATTCAGTATATAATTTTCAGTCTAAAATCACACTTATAAGTTGTAGAATCTACAGAGATCAAGCTAGCTTTTTGTTGCATATATCCTTGAATGCATATGCTAAATATTTTGCATCCAGTGTCTCGAAAATGTCAAAGAATAAGGTAATTTAGCAAGATTAAATTTGCAGCTAATCAAAATTTGAGTCTGGTAGGAGTAATAGAGAAATTTCTAAAGCTATCACATCGTGCTCAATTTGAAAACATTTGACTCCTCAATTTACTGTAATAAAGAATATTCCATATATACTGCAGAAAGACTTTTACCTTTTCCAATAATTCAGGATACATGTACCATTTTGTTGAGGCAAAACACGAGTACATGTGGTACAATGGTCCATATCTTGGCTACAGATCTTCAAACTAAACAAAGTTAGGTAAGGATTGGGAGATGGACTAATACACAGGGGCAAAAATCTACATCAACACTGGATAAAAGTAAACATGTGAAATTATGTGTCAATGAATGTAATATTTTGTATAAAACCAATTAAATATGCTGTACAGAAACAAGGAAATATGATTTTAAATATTTTGGTATTGGTCATTTCTGACCATTTTTTCAATAAGGAAAATTATTGAGAATTACAATTAACAAAACAATGTCCAATCTGAATGTAATTTGCCAGCTTGTTGCATCCCACTCCCGATTTTTGGTATCACATGGACACAAGGCACAACATTTTTGTGTCTGCATTTATTATTTTACATCCAGCACATAAAATTTTGTGTTAACACAACTTCTGATTCTAATACACAGGATTGAGTATATACTACACTGGAATGTGAACAACAATTGTTTTCCTTTTCACTGTCTACTCTATCTCTCCTCGATAAAAGGCAATATTTTTGTCTGTCTCATGATGTCTACTCTATCTCTCCTCGATAAAAGGCAATATTTTTGTCTGTCTCATGATGTCTACTCTATCCCTCCCCGATAAAGGCAATATTTTTGTCTGTCTCATGATGTCTACTCTATCTCTCCTCGATAAAAGGCAATATTTTTGTCTGTCTCATGAATCTTCACTTCATAAAGTAGACCAGATGGAAGCTGCTCAACCATTCTATCCCAGATAAATACTGCAATATTTTCTACAGTGCTGAAAAGAAATAAAAGAAATACTGTATGTGTTATGTTCTATCTGAAATGTTTCATGGAACTGAGACAAAGAGAAAACAAAAGAACTGGCTTGAATCAAAAAAAGTCTATATACAACAAGCTATGGATATCAACATTATAAAACTATGCATAGAATAAAATCATCTAGTGCAAACAATAATATTTTTTCACAGGCATATAATCTTTGAAAACTTTACTTGGACAAGTAATTTTACCCAAAAAAAATATTAATGGTGATAAAATACTGCTAAGAAGGCCAGGTGAGCCACCATGGAGCATCTCCAACTACCGTGGCATGATGTAAGCTTTCATGTGTTGATGTGCCATTCAACAGCAATCAATCAATCAATTAAGACTGATGCTTAAGCAGTGATATAAGAATTGGTAGGGGTGTAAGAATTAATAATCATGTTTACTTTAGACCTCAAACACCAAACATTATCCATTCTTACAAAAAAAAAAGAAAAAAATTAATTGTACAGATTTTTGCCCCAAATGAAAAGGATTTGTTAAAATGAGAGCATACTGGGGAGCTTCATTTTAATCTTCACTTTTTTCATTGCTGTCTTCTAAAATTTCTAAAATTTTTGTTTTTTGTCATGTTTTGGTCAATTTATTGAACATGCAAGTAGTGTCTTTTCAATACATATGCTAACATAAATGACAGAAAAAATGTATTCCAATTATTCATCATTAAATTGCCTCTTTTCTTGTATGAATATATCACAGACCCTTTTGAAATGTTAATTCATCCAAGCCTGGTTCACTATCCCAGTTTCCAATTGACCAGTCTGACCATTTGGATAGGGACAGACCGAGAGGACCCATAAGCTGCATAATTGTATTTATTGTTAAATGGTTACTTGACTGAATGATGGGGATCTAATGATTATCACAAATGTGTCATGTAAGGGGTATTTAATTTAAATCCACCGGGAGGGAGCAAGGGCATGACACTTTTTTTCCAGTGGTAACACCACTAGAAAAGAATCAAAATTATATATTTTTTTTAAAAATCAGTGAATTTATTGCCTCACCTATGACAATGTTGCTGCAGCCAAAATAAATGATTCAACAACAAATTTAACCTTGACCTCTGACCTTATAACCACTCCATTCATTTCCGAATATGTGACAAATCTGGTAAAAATACATGTAGGGAAACAGAAGATATAGCACCTATATAGAGCTCTTAACAATTTACAACAAAAAAAACCTAAACAATAATTCACCCTGTGACTTTGACCTTTGATGCCATCATTCATTATCCCCCAATGATATGCCATATACACTGGTTAATCCAATGAAAAGTCTAATGCCTGTCCATAGACTCGTATATTTTTTTTTCCACAAAAAAACAATATAGGAAACTGACCACTGTGACTTTGACTTGATCTTTTGACCTTCACATCAGCAGTGGTATTTGTATCCAATGGTAAATAACTTTACTTTGTCTAATGTCAATTCATCTGTTGCAATAATAGACAGTACAGCAAGTTCCAAAAATTATAAATTCTGACTATCAAACTAATATTTAAACAATTGTTCCCTATGACCTTGACCTCTGAGCTCCTTGACCATTAATCTCTAGAGATATTCCTTTGTCCCTGATTCATTTGTGGGCAAAGCATGCTGACGATCAAGTTAGTTGGCAGTTTTGTTATAAAACCTCATCCCATCTTGGGTGATATAATTATAATTAACATTGTTTTTCTTTAAATTCAATCTCATACAAAATCTTGAATGGTGTATGGAGCAAGGAAGATGTGCACACAGATGGACAGGAAAAAGATCACTCCCATATTTTATTATTATTATTATTATTATTATTATTATTATTATAAATAGAGAGAGAGAAAGAGCAATAGAGAAAGAGAAAGAGCAATAGAGAAAGAGAAAGAGAGAGATCTGTGTATACATACACAACTGATCTGACCAGAATGGAACACATTTACTGATGATGGTCACTTAAAATAAAACTCTTTCCTACATGACAAATGACTGGATTTATGCTACCTGACTAAACATAGTAGATACATACCTAACAACACTGGCAAAATAGGGGACATCCTTATCGACATTCTTATGGTCGAGTACATCCATGATGGCTCTCTATAAGATATAAAGTAATTTTCTTTAGAATTTTTCAAAATTTAACAAAAAGTGACATTTTCATAGGTACTTAATATTTGTCGATATGCTCGACCACAACATTCATTAAAATTCATATCCCATGAGGAACAGAGAAATCACAGCATGTCAAATCAATTCCGTGCTTTATCAACCATTTTAACAGATAATAAATGAAAACTGAGATTTTTTTTCATGCGTACAGTAGTAAAAACAATGAAACTTTTTTAGTAAATTAGTATTCTCCAAAAATACTAATACTCAATCACAATTACATAGGGGTTTACTCTCTGCTACCTCTGAATACAGCCCTCCCTGAATATATCACAAAGGGAAGTAACTCTTACAGACTAACTTCCCTAGAATTCTCCAAAAGTGAGGTTAGCACAACAAAGATTATGTGCTTATATGCATTTAAGGGCGAGCCGTGTGGGATCCTGCACCTAGCTAATGCCTTACATTCAAAAGTTTCCTGGGTGAATCCAGCGAAAGTTGCAAGGTCATGCCCGGGGCTAAGGTTGTGCTGTCATGAAAAGGGCATTGGTAACTGTCTGGGCATCTCCCAGTGGTCTGACCAGATTCAGCTCTCTCTTTTGCACAGCCATGTCAACAAACAGAAGCTAGAGAAAGTGGACGGGCATGCCAGCCAACTGACTCCACTATGTCTTGAATTGAGACATTATGTTCGAAGGGCAGGCTTGTGGAAATCACTTATATTTCATGAGCCGATATCTTCAGGAGTCGTACCTGACCCTATGAGAGTTCAGAGTATGCTATCTAATAACCCCCTTTAACCAAGTGGCCAGTCATCGTGGGGTAATGTCTTGTTATCCTGCCTTAACTGGCAGATAGAGCCATTGACAGCTGGTGCAGACATTCTCTGTGCACCACAGATATCATCTAAGAGTGCATACTGGGTCCTGCATCTTCACCTCTCTTGATATATCGATCAAGGAAAGAGAGCAGATAGTTTTGCTTCTTGCCTATCAAAGGTAATCTGTTTTTAGAAACAAAACCAGGCTGCTTCATGAGTACAACTGAGCCATTAGAACAGAATTGTATGTAGTTCGGATCCATGGACAGCACATGCAGCTCACTCCTCCTGCAAGCTGAAGCTAGTGCTATCATGAAGCAAGTATTGTATGATAACTGCTTCAGTGAAGTGGCAGACAGGCTTGAACTTAGACAATTTGAGCCATGTCAAGACCAAAGAGAGGGTCCATTTTGGGAACAAGGTGAGCAAGCATTGCCTGGATATGTCAAAATTGGACAACAAGTTGGAAAGGTCCTTGTTGAGACCAATATTGTCTCTTCCATGTTGCTTGAACATGTCTGAGATCACGGAACTGTATCTCTTGATTGTGATATGGGTTAGCTTCTTGTATTCAAAGAGGAAAAGAAAGAAGTTAGCCAGCTGGGAGATGGAGGCTGACAATGGTGTGACGTCATTAACATGACACTAGTTGAAAACACACCACTTCCGCTCATATGCCTTCAAAGTGGTGGGCCATCTAGATGTCATGATCCTCTCCACAACCGAAATGCTTAACTCCTTTTCACGAAGGATATCCCTGACAATAGCCAGGCATATGAAGGAAAAGTTTGCTTGAACAGAGTGGGGTAATTACGATTTTCCTAGGTACATCCATTGCCATATCAAACAGATCATTGATCAAGAATCTGTCGCATCAGAGTGGGGCAATATTTTGCAAGCCCCATGTCTCATATTCTGGATTAGTTTCAGTATTAGAACCACTGTAGGGAAGGCATAAGCCCATATTTCCTTCCAGCTGATTGAAAGGGCATTGATGGCCCATGCCTCTAAGTCTGGGAATGGAGAGATGAAGGCAGGCAGTTTGTTGTTCCACCTCGTCACGAATAGGTCCAGCATTGGTTGGCCTCATAGGGTACAGACTCAATGGAAGATGAACAATGAGTTGATAATGAGTTGGCCAGGATAATAAGCCTGCCTGGGATGTGTTGGACTTGTATGTTTATATAATATTGGACACACCCATACTGTAGCACAAAGGTAGAGTGATTTCGTCACCCCACCCCCGGTTTGAAGAGGTAGTTCACTGCATCTCAATTGTCTGACATTATCAGAACTGTCTTCCTTTAGCTGCATTTCTTCCCAATGTGGGAGGCATTAAGAATGGCCTTTATTTCTACAAGACTGATGTGAAGAGCGTTCTCTTGTAGTATCCACTTGCCATTGACAGTCACAAAGTCCTGTAGCAAGTGTGTCCCCCAACTTGACAAAATGGGACTCCACCACCTACTTTATGAGCAAAAGCTCTATCTCCTTCTGTACAATGTCCGCCTTTGCTTGGGATCTACATTATGAAGGGGGACAACAAAAGTGGTGAAGGCTGGATGAACAAGATCCAGAGCCCCTCCAGAAATGACTTGGATGGCCCAATCATTTGTCAAAAATAGGTTGATCCAAGTTTGGCAGAACAGATGGAGTCTGGCACCTACAGGAGGGTCACTAGCGGGCAGGATGGACAGCAAGTCGTTGATGGTTGGCAGGAGGGTTGGGGGAGGAGAAACCTCGTTTTCTCTCCCCACTCCTGGCCTTCTTACAGAAGTTAGGGGCATATGGCTGCCTGTAACTTGCCTGCCCGCGAAAAGGTTGCCTCTGTTACTGAGAATTACCCAAGATCTTTCTGTTGCTGATCATCCCTTCTCTGGTAAACCCCCTGACAAGGTCATGCAGACTTGCACAGAGAGCAGAAGCGGCAACTCCTGTGCCACATGGTCTCTCACCTCTTCAATTCAACCGCCAAATAGAAAGAGGGAGAGGGGACCAAACGGGAGGTAGCACAAGGTCACTTATGGCGGGGTTTGAGAAGTAGATCACATGAGTGTGAATCTTCTTATCAAGTCGAGGTTACAAGATGTCGTTAGGGCATTCACCATCATGTCATGAGCAGTCCTATTGACTACCTTGGCAATACGGCATACTGACTCCCTGTCATTGTCACTTCCAGCCATTTCGACTAGGAAAAGATCACCAGAGACACCATGTTGAGTTGGGAGGAAGTTGACATTTTCCTGACCGACTTAGATGTGGCAATAAATGCTTGTCTGTCCACTTTATAACAGAGTGGGGCAGACATCTTGATGGCAGTAATATCCTTCTCTATGCTAGTTACATCTGAATGATAAATAACGTATGTGATATGTACCAGTGTGGTGGGAAAATTGCAAGCAACTTACTCACTGAAAAGAAGGCCCTCAAAGTAGCATGGTTACAAATTTTGTCCAAGAGATGCACAGTAATTTCTGCAATCTTTGACTATTGTGGCCAAATTCGACTAGGTAGCACTAAACTGGCCATTGAGTGAGCTGGGGGCATTGTGGCACTATAATGAGTAAGACTGATCCAATAAATGCTTGTCTGTCCACTTTATAACAGAGTGGGGCAGACATCATGATGGCAGTAATATCCTTCTCTATGCTAGTTACATCTGAATGATAAATAACGTATGTGATATGTACCAGTGTGGTGGGAAAATTGCAAGCAACTTACTCACTGAAAAGAAGGCCCTCAAAGTAGCATGGTTACAAATTTTGTCCAAGAGATGCACAGTAATTTCTGCAATCTTTGACTATTGTGGTCAAATTCGACTAGCTAGCACTAAACTGGCCATTGAGTGAGCTGGGTGCATTGTGGCACTATAATGAGTAAGACTGATCCCAATGAGTGCAAGTGCTCTTATATCTGGACCGCATATGAGACACTGAACACAAAAAGTGGGCCTATCATTCAACCTTATAGGCAAGATCGACTTTGGTACTGATCTGCTGCAGCTGAACAGGGCCATTTTATCCTCCATAACATTATCAATTGTGGCACTATCATGGGTAGACTGATCCCTATGAGTGCCAGTGCTCTGATGTCGGGACGGCATACAAGATGCTGATCAATGTAGGTTGGCCCATCAATCAACATAATAGGTAAGATCGGCTTCGATACTGACCTCATGCGAGCTGAGTTGGATGGCAGAGTTCACTCAAGACGGAACAGGGTCATTTTATCCTCCATAAACTCGACAAGTTCCTTACGCTACAGCAGGTTATGGGAGATGGGATCCACAAAACTGGTCCCTACTTGCACCATGCAAGACATTATCTGAGGTGCTTACTTATGAGGGCTTTGACAGTCCCATGCCTGTAATGTCTCTGTCTACGACTTGTCTTGTAGAATGCTTTACAAGTCAGCCACTTGACCTGACTATGGTAACAGCTGAATGCCGGTTGGTCTGTCTTGATTAGCATGTCAACAGATGCTAGAATCTTGGACCAAGCTGTTGATGGAGAAGGAGTAGAACAAAACTCGGGTGAAGACGTCTTCAATTGATGCCCAGAAGGCAGAGTCTTCTCTTGTCATCATTAGGACCAGCAAAGATGATGAAGCTTGTGAGCGTACTTCATCATCTTCTAGATTAATGTGGCGAGGCCAACACCTTTTGTACAATCATAGTTGTAGCTGGTGAATATTGTCTAAGTGGCAGCCAAACATACTAGCAGAACATCCAGATTGGGATATGGTAACTACCAGATGATCACTAAGTAAGTCCTCTCATAGAGTGGCATGTGAATGAGTTGATTCCATCTCATGTGGGTACTCGGGCACTAAACTGGGCATAGGGTGCCTTGAGTGTATTGTGGGTGGTGGGTATGTTTATCCATGAGAGTGCTTGGGTTTAATGTCAGGTAGGTATACTGGACAAAAACATTTGCTCCTTTGACTTCAACTGCAAGATTGACTGTGGTGTTGACCTGTTGCAATAAGAAATGTATGTCAGAGTCCGGTCATGGTGGAACAGTGCCATTTTCACTTGTCCACGTCTTTAACCTGGGACAGGTTAGGAGATATAGGATCCACAGAACTGGTCCTTACTTGCATGGTGTGAGACAATACCTGAGTCGGCTTGATTTGATCTTGATCATATGTCTGGCTGTTGAACCCCTTCGGTATCAGGCCTAGAGGTTCTGCCCAAAATGGTATCTCAGGTTGAGACGGTGAAGGTGGAGCTGGGGCTGTAGCTGTTGCTGAAAGGGATATCCAGGATCGCTTCTCAGCCAGTCGGTCCTCTGAATTGCGATCCAACAGGAAATCATTGATCAAGGTGACCTCAGTGTGAATACTAATGCCGTCCTGGTCTCTCAGAGTGCGCTTCTACATTTTTCCTTTCTGTTTTGATTTTGCTTCAAGTAGTATATAATTACATGTGTTCCCTGTGTGGCAACCCACACAGGATAGATATGTACTATGATTGTCACCTACACCTTTCCACTGTTTACAAGGGCCCTCGGGTGGCCGAGTGGTCAAAGGCGCTTGCCTTTACAGATCACTGACATCTCACCTCTGTCCACCCGAACAGACTGCCTATACAGGTAAAGTCCTTGAAGCATCACTTTTAGTAACTATGAAGTGTATGCTATGACCAAAAATTTTCTATAGAAAAATTACCTGTATGTATCCGACCAAAGCGGAAATAATAGAGAAAAATGCATGCAGCATCAACCTAAATAACCACTACAACCACAAGTTTTCTATAGCACAAACATTACCTGCACAACGCAATACAATTATTAATTATATGAATACCCTGAGTTGAGAAGCCATACAAGCAACGTGTGCAGGTAAGTACAGAAAGGCACCTATGTTTACAACAAAGTTGTAATTCTACAATAGATGGAAAGACTCTGTCTGCAAAAGAAAGGAGCAAGATAAAGTTGGAAATATAGATGGAGTATGCTTCCCTGAGAGGAGAAACTCCTCCAACTGCTCTAATGTTGAATATCTTCAAAAATTCTTGCATATGGTTTTCAAGGTCTCTCAACAGGAGAGAGAGCGTGCTACTTGGAATAAACGGTAGTAGTAACTGAGGTACACACTGGATTTGGCACCAATCCCTGTGTCAACAGGAGATCACTCTGTCTGACTGCACTTATGTGTCCAGATATCATTTAGCTCCTATAGATGAAAATGTTAGCTGGGAGGGAGGGATTTGCGAGGTATTAAGATCGGGTAACGTGTTAGAAGAAGAAACACAAATGTTGTATACACCAAGTATATCAACCTTTTCACTTAATATACCAATGAAAATAAATGTTGGTTTTGTTTGGTTTGGTTTTGTGGGTTTAATGCCATTTTTCAGCACATGATTGGCTATATGTGGTGACCAGGATATTTGTTGAGGGAAGAACCCAGGAAGACCCTGGGAAGAACCATCAACCCACAGGAAGCAACTGGCAAGCTTTCTCACAGACCCACACTGGTCAAACTGAGACTCGAACTCACGCAGACAGAGTTGAGACGTGTGAGTGATCTGTAAAGGTGAGCACCTTAGACCACTTTGCCACCTGTGGTCCCAAAATAAATGTTGAATGGTCAAAATTAAATATAAATTGCAATGGATTATTCGGTGGCACTGTCCACAGCTGCAACCTAAAGTTTCAACTGCTTACATCCAGGATATGGGTGGGCAACAAGCAGGAACTAGGGGAATTAATATGTAAGAGTTACTTCCCTTTGTCTATATGATAGATAGAAAATAGTTCATCTTTCAAGGAGGGCTGGATTTGGAGGTAGCAGAAAGTAATTCCCTAATTGTGAACGTGATCGGGTAATGTATTTGATGGCGAAAATTACAGTCACTGCTTTGACTTCTACATATAAACTTTCAATCCAAAATTCACTTGAGTTCTTGAAAGGTCAAGTCTAATAACACTCCAATAATACTCAGGGTCTATGTTGTTTGTTCTACTGATTACTCCTAGCAAACTGCATAGACCCAGATCAGCCAGTGCAACAGATCTGGGTCTGTACAGTTTGCAACTGAACTCGATTTATAAGCAAGTATATATGGTACCCATACAGATGAATGCATTCTTTAGGCTTCAAGAAGGTACATCCTTTAGTTTCAGAGAAGCAAAGATAAATGCAATAACACTTTCAGGAAAATTAATCATATGTCTCATCTACACTTTGAAGTTTTATGATGCAACTGAAATGCACAGATTCAAGTCAAAAAGGGACCATAACTCCAATAAAAAAAATTTTGGTAAATGATGAAAAAATCAAATTGACCTTGATTTTGTTAATGAAAAGCCTCATATCAAATTTAACTTGAACCCATTAAGTACTTAAAAGGTTACGAAGTGAAAACGAAATAAGGATGAAATTGAAGTACCAAAGTCAAATAGGGACCATAATTCCATGAAATTGTTGTGGAAAATACTAAAAAATTGAATTAACCAAGGTCTTCTGAATGTGAAGCTTCAAATTTGGTTTGATTTATGTCCGTCAGAACTTATTATGCGGAAACAAACTTTGTGAAGTGATGTGACATGATGTGATGGACATAGGTGCCATGTGCACAGATGTGCTACATCCATAGATATGGCGGGGGGCATACAAACTTAAACCAATAACTATTGCTTACATGATCAATCACTATATACATAAATTATACATCACACATTTTCAAGAAGGGGACTTTTAAACACATCAGAAAAAAAAATGTGTATTTAAACAGCATATGCAACTACTATATCAGAGTATGGCTGACATCACAAAATTTAACACATCAAACTAGCTGCAACTAGCCTGATCATGCAAGAACTCTTATTCAAACAAGTGAATTGGTAGTCCAATAGTTGTCAAAAAGAAAATAAGCTGCCTCACATTCATGTATTTCATGAGATCCACCAAGTTTATCACCATTCCTGTCACTGGATCAACCTACAAAAGACATGTTGATGTGAAAGATTAAAATGATTACTACACATGTCATCTGTACAGCAAACTAACATTTAAAACCCTTTCCTAAATAAACATTCAATTAATACAGGCATATCTTTTAATTTGAATGTGGTAAAAGGTCATACTATAATATCATACAGTAAGGACAAATATCACGTAATTTTGGGCAGTCTCAGAGTCTCACAAAAAACAAATTTGAATGCTAAACTTTTTCTAACTTATTATTTTTTATTTTTATTAACTGACTTACATGTAAGATATAAACTCTGACTTTAAGTTAAGACTTAATGACCATGCCTTGCACATTTTCACAATATGATGCAGCTTGAGGAAAGCATCAATAACCTGCAGATAAAGGAACTCAGTATTATTTGAATTCAACTGTAGCCATAATTATTATCTGAAAAAAGTGAACCCAAATAATAATGTTAACATTTTATGTTGGGAGCCATGGTAGCTCAGTTGGCAGAGCATGAAACTTGTAATCCATGGGTCACAGGTTCGATACCTGCCCAGGCCAGCCCAGGTCAGATGCCTCAGTGTGTCCTTGGGAAAGACACTTAGCTCCCATTTCCTTGGCATGATCTATCCAATAATGTGTTAAAGGTGCCGTTAAAACCAATAACAACAAAACAAAAAACATTCTGTGTCAATATACATGGAAGAAAGCTGACCAAAACACAAAACTCAAATTTCTAAGTATATTTTCTGCCATAACTCTCAAGCTGCTGCCTGGAAAATATGATAAGTGCAGAGTTTTTAAATATTTTGTTTTCCTGCTGATTTTAAAGAGTTATGAAAGCTGATAAATTTGATTTACTTCATTTCAGTTTTTTGAGCAAATTGAAGAGCTCTTCTGAATTAGTTTGATCATAAATGTTACATGCTTTCTAGTGAAAATCACATGGTATGCTTCCATTATATTACACCTGCTGCATTTTAATAATACTCTGTACTAATAAGGCATGGTTGACTCTAGAGATCATTGACAAACGGGTCTCAATAATCTTGACCTTCAGTCAATGTATGCAGTCTTGAACTAAACTTAATGTGCAGAAACCTTTATTTTCTTAGTAGACTTATCATGACCTTGACCTTTGCCCCTAAGACCCCAAAATCTATTGGTTTCTTTTTTACCCTAAGTCCAAGCCACTCAGAAAGTCTGATCAAGGTACGTACTCTGGAACAAAATTTATTGTACAGAATCCATTTTTCTTTGAGTTACAATGACCCTGACCATTGACCTTTTAATCCCCAAATCAATACACCTTTTCATTACCTTAAGTCATGTCCCTCCACAATTTTTGTTCAAGGTATGTGGTCTAGAACTGAAGTTATTATTTAAAAACCATTTTTTTCAGTCACAATGACTCTGATCTTTTACCTTTTGACCAAAAGTCAATAGGCTGCTTTCTTACCCAAAGTATAAGCCATCCACAAACTTTGGTAAAGGTACATGGTCATGAACTAGTTATAATGCCAAAAACATTTTTAATCTTCAGGTAAAACGGACTTGAACATTTAACTTTTGTCCCCCAAATCGATAAGTTTATTCCTTACTCTAAGTGCAAACCATCCACAAAGTTTAGTCCAGGTTTGTGATGTAGAACTAAAGTTATTGTGTGGAAAGCATTTTTCTTCTTTCATTAAATGACCTTGACATTTGACCTTTTGATCCCAAAATCAGCAGGCTTCTTCTGAACCCAAAGTGCAAGCGATTCACAAAGAATGGTCCCAATCAGTGATGTAGAACTGTTATTTTTTGTGCATACACCATTTTTCTTTTTTGCAGTCACTGTGACCTTGACCTTTGATCTTTAAACTCCAAATCAGTAGGTTTCTTCCTTCCCCCAAGTGCAAGCCACTCACAGTATTTGGTAGAGGTAGATGTTATAAAACTGAAGTTATTGTACAGAAATGAAAAAGGAAACAGATGGCATAACAATACAGTAAAACCTGTCATGAGCGACCTCTGCTATTAACGACCACCTGTCATGAGCGACCACAATCGTAATGCACGGATCAATTTTATTATATAAACGCACTGTCGTGAGCGTCCACCTGCAGAATGCGACCAGCGACCGCGATTTCTTGGCAAAATATACATTTTGACACTGCTATGAACGACCGCATCACAAAAACAGATAAACACAACTGACCTTTATTTAACCCTTTGTAACCATGGCCGCTTAAGAAGCAAAGACATTAAAAACAAAATCAAAAACTTAAAAACAAATTAGGCTGGCTACCGGTTTCTTGAATTGTACAGGTCATGCATGTAGTGTCATATGTTATAGTTTGTAAACCAGACTAGAGTACATGCCGATTGCTCATTCGGAAATACCTCGGCTATTTCTATGAGACTAAAGTATGATCCATAGGATTTCCCACGAAATTGTGCATGGCAGCTTGTTCTAAAATAATACTGCTATGAACGACCCTATCGCGAGAACTGAGGCAAACACCACTGACGTTTATTTTATCCTTTGTAACAATGACCGCTTCCAAAGTAAAGACTGTTCTAACAACAACAAAATTATAAAAACAAATTAGACTGGCTGCCGGTTTCCTAACTTTTGCAGGTCATGCATGTAGTTTCCTTTGTTCTAGACTGTAAACCAGACTAAAGTACATGTCACTAACTGCCATTGTAGTGCCAAAGTCAATATAGAGGTCACATACATCATTTGTCTTTGGAGTTAATCCGTAATGCCTGGGGTGAATGAGGTCTTTGTCTTTCTTTAATACCAGTAGGTGAGAATCATTTTCCGGATTCTATTGTCATTGTGAAAGGCTTCTGTTGTTTGTTGGGGTGGTTTTGATGTTACATAGATTACAACCCACACACCAAACCATCATCTGTTTACCTTAGTGCAGCCGGTTACACCCTCTGTTTATAGAGTTAATCCTTTTGTATCGTCGGTGAATAAAGTCTTTGACTTTTGTCTCTAAATAAATTTATTCTGTTTCTGGATAAATTAATTGTGTCTTTTTATTTCATTCATTGGTACATATACAATGTATATGTATTCCATATTTCCCCAAAGCCTGATCAAATCTGCTACAGTCCTTATTACAATTGATCCCTTATAACATTAACACCTAGCACTTTAATAACAATGGCAGAACCTCCGATTAAAAAGAGACAAATTCTAACATTGGAGGAAAGAATTAATGTAATTGAAAGAAGTGAAAAACGGGAAACCGTTTGCAACATAGCAGCCACTTGAAACGTTGGTAAAACTCAAATTTAGGGTGTTATAAAAGACAAGGAGTCAATTAGAAACGAACTCATATGCTAATACTAGTACATGTACGTGTGATCTTCAAATATAAATGTGATTCATGTTTAATGATAGATGTATATCTTTATTACTATTTAAAATTATTTTCAGATTAATGCATGCAATATTTTAACAAGAACTATGAACAAAGAATACAATAAATGTACATGATTGTGCTTATTTTTCCCTCTTAAACAGTGCTGAATTTTAACCTTTTAAACTGGTCTTTTTGTACAAACCTGTTGTGAGAGACCACCTGTCTTGAGAGACTGCATTTTGCTGGCAGAAGGGGCGGTCTCTCATGACAGATTTTACTGTATATGTTCTGCATTGTGTTGGGAGTATAAAAATCTATTTGTAGCATCCCTGAAAGGTGCTAGTTTCTAAAGTCTGAATGCTAACAAATAGTTTTTTTCCAGTGTTTACATTTTTACAGGTGCTACTTAAATATTGAAACAAAAATAAAGAAACCAGAGAGTGTTTCTGACTACTTACTGGCCCTCGGAGTATAACCTCAACTGAAAATACAAGTAAAAAATTTGAATGGTCTTTAGCAAATCATCTGGAAATTGGAATATCAAAGAAAACTATGTTTCATTCATATATTTTATTTATGAATTTTAATGAGTGTATTCCTTTTAAATGTGATGTACTAGTTGTGCTTTGTTTATGTGGCTCCTCTACATTGACACTACCATTTTCTCTACATTGACACAACCATTTCCTCTACATTGACACTACCATTTCCTCTACATTGACACTACCATTTCCTCTACATTGACACTATCATTTCCTCTACATTGACACTACCATTTCCTTAACATTGACATAATCATTTCCTCTACATTGACACTACCATTTCCTGTCCAGCTGACAAGAAGTTATCTTAATTAAGCTGTACCAAACTAAAGTCTATTTCTACATGATCAAGTAGGTATACCCTTCCAGTTTTCTGAAGAAAAAAAATTTGCCAAATAAAAAATGATAACTACAAACCTTAACAACACAAAAGCTCATTTTTTTGAGCAGGTAAATGAATTTAAATTAATTGAGGTTAAAATGATCAGTACTATAAGAAAAGAGCTATCTTTATGCTGACCTTTATGGATATGTATCCTTTATTTAGAGGTTAAAGTGGTCATAACTATAAGACTACAAGACTGTCACTATGCTGTCCTTAATGGCTATGTGTCCTTTATTTAGAGGTTAAAGTGGGCATCCTTTATTTACAGATTAAAGTGGTAATAACTATAAGAGGACTGTCACTACACTGTCTTTTATGAACATGTGTCCTTTATTTAGAGATTAAAGTGGTCATAACTATAAGACTGTCACTATGATGTCCTTTATGGATGTGTCCTTTATTTAGAGGTTAAAATGGTCATAACTAGAAGACTGTCACTATGATGTCCTTTATGAACATGTGTCCTTTATTTAGAGATTAAAGTGATCATAACTATAAGACTGTCACTATGATGTCCTTTATGGATATGTGTCCTTTATTTAGAGGTTAAAGTGGACATAACTAGAAGAGGAGTGTCACTATGCTGTCTTTTAAGAACATGTGTCCTTTATTTGGAGATAGATTAAAGTGATCACAAATAAGAAATTACTTATAAGTTTGATCCTTTATAAACAGATGTCTTTCATATGGTGCTGTCTGCTACTAGTGCCTTCATTGCATTTCTTATTGTTTGCAAAATGTCCACTTGGAATCATGAAAAATAAATAAGTTTCGATACTGTACATTTTAATCCTAAATAAATGACTATCATAAAGTAATAGTACCTTTGTAATTGTGCCCGTGTCCATTAGGATTGTTGCATTTTCCAAATAAAGTTTGATTCTCTTCATCACTAAGCTCAGGGCTGAAATAAAAGACATACATATATTCAAAGAAAAAACACAAGACGTACAGCTAGAAAGATAGATACATAGATAACAGATGAATAGTTAGATAGATACTTTAAGTTAAAAGCATAAACAGGTAATTGATAACAAATTGTTCAAATAAAGCAATGGACAGACAGAAGGACACATGCAGAGTGCCAGTGAATGATTCATATAATGACAGACAGAAGGACACATACAGACTACCAGTGAATGATACATATAATGGCAGACAGAAGGACACATACAGACTGCCAATGAATGATACATATAATGACAGACAGATGGACACATACAGACTGCCAGTGAATGATACATATAATGACAGACAGAAGGACACACATACAGACTGTCAGTGAATGATACACATAATGACAGATAGTTGGACACATACAGACTGCCAGTGAATGATGCATATAATGACAGAGAGATGGACACACACAGACTGCCAGTGAATGATACATATAATGACAGACAGATGCGTATAAATATAAAGAAAGATAAATATATGAATCAATAAGTACTGGTAACAAGCACAAGCATTTTAATTAAATGGATTAATGAATGAAAATGAATTAATACAGTACTTGTACTTTAGCTCTTTGTAGGATTTTACAAATAGAAGTTCATGGCAACAATTTCCCCAAAATGTGGTAGTCCATTCTGTAAGAAAAAACCTGTAATACACATGTAACAACTGAGAGCAAGGGACCACAATTTATATGCCAAAGTAGCCTGGACAACTAAAAGTCATTGTTGAGCAAGAAAACTCCAATTAATTACAAGTCAAAAATGAAAAGTAGTTCATACAAAATTATGCAATATTATAATAAATGTCGGTAAATAATAACTTAACAGGTTCTAAACAGAAAATGTCACTGTACAGCTCTTTTCAGGTGAACCAGATATTGAAACATGTAAATGTTTTATGGGTTAGTTAAGCACTTGATAACACATTTATAACAACTATATAAGCATCCAAGGAAAGGACAATAGTGAAATCTAGACAACAAAGTTAAGGTGGCAAAACTGTAAAAGCTTATCTCAGGGGTTTTAGACATTTTTTTTTAACATTATTAGCGCTTTAAGTACTCTCTAGTAATTTCTTTGTCCCTTTGAAATTTTGCATGTTCTCCAAATTTGGAATACAGGTACATAATGTTCTCTGCCCTTGGGATCCTATGCGGAACACTGTTAATACAGTGTTCCCTCATTATAATAATGTTCATGGGAGCCATGGTAGTGTACCATGTTATAGGTGAGGCTGCTTCATATGCTTTATATTAAGGTACATTACATGGAAAAGAATTCAACCAGTTTAATGGAATCAATGAGTACACCGATGTTTTATCAGGGACTGTATTGTATTGAGGTAATTTATATTGAGGTACATTACATGGAAAAGAATTCAATCAGTTTAATGGAATCAAAGAGTACACCCATGTTTTATCAAGAACTGTATTATACTGAGGTACATTACATGGAAAAGCACTCAGTGCTCAAAGAATTTTTTTTTCAGACACGGGTCCAGGGCAAGTAACTTTTTAAAACAAGCACAAGTCCTTACTCAAATTTCACTAGCCCCAGCTCCAATTCTATGTGCCCAAAAGGGCCCTATCTTTTTTACTATTATTTTGACACGTGGCTGAAATTGCTGTACTTTAAATATGAAAAGAAATAAACAAAAATCATGTTAAACTGTCTCATGAGTCTATTCACCTCTCAAACTATTTCACATAAAACAATGTTTTCCTCCAGATCCTGATGTCAACCATTGTCCAACTGCTCCAATTAGTTTTTGTGACAATACTGTGGATGTGTCACAATTTCAGAAAACACTCACTCCTTGTTAATAAAATCAGCATCTACCAACTCACTGAGCTAAAAGGATTTAAATATAATGTAATGATCTCAGTTCCTTAAGGGTGAAAAAACACTGTATTTGGGGGCTTTTACAAGTTGCTAATTGCCAAGTTTAGCTTAATTGTCAAACAATCTCATAGGTTCTGCTCAATATATTTAACCAGCTTTACCAAGTCAGCAAGAGCAAGGGACAGCTTATTATTATTCCTGCTGTACAAATGAGTGCTAATTATAGGTAACCAATGAAATACAGAGAACAGAAATAGTACTGTTCCCCATTCATAGGTCATGTGCTTTGCTTTGTACACAAAGTGTATAGCTTTTGGTACAATTAAACCTATGATCTTCATAAAGTGAAATGATTTATAGATTAGGCCCATCAGGGAGCTGAGTATTATTAATTTACCAGTGTCTTTCAAGAACTTCAAAATAAAAATGCAGCATTTTATCAGTGGGCTCAATGTTTCTTTCAGGCAAATCAGATAAAACACTTTTTTTGGACAGACCCGATGGGCAACTTACTTATAATACAAGAGGGACCCGATCTAGATTTAGAAGGGACTCAGGCATGAGGCTATCGGATTTTTTTTAGCTCTGCAATTCAACCAGTTTAATGGGATCAATGAGCATACCCATGTTATATCATGGAATGTATTATACCGAGACATTTTATATTAAGGTACATTACATGGACTGTATTATACCGAGATATTTTATACTGAGGTACATTACACGGACTGTATTATACAGAGATATTTTATACTGAGGTACATTACAAGGACTGTATTGTACCGAGATATTTTATACTGAGGTACATTACATGGACTGTATTGTACCGAGATATTTTATACTGAGGTACATTACATGGACTGTATTGTACCAAGATATTTTATATTGTGGTACATTACATGGACTGTATTGTATACTGAGATATTTTATATTGAGATACAGTACATGGACTGCATTGTACCTAGATATTTTATATTAAGGTACATTACATGGACTGTATTGTACAGAGATATTTTATATTGAGGTACAGTACATGGACTGTATTGTACCAAGATATTTTATATTGAGGTACATTACATGGAATTAAAGAATTTAACCAGTTTAATGGGATCCATGAGCACACCCATGCTATATCAGGGGCTGCATTATACTTAGGTACTTTATACAGAGGTGCAATACATGCAATAAATTCAACCAGTTTAATAGGATCCATGAACATATCCATGTTATATCAGTCACTGTATTATACTGAGGTACTATATTTAAAGAAACCACTGTAACTACCGTACCTGTAGTTTTTAACCAAGGAATCTGAGTCTATCTTATATTTTTTTGTAACATGAATCTTCAAGCATTTTTTTGTTTTGCAAGTTGTTATAATTAATTTTTTTTATAATTTTTTTTTTTTATAATTAATTTTTTTTAGCTGAATGACTACCATATATACTCGCTGCTAAGTCAGATCCAACTGCAAACTGCACAGACCCAGATATGCCATCGCATGATGTGCTGGCAGGTCTGGATGTATGCAATTTGTTAGGAGTAATCCGTAAAACAATTGCGCATTGTGTGACAACAAATCATGGTCTATATTGTTTGCAGTTGGACCTGACTTAAAAGCAAGTACATACTGCATATTGATATGTTCACATGTATAAACTGTCACCAGACATAGTACAAAATACAAACCTGTGAAGACGATGACACGCACTAAAACTCTCTGTTCTGCTTATATAAACTATAGGACGTGTCTTGCTTTTTCCATCCATAGTTCAATACACTCTCCTGTAAATAATGGTATATATCATATAATTGTGATTCATCTGCATGACTGTCAATGAATCAAAAATATATAACAAATTTACTTCAGCAAATTTAGCTTGATTAGACTAGATTTCAACATCAAATTATGAAAGTACAATGCAGTAGATGCCATTTAAAATGCAATTAAATGTAAAAAGTATAATTATATAATTAGTATTAAAGGATGTGGCAAAAAAAGAAAAACAAACATTGACTTCATAGTTATTTCCAGTCTCTAATAAACAAGCACATTACCTTTGTATCGACTTGAAACATCAGTGTCATAAGTTACAGACATTCTGAGAGAGAGAGAATGTATGTATGTATGCATCTATGGATGGATGGATAGATTGATAGATGGATGGATGTATCTATGTATAAGGTTTAATGACACACTGGCATAATCCTGACAATACAGTGCCAAGTAAGTTTAGGTATTCAAAAAAAAGGCACACAAAACAAAGCTAAAGACAAAAAATCCCTAAAATACAAAGTTCAGTTTCTGATATAAACCAGTAACTCTCTTAAAAAGTCCTAGACCTTCTGAGCTTGAACATCATCATGGGACACATCCCTTTGTAAAAATGCTGCCTCCATAAATCGCCTATTACAACATGCAGAAGGGAGCATATTCTACATCCCCGAGCACATAAGGGGTGAGGGAGAGGGAAGCATGTATAGCATAGCATGTAAGTAACTGTCAGATGAAGCAAACAGGAAAATTAGTGTCTATTCAAGAATGCATTAAGTGGATTAGATATAAAAACTGTATAAATCTACATACATGTAACAGTTATAAAGAAGCAAGAAACAGAGTTAATTATGAATTAAAAGGAGAAAAATATACTTTTGAAAACAAATTGGCCCCAAGAATAAAAATGAGAGCAATCCTTTCTGTAAATAATGTATATACCAGGACTAAAACCAATGTAATTTGAAGAAGCCCAATTGAAAAGTATCACCAAATGAGACAGAAAAAGCAGTGACTTTAAACAAGTGTTTTTGTAAAAGAAGATCTTAGGATTATACCAACCTTGACTGAAATACCAGTTGAAGATATACTGGAAAATATAGTAATTACTAAGAGGATATTTTAAAGGCCATAGTGGATATTAATCCATCAAAGGCTCAAGGTTCAGATGCCTTTCACTTAAGAATCATCAAGGAATGTGCAACTTCCTTAGCAAAACCATTAGCAGTTATACTTTGCAGGATGGGAAACTACCTGCTGTGTGGACATCAGCCCATACGACCAAGATTTATAAACCAGAACAAAAAACAAAACCAGAAAACTGCAGATCACTCAAAGTAACATCAATATGCTGCAGACTTATGGAAAAAAATAAGAAATAATATTGTGGTGCTCTAAGAGACCAACAATCTCATATCAGAATCTCAGTACAGTGTTTGGCAGGGCTACACTTGTTTGAAACAGTTGTTAGAATGTAACATGGAAGACTTAGTTTGAGGCCTCCATATGGCATGGGTAAAGATGTTGATGTAATATACCTTGACTTTAAAGCTACATTTGACAAAGCACTACATACTTTACTTTTGGAAAAACAAATTGGTGGATATGAAAAACAGGGAAACTTCATGCTTGGATGGAAGATATTTTTTACCATGAGAAAAGAAATAGTTGTAAATGGTAATGTGTCATCATGTCCAAAGCAGTCGTAAGGGACGCTCAAAATCGGCAATCGCCCGGGGTGCCAAGACTGCAGGGCACCATTTCGCTGAGCTTTTGCTGTATTTTTTCCCGAAGTTGGGGGGGGGGGCACCGTTTCTTCCAGCGCAAACTTGCGATGGCCCTGATCATGACAAGAAGTAAAAAGTCCATTGCCTCTTAAGAATGTCTTGGTGCTAATACTTTTTTTAATCTGTATAAAATGACCTGCATAAAAAATATAACTTGTGCAATAAAAGTCTGCAGATGACATAAAACTTGTCTTGTGTATTGGCAATACCTCTAATCAAGCCTCAATGTGGCAGGTCATGTATAAGGTATCACCACACTAACTGAAACATCCTATCGTGGTCCAGAAGAAAATCATTAATGTTTTTTTAATGATTTTTCTTGGAGATTTGCTAACCGGTGAAGAATGTCAGTTGTATTAAATAGAAAGCAGCATTAAAGCCAAACAGAAAATAAGATGTTTATTGAGTTCAGCCTCTTGGCTTTTGTGTAGAATGACCAAGCAAATCGATGTGATTCGGTTGGTTCCAGAAAGGTTGCTTTCAGGAAAAATTCCATTAATTTCATTCAAATGCATTTATTTCCAGACAATGCAACAAAACCTATGCTCAATTGTTTATAAGTTGTGTCCATTTTAGTGCCTAATACAATTAAGACAGTATTCATGCATTTAAACTTATAATACGCTAGATTTCATCACAAATGTAAAACATGAAGGAAAGATATATGAAAGAAAAATACATGTAATTAGCATTGTGATATAAAGCATGCTACTTGGTGTGGAAACTTGTTTTCACTACCAAAACATGCCAACACATGACAAATTTGAAAATGATTGACAACAGATGCTATCATATAAAGGGCAAAGATACTGTAGCAAATCATCGAGATGACCAAAGAAAACAATGAGTTATGTTTGAATCAAATTTGAAATTTAGCAGTCATATAAATGAAAAAGTACATATATGTAGGGCAAATAAAATACATGGAAAAAGTTTTTTTTTTTTTTTTTCTGTACAAATAATAATCTGGACTCACTTAATGGGACTGATGCTCTACTGACTGAAAAGAATTTCTAGGAATTCAAGACAAGACCATTTCTCCCTTTCAACTACAGAGTGTTGAAATTATCTTGGATATTCTTCAGCAATAACAAGATTTTCAAATTAGCTGCAGTGGATGTCAGATTGGCACAATTTTCATTGAGGACCAACAAGAAATCATAAGAAGTCTTCTGGTGGAAACCCCAAGTTGATATGACTTTCCACTTTGGAGAAGTAACAATAACAAAGTTTTCACAATGGCTGCCATTGTGGCCATACTGGATATCAGATTGGCACCATGTCCATTTAGGACCAACTAGACATCATTAGAAGTCTTTCTGTGAAACCACATGCTGATATGACCATTCTTTCTTGAGTAGTGATCATAACAATATTTTCAAGCTGGCCACTGTGGTGGCCATATTAGATGTCTGATCATACCCTTTTCATTTAGGGCCAACTAGACATCATAGTAAGTATTTTAGTGAAAACCCCATGTTGATATAACATTACCCATTCAAGAGGAGTAGTGATAACAAGATTTTCAAGATGGCCACTGTGCAGGCTATATGGAACATTAGATCATTACAATTTTCATTTAGGACCAACTAGACACCATAAGAAGTCTTCGGGTGAAAATCTCATGTCAATAAGACTTTCCATTCTGGAGGAGTAGTAATATCCTCGAATTGCCATATTTTGTGCCCTAACGTGAATTTAACGCGTTTGCTATAATATTGTGAGAATCTATTCAAATAACCATAGAAAGTGTTTAAATATATCTAGTTCATTTAATCATCGTTAAAAAATTTCTGGCATTCATGCACATTAGTTCAGAATTATCGTTTTTCAGAGCGTAAGTTTACTTATTTCTGGAAGTGTGTGGATAGCCAATGTAAATATTTGGTTTTAATTATGTGGAGTTCTTATACAACGTAAGAAAAATTTGTTTATTATGAAATAATACTGAAACGAAAAAGTCCATAATGAATATACATTTCCAGTGTACATTTTTCTAATGTTGTAGAAGAACATCCACATGATTGAACCAAATATTTACATTGGCTTTGCCGTTCTATAAATTCCCAAAGTGGGTTTTCCTGTTCAAGATATGTAAACAAAGCTAACATGTGATCAGCGGACCTATCTTTAGCATATAATACAAAATTCATGGCCAAAATGTCAGACACAAATAAGGAATTAGTGAAAATATTGATTTTCTTTCTTTTTTTTTAAATTACATGAAATTACCTGTTTAAATCTCATTTTGTCTGATTTTACTTATTAAATATTTGCTGTCACTTTTGAAGAACGATGACGTCATTATCTCGAAACAAGCGCGTTAGGTCGCGAGAAACATGGCGCACGATTGAAGGATATCCACACGAAATCGGGAGATTGAACGATATAATAAGATCTTCGAGATGACTCCTATGTTGACCATATTGGAAGTCAGATTTGCACTAATTTCAGTTAGGACGAACTAAACAACATAAGAAGTCATTTAGTAAAAACCCATGTTCAAATGATAGGGGACAGGGAGGTCCAAACCGGTAACAATATCTTATCCTGGCTATTTAAAAAGATATTGTTACATGTTTGGACCTCCAACCCTCTATCCATTGCCAGATATTTTTAATTTCATTTGTAAAGAAGCCCCTGTGATTTAAATACCTTGCTGATTTTGTAATGGCCAATTTTACTAAACGTTTCTCCGTAGTTTCGTGTCTTGTCTACGTTAACACGACTTGGAAAACAGCACTTCCGGTCTACTTCGGAGTGAATGCGAATATTGGGCAACATATATGGGGGCGCTCTACAGATAATACATGCTTCTGAGAGAGTGACAGGTGTAAGATGAAGTATTTTGCATTTGCAACATGCACAATGGAGAGAATGTTGGCATACCTCTATGTTACTTTCATGTACTGTGGCTGAAATTTCTTTACATATTGTACTTGTGGAAACTGGACATGATCTAAGCACACAGCAGACAAAATGGCCGCTCTAAAGTACTCGAAAAATCAGTCTGAATTAGTCAAAAGTGCACTAATTTCAGGAGTTATTAAAATAGGGAAACGAATTTTGCCAGAGCAGACAATACCAGCCTTTGAAAGTACTATGAATAAATTACAAAAAATCTAAAAAGTAAAAAAAATTATCGGCTCTTTTTTTTAAATTTACCTTTGAAGTCCAGGAAGTGAAAATGACCAAGCGGAGCTAGCAGTTTTTGAGAGATGCACATCTTAAGTAAGACCAAGCTGTATACTCTATAACCCAAATTTCACCCATCAATCATACACCCAAATAAAGGGAATTCAAAGTTCTTTTAACAATACCTAAGATATATAAGGTCTTTTTTAAATAGCCAGGACAGCCAGTGAGGAAACCCTGGCTAATTCTTTTTCTTTAAAATTCTAACCTATGCAAAGTACGAGACTGGAGAGCGCCACCTCTACTGTACAGATATTATGTAGCCTCGAGTAACCACATTCTACTTCTGAGAGAGTGACAGGTATAAGGTGAAGTTGTTTGAATTTGCAACATGCACAGTGAATGGAATGTTGGCATACTTCTATTTTATTTCCATGTACTATGGCTAAAATTTCTGTACATATTGTACATGTGGAAACTCTACATAATCTACACAGCAGACAAATATGGCCGCTCCCATGTGCTCGAAAAATCAACCAGAATTAGTCCAAAGTACAAAGTTTTTAGCAGCAATTAAAATAGGGAAAACGAATTTTGTCAGAGAAGGCAATACTAGCTTCTGAAAGTACAATTAATGAATTACAAAATATATACAAAGTAAAAAATAAAAATGTTATCGGCTCCGGTTTTTTTTACAATTTACATTTGAAGTCCATAAAGTGAATATGACCAAGTGGAAACTATAGCAGTTTTTTTTTTATTATTGATAGATGCACGTCTGATGCAAGACCAACCGGTATACTCTGTAACTCAAAAAGCACCAATCAATCATACACCAAAAAAGAAAAGAAGGCAATTTAACGTTATTTTGCTAATACCTAAGATATACAAGATCTCTTTTAAATAGCCAGGATAACCAGTGAGGAAAACCTGGGAAATTCTTTTTCTTTAAAATCTAATCCCTAATCAAATACGAAACTGTAGTTCGCCACTTATGTAAACAAAAATTAATACACAAAATACAAAATAAATTAAATCTCAAATCAACTTTATTTTCTTTCAGATGCTTATGGAAAATAAAATTTCGTCATTTTTTTCAACTAGTCTGTTCATTTACTTTTACTGTACATGTATGGTACTGCTCTACAGTTTATAGACTCGGTCACAATTAATACTTCCGGTTCACCTGTGTCTTACATCATTCGTTTGAATGTCAAACTGCAGCGGTCTTTAAGATACTGACTCAGAATTTTCTGTTTCAGCTTTTTTCCTTCTCTTGTCCTTATTCCCAGAAACATATTTTCAAATAAAATATATATAATATATACATGGATCAAATTCATTGAAACTTTGCAACAGTATTTCAGACACATTTATTTTATTTTTTTATTTTTTTTTCCCCCATTCAGGTGAAAATTTCTAACCCTGTCAGTGGGAAGGTTATACAAGTTTAAATTGCTATCCTAAGTTCACTATTAAAGGTAGACACGTGAAATTCGGACATTTTGTGTATATTGACCTGTGTATATTGACCTTAAAAATAGAACTATGAAATTATAAAAAAATTTTTAAACATTTAAATTAATTTGTAAAATAAAATTAACATTTTAACATTTTTGTAAAACAATGCGCATGTATATAACCTGTGGGGTTGATATTTATTATTATCAGCATGTATATATTTCTACACCTTATACAAGTTGCAAATGTGGATATTTTTGAAATTCTGTCTGAGAAAATCTTATTCAATTCTGTGCCAGCACCTAACAGTACTTGCATACTCTGGACACGCAATGTAACATCAAATAGGTTATATGGGATATTGTCATATAGGGACCCTGAGACTAACATTTGGAAAAGGAACATGTTCATAGACTGGCATTCATGATAAAGATGAGAAGTCAGAACATTCCAAAATAGTTAAATGCATCCCATTTATGTGTGTGAATGTGAACCACCTCAACCGGGAACCCCGTTGTATCAACAACAATAGGCAGTACTGCAAAGGATGTGGGAATTGTTTTGGACGTGGTGAATTTCCAAACTGCATGCTACAGTTGAAATTGTGATATGGAATAATTACAGGTAAAAGGATATGCCCTGCACACCCACCAACCCACATCGATATAGAAATGTACATTAGCATGACATGGCTGGCTTGCTGGTTGCATGGGACTGGTCTTTATTTTATTTGACAATGCTGGAATGACAGCTTTATCTTAAATAATACACTCACTATTTTATGAATACATTCAATGCTGCATTCATTTAGTCAGTCAGTTAATGTTATTTTAGAATATGTTCAAATGTTTGTTTCATTTTTTTTTCTTTATTTATGTCTTGATATTTTGAGAAAACTGTTTTGACCTCTCCATATGTCTCATAAGGTGGTAGTAGGTAAAACAACTGCACATAACATATGTTGTGTTACCTACAGATTTCCCCACAACAGTTTTCCTTTCTGTATTATGTGTTTTTCATTGTGTCTTTGGGCACCTTCATTTTGTATATGGACTAAGATCATCTTTCTGTCGGCAGTGTCCTTGGCTCCTGCTATTCCCGGAAACATATTTTCACTAAAAGTTGCAGAATTGCATCATTTGAACTGGGAACGACCCAAATGAGTGGGGTCCTGACAATCATTCTACTTTCCACATTGGATAAGAATGCTGTAAGCATCCTGAAAACTAGCAGCAGTCCGAGCATCTCCATCTGTTGTTGCATGTCTAATGAGAATTTCTTGCAGCACAAACTTGTTACCTATTTCTCTTGTTATTGCATGCTCTGAATGTGGTGCGACTGGTGACAAATTTGCTGTGCAATCAACATGGCCTCATGGACATTGCACATCCAAACCTTGGCCTTTGAACCATGCTCCAGTACAGCACAATTTGTTTTCTACTGTAGCATCTACAATGTATTGTTTCTCTGTAACAGTTTCACAGACAATTCTAACAGCTTGAGATGAATTTTGACCAGGTTTCTTTTCATGTGTAAGCTAATGGCATTGTATCTTGCATCAAATGTGATATTTATTTGCTCATGATCCTGCACACCACGCATGACATTAACTTGTCGGACTAGTTTAAGCTTTTCTACCATATCCATTTCATTTAGCTGCACAGTAGCTCGACCTATAATGTTGGAAGCCCTTTACATGGATGTTTTGCTAAGTGGTGGAATGTCAGTGGCTACAAGTAGGTATCTAGCCCTGGTGTTGCCCATTGGTGTATCCTGTAGTCCAGCTTGAAAAATGATATTTACATCAGCAGGATTTGGCCCAGGTTTAGTTGTTTTTATCTCCTCATACAGCTTATACTCTGGTGACTTAAAACTGAAGTTTTTACACATCATGGTATGCTTCCAAGCAAGTCCCCATTTTCTTTCATTAGCAATATGGAAATCAGGTCACTCACATCTGTTGTATTGATTGCCATGACGATGGATGATATCATTCCACATTTGTATTCATACAGGTCATACATGTCCCCTCATGTTGATTCACTTCTCTCTGGTTCAGGATCAGTCTTGCTTTGGATGATGGCTGTAGGATTCTAGCAGACCCAGGTGTGCCATAACAGTCTGGTGCCACAACTGACTAGAGACCCCCACCTGTTGGCTTCATCACTGCCATGAGAGAGAACTTCTCTGCATCCATTCTTCTGGTCACTTGATCAGATGCAGCACTGGAACTTAATAGAGTATCATTAGTCAGAAATCTGACCCCTTTGTTATGTGGTATATTTCCTGGTTTAAAAGAAGTTCTCTTCTTCTTGGTGTACCCTTTAGTGGTTTCAGTTAAAATAACTGAATGTAAAAGTTTAAGAATTATTCTCTTTTCCCCTTATATAACAAGGAAAAGGTGTGCTGCCCTCTTATCATTGAACTCCACCAAATCTTCAATACTATTGGAAGCCTAACATCTAAGATCTCCTCCCCTTCATGGGTGAAAATGACATCACTACCTTAGTTACTACCCCTAACTAGCATATTCTAATGCTACCAGATTTCAGGTGCTACCTATTATTGACAGGCCCTGGTTTAATTACTTCACACCTGATAAGGAAAACCATTGATGTTTCTGATAACGGAATGGAGACATGTTGCAAAAGAACAAAATTTGTCAACTTGAGTTTTTAAATTTTCATTAAAATTTAATTTAAATGTGTCATAGTTTAAAATTTACTCTTCTTAGAGAGTTTAACAGCCAGGTTTAATTTCTAGTAATTTCCAGATTTGTATGAGGACTAAAAACTAATTTCAGTTTATTTCAAGTGTTTATCTTAATAAATTAACCGGATTGTTGCCAAGTAGCCCCTAACATTGTCGTCTTGTTCGCATTTCAAACCAAACAGAAGCTGTAGTTATAAACAACCAGACAGACTGCTCACTATCCTTTTCCAGTTTCCACGAGCAGTCCATTTTCAGGAAAAAATCATCTGAATCCAATATTTGCAACGTCTAGTTTTAATATTTCTAAAAAGAATTGAAGAAAACAAAAAAGTGTAACTTCTACATACATGTGTTCGAAGAGATGTAATTTCCAAAGTTACAGAAATTTAAGGAATTATTCAGAGCTTATTGACGATGGCAAACTACATCACATCTGTTGTCTGAAACAAATAGACTCACCCTTGCAAATATGGAGCCATGTTAGTAAAGAAACTCCCATTTGGTTTGAAACATGCAGAAGATGACAGTGTTAGGGACCCCCTCATGAAAATCGTGCTAGAAATTATAAATTTATGAATAAAATGACTAATAATAACAGTAGCATATAATTTCAACTTGTGTATGACTCAAGAATGACATATTTAATGCACAAAATGTTAGGGTGGGCACATTGCAAAAATGCACAGAAGGCTTCAGAAGTACATGGAACACAGAAAAAGTAAATTTATTCTTAAAGCTGAATGTTCACCAAACATCTCTATATAACAATATGTAACAAGTATGCAAATTTCAGCATGAAATACCACGAGGTCAAGAATTTGAAAAAGTTGCAAAATACAAGGATTAAAAAATCGTAAATGGCATGTGTGTTGACTATTTTCTGTGTATTTATTTCAAAATTTTAGTTTTTCATTCTACATACCAGTATGCAAATTGTGCACAAACATTTTATTTTTATGTATTTGATAAATCTGAAAAAATCACGTCCTGTTGCTACTACAATGTAAGACATTGACCCTGATTGGGGTGGGAGAAGGGTCAACATCTCACTGCCTGAATAATCAGTGCTGAACAGCCAAATTTTCAAGAATATTTCACATAGTTGGCAGCCCATAATGACACTATTGCACAGACTAGAGTCTAATTGCTTTAGTCGTACCATACTTACTCTGATGCCTTTTTCCTTACTGGAGTCTATCCAGGCACAATGAAACTCTGTTGGATACTATTTCACTTGGTTGAAGAGCAGTGGTAACTGAGGAATGCTGAAGTCAGTTAACTTATGGTATGTTTTCTTTAATGAAACAAATACCGTATATACTCGCGTATAAGCTTGGTCCAAATGCAAACAACATAAACCATGATCTATCATCACATAATGCACTGGCAGATCATGGTCTATATTGATTTTTCTACTGATTAGTCCTTACAAACTGCAAAGACCCAGATCTGAAACAGCACATTATGTGATGGCAGATCTGGATCTATGCAGTTTGCAGTTGGTATCGGCTTATACGCAAATATATACAATATGTTGAATAACATTTGGGCAAATTTGATTAACCATATTCATTTTGGGAAAGCAAATTATCCCCCTACTTAACTGACTTTGAGCATGCAGTCTGATTAAAGTCAAGATCTACTTATAATAAGTAGACTTTGAGCAGGCAGTCTGATTAAAGTCAAGATCTACTTATAATAAGTAGATCTGATCGACATCAGCAGTGTAGCACATAGGATCTCAAGGGCAGGGGATAATGTGGCCCCCACCCTCCAAATTTGGGGAGGAAAACATTTTAGAGGGACAAATGAAAATAATAGTACATAATGCACTATTAGTGCTATAAAAATGAGATAATCTTGTTTGCTTCAACAGTTTTGCCACCTTAATATTGTGGTCTGCACTGTACTATCGTATTTTCCTTGGACAAGTGCATTATTGCAATAAAAGTTTTATCATGTGCTCAAGTAACTCATGAAAACATTCACATGTTTGAATATCTGGTTAATCTGAAATGAGCTGCACCATGGACTTTTCCGTTCCGTATCTTGCTCTCATTTAACTTTAGTGTACACTCATGATCAACCAGCATTGATTGTAATAAATAACTATGTTTTCTGAATTACTTTTCTTTCCAAACTAAGAAATCATTAATTAAATGATAGTTTGTGTATTTGCATAATGTTGTCTCTTTTGTAATTATTTTCAGCCTCAAAATAAATTGAATCTTCCTTTGCTCTGAAAACCCGCAAGCCTGCACTCAATGTGCAACACTGTGTCAGTACATGATCATGTTCTGTTGATGTTATGGTTCACCAATCAAATCACAGCTTTCAAATTGCAGAAAGTGAAAAATGTCATTCGGAACATGTCATTACCAACAATAACTCTCACTGATACGAAATGCAAGACTTATCTGGTAGGCTAATAAAAACTGTGTTTGAATGCCAACAAGTTCCTGACAAAATTGTAGGGAGTAACTGATGCTTAATAATTTACCAGAGCTGAAATGAATAACTAAATATTCAAATCAGAATACCTTTTTGATGACAATATTTCCTGTAATATAGCTTCCTTGCTAAATTCACTAAAATTTTGTGCTCACTAAAATTTTGCGATTTACAGTATATCTATATTTAGTTGCTTTATTAGCAAATATGTTCTGAAGACAATGAACAAGAAGATTTTCATTTTTATTGCAGGAATGGGCATTTGATATGATATGGCTGTTGGCCACAAGGTTGCTGAACTAGCTGGAAGGAAAAATAAACACTCCAGGAGAAATTGTGTAATAAGATATATCACATTTTTAAAAATTCCAGCAGAAAGGTTTTCTAGTTGTGTCTGCTCATCCAACTGTCCATTCATTAACAGTTTTGGTGAAGGCATGTGAAGCAGAACATATCTTCACCAGACTTTGCAAGTAGGTATAGGGAAAAAGAACCCTATTGATTTATGGGTCACAAAGCAAGAGGTCAAGATCACCTTGACTGACCAGAGCAAAATGGTTGCTGTGCAGATACTTTAATTATTCTTGACACACCATGTAGCAAATTGTGCAAGATGTGTCGCCTTACAAAGAAATCTATTAATATGGGGATTCTAATGTTCAAAGCCCAGTGTCACCATGATCTGAGAACATAAAATGGTTTGCACAATAACTGGAGTTACTAAACATACCTGGACCAAAAACTTGAAGGGTTTCTATCAAGGTTTTTTAATTATTGTGTATTAGTTTATTGCTTGCGTAAATATGTATTTACAAAACCCTTCCATGCCTACTTGCACCTGCAGCCACTGTAAATGTGAAAAAAGAGCAGCTTTACTTTGTGTAATCAATCAATTTGCCTAACATTAACGAGACATCTGTATTGTTGCACATAGGATCCCAAGGGCAGGGGACTGTGTCCCCCATCCTCCAAATTTAAATATCTGCACCATGGAATTTTCCATTACGGATCTTGCTCTCATTTAACTTTAGTGTATACTCATTATCTACCAGCATTTATTATAATAAATACCTATGTTTCTGAATTGCTTTTCTTCACAAATTAACAATGATTAATTAAATGACAAATGTCCATTTGCATAAATTTAGTATCTTTTGTCATTATATCAACCTCAAAATAAATTAAATCTTCCTTGTCGTAGGGGCAACTTTAATCTCAAAAATAGGTTACACTAACGGCAGTCAAACACTTTACATTGCAACTCTGCTGACTTCCACAAACCTTGAATGTTTTCATTGCCAGATACATTGTTTTAAAATAGATATTCATTGCCATCTTACAGTTTTCATCACCTTTTGTAACTTTGGCCATTGCTAGTGCCGACAGGGACATGGATGGACATCCACTAATGAAAAGTTGTAGGCATATTTTGTTATCTTCTGATGAAAAAGTGCACGGGGTGGGGTGGGGGGGGGGCACAGGGTCAAGATTTGGGAGAAATAGGACGAAAATTTGCTGGACACCTGCGAAGCCCACTCAATGTGCAACACTGCATCCAGTCAAATGATGCAGCAATGTCAGAGAAGGAACTCTATGAAATTCCGTAAGAAAATTGCATGTACATCTATGTTCTGTTTTTATTCAAATATGTGAACTATGGAATTTATCACAATTTGATCATCTAGCAATAAGGACATAAATGCCAATTTTATTTGAGATTGTTGATACGGATATGTAAAGTACAGTATGTATCATGCAAAATTAATATGGTAACTATGTATAGTAAACCACTTTGAGTGTGGTAATTCTTATAATGTATGTTTTAAACATTGTAATCAAGTTTAAACTTTATAATGTGATCAACACAATGATTTTCAGTTTCACTTAGAATTTTCTCAATTTATATTACAAAATAATAATAATAATGATGATATTGATGATGATAGTGACAATTATATAATGATAATTTTTATTGTTTTATTATTATTATAATAATAATAACTTTGATAATCATCATCTACATCATTATAATGCACATTTTTAGCTTACACCATGCACATTTGGTTTTACTATGTTGTTCATCAAGTTAAGTTTGCATTTGAGCATATATTCAAGTTGTTGATTTTTTTCCTTTTAATGCACTGATTGTTTCAATTTTGGCATCATCACTGTGTAATTCTCAAACTGGAATATCATAAGGGTTTTTTTTTTCTTAGAGTTAAAAGATTGCTGTTATATTGAGTATGTATGTGTGTGTTCTAAAAATGTGGATCCCTGTGCACTAATGCCATCAACACATTTGGTGGTGGTATTCTAATCAATAAAATTAGTCATTCCCAAAAGATACATAATGAGTCAACAACTGTCACCGTCAAATCAACATAACAGAAACTGTTAGTGCAAATCTATAACAAGGTTTTAAAAGAAATATGAGTGTTTGTTATGGGATGGGCAAAGATTAAGTATACAGACATTTGCATAAATATTTATGGATATTTTAGAAAACATCAACATAATTGAAGGTGCAGGAGTTCTCAGGTGATATAAGTGTCAAAAAATCTGAATCTGATACAGTATTTGCATATGAAATTATGTTTGCAAATATGGCAACGTTCAAGATGTGTACTGGATATTATACCAAGATGTGTACTGGATATTATACCAAGATAAAGCTATTTGATAAGTTTGGTTTAAAGGAGCACTACTGAATACATTTTCAAAAATGTTACTTTCCTTTCATTTTTCTGTTTGATTTGAAATGTCGAACAAATTTCAAATTAAGCTCGTGTTCAATCTAAAAGGGCTGAAAATCGAAAGATGGTAAAACTTCAGAGTCAAAGTGCTTTCCTTGTTTAAAAATAGAGCTTGCATGGTTACGTGACAAGTCACAATCGTAATCAAAGGTGCAAACAGCATGAGAGTAGATGTTTATGTTTCACATTAATTTATGTGATAATAAAAGACTATCTACTGCTGTTGCCATGGGATGAAAAAGTTTTAATACATGGTAATGTATTTTCCTTGAAATAAAGCAGTTTTTATATGCGGTTTTAGAGCAGTGGATAATACAAGTAATTTGTTGTGTAATGGGATCATGGGGGTCATCTCAAAGTGTTAACAATTGAAAACTTACATTATAACATCTCTCTCTTTCCCCCCTTCTTATCTCGTGTCAAATAAAATACTTAAAGGATGAGCCCTCTATCTGTTTATCCATATGGTAAACACATACTAATCACAAGTTCACCCATAGTGAAAGTTTAATGTTAATAAGTGAAGCTGTATAGGAGTTTCAGCATGGACATGGAAGACAGATAGACCCACAGACATAGATGGACAAAGTAAATCCCATATACCACCAGCTTATTGACATAAAAATAAAAAAGGGAATATTTTGAACAGGTTACAACTCTTGACTCATTTTCAAAAAATGAAGTGAATTTGTGGGGGGTTAATGAAACATACTTTAAAAGAATCAGGTATGACTCACTAGGCTAAGTTTGAAACGAAAGTTTTAAAAAAAAATTATAGTAATTGGCAGGTTAAACTGAGTACAGAGAGTTTTCTCCAGGTTGCATTAAACTCAGGGACTGCCCATTTAATTTCAGACGGGGGGGGGGGGGACTGGAATATTTTACCTCCAAAACTGCAAATTTCCAGCCCTCAGATAGCTTCAAAAAATTCTCACTCTGATTCACGTTCAAAAAAACTTATTATATCCATTGTATTAGTTGACAAGAATGTATTATCTTGAGGCAAAAGAAGAAAATCCAAGGTATTAACTCGTCAAGGCCTGAAGTTTGTTTGCATTTTCACTTAAGACTATGGTATAAGAGAACGTTTTCATGTTATTTCCAATGGAATCTAAGCATGTCTGATTCAGAGGGATTTTCCTATCAATAGTTGCTTAGATATGTAAGAGATTTTGTTTTAGATTGGCTATCAGGCCCGCGCATGAGCAAATGGGTGAAAATTTGAATTTTTTTTTTTTTTCACGTATTGGACCCATGATTTTTGCGTGCTTGTTCCCTTTTACCCCAAATCCCAAAGTTACACAATTTTTGGGAACGGATAAGCTGTCTGTGTGAAGTAAATCCAAAGCATGAATTAAATCACTGAGCGTAATGTCCAGTAAACTCTTACTGAATTATACATTAATTAAAACACCCAAATTTTCAAACGTTTCGCCGATTGAAGCAAATTAATCGCCAATAAAACATAATTAAATTGGCTTCGCGAGCCGCCATATTTTCCACAGTTTTGTCTAATTAATTATAGTTGGATGGGCAATCAAACAAAAGCTAATATTTGATCAAAAGTGTATCCTATCAAATCATAATTGATACTCTCTTTCACTAACTATTATACACGTCAGAGATAATCTCAAAACAATCTAACCTTGATTCAGTTATGCACACCTAAGCGTGACAGTGACCTGCTAGCTCCGCCCAGTTCATATTGTTTTTACATAGGTGCGATATTATTGGCCAATAAGATGTAATCAGAAGGAAGGCGAATCAAGGGTAATTAAGAATGACATTCCATCCCAAACCAACGTGCGTCATAAAAACGCACAGGTTAGAATTTCCATGCTTCAGAAATGGGTCAGATTTAAATTCTGTGCGTCAAAACCCGAGGGTACGCGTCTATTGAGAACCCTGTTTAATCTAGATTTCGTTCCTGTAGAAAAAAATATATTTACATCGTTGTTAAAGTGTAATCAAAAGGGTTCTCATCACCCGCCCATTGATTTACTAGGACTTTTCCCATTCCGTGTGAAACCAAAAGATTTTTTAACTTGATTTGCCCAGTATTCACAGCGTTCGCCCCAAGTCAACTGTAAATTATAACTTTGCGTTGGAAATCTATCACCAGGCATCTTTAATAATTTGAACCAGTACTTAAGTATTCCAAAGTATTCTTAAGTATATTACTACTTGCATTGATATTCTACCTAATTCATTGAAGATAAAAAAAGAAACATTTGTGTGTATTTTGTAATACAAATAACATATTTACAAAATGACTTGTGTACAGCCTCAATGTCATTTGCTTTGTAAAAACCCAAAACTTGTGACCCATAATTCAAAACTGGCACTATTTTGGTGACAGATATTTGGAATAGAGTTTTTGAAGTCGTATAGCAGTTTCGCCAAAGGCAACCAAGTCATCTGCATACAGCAGTGCAAATTTGCGAAAGACTATAACTTTAGTTTTCTCCAGGATTATCTCTGTTGTTTCAAGATGTTGCAGTATTCTTTTAATTTATTTAGTAAATATGTTCTTAAGCTCATTTAAAGACAAAATAAATTGGGTAATGAAACAAAATCTTGACTTACCCCGACCGGATAGTTAAATAATTCTGTCAAGCCATTTAGTGTTTTCAGACAAGCTTTGACATTTGCATGTATGTACGTAGTCGCGTTTACAGCACCTCAGGACAATAGTGGCCATATGATGCCAACTAAAGGTAAAGTTCGAAAAATGCGAAATGAATTGCACATAAATTTAGGAAGATAAACCCTTCCAAATACATGTAATTCACTAAGTACAAGAAGATAAAATATAAAACGTAAAGATATTATAATTCCGTAAAATGTATATAAAAAAAAGATAAAATGTATATAAAATAAAAGATAAAATGTATATAAAATAAAAGATAAAGGTAACACATCTAGAATTCTTAAAACATATGACATTTGCATATATGATTTTCAATATCGCAAGCATTTTACAGCTTATATTTCATTTATTAATTTATAAAAAAGTGAACTCGGATCAATACGGTCAAACGCGCTTTCATTATCAACAAAAAGAGCATAAATCTACCCTTTTGTTTCCTCAATTTCACATCAAGGTGCTTAGAGTGAATACATTTTGCACAGTATCACTTCTAAATCCAGCTTGTTCTTCACCCACCATATCATTTCACTGACCTAATTACTGGTAACTAATACTGATTTAAAATAGAAATAAATATTTTGCTGAGGACTGGTAAAAGGTTAATCCCTCTATAATTGTCAAGCATATTTATATTCCCTCTTTTGTGAAAGGGTGCGATAACAGCAATTGTCCATCACTTCGGGAAGTATCATAGATCAAATAATGTACTGAAAATAGACACTATAACATTCACTGTGATATTCCTAATGTCTTGAAAAAGTCACCTGAAAGGTCGTCAATACCACCAGATTTTCCAGACGTTAAACTTTATTTAATAACGTTTTATACTTCTTCAGTTATTTAACTGTCCAAATTTTCATGGAGAGTGTCGGTTGTTACGCTTAACCTGAAATTTTGATCCACCCGATAATGTATATCAAATAATTCTGTTACGTATAATAGTACCATGCTGTCCAATTTATTTTTCCACACAGCATGGTTTTTGGAAATTTTAAAAGTCTAAAGAAACATTTGAATTTTCTCTAACAGTGCTTTTTGCAAGACTTTACTTTTCCTTTGTTTTATATAGATTGCGTTTATGCCTGTTTATGGTTTCATTCATATTTTGATGGTTCATGTATAAAGCCAATTTTTCCACCATACTATTGTTCCTGACTTTTCTAATGTATAAAGCTGGCGGTGCTTTGCTGATTTACGTCTGCATCATACCAGGGTTATTGGCTGGCGAATGGATTAAATCATATTACTAATCATAAAGGTGGTTATACATGTAAATAATGATTGATCTAATATTTATATATGGTTCTATATTGCTGAGTTGTCCTGTACACATGTAAAGTTTCCAATGCCTTTAGCATCAAGTGAAAGTGATTAAATTAAATCATATGCGCAACAGAGCTCTACATAAAATCTCAAGAATTGGGAATTTTACTCCTTTGTTTGGAACCAATTGCGTTTATTAAATTCGATGAGCTATTTGGTCGACACTGGAAAAATAAAACGTATCCTGACTGACAGAGTCTTAATCATGAAGACGTTAATTATATCTTTCAGAATGGCTAAAACAGCTTTGTGATCAAGACCAATAGAGGATGCATTCGATTATACAGCACAGTTTATGGCGTATCCGAGTGGTTAAAAGTCTTTAACTCGCTGCATTAGGCTGCAGACCAGTGGCTCCCTAGGTTCGAACACAGCGAACGGCACACGCCCGCCCCAATTCCTCTATCCATTAACCGATACTGAGTCTGTTAATTTCATTTGTAACGAGCCCCAGCCGTCTATCAATTGACCAATACTGAGTACTCTTAAGTTTCATTTGTAACGATCCCCTGGTCTGGGTAACATAAAAACACTAGTTCTGGACAAGCTATTTTACCGACACGATGGATCTCTGATTGACAGGTGGTGGGTTGTAAATATAGAGATATAGAAATGCCTTGATCAGTCTACTTCACCGTTATCGGGTGTGCCAGTAAAATAAAGGGCTATTGGTAGGTGGGTGGGTGTGGTATAGCCAAATATCATGTATAGTACGTAATAAGTAGAAAATGTTACATTATTCACTTAAAAAACTCGATGAAATGTCCAGGTACAATCTGTTTTGTGGAAAAGGTATTTATAAGACCTAAAATAGGCAAATTGATATTTCATTTTACACACAATAGACCATGACAGTCAGATAGAATTGAGCTATTGCTTTGTAATTATTGTGTTGCATAAAAAATACTAAACAAGATGCAATGAGCATTACATTTTGCATATATGTGGGGACTTATGTACACCGCATGTGGCAAACATCAAGATGCCATCTAATGGAGGCTGCCATATTGGTCTTATTCCAGTTAGTAAAGTCCCATGACTTGAGTCCTATTACATGCATATCCGTAATACTATGGCTATCAAACTTTTCATATAAAGAGTACAGTTGTGGTCAGGACTGTTAATAGTGAAGAAGATTAAAAAATGTTGGTGAAATAGATAATATGAAAAGAATTATTTTCTTTGTTTACATTTCTCTTCTTGTCCACTCTCCTTTCACCACATGCAGTTATGTAAATATTCATCTGCCAATCTTTATATCTTCTAGTATTATCAGTCCTTAGTTCTTAATACCCGTGTAAAGATAATGAAAAATACTTAACATTAGCTAAATATACCTTATATTTATGCACCAATGGGATATATATTGATTTTGCTTGTAAGTATAAAAACTATTGTTGTTGTAGGCTGTGTTTCCATTAGTGTGTGAGATGGCACTTACTGCAAGGTGAGATTGTGGTTCTCTAGAAGAAAATCACAAATTTTAAGAAACATATGAACTGATCAGGTAAGATATATGAGGAGTTGCATACAGTTGAAGACGGTGGGTCCCTTCAGCTCTGTTGGATGTTATGATTGCCACTAATCATGAATGTTAAACTAAGTATAGTACAACATGTTCCGTGACAGTGAATATGACATATATACATGAATAGGCCATGTGTAGGGAGAGTTAACACTTGTACAATTAGTTATATACATATTAGTGGTGATTTAGTGACATTTTTTGGTATATGTAATAAATAGTAATTAATGCTTCGTCTGTGACATTTGAACACTGGGTAAGTTAATTTTTATCGTCATACTAGGTAGTCATTTGCAAAGACATGGGGTAATTTAATGTAGCTGGTGGTCTACATGGGCCACCAATTAAAATATTGACCTACTAACATGGCATAGGTGATGTGCAAAAAATGATATAGAAACTAGCATGGTATCTATGTTTATTTGTCACTTCATGGTAATTACATGAAATGTCCTGTGCCCAACAATGATGTATACAGGTCCAGGCTGGTTGGGCTTGGTAACTGTCGCACCTGCATAGACAGGGACCTTAAATAGCACCTGCGTTGTCATAGTGTGGTAATTTCAGTGGAAAGAAACTGTGGTAACAGCAGAAATTAGCAGATCATGGATAGGTCACAACTGTACTCTCCCACTTTCTGGAGTCTGGAATGGAACCTATGAACAGAAAGATGTGAAGTGGATGTTACCGCTATACCATTCATGCCTAAATGTTTTCATACACATTAATATCAGAGGCTCCTGTCATTTACAAGTGAATGCAATTTGGCTAAGTACCAGAGAATTTGACACAATGCCAGTATTATTACTGTCTCAACATTTTTCTTTTAATGCTTAGTATATGTATATATGATAATAAGATAGCAATTGCAATAGTTTCCATATTATGGACTGAGACTATGTCGCAGGTAAGGGCTGGGATACATATAAACTGCAAGGGCCAATGTTAGTCACATGTTTAACTTAGTATTATCAGGGTCACTAACTGTCAACATAGATTGAAAGTGGTCATCTCAATTATTTAATTCTGTGGCTTAAGGTGCAGATCCCCACAGAGTAGGATTGAAGACAGTGAGAATGCCTTTTGCTCATTGTAATATGTGTAATCATGGTAATTGATGGCTCACTAATCAACAATCCCGAAGCTTTTTGAGCATCGCATATCATTTTGTGTATTTCTTACAATATAGTAAATATGTTACACCTCCTCACAATCCAGGCCCCTTTTCTTTTCCATAAGTATTTAAGTTAGAGGTGGTTATTACGAAAAAAAAATTTAAAACCATATTATATCCATTTTATTATTTGAAAAAAAAGTAATTATCTTGAGATAAAAGGCAATAAAATATCTCCTCTCAAAAGAAAATCGCAGTCCCCCCCCCCCCCCCCACACAATTAAATGGTCAGTACCTTATAGTAGATGAATTTGCTATGTGTATGGTAATTGTTGTATAAGTTGTAATCTAAAAACTGTAACTAAAGTGGGATTATTAAGCTTACAATATAGTAAGTGTTGGCACTGAAGCCTACAATTTACTAGCTACACTATTGATATAATAGGAAGGGAGACTTTGAGTAGGATGCCAACACCCAGGCAAGATATTTATCAGAGAGGGCACACTTACTTGACAAATGAGAAAATATTTAGTGGACTTGAGAAATTACGTAAAATTCAAATAGAAAACAACTGCTCTCCTGAAAATCTTAGAATGAGTCACAGTCTTAAAAAGGAATACGTATACTTAACACATTAATATATACTAGTAAATAACCAAAAAATTACTTATTTTAAAGTCTGAAAATTTTCCAAAGTTGGATTTGACCCGAATATCATTCACAACATCCCATTTGGCCACCATGTTGGCATATGTGACATGTGACAAACATTTGTAATACACCGCTCCCTCGATAACTCGAGCCCGGATAACTTGCGAACCCGCTTATAACGCGGACCAGACGTGGATCCCGTTTTTTTTAAAACTAGAAAATTAAAATAAAAAAAAAGAACAAAAGAAATTTGACCCTATTTGTTGAAGGTAAAAAAAATCGCGATCAAAATTTTGTAAATGAAACCTTAATATATCGCTCGTTTTATCGTCAAAACCAGTGGTTAGTACCCATAAATTTGAATCATCATCATGAAATTTTGAACTTTTAATAAGAAGTCAAATATTTTGTTCAATTTTCTTTCCAAACAACATTCTCAGTACACTATCAATAACAATATTCGACGAAATTTCGATCAATGAAAACGTCACTAAAGCCTACTGGTGGCAACACTTTAAAAATAAATACCAATTAAATAAGTTTTGTCAAGTGAAATATGTGTTTTAGTTCTATCTTTTAATTCGGTTTCAGTGTAATCATCATAAATGCAATAAGCCCTCTTGTATTCAAACGTGAAAATTAAAATTCAACCGACCCAACTATCGCCGCGAGCGTTTCCGTCAGAATCTAATTATGTGCCGACCTTTTTTTGTTTTTATCTCCGACTTGCAGAAGTATATGTTGTGTTGTTACACTCAATTAATAGCAGACCTGCTTTGTAATATCACGTTAATTACGTCTTTTGTATCAAATCAAACAAAGGGGGTGGAATAACAGAAAAGTTAAAAGGCGTGCAAATTCTGCCTGCGTAAGAGCTAGCGGTCACGGCCGTGTGTCAGGTCAACTCATTTCAATTGATCAATCGAACACTGTTTTTAAATATTATTATGTAAGTAATATAATTAAACTACCTAAAATTAGCCTACTCATTCACAAATGTAATCAAAGATATTTAGGCAACCAAGCCAAATGAGTACTTGGAGAATAAAAGCTTTGTTTTACAGATGCGGTTCATTACATAGAAGCGAGTTCCAGAGTTTGTATTGAACTTTCTAACATGCTACTCAGGGATTTCCTCAAGGATAAGACGAAGTTTCGCTGTTACTTGATATGAAATCACGGCATCCATATTTTACTAATGAAACAATAAATAAATCGAGGTTCGATGTAGACGGTTGTTTCACGAAATAAATGTCAATAGTTTTTGAAAAAAGGAATTTTGTTTAGTTGTGAATCAACAACAACAAAAAACGGTGACGTAATACACAATGTATCGCGTACACGTGTTGTTGAAACCGCTTGGACTAATGTTGTTAACGATCTTTCAGAGGTTCGTTATCTTGAAAATAAAGGTAATTTATACAGAAAAGCAAACAACTACATTAGAAAAAGCTCTTTATTGACAATTATTCCCAATGTAATTATAAAACGAGTATTCCGCCATTAAACAACCCCGTTACCCCCCCCACCCCCACTGCGGTTTTCTCGATGTCCAGCGGGGATGGCATCCCTTTCTTAATTTTTTTGAGGTCCCTCGGTAACTCGCGCCCTCGCTTATAGTGCGGTCTATGTTTTTGGACCCCGTTGTGCGCGAGTTATCGAGGGAGCGGTGTATTCAGATTTAATTTGTGACAAATACAACTGTTTTAAAAAAAAATAAAAAATTTAAATTATTTTGTTATGAAAACATGCTCTTAATATCATTAAATTTGTAACATGATTACTTGGGAAGTTCCATACATTCCTTATTGATGGTAACTACCGAAGTACAAGTACAGTGAAAAAGTATGGTGGTATGTAACACCGGAAAAAATACAACGGTAAACTGGTATACAGGTAATACCACACACCTCTAGTTTCAGTGTCAGTTTTTTCTTGTAACATCACATTCATCACATATATTCTGTGTGTTTTGGTGATGGGTTTTCATGTACTTTCTTTCATGAAAGAAACATAAAAGGAAAATATCAGACCACTCTTACATTTTGTACATTTTGCCTTGAATCCATTACAAGGATACCAAGAAAGTGGTTAGAGATATTAAATTTAAGAAATTAATAATCAATAGAGTATGGAAAACTAAATTACCAATTGTGGTCCAGAAGATTTGACCTGATAGATCGAGTGATAATAGATGTACAGAAAGACATAAGAGCAGAGAATATGAAAATATTCCAGACTGTTTATTTTGAGGATCATCGTAATGTTTGGGACTGAAAATTGTCTCATTATTATTATTAGGGGTGAAACAATACACCTGTGCCGCATATCGATATGATTCACGATACACAGCCTACGATATGATACATTATCGATACACATATCAACTTGATGGTCTTTTCATCTTTAGAAGGTCCGTCAGTGGTACAGTGGTGTCCTTGTATGTGTGTTGACATATTGGTTATATTTCAGACAGAGACTTAGCATCTGCTCATATGCCATTCTCATCCTTGACATGATAACAAAAATACTTTGAAACAGACTACCTGTCAGTTGTCAGTGATTTTTATTCAACCTTTTAGGCCATTTCAAGCTGCTCCACGTGATATGAGGAGACTGGTGTAGATAGGTGGTAGTTCAAGCATCTCGTCCCTGTTTAGTGTTGGCCTCCGTATCATATGACCATTATAAGTCACATGATCAACAGTAGTTGCTGATGAAGGCAGTGTGATATTGCTGAAAATTTCGAACTCTAAGATATTTATGCTCTGAGTAAGGGAAATTCCAAGTAATTTTGCCAAGAAAATTGAAGGTGTTTGATTGGAAATGTTACTCATAGATTATTTCTCAAACCCCAGTAAACTTCTTTTGATTATGATACATACACAATTAATTCAGTTGGACAATAGAAAATAGACAAATTTTATTTTGAGTCAGTTTGCATATACATAATAAGAAACATTTAGCTAATTTACTGACTACAAACAATAAAATAATAATTTTGGCATACAAAGATGCATATATGCATCTGTCCATACATACATACATGCACACATACAAACATAATACAGTTACACACATTAATGAATGTACCAGGTATACAAACATAGACACATGCATTTACATGCATACATACATACTAATTTATTAAGTAGCTATTTAATAAAATTTTTGTTTTTAAGCTGAAGATGCATACTGTAGTTGTCATTTCCAAAGAGCATAGTCTGTGAATGGTGTATTTATTTTGAGATGTTAAGATAATTCCTGACTTTCAAAATGTACTACTGCTGATTTTATACAATCAGTCTGTGTAATTCTCATTCCCATCCCATCTTTACTCTATATTTTAATAGATCTATCTGAGTGTGCTTGTAACACTGCCTCACATACTGCACAATATTAAAGTAGAATTGTATAAAACAACAACAATAACAAGAACAACAATAATAAAAAATAATAAGATGAAGACAAGTAACAAATAATAATAATAATAATAATACCACTTTCCTTAGCTAAGGTGAGTAAATTAATACATATTAATTGATCTGCATATACCTTGAATTTTTCATTGGTGAAAGACCAGCTGTAGAGAAATCAAATTACTGACTACAGCACGTACAAAGGCAAGTTTCTTATTGTTAAACCCTTGGAATTTATGGTCACATTCAGGAGGCAAACACATACTGTATAAAATGCCCCCCCCCCCCCCTTTCTATCTCAGTTGTTTAAAGAACTTTAAAATATTTATAATTGGACAAAGTTTAATTTTGGCATAAGTATATTTTCATTTATTTATGAATACAAAGAATCGAATGTGTGTGTTTTGTAACAGCTTAAGATATTGCAGTTCATATGGAATTTGAAAGCTAAGACACAGAATCGAAGCCCAGAAGCAAACAGTACAAGAATAGATTTCTGTTCTCCTATTTCAGTGTCAGTAAGCCTAAATAACACATACATGTGAACCTCATGGACGGAAGGGTGTTTTTCCCGAGTTGAGGGGTGTCTCCCATACCTCCTGTCACTCACTAAAATCTCCCACATATGCAAAATTATTATTGAAAAATTTAATTTGTTCCATTTTTTTCACACTTTGGTTCTAGTGTATTATGTTTACAGTAATACCTGTGATCATGTGACTGTGAACTGGCTTAAGCAGGGCAAGACAATTTAGTTGCTAATTTCAAGCAGCATAAAACAATTAACATTCTTTTGATTCTGTCTGCAGAACAGTTGGCTTCAGTGTTTGAAATTTGTTGAGATGGATTATACTATGTGTGAACAGAAGTAATTCCGACAGGATTAAGACATTAATTGATTATGGTTGGGCTACTAAAGAGCTCAATCAGCTTAAAACAACTACAATTACTTTGATTCTCTCCGGACTATATGTTCTGCTTCAGTGCTTAAAGTTGTTGAGATGGATTAGAGTCTATACTATGTATGATCAAAAGTAATTTGGACAGGATTAAAGATGTTAATTGATTATGGTTGGATTACTCGAGAGTTAAGGTCGCATACAACAGGGTCAGTGTGACTTTGGTGTTTAAAGTTTGTAGAGATGTCTAAGCGTGTTTTATCTCCCAATGCCAAAACACCAAAATCTAAGCAACAGTATATCACATGAAATTCAATGATGGATGGAAACAGGAATTTCAGTGGTTAGAATCAAGTTTGAAGGGACATGAATATGCATTCTGCTCTTCCTGTAAAGCTGACTTTAAAATCTGTTGCAGTGGCAAGAATGACGTCACACAACATGCAGAAACTGCATCTCATAAAAGCATATTAACTGCGACAACAAATATGCCATCATTGAAATCCATGTTCACGGAATCTGCATCAAATGTGGATAAAGTTACACGTGCTGAGACACTTTTTGCCAACTTTATTGTCGAACATAATCTCCCATTTCTGATAGATCATTTTTCAGATCTAGTCAAAATAATGTTCCATGACTCAGAAATTACACAAAAGTTCTCATGGAAACAGACAAAAACTACTCACATAGTGACTATTTTATTGTTTATAAGAAATCATAATCTTGATCTGAATCTACCCACAGGCAGGAAACAATTTAAACATCTAATCTTGGTGGACTCAGTAGAGTTGTACTAACATTGCCACATTCCAATGCAGAGACACTGTAAGGATATTTTCCACTCTGAGGAAAATTCAGACACTCCAGAGGAAACCTGGATCGAGTAAAAGTACATCATCTCCTAAGTGTTACAATCAAGAATGATCAGGACTGCCACCAATATAATCCAGGCAATGATATATTAAGAAATGCTAAAAATGCCTGTGGTACATATAATGAGAGTATGAATGGCAACAAGGTACTGTGAAATGACTGATTTGATGAGATGATGTGCATATTTTAATATTTTAAAAAATGTAAATTTGTTAAATAGTTGTAATTTTTGTCTTTTTGCATGCTAAAAATTGGGTCAGTGAAAATCCTCCCTCTTTTGAGGTCAAAATTCCTGATAAAATTTTGGAAATCTCCAGATCTGTCCTGACCTGACCAGTCTTTTCTGTCACATGTATAATAACATTCTCTATTCTCTATGTAAATATTTAAGGTCTCCCATTTCAGTGTCAGTAAGGCTAAATAATATTCTCTATTCTCTATGTAAATATTTAAGGTCTCCCATTTCAGTGTCAGTAAGGCTAAATAACATTCTCTATTCTTAATGTAACATTTCTTATCAATGGCTGGTATGCGATTACTCCAATTTGTTTTTTTTTCAATGACATTAGTATAAATCTCCTGTTCCTTCTGAATGCATATTATTATTGCCTGTGTAATTTTCTCAAATGAATATGATGTTAATTGATCCTAATCAAGTTTGTTTTTGATTTGCTTTATTACTCAGATTAATGTGATGTTGTTTGATCTTAATCAGGTTTCTTTTTTATTTGCTTTACTACTCAAATGAATGTGATGTTAATTGATATTAATCAGGTTTCTTTTTGATTTGCTTTATTACTCAGATGAATATTATGTTAATTGATCTTAATCAGGTTTCTTTTTGATTTGCTTTATTACTCAGATGATTGTGATGTTTGATCTTAATCAGGTTTCTTTTTGATTTGCTTTACTACTCAGATGAATGTGATGTTAATTGATATTAATCAGGTTTCTTTTTCTACTCAGATGAATGTGATGTTAATTGATCTTAATCAGGTTTCTTTTCTACTCAGTGAATGTGATGTTAATTGATCTTAATTGTGTTTCTTTTTCTACTCAGATGAATGTGATGTTAATTGATCTTAATCGGGTTTCTTTTTCTACTCAAATTAATGTGATGTTAATTGATATTAATTGTGTTTCTTTTTCTACTCAAATTAATGTGATGTTAATTGATCTTAATCGGGTTTCTTTTTCTACTCAAATTAATGTGATGTTAATTGATCTTAATCAGGTTTCTTTTTCTACTCAGATGAATGTAATGGTAATTGATCTTAATCAGGTTTCTTTTTCTGCTCAGATGAATATGATGTTAATTCCTCTTAATCAAGTTTCTTTTTGATTTGCTTTACTACTCAGATGAATGTGATGTTAATTGATCTTAATCAGGTTTCTTTTTCTACTCAGATGAATGTAATGGTAATTGATCTTAATCAGGTTTCTTTTTCTACTCAGATGAATGTGATGTTAATTGATCTTAATCGGGTTTCTTTTTCTACTCAGATGAATGTGATGTAAATTGATCTTAATCGGGTTTCTTTTTGATTTGCTTTACTACTCAGATGCATCTCTACCTCTTTGATGTTTTCAATTTTAAAGTGATAAGAAAGGTTGCTAATTTATTTTGCTTTATATTGATAAAGTGATAAAGACAACTGAAAGTGTTCAGGTTATTTATTAGTATTTATTTTGTAATTCTCACAACTCTTTCTGTCAGTTAGGAAAATATGAGATATCAGAAACATATACTTGCATAACAATGCTGAGACATTAAGGGAATATTTATGGTTTAATTTAAGCCAAATGATGAAGCTTCCGATCCACATAGCATTAAATATTTTTTGCTGAGCAGCAAATCTGTTTAGTCTATCCAGGACTTTTCAAGGATCACATATTCTATTGCTGAACACTTTTAACACAATCCCCAGCAGTATTGTGCATCACCAGAGGTTACAATTTGATAATACTGGGAGTCACTCATTATTGCCCAAACAATGACTGTTATTTAAATGTTACTCAATACACAAAACCTATGCATTTTGAATACTTGCAGTATAAAAAGTTCATGCACTTGTCTGTAGAACAATGTTAAAACATTCATGGGATGCAGTTTAGTTTATGATTCTGCAGACATTTCCAAAAAAATGATTCATTACTACTTTAAGCACAGTAACTCATTTGATAAAGTAATTGGCAGGGTCCCCTTAAATTTAACCTTGAGGATATTTGGGCCCGTTGATTCATAATGCTGGAGAAAAACTGACAGGCTACCTGACATCATCGGATCATCTGTCATCCATCAGATCATCTGTCGTTCATCAGATCATGTCATCTATCAGATCATCTGTCATCCATCTGTCATTTGTTGTCCATCTGTCATCCATCAAATCATCTGTCATCCATCAGATCATCTGTCATCCATCCTTCTCCATACTCAGTGAAATTTCAGCTTTATTAAGAGCCTATTGCTAACATTGAATTGCCTTTTTATTTTCAGATTTGAGTAACAGAGAATTACATAATGGCTGATATACTGGGTATGGCTTTCATACCTTACTATAAACACCTCATGGAATTACTGGAAACAAATGAAGAGTTGAAGAAAACAAGCAAAGGTGATAGGTTTATATAATTTGCCATGCTCTGTCTTTATTTCTATCTGTTTATTTATTTATCCATCTGTTTTTAGATATTGTCAGTAATCTCTCAATTCTTTGAATTCATCTATATGTATCCTTCTGTTTCTATCTGACTCTATCATATATGACATAATACCTGTGCTGCGCACTTAAAAATTTATTATTTGTATGAATTTCATGAGGTTAAGTCCATCATAGAAAGTGCACACAAGTGTTATCATAAATAATATCCCGATCAAATTTATGTACATACTAGAAGAGCTATTTCCTTTTGTCTATGTTGAGGCTTCTCCACATTGGAGATGAATAAAGCATTATGCAGGGGGCAACAATTGAAATTTTGATTGACTAGGCCAGCAAGGAAAATATGATGAAAATGGCCTCAAAATTTTTTTTTTCTTCATTTTTTCTATGTAAAAATTGGGCTACTTACAAGAGATTTCACTTGCCTAGCAATTAATTACAGTTGTCTGGGTTACTTGGACTGAAGAATATCCTCCCAGACATATGTTAAATTCATATTTGAGACTGATATAACCCATAAAGTTAAGAGGTAATGAGATGTCGGACCTGAATAGGGGTAATTTCCTTGAAAATCAGAATGTTCTAGATGGGTTTTAGCAGCTGCTTCCCTCCCTTGAGGTTTGCTGAGATTGAGAAATTTTCTCTTTGGTTAGTTTTGACCAGAAAGAGGAGTGTGTGCTCATAAGACATGTGTGGGCACTGCATCAAATACTGTATCCCCTATGGAACAACAGTTTCCTAGCCCATCTAGCCCAGAGAAGTAAAAATCATTGTTGGACTAGTCAAATTTCATATAAGTAGCCCAATTTTTATGTGAATAAAGAACAAAAATTCAAATTTTAAGACCATTTTGCTGATATCCTTGATGGGCTAGGAGGTCCCAATCTGAATAGGGCAAGTTAAACATTCACCTTGTTGCTATAAATAGAATTGATGTCATTTACCCACTACACCATGTGTGCACCACCATATTGCTTTCAGACAAACAGAACAACATTGGAGTGTACAAAGTTTGATGCTTATGCTAATCTATGTCTTATACTCGGTGAACTAGGTTCCTCTACTCATACAACACACAAGGATAAGGTAAAACCAGATTTAGTAGATTAAACAAATTAAAATTTGTTTTATGGCTTTTAAGTCCTCTAATTAGGGGAGATTGGTAATTTTTTGCTAAGAAGAAAATTTTATTGCTCTGTTTAATAAAAACAATAAATAAAACCCCCATTAAGAAGTAACCTCCATTCATTGTTGTAATTTGCTTCATGTATTTCCCTTCTTGGTTTCAGTAAAATTTGAATGTTCATTTGTGAAATGTTATGATCATTTATTATCCTCTCATTCATGTCTAAATTCATGTATTTAATAATTCTCCTATTTGTCTATATTTTCTTACATTCATTTATTATTCATTCATTCATTCATTTTATTCTTAAATCTACTGTTTTATTGACCCACTTTTATGCATCTACCTCTGTTTGTCTGTTTCATTGTGCATTCGTTTTAATTATAAGACTGACTGGTGAAATTGAAAACTAAATGTATTAGGTTATTAATGGCAGTCTCAATAATAATTATTTAGAAGAATTTTTTTTAGAAAAATCTTTAAGGTACATGGTTATAATTAAATTGATACAGCTGTTGTGGAGGAATTGCTGAAGATTATTGGAATTGTTTTCAATTGAAAAAGTATGGCAATTTAAAACTTTTCATGCATTAATTTTGCAGACAGTAAAATTATTGTATGTATCAAATGGTCATGAAGAGATAAATTAGTTAACAAAATCTATATATTATAAAGAATGCAAGTCATTACAGATTGCTAAGAAATATCTATGCATAGGACTTCCTTTTTACATTCATCAGGACTTTTTGATATTTAGATGTTCTAGACATAAACTTGATATAGAGTCGGGTAGATATGAAGGTGACATTGCTTCAGAGCACTGTTTCCAAGTTTTGTTCTAGAAATAATTTCACTCAGTTGATAACGAATATTGTGCATTTTTTGTGTTTAAAATTTACTAAGATATTAGAGAATTTTTTTTTAAGATAAACGTTGGTGTGCCTGTACATCTTTAAAAAAATTCTATGGCTTGATGTCATCTCCAAGTCTACATTTTATGTACCATTTATTAGCTAGACAAGAAACTGTACCTAATGTCTGACAGTTATGCTATAAGAAGTGTATTACACTTCAATATATTGACATTTTTTGTATGTATTATTGAACAGTAGCCCCCAAAAAAGAATATCAATTTATTTTGATTTCCAGTTGTAGGGAAATGACATTGTAACCATCCTGTTAGTTACATAACAGTAACATTCTATCAAACTAAATGATTTTAATATATCTCATGAAACATTGTCTTCTTCTGCAGTTTGTCCATAGTGGTCAAGACATTGTCCATGCAGGCTATTTTTTAGGTATTAGGTTATTTCACATTGCATTCCATCCTCTTAATTCTTAACAACCCCTATTGTTGCCCCATGTATTTATCCTTTATTATGATTTTCTTTCTTGTGCTTTGATACTTTTATCCCTTTATTATTTTTATCCCTCTTACCAGTTAGCTAGTGATTTAGGAGAAATCTTCTTATTAGGATACCTTCCAAATGCAGACATTGTACAAACATGTCCCACATCATGAAACTTGTTGACAAATTTGTTGCACAAGTATATCATTGTGTTTCTTGTCCAGCTTGTGAACATAATTCAAAGCCAAAATTATATATTCATAGCATTTTTTGACAATCTCTATTCAGGGTAAGTAGAAAATGGAGAAAGTTTTTCATACATGAAATATCAAGGGTTTAAATTACAACTTCTGTTCTTTTGATATTGCTGTCAAAATGAATTCATCCTTCTCAGAGAAGAAGTGCTTTCATGGAATATTGATTTTTGTAAATAAAATTTCCAGGTATTTTCAAGCAGATGGCATGGGCAGCTGGCGGGGCCGCTGTTGGTGGCATTGTTGGGGGCCCACCAGGTGCCCTGTTTGGAAGCATTGCTGGTATGTAATCTATAATCTTTGAGGCAGAGACATGCTTATAGATAAAATATAGTAATCTACAGGTGTCCGCTTTAATCAGATTAGATATCATGGTCATATCAACTTGTTGAGTGGTTTTGATCCATGTTTAACATATTTATAACCAGGATTTGATCTCAAGAGCTGGGATATATTAGGGTTGTTGGTGGACCATCTTCAGTCAGTGGTTAATCACTGAAGTTGGCACATTAGTTATTTTTGGGCCACCCTTAGTCAGTAGTTGATCCCTGGAGCTGGCATATAGTCAGTAGTTAATCCCTGGAGCTGGCATTTAGTCAGTAGTTGATCCCTGGAGCTGGCATATAGTCAGTAGTTGATCCCTGGAGTTGGCATATGTTAGGGGTATATTGGTGGGCCATTTTCAGTCAGTAGTTCAGGGGTCAAGCTAGAATTGAAATTTAGGGAGAAGTGACTTCTCCTTTTGGACAGAATAGGGAGAAGTGAGAGCAGAACAAGGAGAAGTGGCAGCGATGCAAAAAATGCAATATATATATATATATATATACCGTATTTTGGTGTGTATAGCGTGCACCGATGTATAACGTGCACCCAGATTTTTGACCCAAAATGAGTGGAAAAAACGTAGTTCTGCCATATAACGCGCATGTGATATAATACATTTTTAAATCGTGACTACCGGTATTTCGCTCCGTTTTCATAGTGCAACAACAGTTGGTCATTTTGGATAGTGAATGAAAAAGTGGCCATATTGAAATTGTATCTTTCCGATTTTATGGTTGGCCCTTAAAAGGGCCCTTTAAAGGTTCGTCTAGTTGATGGAGTTCAATCTATTGCATCAAATCCCTCAAATTCCTCAAATCGACCTGGAAACAAACTTTTTTTTATAGTTCTTGTATATAACGCGCACCCCCGACTTAAGATATGAAAATTAGGTGAAAAAAGTGCGCGTTATACACACCAAAATACGGTATATATATATATGTATGTATGTATGTTTGTGTGTTATAGTTCTCTTATTTGAATTGTGTCCTGTATTTCTCATTGAGCATATTTGCACTTAACATTAGTTTTAAGCAATATTTCATCTTCAAGTAGAAAATTCTCTACATTTTGTAAGTGTATGAATGTTTTATACTCATATGCAGTGTATTCATACTTAAAAGTATATGTTTCGATGGAGAGAAATATGCATTGCATTTTGGCCATATGACTTAAAAAAAGCATAGCAGAAACTATACATTTTAATTAATTTTAACTGACAAGAATACCTAGATTACAGTACTGTAATTACAAATAGGTAAAAATACTTAAGCAACTGCCACTCAAAGAACAAATTTAATTTTTTGTTAGTTTCTTCACTAGAAAATATCAGTTGAAAACATTTCCAAATTAGTTTGAAACAACCCCTATATTAGGCTATAACATGCACATGAGAGCACATGTAAATGTATCTTCAAGATCATAGTGTTCATCCTTTCAAACCATTGGTCACTGATGAGTAATCTCATCTTTACAACTGCATTTTGAGGGAGTTGATTCTAAATTAAATGTAAATCTTTTGATTGTCATTATTTTTGGTATTGTTTTTAAAAGTAGATGCATCTATTTTTAGAAACAGGGATTTTCTTCATATGACCACTCACTTTCTAGCTTCGTTGCATCAATCCCAATATAGGATTGAAAATTTATGGTTTTAATATTTGTCTACATGCTCGTAATAATGTTGTGTATTGGTTGGATATTTTTTCTTTGCTACTCTTTCTCATATTTGCACAAATATGTGTGATGTAAGCTAACAACCTTGACCTTAAGTTACAGCGTTTATCAATTCGACAACATAGAATTGTCCCATACGTTTCTGACCAACAAATTTTTAATTTTAGGCTAAATCTTTTATCACATAATAGTTACACTTTGCCTTCTTCGAATTGTATAATTTCCTTAATGTATGTGCCCAATGAATTACGAAAATAGACAGTCTAATGAAGACGTACTTCCAAGACACAGCGATGTCCGCCATTATTACCCCATAGCAGGTTCACTTATGGTTTCAAACTGATTTTTATGAAGAAAATAATGCAAGCACAGCTGTAAAAAATCTTCAAAAGATATATTTTGAAAGTGCTTTCACCTATTCTATTCTTAAAACACAAATTGTTATTTACATATAGATGATTTAGTTTAAAAACACAAGTTATTAAGTTTTCTTAAACAAATGATATCTTGCGGAAATCGGGCAGCGATATCTTGTAGGGGGAAAGAGTTAATTGGTCAATCAGTTATTAAAACACCTGCCTGTTAATGTGCAAGAGTTTGTTTTGTTGGCGCAATTGATATGAACACATGGTAAGGCAACATGCCATCCATTTCGCCTGGGGTTTAACACTACTTGGCTGGGTTGAGGAGCATCTCAAAAGCCATAAACTACAGGCACTTGTGTAGATCTTTAAAAAAAAACAAAATGACTGGGCGAAGTTGTTTTCACTTTCCTAATATAAGAAGGCGAAGTTTACATTTTTTCGGTGACTTAGTTGCCCACTTTGCCTGTTAGCGTGACCCCTGGTAGTTGACACCTGGATTTTTCATATGTTTCTGGTTATTGATGGACCATTTTAAGAGATTGAAGGCCACCAAGATCAAAGGTCAAGGTCACAGGAGCAATAGTTTCAATTTACTTAAATGGTCAATACAGACGCGCAGACATTTTTGTAACCCATTGACATGCAAACAGAATGAAGAGCGAATGGAAAATGAATAATAAATAAAAGCAAAAAGAACGAAGAAAGCACATGGAATAAATGCAGAATGAATTGTAAATACTACATGTAAAATATTGCATAATGTGAAAATTAAATGCTGAAAGGTCAACCATAAACAATCAATAATAAACCATATATGATAAATGAAATAGAGAAAGGAGCATCCACTTTAATACATAATGAACGCAAATAAGTAGCCTTCACAAAAATCGTGTTGTGTTTTTTTTTGCTTTTGTTTCCAATTGTAAATTTTTCTACAATTAAATTTAATTCAGTGTCAAGGTGGACAGTTTAAAATAACACAAAATTAGATGAAGACAATGCCAATTGTTGTACACTAGTTAGGAGCACATGTTAGACTATGATCAGACAGATTTTCCTGCTACATATTTTCATATTTTTTATATAATAATAAAGACTTTTTTCTGTAATTGCTTTTTCTTGTCTAGAAACTTGTCAGCATTACAGTGTAAGACCCATAAAGTGTGCACATACTTATCATGTAACAATTGTGAATGTACAGAGATAAAGACCATTGGTTGCAATTACAGATTATTACAGCACACCTTCACTATAAGGCCCTTCATTACAATATCTGTTATAAGGGGCAGGTATAGTCATAGATTCCATTTTATTAGGTGGTAGTAAAATTATATAGTGCACTTCATTATAAGGCTTTGGTTTGGTTTGGTGCTTTACGGCACAGCAACACAAGTAGATTTTTTAGTGCCAAGGCAATAGGAGTAAAGTGCCTTGCCCAAGGACACACCATGGTAGCTGACACTGGCTGATTTGATGGTAAGATTCAAACCTGCACCCTTTCGGTTGTGAGACCGGCACACTAACCACTGAGCCACCACAGCTCCCTCATGATAAGGCAGTGTCGTTATAAGATGTTATTCTCTGTGGCTTCCATTGACATCATTATAATGAGGGAACACTGTATAATAGGTCTTTTTAGTAGTGAGTGTGTGTGTGTGTGTGTGTGTCAGAGAAAGAGAGTGAGAGAATGCAAGTAGTGTGTGATTTCTTTCTTAAAATATGACAGGGCATGATGTACATTTAAAGGCAAATATTCAGTAGTTGATAGCAGCAATTAACAAAATGTCCAATACAATTTACATTAATGCAAAATCAGAGAAAAGGGGGAATACAGAAAGGAAGATGATGGATGAAAGAATCTGGGTGAAAGGAGTGGATATACGCAGCATCAAGGAATTACATTGAGGAATCTCATTTTCAGGTTGTGTCTTTGTAATTTACCACTAAAGTATTTTCATTTTTAGTTACAAGAAATTTTTTAGATAGAAAGAATGTACAGGATGCAGGATTTTGAAAGAAATGACACCTTTATCGATGTTATTTCAATCTAGAAAAATAAATCCACTGTGTGCATGATTGCAGAATACAGTATATTATGCATATTTAGGCTAAAATTTCTGACGACTACTTTAAACAGCACTGTATTTTGGAATTAGTGTTTTGTGTGTAGTTGCTTACAAAATGAAACAAACATTAAATTCTGCAATGGTATAATCCTTATAAATAAGACATAGCTTGCATAAGCACGTATGCTTGAAGCAGGTGATGAATAAATAAAGGTCATTCTGTTAACAATTACATTGTATAGACCGTGTTATAACTTTGATAACTGCTTAGAATTATTTTGTTTTTTTTAAAGACTGGAGGTTCATTTCACCTCAAGGAAAGGGGGATAGGTGAGAAATAACATAACCTGCATGTGCAAATGCTAAAACAAATATGTCTGCATATGTTCGCTACAATTAAAAATGAAATACTGGATATATTGTTAAAGCTTTGTGAGCAGTTGTGTTCAAATACACCTGATAGTATCTTTTTAGTTAAGACACAGTTCTCTATGTAAGCATTGAGGTACATGCATTCAAGTAATATGGTTTTGATGTTTGTGCTTTCCACAGATTTATTTTACTAAACCAGGAGTTAGATTTGCAATACAGAGAAACAGGGATTTTCTCCAAGTGCAGATTGATCTCAATAACACTGCTATGAATGACCATACCAAAAAAAGAGACAAACTCCACTGACCTTTATTTAATTATTTGTATCCACAACTGACTAAAAAGTAAAGACTGTTCTAACAAAATGAAAAAAATTAGTCAGGCTACCAGTGTCCTAAATTTTACAGATCATACAGGAAGTGTCATTTGTTATAGACTATACACGAAACTAAAGTACATGTCACTCACTGCCATTGTAGTGCTGAAGTCATGTGAATATCCATTGAGATTAACCGTTCTTTCTTCAAAGAGAATAGTCATGGATGTACATAGTTTAAAGGTTTGTATCGTTTCTTTATCTTTTGTGAAAACCTGCACAATGCCGATAATGTCATGATAAGAAATCTTTTTAAAGGGCTTCAGTGTAATGTTTTACTGTTGTATGATGGAGAACCTGCAGATCATGCTTCTTATAACACAATAGGGATGTATTTATGTATAAATGTTTTACTGTTGCATTCATGTGATTCTACCGGCGGTAGGCCCAAAATATAGTTTTAAAGGCCGTCTACCGCACATACCGTTTATCAGTTAAAATCTACCACTTTTGAAAATTTTAAGATTTTTTTTAAAAAAAATGTTTAAAAGTTGAAACACGGTATTTGGTCGCTTTCTGTCAACACATTCAAGAAACCAGCCAGAACCAGTCTACTGGGGACCGGAAATGTTCCACTAGTACAACAATCGGTGTGATGATGCGTGGCAGAGCAATAGGATTAGAATTGTTAAAGAACAGCTGACATGTGTACACAGCAAGCCACTAATTGATTACCTTATTCTTGGAATTTGGAAAGTTTAAGGCCAAATGCGGGATGTTTTTTGAGGTGTTGTAAGTAAAAAGGGATAAAAGGTGGTCCATGATATCTTCTGAGCCTTTGATGAGAATCGGCAAACCCTTAGCGGAGGGGAGATAAAATGTAGAGACCGGCTAAAAAAAATGATTTCGGCAAAGACACTAGAGTAAGTATTTTGATTTTTGTCTTGTTTAATTGTTATTGTATTGTTTAAGATGTTTCAAGAGGACAGCTCTTACATTTTTTGTTCAATTCATGTCAAAATGCCGAAACTAGCTTTCTCCCAATTCTAAGAAACCACCAGCTTAAAAATATTACAAGTTCATCAATGCTTGGATATATCGGAGTTTAAGTGTGTGCAGACGAGTAGCATAGGGCCTGAGTTTGCATTGTGTGTTTCAAATGTATGCATCTTTTGTATTTCATAAACTGTCTGAAGTTTTCTTGCACATAAACTAAGTTCAAGCCCTAGATAAAATATATCACTTAAAACTATATTACAAGATAATTAATTTTAAAGTGTGGATTGATTATTCATAAAATCATAAATACATCATGTTTTTTTTCTTCTGTTTTATTTCAAGTCAAAATCAGTCTTTATTTTTTTTATTTACAGTGGTGAAACTTGCCAACAAATTTTTGGATCTGAGCCATAAGAGAAAGAAGCTCTTGAGGATGAGGCTCAGGAATACATCCCATGTCCAAGTCAGGAACTTCCTCCTTGTGGTGAACATAGCTTCGAGGAGTATTGGAGAGTAGTCAGCAACTTAACAAAATCAGCAACAGGAAAACTGAAGTTAGAACTTCTTTGCGGGCTGAACATGGTTGTCCTGTCATTACAACATTCTAATCCTGATACAGAGAGGACATTCTCCATTTTCGCAAAAGACAAAGTGATTCAAGGGGAAATCTGGACCATAGAACTATGGAGAGCCTGTTAAGTGTGAAGCTTAATAATCACAACGAATGTCATTAGTGATCACTAAACAGTGATCTTGTGAATGAAACTAAAAATGTTATTAGATTTTATAAAAGAAAAATCTTTGCACTGAACTATCAGATAAACAACTTTTCCGTTTTCATTATTTGACCGTATACTGACACATATTAATTAATTATTATTGTAACATTTTCCATTAAAATCTGAATCTGATTCATATTCAGATTTGCTGTTTTATTATAGTATGAAGAGAAGACATATTATACCGATAAAAAATCTACTAGTTTAGAGACCAATCTACTGATCAAAATTTGTAAATTAACTGGTTTGAAATCCTGGTTCTGTCACATGTATGCTGTTCTATGATGGAGAACCTGCAGATTATGCTTCTTATAACACAATAGGGATGTATGTACTTATGGAGTAAACTTAAGAGCAGTTTAGCCCATTGATACATTTTTAATACTTGTCAATCTAGAACTGAGTGCACCTTGATAATCTGAAAGAAAGAGAGAAGGAAAGAAAGAAATACATGTATGTGAGCTAGGACCATCAAAGTGTTGTCTCTTTTTCTTTCCTTCAAATTTGAATTGCCAATTATTTTGATTGCATGGCTAAATATTTGATAAAATGTTAATCTTGCTCTTGTAGTAATGTATAGAATTACCAGTAAATTTGATAAATAAATGTATTTTCAGTTTTCGAAATATGAAATAATCAACATTGGACATGTTTATGGCAAATGTGATCAAACTTCAGTCTATATAACTCTCTCTCTCTCTCTCTCTCTCTCTCTCTCTCTCTCTCTCTCTCTCTGATGCACATAAACATGTATACAATCATACACATATACATACATAAATATATACGTACATACATTTATGAGAACAGATAGTGACTGTTGGATTATTTTGTGAAAAAGTTTCAAATATAGGAGGCTGTAAGAATGATATGACAGCACTCCAAGTTGCAACTCACATGGTCACATTTGCGACTGAAAGTTCAGAATTGGCGAGTGAGAATTATCAGTTGGTTGCCCTATGGCAACCAGAGCTGAGCAAATCCCATAGCCTGATGTCCCAGACTATTCATTTAGTCTGGGACAAGTGCTTTTTTCCTATTTTAAAAAAGTCAGACATGTGCTTTTTTATGTGCTTTAATCACTATATCTACCTTCATGCCCTCCAGGCATACTGAATACTTGATTCTACCATTCTCCATGCATGCATTTACATCCTGTATAACACATACAGGTGGTCAGTGATAACTGTCGCATATGCGCACATTCTATTGCCACTTGACTGTATATTGGGCTAATCGACCAAATTATCAGCAAATCAAAGCACATCAAACAAAACAAAGCCAGTATGATTAATTAGCAGTGTTTTAAGCAGCTTTGTTGCATTGTGTTTACTCAAACCAGATCCTCACGAGTGGCTCACTATGATTTTAATCCAGTGAGTCAGTGTAATTAAATTAATGAAAGGCACTTTACTGACATCAGTGTTGGTTTCCCTATGAACTGATTAAATGACAGTAATGATTCTTTTAATTTTAATTGACTATACAGAGGATTAACTTCCACGTGCGTTATTGCATTTGAAATGAAACAATTACACTAATTACTGAGGTGTCTCTGTTCATATTTAAAAGAGAAAATATATGTTATGATCACTTTAGAAATAGTTGTCAAGCAAGCTGATATTTACTCTGTGGATAAAATGAGTTTGCTAAATTATTTTTGCAAGGAAGGTAATAAGGACGATTCAGAGAAGGAAAATTTGTGTGAAAGTGGATGGATCAAATGTAAGACTGCTACTGAGTGTGAGAATTCCTTAAACCAAGAGAGTTTACAAATTCTAATGAACATTTAAGCAAATGGACCAGAGCTTGAGGACTTTAACCCAGACATAGCTATCAACTGTTGGCTTAGTGCTGGTGCAGGTAGCAGACATGTACATGGACATTTTATCAAAGCCAGAAGCTAAAACACATACCTGAAATAGCCAAATGTATTTCAACCAATGTTTTTGAAAAATTAAATTCTTTTAAGAAATAATCATGTTGTATATTATTTCATTTGTTCTTTCTGTGGATTAAGTACATACATCTCATCAAATCTTGGCAAGTGATTACCATTTTGGGACAAGTGAAAAGTAAGGTGGGACAAGTGAATTTTCTGAAATCACTTGTCCTGGACAAGTGGATGAAAACAAACATTTGCTCAGCCTGGGGCAACCCTCAGAATCATAATGTGCCAACCCAAAAATTGCATGAACACTTTCTAATTTACAAGAATATACCACATTTTATGCTCAAGACATTTGGCAAATACATGTTAATTTTAAGTATAATCCCTTTTTGATTTTAAGACTACCAGTTCCTACATTAGGTCATCTTCATATGTGACTAGTCTGGCTTACAGGCTTTAAGTGAGTAGTGTAATACATGACTGGTGCAATCAACCTCAGCTAATGGCATGGATCCAGAGATAGATATGGAGACAAATACAGACAATTTAATAGTAAAATAGATGCCAGTCAAATAAATGCAAATATGGCATTGTCTCCACCAATCAACCCAATGTGAGAACAGTGAATAACAAGATGTGTATATATATATATATATATTTTTTTTTTTTTAAATATATATAATATATTGTTATTCACTGTTCTCACATTGGGGTTGCATGGTGGAGACAAAGATTTTATTGGGTTAGGTTTGATTAAGTGCCTTATATCTTTGGCTAATGGGCAATAGGTGAAAGGTGATATATCATGGCTGTACCAATTAACACAAGAATCAACATGTTACTATTACATTATATCAATAAAAGGAGAAGTGATTTGAATAGTGGTCAGGGATGACATTGTTTGACTCAGACTGCATATTGATGTCTATTGTTTTTTAATCATGTAAATTACTATGATGCACAATTAATTAAATGGGCTGCCTAGAGGTCTATTGGGGGGCTGCCTAAAGGTCTGATGCTGATAAACCTACAGGTATGTTGGCAGGCAGCCTAGAGGTCTGTTGGCTGTTATTCGTAATAAAATAGTGCCTAGAGGTCTTTTGGCTGTTATTCATGACAATTGGCTACCTAGAGGGCTATTTGCTGTTATTCATAATAAAATGGATTGCCTAGAGGCCTGTTAGCTGTTATTCATAACAAAATAAGCTGTTTAGATATCTTTTGGCTGTTATTCATGCCAATGGGCTGACTAGACAGCTGTTTGCTGTTATTCATTATAAAATTAGCTTCCTAGAGGTCTTTTGACTGTTATTCATGCCAGTGGACTGCCTAGAGGGCTGTTTGCTGTTAATCATGATAAAATGGGATGCCTAGAGGTCTGTTGGCTGTTATTCATAACAAAATAGGCTGCCTAGAGGTCTGTTATCTGTTATTCATAATAAAATGGGCTGCCTAGAGGTCTGTTGACTGTTATTCATTATAAAATTGGCTTTCTAAAGGTTTTTTGGCTGTTATTCATGCCAGTTAAGTTAAGGTCATACTGGTCTTGATTCCATTTTTTAATACAGAAGTATCATTGTATTCCAAGAGTGTGCAAAGAAATTATTTCATCATTATTTACAAAAATTATTCTATATTTGACAGCTTTGATATTATTTATTAAAACAAACAGATAAGACATTTGACAACCATTTGCTGTTGGGTTTTTTATGTTTGGTGGGGGGAGAGACCAAAAGTTAAAAATATGATATACTGTCAAGTATATATTTTCATTAAAATGATGTGATGGAATTTTTAATTGGTCAAGCAACCAGATTTTTTTAGTCTGGTTGTGTGGTGTGCAAGTATACTTTCTGACACCTTCACTGGTGTACAGGCTCTTTCATATGGCATGCATGGGATACCTTGTCATCTAACATTGCTTCTGTACTTTTGCAGATATTTGTTCCTACTTACACACATAGGGAATACAGATTAATCTAGGCTTTCATAATTCTAAACTAGTTATTGCAATATTATCAACATTCAATACATTCTAAGTTATTTTCATTCCATTTTCTACAGTAATAAAACTTGATGTTGGTTGATTGGTTGATTGGTTGGTTGATTGGTCGATTGACTTTTAATGCCCTTTCAACATATTGTTGACTATATCATGGCAAGGAAGTGTAGGTTAGGTACTCTTCCCAAGACACAGAGAGGCTACCGACACAGGCTGGTCTGTGAAGGTATCAAACCAGTGACCATTGGATTATGAGTCTGATGCTCTACCACCTATTACAACTCCCAAAAAATACTTAAATAAAGTAATATTTCATAATGGAATTTATATTTCCTAAAATAATTTCATATCAGTTGCTTTCAATAAAATGAACTCTATGATAGTTCCAAGTAAATTGCATAGACCCTGATCAATTTGTGCATTATAAGACATGATCTAGGTCTGTGCTGTTTGTGGTTGAGTGTATATTACACATACTAGGTAAATATAGTAATCAAGTTCTTTTGTTTTTAATATCTATCTAGGGTCACTTGTAGGCTATATCAAATCAGATGACTATCAGTCAATGGTGGCAGTGCTTAAAAACTTGTCTGATGCAGAGAAAAATAAACTTGTGCAGAAGATTCAGGAGCTGGTTGGAAGCAGCACTATCGAGGCACTTACAAAATTCATTGGCAGTCAAGTACAGAGAGAGCTTCTACTTGGACTGATACGGGACTTTGCACATGATGTTAAAGGGGGATAACCCATGTGGATCAAAGCTTTGATTTAGAGATCGGACCACTAATTCATATCTCATAGAACTTAATGTTCATATATTAAAAAATATAGCCTCGTATGAAGAGTTCATATTATATTTTGTCAGTAGGAAATTAAATACAGGATAACAAAATAACAGGAAATAAATATTTTGTTTTCAACTGTAGTACACGAATTGAAGTTTATTAAATTAATAATGGAAAAAAAATTAAATCCATTTACTAGCCAATAAGTGCATCGCAAAATATTTGGTACTCTGTTTTTTATTCCCCCGCCAGTAGACTGGTTCTCTCGAAAATAATGAGTGGTCCGATGGATGTATTTCAAAATATTTAGTACATGTACTTTGTTTTTTGTTTTGACGGGTTCTTTGGCTGTTAAATTAGTGGTCCGATACCTTTAGTATTTGATGTGTTTTGTAGTGCCTTAGTTATTTCGATCTGATTTTAGGAATCATTGTCCTTTCTTCTTCAGGATCATAATTCATGAAAGCCAGTTTAAGTTACTTGTTTTCCTTGTTATAGTTTGTATGTCTATATCATGTCCTTACTGCCTTGTATGTCTGTATCATATCCTTATTGACTTGTATGTCTGTATCATGTCCTTATTGACTTGTATGTCTATATCATGTCCCTATTGGCTTATATGTCTGTATCGTGTCCTTATTGGCTTGTATGTCTATATCATGTCCCTATTGGCTTATATGTCTGTATCATGTCCTTATTGGCTTATATGTCTATATCATATTCCTATTGGCTTATATGTCTGTATCATGTCTTTATTGGCTTATATGTCTGTATCATGTCCTTATTGGCTTATATGTCTGTATCATGTCCTTATTGGCTTGTATATTTATATTGTGTCCTTATTGCCTTGTATGTTCTTTTCCAGATTTGAAATGATCAATACAAACCATGTATCGAACAACATATTAGTCTAGCCTGCAGATTTTACATGGGTAAATACTTAAGTCCAGTCTTTTTTTTTTTTTTTAAATAATGAAAAGATGATTTTATGTGCCTTGAACTGAGGGGCCACCAGAATGCTGGGTCTGGGCTACCCTCTGTTGATATCAGATAGTCAGAAAATCTTTTTATTGCTATTCCTCCTGAATGGATGGTCTTATCAACAAAGGGGTTTCACTAAAAGACTTCTTATTATGTCTAGTTGGTCCTAAATGAAAAAGGCACACTCTGATGTCCAATATGGCCACCACAGCAGCCATCTTAAAAATCTTTTTTGCTACTCCTTCTAAACAAAAAGCAACATTGACATGAGGTTTTCACCAGAAGACTTCTTATGATGTCTAGTTACTACTAAATTAAAAATGGTGCTGCTTGCACATCCAATAGGGCTGCCACTGCTGCCACCTTGAGAATCTTGTTATGGCTACTTCTCCTGAATGGATGGTCATATCAACATGGGGTTTTTACTAAAAGACTTCTTATGATGTCTAGTTGGTCCTAAATGAAATTGGTGCTGCTCAGACATCCAATATGGCCACCACAGTGGCCATCTTGAAAACCTAATCACTACTTCTGAATGAATGATCATATCAGCATGAGATTTTCACTGAAAGACTTGGTGCCAATCTGACCTCCAATATGATCATCACAATGGCCATCTGAAAAATCTTATTATCACTATTTCTCCCAGATGGCTGGTCATATCAACATTGTGTTTTCACCAGAAGACTTCTTTCGACGTCTAGTTGGTCCTACATTTGGAAATGCTGTGCATCTGATATCCAATATGGCCACCATGGCAGCCATCTAGAATATCTTGTTATTGTTTCTCTTCCGAAACAGAGTCATATCCACATGGGATTTTCATCAGAAGAATTTGTATAATGTCTTGTTCAGCCTAAATTAAAATAGTGCAGATCTGATGTCCAACATCGCCACCATGGTGGCCATCTTGAAGATCTTATCACTGCTTTTAAATGGAAAGTCATTTTGACATGGGGTTTTCATTAGAAGAGTTCTTATGGTGTCTAGTTCATCCTAAATGAAAAAGATCCAAAATTACCTTCTTAAAAATATTGTTATCTCAACTCCTCCCAAATGAAAGGTTATATCAAGATGGGGTTTTCACCAATATTCTTCTTATGATACCTAGTTGGTTCTAAATGAAAATTGTGCCAAACTGGCTAAAAGAAACTGGAATGACTAGCTTGACAACGTCTTCAGTATCCATGGTTAATGGGGAATCAATTATAAGCCTTGATAGCATTTCCAAAGGTATGATGAGAAGCGAAGAGCTTAATGTTGCATAGTAAATTCTGTTGATGATATCTTTAGTTTGAGTTGACACATTAGTATTTTTGTACCTAGAAAAGTTCAAGCATATCTGCTAATGGATAACATGTAAACAAAGTCTTGTCCATTTGATTGTTGAGAGTGATTGAAAAGAAAATATAATGTTATTAATTAATTACGCCACAGTGTAAATGTCAACATCCAACAGTGATTTCAGAATTTTAGCATTTCAAGCATTAATAAAGATTTCATATGTCTTCTTGATTTCATATGTCTTCTTTGTATATTCCACTTGCAATAGCTACTTTCAGTTCCTATTTCTACTCTTCTAATCCTGGAGAAATGGACATATTGTTATTTTTATCCTTGATAAAGCACAATTCTTTTCTAGTTGGAAATGGCATAAACCCATGGTCCTGCCTTGTCACGCAACTATGTCAGGTGCATTGTACAAATTCTGTGCAGACTTGACTCTTTGGCACAATTTTAAGGATAATAAATGGCTGAGGGCAGTGTTGATTATGAGTATTCATATAAAAATGTATGAAGATGATGATGTAATAGATGCTCAAGATCCAACTTAAGTTGTTGATACTGTAAATATGTAAATCTTGCAAAATGATTTTGAAGAGCAAAGTGTAGTACGTTTTGACAATGTCACATCAATTCGAGAATCTAGACGAGAATCATGCAATATTCTCAACTTTTACAAAGATGACACAAAGATTGGGCTATGAATAAATGAAATTCAATACAATTATGGAGAAAGACAAGCTTAAAATACAAAACAACACATTCTGTTATGTAAATCTTGCTGTTAAAACAGTTAAAATCTCTGGTGGGTCATATTGCTTGTTTTAACATTTTGGGTTTGTTGTTTGCATTTTGACCACAATCAGATGTTGCCATCCACACTGCACAGTTTACTTGATTATGCCAAAATTTTATGTTACACTGTATATCTAGTTGTCATTCTCAAACTGTAAGGCATAAATATCAAAACTGTTTAATGGTTTATATCTGAGAAAAAAAATCTTTTTCAGCACAGTACATATTTATTTCATTAAACACATTTGATACAACAGTTCTTATGTATGGTTAGTCTGGGTAGGGAGCATAAAACTGAATTGCATGAGAAAGATCAGAGTACTGTGTGTTAGTTTTTGAACTTGGCATAATTCATCTATTTTATCTAATTTTGAAATATCTAAAATTACGACTTCAAGCCTGTCATCCATTATTTAGGTTATGTAAAATGCATCGTCACTTTGAGCAATAAGGTGTGCCAGAGGAAGAACAAGAATGCCTTTGGCGCAATTTGGAAATTTATTGTCAAATTGGCTTTACTTATGCAAATATATTGATACTCTATTTACAGTTTATCCACATTTCACATGTAACTCTTTGTTTATTTTTCTCTCTAATCTGTTCATTTCTTCTACTGTAATACCATTTTATTCTGGTTGATTTAACACACTCTTTACATCTCTGGTATTCCGTATTTCTTTTTTTCCATTTCCTCAATCACTTTTTCTTTGTCACATTTGTAACATTTTACAGCTGATTAGACTGTGTCCACAACATACCATTTAAATACCAAACATATACTCTAAGGGATGTTCTATTTATCTTCCTGCACGATTCCATTATTCATAATTTTTAATCTCTCCAGGAGATACTCTTCTGTGACAAATTAAAGATAGATGATGACAAACATTTCTAATGCACAATGCAGCTCTGGGGATTGGGGTGGGACGAGTCACTCTAAAAAACAGCGTATATTTGCGATGGCTTCCATGTTTAGTTTGAGTTATCACTTCAAACATGTAAGTACCAACCTATGTTCAAATTATCATCCTCCGCTGTTCCATCAACAGATATGGTCAGTGTTCCTGTAAGTGCTATAGATAAACCAATCTGTATATATTTTTTACACCTCTTACTGTTACAAAGTCCACATAATTTATGGCAGATTTAACTTTTTTTTCTTCTTTTATAAACCATTATTCAAAATTTCTACGTTGTTATAAGGTAAAATCTTGATTAGGACGAATATCAATATAGATTGTGTCATTTATAACAGTAAAAACAAAAGTGATTTATACTAATATTTATACTTAACCTAATAGTTTCTCGAATTTTATTTCTTTATATTAATGTATTATTAATTAATGAACATTTTTTAGAAAAATAGTTTTTTATCATATAGTTAAAAATATTAATCAGATATAGTGATTAACTTCACATAATCCTAGTTTTAAGAGAATGTATGAAGTGTGTGTTTGTGTATGTGTCAATGAGAGAGAGAGAGATCATTTTGAGACATTCCCCGATCTAATGAAATAGATCTGCATCACGTCCCACTTAATTTCATTCCAAGGTTTGACGAGCTGATAAACAGAAAAGGTTGTTAGAACACGAATAAACAATTTTTTTATTTTATTATTATTATTTGTTTTCCTTAGATTTTGATCTTTCAAAGCAAACAATTGAAGCAAAAGTGAAATTACAAACCCAATCAAAACTTTATTCTTATTAAATACGTTTGGAAGGTTGTAGATAACGCAAAGGATTGCCATATTTAACTTCCCATTTATAATAGTGGACTTATGTGGTTTGTCGTTGGGAACGACAAGTCTGAGGACATCCAGTGCGTTGATGTATTCGAAGGAAATACACGTCGATAAAAACAGTGAAATCCAATTCTCTATATTCATGGACTTGTTGCTCGACAATATTTCTCTCTCTCTCTCTCTCTCTCTCTCTCTCTCTCTCTCTCTCTCTCTCTCTCTCTCTCTCTCTCTCTCTCATACACACACACATCACATACACACGACCTTTTTCAATAAGAAATAATATAGATTTTACTCAATATGGCAAATGGACCAAGGCATTATTTGCCCGATACTTTTTGGTGTTATTGTTGTTCTTGTCGTCATCTTCGTCGTCGTCCTTTTGTAAGTATCTTGCAGGTGCCCTATTACATTTTACCGAGTTATTACCTACCTCCGATACAAAAGAGTAGCTTCCGCAAAAGTTTTTCTTGGACGTACCAAATTCTCATATGGATATCTTTGTGAAACACACTTACGAAATCTCGTAAGATTTTTTTCTTACGGTTAAAACTTCTGTGCGTAAATTTAAGTTGCATCGTGAAACGGGACCCAGATGTCTATCACGGTGTGAAACAGTTTTCAATTTCTCGATGTATACGTCTAATCTGTATAACCAGCTTGAAGCAAAATTCGAAAAACCATGCTTCATACATAATAAATATAGAAGGGTTGTTCATAATGATAAATATGCTTGAGCATCAGTGCTGACTCCCCTTTATTCATATGAATAATTAGCATGTTACTGAATCCCCTTTATTAATATGAATAATTAACATGTTACTGAATCCCCTTTATTCATATGAATAATTAATATGTTACTGAATCCCTTATTCATATGAATAATTAGCACGTTACTGAATCCCCTTTATTCATACGAGTAATCAACATGTTACTGAATACCCTTTATTCATATGAATAATTAACATGTTACTGAATCCCCTTTTTTCTTATGAGTAATTAACTTGTTACTGAATCCCCTTTTTTCATATGAATAATTAACCTGTTACTGCCCGTAGCAAGGTATTCTGGATCTCCAGAGTACAACCTTTGTTTTAAATCTTCAATTATATTCAATACAGTTCCAAGCACTCTCAAGAATGTACAAGAGGAAGACGTAAGTTTCAGGTAAAGAAGGGGGTGGGGGATGTGGTGGGGCAACAAAATTCCTGGACATCGAATTGTAGGTGTTGCCGTCGTTGTTGATCACGTAGATGAATGCAACGATTTGGGAATATAATTTTGGTATCTTGTCGCCCCTGCTTTTCTTCTCGGAAGCCATAGTTGAAGGGCTGTTTTATCACTTGGAGACGAATGTTTTCAAGTCGAAGGACATTGTACTCATTTTGAGACAAGTGAATTCATTCTTATTAAACTGATTTTCAACTTTGATACTCATAATGCCTATTTGGAACCTTTCAGCAATAATCTTCCTTGCCTTTACATTCGTTTCGAAATATGGAAACATGTTGTGGTCTTGGTACAATTATCTGTAATGTTTTGGTCCAGTAATTTAGGGACATCACTCAGAAACTCCTTTCGGAGCGCTCTCCTGTTTTCCAGTTCTCTTCAGAGGGCAAATACTTCCGAGATGACTTTTGGATCCAGCATGTCCAGCCTCTGTCTCAGGCTTGCAAGTTGTGTCGCCTTATCAGCTAGATATACACAGTCGATGATCAAGACCATCATGGCACAAAAATCTCCAAATTTATTACATTTTGTTTAATTGATAAACTTAAGTAGATACAAAAGAAAATCGGTAATACAAAAGAATGCAAAAAAAAAAAAAACAACAAATGATGTCAGACACGGAAAATGTTTGTCTTCAAATTTTGCCGTGTTTCATGTATTATGGGTATAGTTTGCATTGCGTTTATATTTTCGTGGAGAATCAAGAACGAAATATCTATCCGTCAAAACAGAGGGTAAGCTGATATGAGATATCTGTATGTTGTTGTTAGCCATTTCAGTGAACAAATTATTAAACTGACACTGATTTATATATTTAATCTTTTATCCGGGGACCTAAGCGTTACAAATTCCCATAACATGGAAATACTAGAATAGCGTGGAATTAAATAGTTTACACGAAAGTACTAGAATAACATGGAAATAAATAGTTTACATGAAAGTACTAGAATATCATGGGAATAAATAGTTTACATGAAAGTACTAGAATATCATGGAAATAAATAGTTTACATGAAAGTACTAGAATAACATGGGAATAAATAGTTTACATGAAAATACTAGAATGACTAGGAAATAAATAGTTTACATGAAAGTACTAGAATAACATGGAAATAAATAGTTTACATGAAAATACTAGAATGACTAGGAAATAAATAGTTTACATGAAAATACTAGAATAACATGGAAATAAATAGTTTACATGAAAATACTAGAATAACATGGAAATAAATAGTTTACATGAAAATACTAGAATAACATGGGAATAAATAGTATACATGAAAATACTAGAATAACATGGGAATAAATAGTTTACATGAAAATACTAGAATATCATGGGAATAAATAGTTTACATGAAAATACTAGAATAACATGGAAATAAATAGTTTACATGAAAATACTAGAATAACATGGGAATAAATAGTTTGCATGAAAATACTAGAATAACATGGGAATAAATAGTTTGCATGAAAATACTAGAATATCATGGGAATAAATAGTTTACATGGAAATACTAGAATATCATGGGAATAAATAGTTTACATGAAAATACTAGAATAACATGGAAATAAATAGTTTACATGAAAATACTAGAATAACATGGAAATAAATAGTTTACATGAAAATACTAGAATGACTAGGAAATAAGGCGACTCCCCTTCATCCAGGCTTTTATTTTTTCTTAAGTTACTCAGTTTATACGCGAGTATATACGGTACTCTTAGGATGAGGTGATGAACACGAAGAGTCTAACTTACGTTTACCCATGACAGTATATTGTTCTGATTGAGACTGATTTTTTTTTTCTTCTTCTTTTTTTCATTTGCTTAGTATTTATACAGAACGATTTTCAGCAAAAGTATTTTTTTCTGGTACATTTTTAAAAAAAAAAAAAAAAAAAGGATTACCCGTCGTTTGGTCGATTGTAGTTAGTCCGGTAGCACGACTATTTGAGTGTTTCACAGCTTACAATATTCAGGCCAGATGTCAGCATAAGCGGATTATAATATAACAATGCACTGGTAAAATGGTTTGTCTATATGAACAAAGGATATCTTTATGTAACAATAGATAGATTCCAGTACATTTTATATCCAAGTTTGCGGCTTCCTTTCATGGTGCCTTTGAATTCCTCCATTCCAAACTCAAGATTGTATATACAACTTTTAACAGCCAAAAATGTTGTCGCCACAAAAATCGCCAGATGGTATATTTTGTCGCCAATCAGGAAACAAAATCGATATTTGCGACATTGGCGAAGCCCAGCGCGATCCCTGATATATATATAAATTATATATATAAATTATATATATAAATTATATATATATATATATATATATATATATATATATATATATATATATATATATATATATACTGCTCAACAGAAACAATTGTTTTGTTTAGAGTAAAAGAATACAATTTATTTCAAGCTTCTACGAGTGAAAGAGGGAGAGGGTCATGTGTTGTATGACGGCCTACTACAGATAAGTAGCGGATGTAAATTTAATTGTGATGTATTGTGACACTAGTCTCCGTTTCTCACACTTGAACATCAGGGCAGATGATCCTATTATGTGCGAAAAATAAATGATTTTTTGTTAGTCCAACGTTTCCTCAGTATCGGAAGGGGTAAGTAACCATTGTCTTTAAATTTTCATTGCAATTTAGCACTTTATCTTCAAGTGGCATTTATATTGAAGGAAAATATTCTATCTACTTTATGACATACACATATAATCTACTACGATCTAGAACTATGTGTCGTTTAACTCTATATGTTGTCAAATCCTAAAACATCAGTCGAGAGATGTCACTATTTTTTCGCCTACAAATTTCAAATCGATTCACACCCATTTCAAACTTATATTGCTTCAAACGTTTTAATTTGTGTTGTTTTTTTTTTTTTTGTTTTTTTTTTTGAGGAGTCTCGGTGGTTTAGTTTGCCGGACTCGCGATCTAAACGGTACTGGTAAGAGTTCTACCATTTAGTTTGCCGGACTCGCGATCTAAACGGTACGGGTAAGAGTCCTACCATTTAGTTTGCCGGACTCGCGATCTAAACGGTACGGGTAAGAGTCCTACCATAGGATCAGCTCGGGTCGGCTACTGTGGTGTGTCCTTGGCCAAGGTACTTTACTCCAGTTGCCTCGGCACTAAATTACCTACTTGTGTTGCTGTGTAGTAAAACACAAAAGCAACACAAACCAAACTTATTTGTTGCAAAATGGCACCTTATTTCTAAAGGAAAATGAAAGATATCAGTAAAACACAGACTGTTGTAATTTACACAATATCTTTTCCTCATGGCATAATCCATGTATATAAATCTGGATGTATTGTAATTTACACAATATCTTTTCCTCATGGCATAATCCATGTACATAAATCTGGATGTATTGTAATTTACACAATATCTTTTCCTCATGGCATAATCCATGTACATAAATCTGGATGTATTGTAAGTTACACAATATCTTTTCTTCATGGCATAATCCATGTACATAAATCCTCATGGCATAATCCATGTGCATAAATCTTCATGGCATAATCCATGTACATAAATCTGGATCACCTGAGTAGTAGTATTCAAGAGGTGCAAGACTTCAATGGAGCACAACCACCAATAAACAACAACGACATCAACAACAACAGCAAAAATTAATAAATGTTTATACAGAATATGAACGCAGTGAATCGCAAAATAGCTTTTCATTCCGATTTTAGTATAGGTTCTATATCCTCAGCATTGGTTATATACTGGCTGTTTTATAAGTTACTTTGAGTTGAACTCTCGCCCAACCCCCACCCCCTCCTTGCGGGCTCTGGGATGTTGAATAGGCTCGATCCACTCACCTGCATGTCGCTAGAGCGACTGAAAGAAGACGGAGCAGCGGTGACTCAGTGGTTAGCGTGCCTGATTCGCAACCGAAAGGGTGGGAATTCGAATCCCACCATGGCTCAGTACAGCTCGGCTACCGTGGTGTATCCTTCGGCAAGGCGCATTACTCCAACTGTCTCGGAACTAAAATGACCTACTTTAGTTGATGAACCGTAAAACACCAAACCAAACCAATACTTGGAGTAGAAAACTGGTTGCTAATGATATTAATCAACCTGTCTTAGTAACCGATTTTTGTGCACATCCATTTAAACCTAGAAGAGTCCATGCACTCTTTATGCATTTATAACCTATTCAGTCACCCGTACGTTATCCGGCTTCGTATTTTTTATATTTACACATATTTTACACCTTCAGAGTATATTTAGGTGAGCAAGTAAAATGGATAGCTGCTACAGTAAAACCACCAATAAAATCCTCAAATCTTCAAACACAATACTGTTATCCCAATTTTAACAGTCTGCACAATTTGAAAGTTTTGTTGAATAATATTCCCCCACCCCCACCCTCAATGTAATTTTCCGTGGCACTACGTCACTGCAGAGTCACGTTGTTTCTATGGCGTTAAAGTTTCTGCCAGTATCGTGAATTTTACTGCTGCAAAGTAAGCCAATCAACCAATCAAAATGCATAAGCTTTCTTTTATAGCAATTATGAATCCTTAGTCTAGTCATATCCTTTTTAAGGTCGCTATACGCTAAGTCACGCGTAGATAAACCTGTACCAAAATAACATAGGTTGGGAAAAGTGCTATTGGACCCTGTCATAATGAGGACACGTTATTATATGTTTGATTGTATCAATTACAGCTCCGCCATAAAGCAAGGATATGAGTAGATTGTGTCTTCTGCTTTTCACTATTATGGTCATGACGATTGGCTGTGTATATGTGACAGCTGAACCCACTGAGTTGGAAAGCCTGAGGAAGAGATTGGACATGGTGGACCTAAGGTTGGCCTCTGACATACTGCTTCTACGGAGAGAACTGGACAATGAAAGGAGGTTGAGAATGGAACTTCAAAGTACTGTTCTTCACTTACAGGAACAGTTACAAGAAGAAAAAATCGCAATCAATCTTACAAAGAGTCTCGAGGAGATGGATATTTTAAAAACAGATTTGAAGGCCCAGCAAACTATGATCGAGCAATTACAAAACGACTTTAAAAATCTGAACATTGAAAATCAAATATGGATAAATGACAACACTCGTCTTCAAAATGAAAACAAGGACCTACGACAAAACATCGTTGTCCTTCAACAAGCGTTCAGTGAAGAGAAGCAACAGAGAAAACATACGGAAAGCAGAGTTCAAGACCTTAGTTCAAGACATAAAGGTTTGCAATTAGACGTGAGAGCCGCTATTGATCAAGTGAATGAATTTATGCAGTACAAATCATCCTCAGAGAAAAACTTTACGAGTATACGATCTGAATTGCATGATATGGAAATCAAACAAAACGATCTCAATCGTTACGCCACTACTGCTAGAAACAACATGGATACATATATCGACGGTGTTTCGAATCAAGTTTGTCAACTAAATCCAAGTTATGTAAATGATTGTCAGAACTATAGCATCAACAAGTCCAGCTGCTGTTTGAGAAGAGCGCTCGAGTCTGTACAAGAAACACTAAAAACCAATAATTTTAAGCTATCAGAATTTGAAAAACATGTGAATCTCCGTGTATCATTTTCCGCTCGAATACAACCTACAATAAATGACATAAAACCATGGGACACCATTGTGTTCAGTCAGGTAATTCATAACCAGGGAAATGCCTACTCTCCGACATCGGGGAGATTTTATGCCCCCGTGTCTGGAACATACGTCTTCTTTTCACACATTCTCGGGGGTGTAGGAAGCCTTGAAACAGCGTTGAAGATAAACGAAGATTTAAAGCTATGGCTATACTCCAGTAAAACGGGTTACCTTGGTACAGGAAGTAACATGTTGGTTATTCATATGAACAAATGGGATTCAGCAAGGATGGTTAAACATGGCCCATGGGGAGATCGGCCTTTTTACATTCATCATCAGTGGAGTACATTTTCGGGGTTTTTACTTAGTGCCGATTAGAAAGTGTAAAGTACAGTAATGACTAAAACCTACACACCATAATAAATTGGTAGATATATACCTATTCTTACAATAGTATACAGATATATAACGTACAGACACATAAACAGTACTATGATTAATCAAAGAGATATATTGATATATCATACCTTCATATACGCATTAGACCTCTGGCCATAAAAGCTCGAATATTATTGATGGTACTTTACGTCGTAAATTTCACACGACTTCTCAAGCTTCATATAGCATACACTGTCAATCAACCTTGCCGCTTTCCTGATGGTTCAGCCCAGCAAGATAATTTCAAAGCCAGCGAGACAAATCCTGTAACTCCTTGTCTAGCCCTCCCGATTTCTACTCAAGCTGTATCATGGCTCGGGAATATTTACATGTTAAGTGCGGCAAGGTTACGGAATCATATTCATTTCTAAATTATAATCTATGAGCGAATTCCCTGGGGGCTAAGGATAGAGGAAGAGGCTAATGTCATCTGAATTTGCCATTTTATGTTCAGGAAATTATATGGTTGTTGGGTAGGGATTTCCACAATTTCCCATTTATGATTAAGGGGCTTAGTACCAAGGGCAAGGACATATTCGGGGGCCATTGTCGTTGCATACCTTAATTTGTTTTTCATTTGTTGTGTAAGACGTATTTTCTTGTTGTGCTTGGGTATAACTAAAATTTTCCGCCAAAATAGGATCAACATTTTACAAACAGACCGAGAAGGACAAGATTGAGACTGAATGCTTTTTGTACTTTTTGTATAAGTAGCAATTATTTAGTGAGTACATTCAATAAATTACCATTCATAGATCCCAGACTGCCATTCCCATGTTTAGAAAAGATGAGAAAAAAGTGGTTTTGTGAACATTATGGTTGTCTATTTTCTTTAGCATCGATAGCAAAATGACAGTGTACTAAATGATTGAAAATCAAGTCTTACTTTACAACGTTGTCAACCTTGTAAATATGTTCATGTGTAATATTTGGTTTGGTATATAAAAGGTAGGGACCAGCCATAATCCACCCTCTTCATTTATTACTGTTTAAGTGAGAATGGCTTATTAAAAAAATGTTGATCTTAAATAAATTGTGTTGACTTCTTTTTTAAAAATTCTTTAACTCTCTCTCTCTCTCTCTCTCTCTCTCTCTCTCTCTCTCTCTCTCTCTGGGTGTTTCACACACACACACACACACACAAACAAACAAACACACACACACACAGAGTTTGACCCCTCTTCTTTTAAATCCTACCCTGTGTGCATGGCATGGTATTTTTTTTTAACATAGGAGTGTCGGGAGAGTAGGGACATTATAGATGGAGATAGACATTTTTACTTTCTAAGAGGGATCATAGGGCTGTAAGGGAGATAAAAAAAATATTAGTTTTGCTGCTAAGGGATTTAAATTGTATTTTATACTGCTTCTTTTATATCTTAAGGTGTAGGTTAAGTAGAGGAGTAGGTGTTGATATGTAAGGATTGTGAGGATGGCAGTTTTGTTCTTAAAAAAGGAGGTTATGTGGTAAGCTGGATTATTATAGAAGGTGGTAAAAAAATTTACTTTATAACGGGTTCCTAGGGCAATAAGGGGATACAGAGAAGTTATTTTGTTTATTGATAAGGGATTTAAATTCTATTTAATATAAGTTATTTTAAATCCTACCTTGTGTGAACGGGATAGTAGTTTTATTTAAAATATGAAGGTAAGAACAGCTAGGAACATTATAGAAGGGGGGGGGGTAGAGATTTTAACTTTATTAGGGGAAATCGTAAGGGGGCTTAGAGAGGGCATCTTTTATTAATAAGGGTTTTAAATTCTATTAGTTTTTAAAATAGAAATTCTTTTTAAATTCTACCCTGTGTGAATGGGATTGTAGCTTTGTTTAAAATAGGAGGGGAGGGCCCTTATAGATGGAGGTAATCTCTCTCTCTCTCTCTCAATACTAGGTACTGTAAGAATTATGTGGATCCTTGTTATGTTTTAAAAAAGGAGAGTCGATGAGGGTGAGGAGATTATTACAGGAGATAGAAATGTTAACTTTATAAGGGAAATCATAAGGTGGTAGGGGGAAGGTATTTCTACTGATAAAGGGTTTAAATTATATTTTATTCAAGTTCTTTTACACCCTACCTTGTGTAAATGGGATTGTAGTCTTGTTTAAAGTAGGAGAGTAGTTGAGTATAGGGACATTATAAATAAACACAAAAAAGCGTTGAAATTATAACAGTTTACATGACTATTTCTAATGTAATTAAAGCTTGAAAATGTTTGATGTTTTGCCTAGTGCCTAGTTGGCTTCAACTTTACTGATGATATGGTAAACTAGTTGGTATTGACCTACAAAGGGAGAAGTTATAGAGCCATCTGCTTTTTAATGTAAAGTGGTGTAACCGCAAATTATATCCTGGATATTTCATTGTTTCTGTAATGAGAGTAATGCCTATAGTAATAATAGCAACATGAAGAACTACAAGACAATAGTAGTAATTATAAGTGAGTGAGCGAGTAATTGAGTCATGAGCAAAATGAGTGAATTATTTAAATGTAAAAGTGGTGGCTGTACATAGATGATGATTTTATTTGCATATATATATATATATATATATATATATATATATATATATATATATATATATATATATATATATATATATATATATATATATATATATATCACAGGAACTAAAAACACATTGAGTACATCCATCATGATAATTGATTTGATGCTCATTTTAATTATTTGTCTGGAAAAAGACAAGTAAGAAAAATTTACATGTTATTCTTTGGGAGCCACGTAATTCAGCTGGTAGAGCATTAGACTCATTATTCAAGGGTCTCTGGTTTGATACCAACCCAAGCCAGCCCGGGCGGGCTGCCTATGTTTGTCCTTGGGAAAGGCACTTAGTTCCGATTTATTTGGCATGATAAAGCCAATAATGTGTTAAAAATACCATTAAAACAAACACAACCAAACCAAACACGTTTTTCTCACACAAGAATGTAGGGATATTATAGTGATTGTAAAAAGAAATAAAGGGGAAAAATATAGAATGACAAGCTCAAGAGCTGAAACTTTTTGCTCGTCTAGCTTTAAGGATATCTTTTATAAATTCAACACTTACTTCACAGCTCAAAATGGGATGATCATTACATTATGATGTCACTGATGTGGCATCACTTGTTACCTAAGTATTGTAGTGCCATAAACTCTGGGAAAGATTGAACATGAATATGGCATGGTTGTGACTTCTGTCTCTTTTTAAATAATGAAAAAGAAAAATAACTATACAATTTTAATAGCTTCAATAACAGTAATATGAAAACAAATGATAAACTCAACAAAAAGTATGAAGGGCCTTGGGAAATCTTTAGCAATTTGGAACCTACAGTAAATCAAGCTTTTTGTTGCAGAAAACTGTTGTTATCTCAATGTCATATTGAAAAATTCTCTCATCGACATACACTTTTCTCCGTGTATTTGATAAGCAGAGTCTATGTTCTTCAACCTGCGCAAATTTTATACATTTTGAAAGACTTGTTCGGCTATTACTTTATGGACAGTTAGACACATGGTACATTTTTCCGTACGTTTCTATATAATGACCTTTCTTTGGGGACAGATATTCAGCTAAGATGAGCGCAAAAACTGCACACCAACCTATACATTTTTACCTGATTTTGGCTTTTACCCTTAGCTATGTAAAAATATAAACGTTTCAAAAAGTTACATATTCCAGCATTTTGGAAGTAATCATTCTTAATTAAAATATAGTTAGAATCATATATTTTTTTTTTTTACATATTCTTAATTTAGGCCCTCATCTTTATTGCAAAATTATCATTGACTTGATTATATCAGGATACCCACAATATCCACCAGAAAGGTAAAAATAAAAACATGTATTACTATAAAATAATAAGTAAGAACGCACATTACTGAAAAACATGAGTACATGAATTCTTTTTAAGACTTGTACAGATATTTAAGGGAAAAAGAACTCGTATTTCAGATGTACCTTGGATAAATATTATTAGTGAATGGAACTATATACCAAGGTTGTATTCAAGTCTACTGACTGTGGCAGTGAGCAGTTTGAAAGAATTTCAAACATTCACATCAATTCTCTGGCATACAGAAGTCATAGTGATGGATATTGTTGGGATGTCACTAAGCTGCATCCAGTCGATATTGACACTGGTCAACCGATTCACTGTTACTATACAGTTAATTTTGGAACTGATAAAAAATATGACACAGAACAATGTAGTTAAACTGTATAGTAGACATAAAAGATGAATTCAGCTTATTGAGACACACGAGGAACCAGTTTATATGGCTCTCAGATTTGTACATCATACTCTGAAAACTTACTGATTTTCACTATGGCAAGATACCTATAAATTATTCATTATGTTGTTATGTATGATGTTAATATAATATTATAAATATTTTAGGAAATTATAAATGTTTCTTGACTTTAATATTTGCTTAAACCTTAATGTTAAGTATAATATTGACATGTTTAGCTATTATCCTTGAATTAGGTTGTTTACTTAGTATTTGAGTTCAAGGACGGTTTTGGTAAACAAGTTGTTGATTCAATTTGAGGTCAAGGTTGATTTTGTTTACAGATAAAACCAGAATTTCCTTTAGAGTTATGTGTCAAAAGTCACATACACCATAATATTCTAGAACATTCTGTCATGTGACCTATCTTTATATATACCATGTTTAGTGGACAGTTTTTCAGTTTCGGCTTTAACATCAGTTTTTAAAAAGTCATTACAGTTGTGAAAGATCAGTCCAAATTCAGAGAGAGGAATTATTTTAAATATTCATTGGATTAAAAAAGTGCTCATAGACTTTTGGATTTTGGATTTTGAATTAATGATTTTGGGATTTATGTGAACTTATTCAAAGATATTCTGGAGTACTTCATTCTGGCACATCAGGAAATTAAAGATCATTCATTCAGAGCATTCAATAATAGGACTTGTAATTAGGACACAGGATTATTTGATTATTTGGATTTTAATTCACGTTATTACTGTAAGTGTCTTTTAAATTTTCACTTTAATTGTCTAGAAATAAATGGTTTGTTGATTTTTAGTTGATTTGTTGGTTTCACTTTCTTTCTGTTACATTCTTTTTAGACCATAGATTTGTAACAGTAATATGGGGGTAGTTGGGTGGGTTGATGCCCATTCGTGTGGTGATTTCTTGGCAGTGTTTTCCCCAGGGCCTTTTATAATAGCGGGTTCGCTGCCCTACTACGAGCAGCTGCTTTACTTTCATAGAGGCCGATATTCTTTGAGCCTGTACCCCTATCCTTTCGCTACAGTCTTCTTGATTACATTATCGAGTAGACGTTGCAATGAATCTGTAGCATGTTGTTAAATTAATATTGAAAGGTCGCGTGTTACCGTATACTCTGTAGCAATGATCTGGAGTCGAATGTCAACATTAATCACAGGTACCCCTTAAGAAAAAAATCAACAGTACTGTTTAACTGTAACACATTAATCACAGGTACCCCATAAGAAAAGAATCAACAGTACTGTTTAACTGTAACACATTAATCACAGGTACCCCTTAAGAAAAGAATCAACAGTACTGTTTAACTGTAACACATTAATCACAGGTACCCCTTAAGAAAAGAATCAACAGTACTGTTTAACTCGATCATAAGCACTCTTACGAGGAAAGAAACTGATATTAATTAAAGAAATTACAGATAATTTTGGAGACACAAGTGAATTTCCCATTGGTGGTTGACGAACTACTTTAAATTATGGAAAAGTTTCCAATGTTGTATGCAAGAAAAGATACTATAAAGAAAAGAAAAATGACAAAGTGCTGCCTCTGTAAGCACAAAAAAGAGTAAAAGTTATAGTTACGTCTGTCCATAAAATGTTTAGAAGCAAAAGTGCTGTTTAAAAGTTGTTCACCTCTTTTTGAAAAAACAAATATCATGTGCAGACAGTACCAAACTTTCCTGCTGTCTATTACCTAGAATTAAATATCAAGATTTACCCTGTTTAACAGACTGCAACAACGATGAGAATTACAATGTTCATTTGTTTCCCTTGCGACTTTGATTATTTGATTAGATGAAAGTAAACTTTAATTTTAAAACCAATAAGTGCATGGAAGTATGATTACGTCTAACTTATCATGTGCACGATGAATTGATGTGTAAACCCGCTTATGCCGATGAACTGTTCTTCGTTACATCCACTATCTGACACATATTTTTCTGGGGAGGTCATTGACTGGCATTATGAAGCGAAATTTCGTACTCAATGGCGACGATGCCCTAAATCTCCCTCAAAGTAAAGCAAGCCATTGTAATTCTGATAAAAGATGGTTGCCATATTTGTCGCCAAACTCAGGCTTCTGTCGCCAAATTCAGACAATATTTTACTCCGTGGCCAAATTAAAGAGTTCAAAATGGATAATTCTATTATTTTTATTCATAAGTCTGCTATTTGATAGTATAATGTGAGAATCAGCATCTTAATAGTAACTTTGAAAGTAGAGAGACTGTAACAGTTGCCGTACGGGAAACATTTATCACTTGATATAGAGGGACTGTAACAGTTGCTGTACGGAAAACTGTTATCACTTGATGTTCCTTAAGGTTTTTATTCCTGATTCATTTACTTGTTTTTGTCAGTAACAGAGAAATATAAATATCAGCTTGTAATAAATGTTTGACATAGATACCATCGAAATTCATCCATAGAACTGATACTAAAACTGTATCGTGCGACAACTGTTACAGTCCCACTTGCAAATTACCACGTAATATGTTTCTTCTTACACATGCAAGAGACTGACCATTTAGCATTTAAGTTAGCTCCTGTACAATCGACTACAGACTCATGCATGCAACTCTTTATGTAGATACGCCTTTGTGATTACCCCATCCTTCCACTAAAACGTAGGTCATATTGACCTATATTTCACTTTTCGGTGACTGTTTACAAGTTTTGTGTTTCGAACCAACAGTTTCTCATATACAAAACTATTGGACACAGAGTCATGCAACTTGGCATGTAGACGGTGAGTAACAACACCATTATGCGCAAAAGAGTAACTGTGACCTTTGTTTCATCCTTCAGTGACTTCACGTTTTGCTTTTTGGTCAGTTTGTCATGTTCAATTGATTGTAGGATCATACAACCTTGTAGTTACAATTTTGTGTTCACTGAGCCACATTTACTTTTCAGTGATTTAGGTTAAGTTTTTCATTTAGGTAAATTTACAATGTACTATTTGCCAAAGAGTCATGCAACTTGGTATGTAGATATAGTTTGGTTAGTTCAACAAAAAATCATCTAAAATGGTCAGTGTGACCTACATATTTTTTTCTTCGGTATTACATTATTTGCACATAATTTAACTAAGTTTCACATGAAAAAATTTTGACAATATTCTACCTGGCTGGTCTCAAAGAAGTAATACTCTCTTTTTATCTTTTTTTTCAGCCGAATTGTAGCCTTTGTTGCAGCATCCAAGAAAGATATGATAATAAGGAATTTTTCAGTCACCATAATTTTTGATAGATAGGTTCAGTATGCATTTTGTCCTACTTGCAAGTAGGTAAAATATCATGTAGCCCTCTTTTCAGCAAAAGTATTTTAAGTGCAGGGGGAACCAGTATAGCTAATTATTGTCTGACTAAAATCAAAGTTTGGGGCAAGCTCCTTTCTCAGAATTGCTTAGCATGGCGATGTTATGCATATCTTTGCGTACTACATAGCTATAATTGCTGCCAAATTCGGTAACTTTGACCTATATTTCACTCTGAAGATTAGTTTGTTATTGTTAATTTCACCTTCTACTACAGGTTTTCAGTTTTAATATAATTATCATGATTCACCATTCAATGAAAAGAAAGTCTCTGTTACCAGTACATTTAGTAGGCTGTACATGTGTGCAAAATTCATCTTCAGTCACAGTTACAATATAATAATGAAACCTGATAATAAATGTTTCGATGAGAATTTGAACTCAATTGTGAGGTGTGCATTAGATAATATGAGTACATGCTTAAATAATATAAAGCAGTAAAAAATTCGAATGATCACTTTTTATACCAGATAAAAATGTTGTACACTTTAATGAAAGATATGTAAAAGGAGAGTTTAATGTCATGTTTAATGAACTAAAAAAAGATATTTCCCTTTCAAGAGGTAGAAATGGCTTTACATCAAATAAAATTAGGCAGCAGTGCTGGTACAGATATGATTATCAATGAGTTTCTTTAACATGGTAAAGATATACTTTTAAATACATTTTTTAATTTATTTAATGCTGTATTTAAAAGCGGTCACTTTCCAGAAATGTGGTCCGAAGGTCTAGTTATACCATTGCATAAAAAAGGCAATTTAGATGATGTTAATAATTATAGAGGTATAACGCTTCTTAGTTGCACAGGTAAATTATTCACGCGTATACTTAATAATCGACTACTGACTGGACAGAAAACAAACATGTCTTTATTGAAGCACAGGCAGGATTTAGAAAACACATGAGCACAGTTGACAATCTTTTTTTTACTTGGACTTATCTCACATATCATTAATTAAGGTAAAAAAATATTTTGTGCGTTTATTGAGTTTGATTATATACTAGGGGATAACGTATGGTATAAATTAACAAAGCTTGGTTTAAGGGGAAATATTCTAGATATAATCAAATCAATGTACAGCAATGTAAATTCCAGAGATAAATATGATAATATATTAAGTGATGAATTCTCTAGTATTCTTGGTGTCCGGCAAGGTGAATGTTTATCATCATTTCTTTTTTCAATACTTGTAAATGATTTAGAGGAAGAGTTTGCCATGCACAATATTAAAGGTATAAATTTTGGCATGTTACAGCTTTTGATTCTTTTATACGCAGATGACAAAACCATCTTTTCAGGTTCACCCGAAGGCCTTCACTCCGGGTTAAATTATTTGAAAGATTATTGTGCTAAGTGGGAACTTGCGGTTAACGTCTCAAAAACAAAGGTTACGATTTTTTGAAAAGGTGGTACTTTACCTAGAAATATGGAATTCACTTACTGTAATGAAAAACTGGAAATTGTAAATAAGTTTACATATCTCGGATTTGTTATGACGTCTGGTGGTCCCTTTAATGAAGCACCAACAAGATTGGCAAGGCAAGCCAAAGAAGCGATATTTGCACTTGAAAAATACCTTTTAAATTTACGTCCTTAAAAACAAGCCATGTCATGATTCTTTTTGATAGATTGATAAAACCTACCTTAAGTTATTGTTGCCAAGTTTGGGGATTTATTCCTTCTAAATGCTTTAAAAGAGTGCATTTACATTTTTGCAAAAAGATATTAGGAGTGACGCAGACACCACAAAATGATTTTATTTATGGGGAGTTAGGCCGTACGACAATGATAGTAAATAGATTGTATTACATTGTGAAGTATTGGTTTAAGATATTAGATGCAAAGGAGGACAAATATATATATATATATATATATATATATATATATATATATATATATATATATATATATATATATATATATATACCAAATTATGTTGAAAGATTTACATGCTCTAACCAATAAAGTAAATTTGGCATATTTAGCTGAAGATTTATTATTAAGATTAGGATTCTATGAAGTTTGGGTTATTCAAGGGGTCGGTAACACTGACATATTTTTACAGTCAGTTAAATTAAGGCTAGCGGACAATGTTATCCAAAATTGAATGGATCGTCTTAAGAACAGTAGTCGAGCATTATTTTATGTAACTATTGCACATTTCTAATCCAAACTTTACCTTGACAGCATCTATTCTTTGAAATATAGAAATGCAATTGCTAAATTTAGAGTATCCTCTCACAGACTCAAAGTTGAAGCTTGTAGTAGGGAGAGACCGTATAAACCAATTCATGATAGACTTTGTTCTATTTGTACATTCATTGAAGATGAATATCATTTTGTCCTTGAATGTTTATTGTATAAAGATCTAAGAGCCAAATATATAGAAAAATATTTCATAAAAAGACCAAATATGTTTACATTTATAAAACAATTTTTAATAATTCGGCTACTTACATTTATAAAGACTTTAATCATAGAAATACCGTCGTATATTCATAGATCTTGTAAATATTTTGACTGACCACCATTTCAATATGAATTTGAATTACATAACTTCTGATTTTATCTCCATATTAATACCTTTAATAATGTAGATATCTCTTTCTCCCTATGAGAAATTTTGTGAAATTATCTGCTTATTTCAATTGCATTGCTCTGCATCTGCATGCATATGTAATTTCATTTCTTACTATGATTTCTTTGTATATAATAAACTATAGATGATGATACCTTGTTGTTTATTGTACAATCTGCTATTTAATTCAATTCATTGCTAAAGATGTATCCTCACAGTCTGTTTGGGCTACATGAATGAATAAAGACTCTTCTTCTTCTTAAAAATGGTTACAATCCTTTAATCATGCTTCTAATGCAATGCCTGCCATTGTCAGCTAATTTCCTAATGTCTTACCATTGTAATGATGCAACAGTGATTACGGAAATAATGATGACATTATACGCCTTATACTAGCCAATAGGTTGTAGATGAGCATCGTCGGGAACATCTGTGCGGTTTACCCAGCTTTCAGGGTAAGTGGGCCAAAGTCTCCTTAAGGTTCATGACACTGGAGTTAGAGAATGTATCACTGTATTATTTGCAATATTACCTGAAGAAAGGTCACTGTGACCTGAATGTCAAGCGTCAATGACTTTTGTTTTGCATGTTTATTTCTCAGGCACCATTCACAGTGCTGTTAATGAAACACCATTATCAGAAAGGACGGTCACTGTAACCTTTAGTCCACAATTCACTGATTGTAGTGAACGTTTGTGCTTTGTTTCTTTCATAGACTCTTTGGATGCTTCATGAAAAACAAGTGAAACATTCTAATGTGTGAGTGTGTGCAGATGTGTGTTGGATGGGGCGGCGGTGCCTGTTTAATGACATTGTTCCAGACGAAAACACAGTACCGAGGAAAAGTGATTCTGTAGCAGTGGTTCCAGGAATTGAAACCAGCAAGATAAAGGACAAGCATGAACTTCTTACTTTTGCTCCTTTTTGTCTTCCTCAATATTTAAGATTGGCAATTACACTAGAAAAGCGTCTGAAGTGATAGAAGATGCTAACAAGGATTATGAATTGGAGAATATTAGTCCACAGTACGATACAATTATTTCTGGTACAATGGCTAATTATGTTAAAGAAAAGTATGGAATTGCTTTCTCTTATGATTATATCACAAGATAATTATTGATGTGGCAGCTAATACGACCTTAACAACTATCATACATGATTCATCAAAAATGAGTTTAAAAGGAGTATTCATACTATGCAGAAAAGACACATAAAAATATATTTAAACAACAATAGAAGAATAAAAATAACGATTATGTTGGAAGGATTACCAAAAATGTTTTATTCACAAGAATATAAAACAAATCAACAGTTTACAGAAGCAACGAAATATTTCTTTAGCGAGGAACAAAAGCGCACTGAAATAAGTATTATTTGTGTTACTAATCTTGTACAGCTCACCGTTGTTTATGGTTTGATCTAAGGGGTACACACGATGATAGATTACATGGAACAGGAGTTACAGGATACTTATTAGCTAATGTTCAACAAGAAATATACATGCAAATAAACAGAAAAGAAATCGTAGATGAACACAAATGTATATTTATTTTGTGTATGATGCTCAGGTAAAAATTTAGAACAATCAAATAAATTTTCAACAAATATTACAGGATTGAACTTTCATTACATTTCTAAACAATTTAAAGATAACGATAACATAACGGACAATTAAATTGCGCATGAGATACTGAACAAATTTGAGGAAAGAAACAATAGAAAGAATATTAGTATTGTAATGGATGTATTTAAGTTGTTTGCTAATTTTGTTGAAATCAAATACGGTGTATAAAATATAAACTACATAGACAAGATAAGCCATATGAAACAAAAAACCAGCATAGAATAAACCCAAACTAATTAATACGGAAGGAATTTTTGATTTCATTGAGAAAAACAGAGCAAGTGAATAAAAACAAACGAGGTCTTAAGTCTGATATATTATTTACAACAGCAAGAGAAACCAACACAGTTTTTATCTAACATTTAACTAATTCGATGAATTTAAACGAAACCTCAAACATGTGTCTATGTGGTGTTAAAAATTGTGGAAAGCAACGTTTATACTAGATTTGATTGAAACGGAATATAATGTTTTTGATTTTGCTGTTATTATCTGCTTAATATCTATGTACCATAAACCCTACAACAGAAAATGACTTTCTAGAGATGATAACGTAAGTTTAATAGATCCTGGTGATACATTAGGTAAATGGTTTGAATTATTTTTAGTGACTACCAGGTAACAAATACTTTATTTATGTTAGATGACTTTGCGGACCACGAGGATGCAAAAAAGAAGGCAACGACCCCAATTGGGTTAGCATTCAGTTCTAGACATTATAAAATAATCTTATGGGTGATAATTAAAAATATAACTGTGTCGTAAAAGATCTTTGTGAAAATGTTAGATTTATAGTTGTCTTTTACTCCAAAGACAAGACGCTTATGTTAAATGGGTTTGAGGAAAATATTGTAGTACCTGTTGGAATGAGTTGAAAAATTAAAAGAAAAGAAAAGAAATAAACTTGTATTGAGGCTTTAATTTCCATTTCATTTTCATTTAATTACAAGGTGGAAGAATAACCACATGGAAGTGTATTTATAATCATCATAACAACATAATGCAACTGTATTTAATATAATATTGTATATCTCGTAAATTCATCTGTTGGTGATTTATAGTTAGTTACATAAATGATCTTTGTTCATATATAATTTCAGATTCTTTTTAACTGCTTATTTTTTTTATCTTTATATACTTTCTTTTCAGCTTTCTCAGTCCTAAAAAACATATAGCTTACTTCTAAGGGCACACAATTCTTGTATTGGTACACCATTCAGTTCATCTTTAAAAAGTCCTGGTATATTTTTATTCATCTGAGCAACATCATAAATATTATCTTGTTGAAATCGCTAGTTTCGTAAAACATAATAATTTCTTTCGTGTCGTTGTTAAAGTTATCTGTTTCTACATAAACACATAAAATATTTATATATGTCATTCGAATTTTCCTCTTATCAGCATATTTGCTTTTGAGACTGTTGCCGTAGACTTACTTAAATCTAACTCTCTGCAACCACCATAAGTTTCTTTCATTAATTTTAATTTCTTGTTTTTTATACTAGCTAATACCATATCTTTTACTATGATTGTTCTCCTTGCAAATGAAACATTCTGTTGAAGTTTAAAATATTTCTATGTTATTACATATTTTTTCATTCGTTCTCTTTCTTAACTTTTCGACCTGTTTACCTGATGACAGAATCATTCATAAGTTTAAACAAACCTTTTTCAAAGTCATTGGTTGCTTTTTATCTCAAAGTTGTATTCAATTCAACATAATTTCTAACTAAACATAAAACTTAAAATTATGATAGTGGATAACATATCTCTCTTTGCTTTTTAATGTGCGTAATAATTTAGGTACTGAAGGTTTTGTACCTTTTTTATTTTTTATTAATTTCTTCTGTAATGGAGATAAATCAGACACATTTGGAATCAGTTTCTCTGTTGCTAAAGGATAGTCTTTAAAATAGTCTTGCAAACGTGTTGGTACTAATTTACTTCTAAACTTCCACCAAAACTCCCATCATCTCTCCAAGACATAATATATCTTTCAATTGCTTTGATTTGTTGCTTGGACATGTATTGGGTGTTTGTAATTACATAATGAATGACCTTGACTTTGAGGTGTCCATATTATCGTGTCCAAAGCCGCTATGGCTATCATTATAGCATATCTATTGGGTATCATGCAGTTCCTCCTCTAATTCCAGATTCAATCATCTACATATCATAATCTTTGAGCAATTTTCTTTTAATTCTACCTTACTCATTTTCAAACTAGTATGATGTGATAGTTCAGGTGCACTAATAAATAATAATAAATTCTGTTTGTGGTTTGATAATTTCGCGTGATGATAAATTATCAGCTATTAAGCATTAATTTAAATTATTTATACCATTTGTTTAATATCGATAAGCTCATGTATTCTTTTTTATATGTCGTTTTTTGTATTTTTTTTTTTTTTTTTGCATTAGTCTGCGTTCACTCAATGTTGATTATCGTGACGTCGTATTTAACCTGTGACATTTTAACCTTTGCCCTTAAACTCGCTCATGTATGATTAGACGCCATCTAAGCACGGTTGAATGATTCTAAAGTAGTACCATAATCGTACACATTGATATTCTACCAAGCACAATTGCAAGCCTATGTTGTAATTCTAACATACAATTTCATCATATTGAGGTTTCGAATTCTTCCCCTCTACCACACAGCTATAGAGACTATGTTCTTAAAAATTAAAAAAGATTTAACTAGGTAGATTAAATCTGATAAATAAATTAAAGTTTCTTTTTAATGATTCGTATATAATACCACCATATATTTATATAATTTGATTATCTCAGTTGCATACTTTATTAAATTTAGTTTAGTAAATTCTATGTTATAATATAATTTTGAATTCATTATGACTGGTTTATCAATACCTATGTTTAGTTTACCTATCTTGATCTTAGTTGCTATTTATAATTCCTTGTTTAACTGCATACATGAGTTATTGATCAGCTCGTATGGAATATCTTAATTATTTTAAGTCTGAATGTCTAATTGTTAGCATCTAGTTATCGTCTTTGAGAGTTTATCTGGCCAGTGCTGATAATTGTCAGTTATACTTTGCTAACTGAATGTTTAATAGCTTGGTAATGTTATTAAGTGGCATCATAACTATACACTTGAGTGAGCTTGGGCAACGCACTTCGTGCGCAGAGCACCTCGCTATAGAGAGTGTTCGGTCTTAAAACTTAGAATTAATTGTTTATTGTTGATGATTCGATTGGGGTTTATGAACTAATTTTGGTTTCAAAGCAGATATTCTTTTTTATCTTTTAATTATTGGAATTGTTTTGCGGACAGGATCCTTGGGGGATTCCGTTGGTAGTTGATTATCTTTCCGTGGGCTTTTTATGGTTGTTTCTACAAATGTATGAGCCTCCATGTGTGACACTGCCATTAATGATAATAGCTGAGTGTTGAGTGTCCAATGCTGATAATCGTCAGTTATTACTTGCATGACAATAATTAACTGTTGATACTTGTTCATTGGATCTATGGGCGGTAGGTGACGGGAAAATTATATTTGTAAATTTTACGCATGTCTTTTGTGGACACATTTTTTGTGGCTCAAGATTTAATGCTGAAGATAAAAAGAAATATAAAGTAATTTCTTAACCTGGCGTTGCATTTGGTGCGGAGGAGGTGGGAGGGCTGTTTCTTTTTGAAACATGAAAATAAGGTATTTTTGACTAAGCCAGGAATCATACTGTCTAAAAATAAGTGTATCGTGGGGCTAGGGTGTTTGTGTTTGAAAAATTATTTTTGATTTGTGGGATGATGGGTATGATGTTGATTTTTAAAACTGAAATTAAGGCTGTTTATGGCTGAGCCAGAACGCAGCACGTCACTGCTACTTATGGCTAAATGTCTAATGAATATAGGAAGCTATTACACAACTTAATATCTATTTGATTAGTGCCTCCCGGGGCCAACTACCAAAATTACGCCCCCACTCCATTCGTATTATTTATCATATATACGGTACTCTTACCAAATTGAAGCCCCCTAGAAAGTGCCGCCCGGGGCCACCGCCCCTTCGCCCCCACTCGCTACGCCACTGTATTTGATTCATTATAGTAATGTTTATGTGTCTGTACCTTATACATCTGCATACTATGGTAAGAATAAGCACATATCTATCAATTTATTACAGTGTGTACTTTTACTAATAAAGTATCTAAGCAGCACTAAGTAAGAACCCAGAAAATGTACTCCACGTATGATGAAAGTAAAAAGGCCGATCTCCCCATGGGCCATGTTTAACCATCCTGGCTGAATCCCCTTTGTTCATATAAATAACCAACATGTTACTTCCTGGAGCAAGGTAACTCGGGTCTCCGGAATAAAGCCATAGCTTTAAATCTTCGTTTATCTTCAACGCTGTTTCAAGTACTCTCGAAGCTCCAAGAATGTGGAAAAAGAAGACGTACGTTCCAGACACGGGGGCAACAAATTTCCCATTTGTTGAATTGTAGGCACTTCCTTGGTTCTGAACGACCTGACTGAACACAATGGTGTCCCAGGGATTGATGTCATTTATTGTAGGAAATATTCGAGCGGAAAATGATACACGGAGATTCACACGGTTTTCAAATTCTAATAGTTTCAGACCATTGGCTTTTAATGTTTCTTGTACAGACTCGAGCGCTGTTCTCAAACAGCAGCCGAAATTATTCATACCATAGTTTTGACAACCATTTACATAACTAGGATTTATCCCACAAACTTGATCTGAAACACCGTCATTATATGTATATGTACGATTGATTGCGATCTTTTGTTGCTGCAACTGTTCCTGTAACTCAAGAACAGTACCTTCAAGTTTCGTTCTCAAACTCCTTTCCTTGTTCAGGTCTCTTCGTAGAACCAGTATGTCCCAGGCCAGCCTTAGGACCACTTCTTCCAGTCTCTGTCTCATGCTTTCAAACTCAGTCTGTTCAGCTGTCCCATTTACACAGTCAATGACCATGACCATAATGGCCAAACACAGAAGCAACAATCGACTCATATCGTTCCTCTTCGGCGCAGCTGTAATTGATACAATCAAAACGATAACAATGTGCTATCATTATAACAGGGTCATATAACGATTTTCTCAATTGACACAGAGACGTTTAAAAGGAAGTCAGACACTTGTATGTCCTCTATCCTAAAACTAATAATAATGAAAAAACTTTAAAGGACTAGAGTAAGAATTGACAATTGCTTTGAAAGAAAGTTTAAGCATATTGATGCAGAAGTACAATCCACGATATACTGTCAGTACATTGGATGTCTTTGAGACGTAATGACGCTCCATATCACGTGGTTCCACTTAAAATGACATTGTATAGTTGGTGGGGGGGAGGGGGATTATTGTTCAACACAATTGTCTACGGTGTGTTAGAACGGGGAAAACAACACCGTGTTTGAATATTTGAGGACTTTAATGGTCGGTAAAATCTTGCAACTAGCCGTTTTACCGAAAACTCTGAAATTGTAAGATAAGTGTATACAAAAAAATTTAAAATGTAAACCTGCACATTAGTCCGAAGGCCGTGCGGATATCTAAATAGGTTAGAAAGGAATAAAGAGTGCACAGATTCTTCAAGGTGACAACATTATATGCACATATAAATAGATTACTAAGACAGATAAATTAAAGTCATTAGACACGAGTTGTCTACATGAAATAATATACAAAATAGCCAATATCTAACTGATGTATAAGATTTAGAACCTCAAAAGAGGAGAATAACAAGACGTTTGCTGTTTGTTTGTTTGTTTGTTTGTTTTTTTTTTTTGTTGTTGTTTTTTTTTTATATCAACATCTTGCATCAAATTGTATTTATTTTTGCTTGTTGTTGTGTGTAATTCATTGTCCTTGACAGTCGGGCACCTCCGTATTATGCAATAAAACACAGTATATGAATTAAATAACTCCATTTGATCTTATGTTCGGTTTCCGTTCACGATCCAGATAAAAATTAAACGGTGCCATTCAATAAACAGGTATATAAGTGTTGAATAAAAGTATAAGACATGCGGTTCTCTACATTTACCTTTCGTATTATTACTTTTCGGATTTGTTTTAAACACTGTTTAATGCAATAAAGGCTTGAGTTAGGCATGAGCTGAATCTAATACTAGTAGGTAAGTGGAATATTAGCGAGGAACGAAATGGCACACCTGAATTGATGATGTTCGATCATACATAACAGACAGAGAGAAACTACTCAGACTCCTAGATTATATATATATATATATATATATATATATATATATATATATATATATATATATATATATATATATATATACACATCATACAGTAGTCAGGATATTTCCTCAAAATATATATCATACAGTAGTTAGAATATTTCCTCAAAATAAAAAGTGCTGAATATAACGAACTTTAAATACAGCAACGTACACATCCCATCCGTTAGCAAGAAAACATTTAGCTAACAACAAATGGTTTATTCTTCCCCACATACGAAGATCTCGTTCCCGTTTCAGAAGTTCATATTGTGAGTAACAGAGATTTGTTTCACTTTACATCATGATTCATTGGTCTGACATCCATCTCTTATCTGTGATAGACCGTCATCCTCCACTTGATCTCTCTCTCTCTCTCTCTCTCTCTCTCCCTCTCTCTCTCTCTCTCTCTCTCTCTCTCTCAACAGCTTTAACTTTTTATAACCGTACTCACAATGAGACAAATATTACAGTTGAGAAGTTCGAAAGCAACATAAAACTAGATTACCCGAATGTCGCTGGATAGCCCTCCCCGTACCTTAAAGGTCGTATAAAACAGTACCGCAGATATGGAAAGCGAGTGCCTTCATCTCTACACCAACTCAGCTCCATATATATTATTTGGACAAACAAAAATAAAGTATGAGCATTGGTGATCTTTTCAAACCATATAACCTTCAGATTGGACCGTATTGAAACTGGTTACAGAGGCTACTTTGACATATGTTTCACGTGTGATATATATGAATAAAATCGGTAGAATCTAAAAGCGCTCGAGTTGGTTTCAAACCAGTTTTGCACTGTTATTTGTTAGTTTTTGTTATATATAACTTTTGGATACCTGTGGACATTCTAGAAGATGATCTGGATTACATTATTCGGGTACATATATATTTTTATGTATGATATTTATATAATATTATAAATATTTTAGGAAATTATAAATGTTTCTTGACTTTAATATTTGTTTAAACCTTAATGCTAAGTATAATGCTGACATGTTTAGCTATTGTCCTTGAATTAGATTGTTTATTTAATATTTGAGTTCAAGGATGGTTTTGGTAAACAAGCTATTGATTCAATTTGAGGTCAAGGTTGATTTTGTTTACATACAAAGCCAGAATTTCCTTAGAGTCATGTGTTAAGAGTCACAAGCACCATTTAATATTCAAGAATATTCTGTCATGTGAGTAGTTGAGGGGGGGGGGTAAATAGGGAAAATTTTTAGGGGGTGGCACTTGGGGGAAAAAGATGGCGGAGGGTCTCTCCAGGGAAAAGGGGGCACTTGGGGGAAAAAGATGGCGGAGGGGGTCGCTCTGGGTATACCGTAATGTAGTGACGAAGACAACGTCTACTACCATCAAAAAGGGGTGGGGAGGTGTTTTGATAGTAGTAGACGTTGTCTTCGTCACTACATTACGGGGTGGGGGAGGGAGGGTGTGGGAATAGAATTAATCTTTCTTGATAAAGGGTGGTCCTGATAAGGACCGTTGGAGGAGGAATAAAAATGTATTTCCCCCAACATTGAGTTAGGAAGCCTGGGAGGTGGAACTTGTTTTTCTTCTTCTTCTTCTCCTCCTCCTTCTTCTCAGGTATCCAGTCGGGATGATTCAATTGTCTGAACTTGTTCTGAATTTTCATCCAGTTCAAGTTCAGACGATTGAATTGTTTTTCTCTTTTCTCCTTCACCCACATTAACTTGATTTTGGCGACTTCCTGTTCCATAATTTTTTTAATAATGGTTTCTACTCGGAGCAGGGCCGCTTCTTGTCGAGTGAGGATGATACATTTTAAATGATCATTCAATTTATGGATGTAATCCAAAACTTCTTTAAGAAGTCCTACTCGACAAGGTGAAGAGGAGTTGTTACTCTTCTTAACTTCCTCCTCCTTCTTCACTTCTTGAATTAAATTCAAAATCAAGGTAATGTAGGTGAAGTGTTCTATTTCCCACTTCCAACTGACTGGATACCACCACATCATTTTTTCCCTATAATACTTAACTTCCATCATCCAGTCCCAGGCTTCCTGTAGATTATCAATGATGTCAATCATTCTTCAGTGTGAAGTGTGAATGGCGCAACTGTGGAAGGCACCGCTTTATATGCGAGAAGTGCGGACGTGATGGAAAACATCCCCCCTTTTTTCCAACAAAAACACACACAACACAAAACATACATGGGAGAAGGGATTTTTTTGTTTGAGGAGGGGTAGACTATGACAAAAAAACATTACAAACATATATAAACACACACTTATATAGGCAATATTGGAAAAATTAATCTTTTCTTGAAAAATGGGTGGTCCTAAAAAGGTCCGTTGTTTTTTGTTGTTGTTGTTGTTGTTGTTGTTGTTATTGTTGTTGTTTTAACATGAGCATCTCCTAGAGGGTTTTCTTTTTCTTAAACTTCTTCGGACTTCGGGCCCATACAACAAAACCCTCTTTAGACAGCCTTGTCTCTCCACATAAGTCTGTCTATGCCATGTAGCTGTGTCTGTAATTTTTGTGGTAGCCCATGAAGCTTTTACATACATGAGGAATGCTGGATTAAACAGCATTCCTGAAACAATGTTGGAGGATTCCACACTAACCCACATGATTTTTTTAGGAGTGGTCTTGGTGAAAACCGGTGAAGCTTTATGAAACCAGTGGTTATATATATACCTTACGATCGGATTGAAATGGATCCAAATCAACTACCAATCCAAACACGCGTTACAAGTCGGTCGGGTTTTCTTCCAATGGGAAGAGAGCGGGGGTGTGACGTCATCTCGGGTATAAAGGTATCGTAGCGTTCGTAGGGGGTTTATTACTTTTTTCGACAGCCTTCATGGAGACTGAAAAGACAAGTACTACATCAATGTATTGGAGTGATCCTGCAACGATAATGAATGCTGCGGCATTATTGAACTTCCGGCCGGAAGACTTTGATTTAGATTTACTAAATCAAGAGTTTGACAATACTACTACTACTGCTACTACTGTACCAATGGTGGATGATTTTAAAAAAAGACAAATGGAAGAGATGGAAAATTTTGTAAAAAAGCAACGGGAAGAGGAAGAAATGTTTCTTCTTCTTCAACAACAGCAGAAAGAAGAAGAGAGAAGAAAACAAAGTGAAGAAGAAATCAGACAGCAGCAGCAGCAGAAGCAGTTACAAGAGGAGGAGAAGAAGGAAACAGGTAAGGAAAGCATCAGTCTTCAAGAAAGAACTGTAAGTCTGTTAGAAGAGATATTATATGAGTTAAAATGGATGACTAATGTCTATAAGTATTCTTTAACTCATCAACCACCTAAACGAAAAAGACCATCACGGGCTAAACAACATTCTTCTTCTAAGCCTTCCAGTGCTAGTGAGATGCCACCACCACCACCACTAACGTCACCACCAGTGACTGCCACCATAATGAAAACACCATCAGTAGCAGCAGCATTAACAGGATATGGATTAGGCCGTGGTAAAGGACTACGGCATTTGAAGGTAATTTGAAAGTTTTTGTTTTGAAACCAAAAACAAAACAACCCAACGGTCCTTCTAAAGACCACCAGATTTCTAGAAAAGAAATCAAATTGCCAAAAATCAAGTTAAAACTTTAAAAAATCCCACCATGGTAAAAGTGTGAGTGCGTGCGTGCGTGCATTTCTACTCTAAAACAAAATAACACAAAACCACTTACTTTTTTCTCTCCAGTCTGGTGTATTCATCCATTTTTTTTTTTACAAAATAATTCAGCAATATAACATTTAACACCAAAAAAACACACAAGAAACAAAGTTCACTTTCTGTAATGCTTGTGTGGCTTGAATTTAAACACTGAGGTCATAGTTTCCTTTTCTTCTTCATTCTCTCTGTCTCTCTTGTGTTTCTTAAATTTCTTCTTCATAGGAATCCTGTTTTCCTTTTCTTCTTCTTCTTCATTCTCACTGTCTTCCATTCTTCTTTCTCTCTTCTTACTTTTCTTGATGATATGTTCTTCTTCTTCTTCTAGGTTTGTTGTTTTTGAATCAACTTCCTCCCTCTCCTCTTCTTCTTCTTGTTCTTGTTCTTTCTTCTGAGGGCATTCCGAAGACCAATGTCCTGGTCCTTTACAATGATAACAGATATCTTTCCCTTTATCTCTCTTTTGCTGTTGACGTTTGGGACAATCTGGTGCCCAATGTCCTTTCTCTTGACAGATGTAACAAGTATCTTCACTTTTATCTCTAGAGACAGAGGAGGAGTAGTCCTTACTCTTACTGTTTGTAGTATACTTTCGAATCACTGTCTGTAAATCTCTCACTAAAAAAGCAATCTGTCTTTTTGACTCTTCCATCTTTTCAGCAGCAGTTTGAAAGTTCAATCACCAAAGACTGATTCTGAAGGTAAGAAGCTCTCTCTTTATATACTCTTCTGTCTCTATATAAAGGTACTTGGATGAAAACTCAATCAGTTTCAAATCAGATTTCAAGATGAAAAGATCACGCCCAAACCATGATAAATCAGAACCAGAACAAGAACAAACCAAGAAGCCACGGCGACGAAGGTATTCCGTGCCGCCTGAAACACCCTTAGAGGAACTACTAGCTCAAGTCCATGCCAGTGACTTTGAAGACGAGATGAGTGAACAACCTGAAACCCAAACTTCCAAATCACCACTACCACCCAAAACCACCAACACCATAACCCCTGACCAAGAAAGTCCTACTACCGCCGCCGTGGCTCCTGAAAATTAATATAGGATTCGAGAGACACAAAAAATCACTTCTCGAAAATTTAGGACCACGGCGTACACTCACACAGTACACTTCAAAGACTTCAAGTCCCAAGTACCACCCGAGAAAGCGGCAGGGTTCATTAGCGATTTGTGGGAATCTGTCTTACAGAACTTGAAACGGCAATGTGGAGCCAAAGAAGAGGATCGGTTGAGACTGGCCATCCATCATGACCAATTGAAGAGTCCCGTTTTGGATTGAGTTTAGTACTCCGGCAGAATTAACGCCAGATAAAGTCATGTCTAAAATAGAACATGTACAACAATCCAATGACAAATTTACCATCACCGATGGAAAGGCCACCCTTTACATGACACACGTTTCTCCACCTCGAGGAAGTAGACGAAGTAGAAAACCGTTATTGGTGGACGATCTTCGTACTACCAAACACAGTGTCGTCCAAATTAACAATACTCAAGATTCAATGTGCTTAGCTCGAGCTATCGTGGTGGGGCGTACGTATGCTAACAAGAACGAGAGCAAAGAATGGAAAAAAGCCTGGGAAAACATTCGAAAGTCAAAGAATGCCAAACAACGAAAAGAAGCAGAACTCTTGTTGAAACAAGCAGGGATCCCTAAAGAGACCGTGTGTGGCATTTCTCAATTACAGCAACTTCAAGATGTTTTGGCTCCTCATTATACGTTAAAAGTTCACCCTCAAGAAGTGCGCAGAGCTCTACTGTTTCGAGGCCCTGATTTTCCTGAAGGAAAATACATTCATCTTTATCACCATCAAGAACATTTTGATACCATTACCAGTATTACTGGATTTTTAGGATACTCTTACTACTGTGAGAAATGTAACAAAGGGTGTAATAGTCGGGAGAAACACATTACTTGTGGAGCAAGATGTCGGGGTTGTTTAGCCGGCCCACCATGCCTTCCTGAACCACAACAACATCACATTTATTGTGAAACCTGTCGACGCCGTTTTGGCAGTCCTACTTGTTACCAACAACATCGCAAGACCCAAGGACACCAACAAAAATGTGCTTGCGAGTTATTACAATCGTGTTCTACGTGTGGACAGCTGATTCGTACCAACAACTCCAAGAGACACGTTTGTGCTGGCAAGAAAAAATGTTCTATTTGTCATCAGATCGTCGATTTTGATCATCGATGTTTTATTCAAAAACACGACAAGATAGAGAAGAAAGAAATAAAGAAGAAGAACAAAAAACAAGTAGATTTCATCTTTTTTGATTTTGAATGCATGCAAGAAACAGGCACTCACATTCCCAATTTCTGTGTAGCACATCGGGCTTGTGATCAGTGCATTCAAGAATCGATTCATTTTCACTGTCCTCATTGTAGTCGTATTCCAGGAGGACGTGAAAAAATCTTTCGTGGAGTGAATACTTTGTCTGAGTTTGCTGAATGGGTTTTAGACCCTACCACCCACGACAGTTGGAGCGAAGAAGACATTCATCGTTATGGAGATTGTCATCGGTATGCTACCGTCATAGCTCACAATTTTTCGGGATACGATGGACAGTTTTTACTTAATTATTATTTGAACCATGGAACCGAACGTCCTGAAGTCACCATGAACGGAAAAAAGCTCATCTACATGAAAGTAGGACAAGTCCAATTCAAAGATTCGATGAGTTATTTAGCCATGCCTTTGAGTCGCATGCCAAAAACGTTCGGCATGACAGAAATGGCTAAAGGTTACTTTCCTCACTTCTTTAACACGGAAGCTAATCAACAGGCCGTCCTACCTCATTTACCTGACCTTCATGATTACGACCCCGACGGAATGCGACCCGAACAGCGAGAAGCTTTTCACGCTTGGTACCGTACTCACCAGAACGATCCCTTTGACTTTCTAGAGGAGATGCTCAAATATTATCGATCGGATGTAGATATTTTAAGGCGTTGTTGTGGAAAATTTCGAGAGTTATTTCTCGATAGTGCGGAGGTCGATCCTTTGAAAGATGCAGCCACCTTACCTAAAGCCTGTTCCTTAGTCTACAGACAAAATTTCATGCCCGAGAACCAACTCGCCATCATCGACTCCAACACGGGACTCTTTGCTAGTCGTCAATATTCGGTCAAAGCTTTACGTTGGCTTCATTACTTATGTCAAAAAGAAGACAAATGGATACAACATGCTAGAAACGGAGGAGGAGAAAAAAAGATTGGAGGTTATTCCATGGATGGTTGGGATTTAGAAAACCCGCACATAGTGTACGAGTTTCAGGGAAGTTTGTTTCACGGATGCCCTACTTGTTATCCTAACCGAGACATGAAAAGCCCTGATTCAGATTCTACCATGGATCAGTTATATGAACAGACTTGTCAACGACGACTCCAGTTAGAAAGTCAAGGTTACGAAGTGGTAGAAATGTGGGAGCACGAATACGATCGACGTTTGAAAACCGATCCTGAATTTAAAACCATCACTCAAAGTTACGACGCGGCCGACATCGAACCTTTAGATATACGCCACAGTTTATTTGGAGGACGAACCAATGCCACTCGTTTGTTGTACGACGTGAATGAATCCCAAGGAGAAGAAATCAAATACATCGACGTGTGTTCTTTGTATCCTTGGGTGTGTAAATATTCTCGTTTTCCCACTGGGCACCCTGAAATTTTAACAGAACACATCGACGTGGAACACATTCGTCAATACGAAGGATTAATCAAATGTAAAGTTTTACCTCCCACAAACTTGTTTCATCCCATCTTACCTTACCATTGTCAAGGAAAATTGATGTTTCCTTTATGTCGGACGTGTGCCGAAACGTGCAACCAAGATCATCCCTGTCGCCACACGGAGGAAGAACGGTCGATGATAGGAACGTGGGTCAGCGCCGAATTGTTTCGGGCATTGGATCGTGGATACCGTTTATTGAACGTGTATGAAATCTGGCACTTTCCAACTACAACCCAATACCAAAAGGACGACGCTACTAATCATCCAGGCATTTTTTCGGGGTACGTGAACCAATTTCTCAAACTGAAACAAGAAGCTAGTGGTTATCCTTCGTGGTGTCAAACTCCCGAAGACCAAGTCCGATTTAAAGAAGAATACCGTGACATCGAAGGCATCACTTTAGAAGACGTAGAAAAAAATGAAGGAAAAAGATCGTTTGCCAAAGTGATGTTAAATTGCTTGTGGGGAAAAATGGCTCAACGAACGATCTTACCCAAAACGGAATACGTGGACGATCCTTATCGTTACTTTAAACTGGTGGACGACAAAAGTATTCTAGTTAAACACGTCGAAATCGTCCGTGAGGATTTGATCATTGTCAATTTCGAAGATGAACCCAAGTTTGTTAAACCTGACAAGTTTAGTAACGTAGTCATTGCCGCCTACGTGACTGCTCATGCTCGTTTGAAATTGTACGACGAAGCGTTAGAAGTCTTGGGAGATCGTGTTCTGTATTTTGATACTGACAGTTGCATTTACATTCATCGCCCCGGTTGCCCCCACCCTACCATTCAAGGAGATCGTTTAGGAGCCTGGACAGACGAACACCCTCAAGATACCATTTTGAGTTTTGCTAGCGGTGGCCCTAAAAATTATGGGTACCGATACCGAGACCCGCAAGGTCAACTTCACACCTCCTGTAAAGTCAAAGGATTGACTCTGAACTATCGAACTAACCAAGTCGTGAACTTTGAGGTTTTAGAAAATGCTTTGCTGTCTGGACAAGTGAAAGATTTTCAAGTAGCCACGTTAGAACCTCACAAGATTGTTCGCCTACCAAATCATAAAATAGTGACTCGACCTGTTCAAAAAGTGTATCGCATCGTGTACCAAAAAAGAGTGAGACTTCCAGATCACAGCACTTTACCTTACGGACACGCCGATTTGGAGAAGTATAAAAAAGGGAAACCCTCCTCTTGAAAAAAAAGAGGTCTTCAACAACAACATGGGCTTTGCCTGACTATGGTGAGTGTGACAGTCGCTTGAAAACGTTCAAAAATTGGCCTAAACACATGCCTGACTATTGTTATTGTCCTCATCGATGGAGCACCAAAAAACTTAGGAACAATGGATTACCTACTTCCTACGCTTTAGCCAGAGCAGGTTTTGTTTACTTTGGACAAGGAACACAAGTTCAGTGTTTTAGTTGTGGTGCCACTATTCGTATGGATTGTAAGAAATCCGCTCTCCTGGAACATACCAGATGGTCACCAAACTGTGCTTACCTTTCTTTAGCGTTTCCACGGATCACATTACAATACTTTTCGGATGGTACAGTCGACAGGTATAAAAAAGGAACCCCTTCCAAGCTTCACCCTTCATTCTGACTTTCAACGTTAACCAAGAAGCAAGAAGAAAAAAAAATATGAGTCACGACTTGGAGTGTGATTCAGTACCATGCGATGAAACGGATTCTGTACGGTTTGGCATTCCCGATTCACACGTTCAAACGGATTCCTTACGTTGTAACATCTTGGATTCAGGACCGTCTGGAAGTCTCACCACTCATCGACCACCCTCTAAAGAGGCAGTACCCCCTTTATGTTTTACTGGAAATACTAAAGGAACTGGTATTGACCATAACGACAACAAGGTGAATGTAGGTCCATATTCGCATATCAGAATACCTGTGAGTTTACTTGGTTATACCAAGTATGAAAGTCGTCTCGAGTCATTCCAGGACAAGTGGCCAAAATATTTAAATGGACCTAAACCCGAAGCTTTAGCTAGATCTCGATTTAAATACACGGGAGAAGGAGATAAAGTTCAATGTTTTAGTTGTGGTGTGAAACTTCACCATTGGGAGCCTACCGACTCAGCTTACATTGAACATGCCAGATGGTCTCCGCATTGTCAGTTCTTACCTTTAGTGGCTTTAGAAGAGTACGGGTACGATGAGCCAGATGCTAAACAAAAGAAGAAGTAGTAAAAGAAAAAAAATTCCATGGCGGAGAAGGAGAATACTTCTTCTTTAGAAGAACTTATTTGTGGTTTACCTTTAGAGTTACAAGATCACATTTTTCAGTATATTCCTCCTACTTTAGAAGATCGTATTGGTAAATTACCTTTGGAGATACGAGAACGGATTTACCAAGAATTTGTTCAGATTCAACTGAAACGTAAAGAACAGTTACATCCTTTACGACAGACCTGTTGTAACCAATGGTATTTGAAGACAATAAGACATTTGATTGCTAAGAAGATATTCAAATGGTCAGACATTGATGAAGATTTACATCACCAATTTAAGAAATTGGTGGGGGCTACCTACAATGTAGCAGTGGAATATAGAATTCGATGGAAGGATGTGAAGGAAAAAAATGTGACTAACATAGACGAATACCAAAAACTGTTAGAAGAACTGTCCCCTCAAGACGAATCTCCTTTTCATGGTTTGAAATTAGATAGGATAATCACTGAAACTTGTGTTGGATCATATTCATATCCTTTACCTACCGATTCCGTTTGGTTGGTGTGTGAGTATTTTGTCACCAAGAAGCCTACTCTACAAGACCGAATTCGTGACTTACCTGCAAAAACGGATTTACGATGAGTTGGTTCAGATTCAAGTGAAACGTAAACTTCAAGTGATTCCTCGATTTCAAGGCTATGGCTACTTTCACCGCATCAGAAATTTGATTCTGAACAACGACTATCACCAGTATCGTGAAGAATACAAAAGAGAGTTACTTCTTTCCAAATCGGAAACTTTACCCAAGTACATTAGTGGCATGCCTTTGAATGTGCGCGAAAAGATTTACCAAGAGTTTGTCAAAATCCAAGTGAAACGTAAACTCAAAGTCATTTCTCGAGCTGTGAACTATGCTATCTTCCAAAGTCGTAGAAGACTGATTCTGGCAAACTTATATTGCAATAGCTACGTTCACGGAGACTTTCTCAAAAGGTACCAACCTTGGGAGCCTGGCTATAAAAACATGCCACCCAAGATACCAACCTTAGCCATCAACCCCTATAAAGAGGAGGCGGCACGTCTCTGTTCACGTCACTCGTGAAACGGATTCTGTGGAAGGAAGTCAAATATGAGCCTTCATGCTTTATCGGTACACGAAAGAGAAATTATACTCAAAGTGTTGAGAGTGGTGATGAACATTCCAAGTGGGGAAGAAGACATTAGAACAAATTTATCTTGCCTTGACACGTTTGAAGAAGTGTGTCTTGTTAGTTGGATGTACCAACAACTTCAAGGTTGGAAAGATGTACGTGACTGGAAAAGTGTTGGCTTCGATGCTTGGCTAGAAGAAGTACCACAGTTTGCCAAAGATCTAGCCCGTCACCACTAAGTGACTATTATTAGGTAGCCTGACTACCATAAAAGAGGGGGGTATGCCTGAACTCTACACGCCAGTTGTGAAACTGATTCCGTGGAAGGAAATCATAGATAAAATTCAGACCTTAGAGGATTATAAAAAAGTGATACAAGAACTTTGTCCATTGAATTTTGGACGTTATGTAGTGTGTGTCATAGTGACTTCTTATCTTGGAATTCGTTTTCCAGGACATTCGTTGTGGACTATTTTTGAGGACAAGTGTTTGCCTTGGATTCTTTTGAAGGATCCGTGGTTGTTTTGGACTCAATTGTTGAGTTCCAAAAAACAATATGACCCTGTGTTCTTTTTGGACTTAGTAGAAGAAGAAGACTATAAAAACTTGATTTTATCAGTCCACGAAAGAAACATTGTACGTAAAGCGTTGAGAGAGGTAATGAAAATTAGTGACGTAGTTCCATGTGAAGAAGACATTCGTCACACTTTATCTGTGTATAAAACATTTCAAGAAGTGTGTTTTGCTAGTGAGTTACACCAACGCCTTTTCCATTGGAAAGATGTACGCCCCTGGAGAAACCTTGGTTTCCAATATTGGTTACAAGAAGTGGCCCAGTTCAGCAAAGATTTGGCCACTTGTTCATAAGGTTCTAAATGTGAAAAAAGGGGAACATCCATGGGAAACCCTAAAAGAAGAAAAAGAAGAAGAAGAAGTACCTGGCACCACCACTGTGGTTTCAATACCTCTTGAGGAGGAACACCACCACCCTTCTTTACCACCACCGCTACCGTCAGAGGATTCAAAAAAACAAAAGACGACCAGAAGAATGTCACCACAAACAGTGTCTTTCATGACTAGGACACGAAACAATTGTTGTACATTGACGTGTTTATATGACAGTTTGATGGTTTTAGTAGGAGCCTTCATTGTGTACCTGATGATTTTACTTGCCTATTTTCTCACTCGTACTGTAAAAGATTGAATGACTTGTAAAAAAATATGTTATTTGTTGGTTGGTTAGTTGGTTACTTTTTTTTTAAAAAATAAACGTGTATGAAAACGTATAAAATGCCTTGGGTTTTTTGTCTTCTTCTCAAAAATCTTCTTACCTCAATCATGGCTACATCTTCTTCTACTACCTCGTCTGCTTCCTCCTCCTCTTCTGTGGTGAAAGTGATTGACGAAAAGTTAGATCGTCAAAGTTGGAACGCTTTGTATCTGCGCCATCCATTTAACATGTTGATTGCTGGACCCAGTGGTTCAGGCAAAACCGAATTTGTCAAACGATTGATCGAACACAAAACTGATTTGTTTGATCCTCCACCTCAACGTATCGTGTGGTGTTACAAAGAGTGGCAACCGTCTTACACGTTATTGAAAGAAAGTCAAGGAGAAACCATTTCCTTTGTGGATGGTATTCCTCACGAAGACGATGGAATCGTGTCTGACGTGAGTCAAACTCATTTAGTTATTTTTGATGACATGTTAGGAGAAGACGAAGAAGAAATTAAACTTGGTTTACACGAAAAGGACACCATCGTAATGCTAGTATTGTCTACATTACACAAAATTTATTTCAACAAAGTAAAGCCCATCGAACCATTAGTTTGAATGCTCATTACGTGGTGTTGTTTAAAAGCCCCAGAGACAAATCTCAAGTACAAGTGTTAGCCAAACAGTTAGGCATGCCTTGGCTGAATTATGCGTACGACGATGCCACTCAAACCCCTCACGAGTATTTACTCATTGACTTAAAACCGACCACTCCTGACTATTTGAGATTTCGTGCCAGTATCTTTCACCCTTGGGGTCAAGAAGGAAGTCCTGTCATTTACACGTCCCCTTCAGCTCATTTTTAAAAAAACTATAAAAACAACCTACGACGTCATTTCAGTCTCACACTCTTTTTGAGAGAAGATGACTTCCTTTCAAGCTCATCCTTCGGCTAAATTGATTCGTGCCTTGTATGGCATCAGTCGTGAAAAAAATGCACAAGTCCGTGCTCATTTGTTAGAAGCGAGTCTTAAAGAAGTGTTACGATGGTTTACTTTGACAGCACGTCAATTACTACAAGGCATCATTCACATCCCTCATCAAACTCAACGTTTTTTTCAAAGACATAAAGTAGCATTGTCACAACTGGCTGATCCTAGAATCGATTCACGGACTAAAAAACAAATCATTTTAACTCCTGGTGGAAGTGGTTCTTTAGGAGGGGTTATGATTCGTTCCCTTTTGAAATGGGATCCTAATGATACCAAAACCAAAGCCAAAAAACCCAAATCACCCAAAAAGAAGAAGAAGAAGAAAAAAAAGTCCAAAGAAGAAAACCAGCCCTAAGAAAAAGAAAAGTCGTGCCCAGAAGAAGAAGAAGAAAACCACACCTACCACCACCACCACTAACACCCGACGTAAAAGAGGTACTGCATCCAGGACGCAAACGTACACCCGCAAAACACCACCACCCTTACCATCACCACCACCACCACCATCACAGTCCCCCATGATGGCGAGGTCTCCTTTTGCGTCCACCTCTTCCTCTTTGTCTTCTTCACCACCCTCTTTTACCATGATGCCTGTCAAACCAGACTTAAGATCCGTGTTTCCTAATTTGATGCAAAAATGGAAACCTATTTCGAAAGTCACCCCGTCGGGACCGTCGACTTAAGCTGATTTAGCCATGGCAGCAGCCACCCACAAAGTACCATCCCCTAAAACCAAAGTCCAAGAAAGAACTGGCATCTTACAAAGTTTAGTGGATTTATCCAAAGAAGAATTGAGACGATTTAGTCCATTGAAAACACCTCAACGTCGAGTCAGACCTGTCGTGAAGTTGGTACGTCGTGCAGACAATCAGTGGAGACGTATTCCAGTATAAAATAGAAGGGTACCCTGCTAAAAGACTTCAGACTTGTTTTCTACCGACTAAAAAAGATGGCTCCCAAACGTGCACACCACCACCACCACCACCAAAAAAAGAAGAAAACCAAAAAAGGACGACTTCCCCCTCGTCTGGCTAAACATTGGGATGTCTTGTCTGTCTTGACCAAATCCAATCCTCCCATGCGAAAACAACTCATTCAAACAGCTCCTAAAGAAATCATCGATACCGTGTGTGAATGTTGTTTGAACGTGTTGAAACGAACGGTACCTTTGTCCAAGATACAGAAACAAAAATTAGGGAAACATCGGAACGTTCTTCGTCAAATGGTCAAAAAGAAAATACCTCTTCAACAAAAGAAAAAAATGTTGGTACAACGAGGTGGATTTCTACCTATGTTGATAGGACCGTTGTTAAAAATAGCCGCTCCTTTGTTAGGAACGATTGCTGGACCACTTTTAGGAGGGGTCATGCGATAACCCCCCAAAAAAAAGAAGATAAAAAGGACCACCCTTCTCTGAAATGACCACACCTTTTTGGTACCTTTGGATGAAATGGAAGGACGAAAACTGACTTTAGTACCTTACAAACGATGAATGGAATTTCATCGTTGGAACGAACAACGGATACCTCATTTACCACCCAATCCTAATCTTAACGAAATGTCTCAGTTACAACAAGAAATTCAATCCCTGATGGAACGTAACGATGTGTCCGAAACAGAAAAATCGCAACGGTACGGTCAACTTTTACAACGTCTGCAACTCTTTCGCCAAAAAGCTGTCGACGAAACAGCTCCACCCACTCTGAGAGATTTTAAGACGATGATGATGAAAAGCGAACCTAAAGTTACCACCACCACTAAAAGAGACACCGCCACGGGGATGGTAGAAGAAGACGAGCCTCGAGAAGTGTTTCAAACTCCGTCTGCTGGCATACCTAGTAAAATTACCTTGTCCTTGTTGACACCCTCACCTTCTCCTCATCGAGAAGAAAGGAAAGCTCGGGTTCATAAGAAGATGTTCACTCCTTCTTCAGCAGAAGAAGAAAAAAAAAGACAGCAAGACTGAAGTGAAAAAAAAAGATACCAAGAAAAAACCTGCCATTACCACTCCTGTGGCTCGTCGAACGCGTCAAGCTACTTCGTCCAAACCTCACGGTACTCAAAGTAGTAGCATCGAACAGTGGTTGAGTTATTGATCAGTCATGGAGAAACTGTTAGCCACCATTTATTACAATCCTGGTCATGCTGCTGGCTACGGAGGAGTTCAAAAATTATATCGAGCTGCTAAAAGTCAATTGAAAAGTGTACGTTTACCCGAAGTACGACGATGGTTACAAGAACAATCGACGTACAGGTTACACAAACCCATTCGACGTAAATTTTCTAGAAGTACCACTCAAGTAGAAGGAATCGATCATCAATGGCAAGCCGATTTAGCGGACGTCTCTCATTTAGCTACTTACAATCGTGGTCACAAATATTTGTTTTGTGTCATCGATGTGTTTTCCAAATTTGCTTGGGTCGTGCCTTTGACTTCTAAAAGCAGTACCAAATTGGTACGAGCCTTAAAATTGGTCTTGAAACAAAGTGGACGCCAACCTTTACGATGGCAAACGGACAAAGGCACCGAATTTCTAAACCAAGCTTTTCAAAAAGAATTGAAACAAAGACACATTGATTTTTTTACTACCGAAAATCCTGAAACCAAAGCCAGTATCGTGGAACGTTTTCAAAGAACTTTGAAAGAACGTATGTGGAAATATTTTACACATCAACATACTCTCAAGTACATCGACGTGTTACCTCGTTTGGTCAAAGCATACAATCAATCGTACCATCGTAGCATTGGATGTACCCCAGAAGAGGTCAGCCCTGAAAACGAAGTGGCCGTGTTTGATAAATTATTTGGTTCACCCCAGCAGACCAAAAAGAAAAGTAGAAGAAAAACCTTGTTGGAGTTAAAGACAGGAGATTGGGTTCGTATCGGAAAAACCAAACGTACTTTTGACAAAGGTTATTTACCTAACTGGACTACCGAATTGTTTCGTGTCACTACCCCCGTCCGTGGACGTGATCCTCCCGTCTAAAAATTGGAAGACATGCACGGTGAAGAACTCAAAGGAACATTTTACTTGCATGAGTTACGAGTAACTAAAAAAGAAGACACCTTGTACGACATCGAAAGCATTCTCGAACAAAGAACACGCAAAGTTGGTAAACGACGAATAGAAGAAGTCAAAGCACGTTGGATAGGATATCTCCCTAGTTTTGATTCTTGGATTGCAGCTTCTCAAGTCGTCGACTATAAAAAGAAAAAGAAGTAAACTCACAACATGCCATTCAACACAGTAGCCACCCAGACGACGACTTCAACGACTCCTTTACAGAGTTCTTCTCTTCAAGAATTACAAAAACAACCACTTTGGGTGTGGTGTGGAGAACGTGTGCCTAAAAATCAAATTGTCTTTTTCTGCCAAATCTTTGTAGTGTATTGTGTAATTGGAGCAGCGATTGCTAATTTGAGTTTACAACAAGGAGACAAACAATTGTGGACCATTTTACTGAGCAGTTGCATCGGTTATCTTTTACCCAGTCCCTCTTTGAAATTTACGACGACGACCGACAACAGCCACCACAACAACGCCAGTCCACCTTCTTCTTCTTCGTCCAGTTACCACCACCACCAAAATACTACCAGTCCTCTTTTGGAACCTTTTGAACATCCTTCTTCTGTTCACTTGAGTGACACCTCGGACACCAGAACCACCACTTTGGAACTATGAATGACCAATTTTATTTAACGTTACCTAGTGACAGTTCCATGGATGTGTTTCCCAACAACAGATTATGTTGTTTCACGGCCAAATTACCTCAAGCCATTCAATTGGATCACGATGCTCATTGGGAAGTGGGCTTGGTAGAAATCATTCATCCTACGCAAATCATAAACATCAACAAAACTCAAAACACTATGGTTGTAAAAATCTTGAACAAAACTCTACATGATGAGTTGGTGAATAATGATCCTGAAATCTGGAAAGAAGACCCTGAAGATCCAAACATGAAGGGAGCATTCAAAAAGTTAGTACCAGATCCTAAATCTACTAAACCTACTGTCTATTCTCAGATTACTCTGAGAATTCCTACAGGATATTATTTTAGTCCTGAACATTTGGTGGACACCATTAGAACCCAGTTTGCACGGCAATTTCAAAAAGCCATATCAGTAGCCAATAAATTTGTAAGAATTGCTTACCATGCTTTGTCACGCCGCTTAATTGTCCAATTTTTCAAAGAGAGAGGGCAACTCATTACTGAGAAAGATAAAGGTTTACCTTTGGAAGAGAGAAGATATTTGAGCATTGAATTTTGCTCTGGATTGTTTGGTATTTTGGGTGGAAATAAAGATTTTACCGCTGACAGTGATTTAGAGTTTGGAACCAACGTAGAATTTGGACATAAATTTAAACATCCTATCGAATTGAATGGTGGACTGAATTTAATGTTTGTGTACTCCGATGTGGTGGAGTACAACGTGGTGGGACACACATCTGCTCCGTTACTGAGAGTCATGCCTTTCAAATTGGATATTGGTGGTGGTGGTGGTTCTAGTGTTACTGTGGACGAAGAGGGTGGAAGTACTACCACTAGTAATGCTAGTATTGGTGGCAACACCTTTCACGTTCACCGTGAATTTGTACATCCTCAATATCTTCCAGTCAGTAAATCGTATTTTGACAGTGTCCAGATTAGTATAAAAGGAGATTTAGGACAAGATGTACCATTCATTGACAAAGGAAAAGTCACGGTGAAACTACATTTTCGAAAAAACAAGTTCTCTAACATTCCTCAAAAAAAAAATGTATCCAGTGTACCAAGGAGTGGCTCGACAACGAGGACATGGTTTAGGAGATATGTTAAAATCAGCCTTTCGGACGGTAGCTCCTATTTTGAAACCAATGGTGACTCGAGGATTTCATGCCTTAAAAGATGCTGCTTTGACACAAGGAAAAGAATTTTTGCAAAATGTCCTCATCGACAAACAAAATCCAAAAGAAGCCTTTATGAGAGCAGGCAAAAATGTGTTGATGACGACTGGTAAAGATCTTTTAGGTCTCCGAGAAAATCCTATAAATACGCTTCACGCTTCAGGCTCTGGCATTACTTCACAGCAGCAAGGACAAGGTAGAAAGAGACGACGACGACGAGCTCGAAATCCTTTCAAAGTTCATAAAAGAACACACGGCAGTACTTCCAGAAAGAATAGAAAAAGAAGAAGAACTGGTAGAGAATTAGACGTATTTGATTATTAAAAAACTGTGAAAATGATGCACCGAGATTCTTGCGAATGTTCCAAGTCCGAACTAGATCTGTTTTCTATGCGTCCCACCATGATGACAATGCAAGAATCCCAATGGGTGGAATTTCATCCTGTATCGTCTTTGACGGAATCAGCTCCTATCGAATTTGATATCAAAGGACAAACCGAAGATTACATCGATCTGAATAACAGTTACTTGTACCTGAAACTTCAAGTACAACAAAATGACAACAGCCTTCCTGGGGAAGCTTCCCTAGTCGCTCCCGTCAATAATTTCTTTCATTCTTTGTTCAGTGGAATAGATTTGTACTTGAATAACAAACTGATCAGCAGCAGTTTGGATACTTACCCTTACCGTGCTTATTTGGAAAATCTCTTGTCGTACGGAAAAGATGCCAAGAACACTCATCTGGATGCTTCTGTGGTCTGGAAACCTGACACCGCGGGTACCTTCAACGACATATCCCCGTCAGTAGGGGCGAGGATTGACAAGACTGATGATGCTAATCATAAAATAATTCCAGCAGATCCCCATAATGTGGGATTTAACGACCGCCGAAAGAAAATCAGAGGGGACAGTTTAGAACTGATGGATCGTTTGCATTTGGACATGTGGTTACAAGACAAGTATTTGTTGAACGGAGTAGATGTACGTCTGAGACTAAATCGCAGTAGTGCCGCTTTCCATTTGATAGCTTTTTCTAACGAGTGGAAAACCATCATTCAACAAGCCAAACTTTACGTGCGACGTGTGGAAATCTTACCGAAAGTAGCTAACGACATCAGTCAAACCTTGAGCAGAACCACTGCTAAGTATCCTCTTAGACGTGTGGAAGTGAAAACCTTTACTGCAGCCGCTGGACTCCGATCCATAGTCGAAGATCACATCTTCCAAGGACAGCTCCCTAAACGTTTGATCATTGGTATGGTTTCTAATTCTGCCTTCGACGGAACCATCACTCAGAATCCATTCCAGTTTGAACACTTTAACGTCACCAAGATAGATGTCAGTCGAGATGGCAAGACCTTGTGTACCAGACCTTTTGAACCTGACTTTGGTGCCCAGAGAAATTACTTACGATCTTACTTGAGTTTGTTTGAAGCCACAGGTCAGTTAGGTCGCGACACCAGCCACGGCATTTCGTACGAGGATTATGCAGGAGGGTATGCCTTGTGGGGATTTGATTTCACTCCGGACCAAGGCAGCGATGAAGGACATTTCCACCCTATAAAATCAGGCCCTCTTCGTGTGGAACTTCAGTTTGGTCAACCTCTAGGCCAGACAGTGAACGTCGTCTTGTTTGCAGAATTTGATAACACTCTAGAGATCAACAGTTTGAGAGAAGTGATTGTAGACTATTAGAAGAAAGAAGAAACAAAGATGCAGAACGTAGAACCTATGGAGATAGATGAGGGATTTTGTGAAGTGATTCCCCAGTCACCAACTACCACAAAGGATGATGACAATGATGATAATGACGAAGTCATTCGTTCAGAACCTAAAAAAGAAGAGACTAATACTGTTATTACCGAGTTTGTTGGATTTTATCCTTCTCGATGGCCAGAACACGAAAAACAGTTAGTGACCTGTTATGCTCAGGAATTGAGTCCAATCATTAACAGTCTGATTAAAGAACAATGTTATGGATGTCAAAATGATCATCCCAGTCAGATACAACACGACAAATGTATGATGATGACAGGTGAAGAACAATTGGATGAATATTTGGAAACGGCCTGGTCAAAACTCTCAGATAAACACGTGTTGACACAGTGGTATAAAGTCTTGCAGACTTCTTCTTTTCCTCCACTCATTCCTCGGGAGATCAAACGGATCGAAGGACTCATTGAACAGAGTGAAGAGCCTATCCGACGTGAATATTCCTGGAATTACAAGACAGAACAATTCAAGTTCAAAGTCAGGTGTGAATTGATAGTGAGTTATTTCCATTGTTGAAGACAAAAAAAAAATGGATACCAGGGAACTTCATTACTTATTGAATCGTAGTTCCTATACTTCTTCTTGGAATCCTGTGGTATGTGCTAAAGATGAACTACCTCATCGTAAACCAAAAAACGTTCATGCCTATGTCATCAATACCGACGACAGTCATCTACCAGGAACCCATTGGATTGCCGTGTACTTTCCCAACGATCACTGTGTGGAATATTTTGATTCTTATGGATTACCTCCTTTGGAAAAAGACATCATCGAGTTTATGAGAAGAAATGCTATCTCGACTCGATTCAATAATGTGAGACTACAAGGATCAGATTCTATGGTGTGTGGACAATATTGTGTTCATTATCTTCATCAAAGAAGTCTTGGATATTCCTTAGAACATTTACTGACTTATTTTGATAGTGACTATGTTCGAAATGATGCTAAAGTACAACAATAGTTTTGTCAACGTTATGGTTATCTCTTGTCTTTAGCTCACAATCGTAGTGTACATCAAAATGATGATGTCGATGTAGAAAGTTTCACATTTACTTTACCTTCCCAACGTTGTCAACCTTGTAAATATGTTCCTGTTTGAAAATTTATGGTTGAATGGTTAGTTTTTTATTGTTAGAATAGTTCTTGTTAAATAAACATTTTTTGTGAATTGTTGAAAAAAATGGTGTTGTGTGGTTTTTAATTGAATTTGAAAAAAAAATAATGAATATGTTCTTTCTCTCTCTTTCTATCGATCTAAAAAAACCTCTATCTATGATCTCCCTGTCGATCTGGAAAAAAAAACCTTACCATGTTTTCCATCGCGTCCGCGCGTTAAGCATATAAGGCGGTTCACTGGCCAGTGTAGTCATTCTCGTTGACTCGTCAAGATCTCAACAGTTCCAAGAAGAAAAAGAAGAAGAAGAAGATGGCTGCCACCAAGATTACAAAGCTGAATGAAGCTATGGTGAACATAATGAGGGTGAAGAATCATTTGATGGAGACCAACCCAGAGAGAAAGACGATGACGTTCATTCAAATGGCTCATGATCTAGTAGAAGAGGTCCTGAGAGAAGAAATACTTAGAGAAAGAACAGAATGGGAAGCAGCACAACGCCTACAGCAGCAGCAGCAGCAACAAAGACAGCAACAGCAGCAACAACTTATGCAGCAGCAGCAGTCCAGCAAACTATTTGACGGTGAAGACCAATGCAAGATTGACTGCGAGGAATTTGCTTTCTCTTTCACCCGAAAGAGACCTGCCTGTCTGAAAGCGGTAAGACCAACTATCGCTAAACGTGGCCGACCTGCTGGAGCTGCTACTGCCACGGCTACATCCACCTTAAGAAGTTAAAAACAAAAACATAACTTCTTAAACCCAACGGTCCTTCTAAGGACCACCCAATCTCTAGAAAAGATTACTACTCTCCAATACTGCCAAAAATATCTATAAGGGTGTGTATTTTTTCTGATAGTCTACCCCTCAAACAAAAAAAAGCCCTTCTCCCCTTATATGATTTGTGTGGTGTGTGATTGATGATATATAAAAAAATTTCCCTTCCCCAAAAAAATTAATGTAGATAGTGTGTTTGTGTGTTTTGATTTGTTTTTAAAAAAATTTCCCTTCCCCAAAAAGTTGATAGTGTGTAAGTTTTTTTTAAAAAAATTTAGTATGGTGTGTAGGTTTGATTTTTATTCAAAAATAGTTTCTTTTAGGTCCGCGCTTTTTAGAGTCAGGGGTCATGGAGTGTAAACTCCGCGAAGCCAAGAATGACGTAGAACGAATGACGTCTGACGCAGGGGTAGTGGGGTGATGTTTTTTTGTTTTTTTAGGTGTAAGGGATGTTTTCCTTCACGTCCGCGCTTCTAGTATATAAAAACCACGTCTTCACCGGTTAAGCTACCCCCGTTTATTCAACAGAATGAACACAATAGAAATTGTGAGACAGATTAGAGTTCATCTCGAGGTGGCCTGGCACCTCCTTAATGAAGTGGAGAAAAGGGAGGAGGAGGAGAAGGAAAACAAAATTCCAATTAGACCCCACCCCATGATGGAAGAAAATTGGAAGCCAGAAGCGACTCATCCTCCAGGGCAAAGACAGGGAGATGCCCACCACCTCTAAAATGAACTCTAACATAAAAACAAAAAAAAAACAACGGTCCTTATCAGGACCACCCTTTATCAAGAAAGATTAATTCTATTCCCACACCCTCCCTCCCCCACCCCGTAATGTAGTGACGAAGACAACGTCTACTACTATCAAAACACCTCCCCACCCCTTTTTGATGGTAGTAGACGTTGTCTTCGTCACTACATTACGGTATACCCAGAGCGACCCCCTCCGCCATCTTTTTCCCCCAAGTGCCCCCTTTTCCCTGGAGAGACCCTCCGCCATCTTTTTCCCCCAAGTGCCCCCTTTTCCCTGGAGAGACCCTCCGCCATCTTTTTCCCCCAAGTGCCACCCCCTAAAAAGTTTCCCTATTTACCCCCCCTTCCTCAACTACTCATGTGACTTGTCTTATATTTATACAGCATTTGGTAAACAAGATTCCATTCCAATTTTAAATCTTCTGTTGAAAACATTCTTGTTTTTTATGATCAGTCTTTTGGAGTCATCAGATTGTTTGGAATATTAGTTGTGCTGTAATCTTGTAATCCTGTAGTACTGTAATCTCGTAATGCTCTCTATATAATTCGAAGAAATTATTTATTTGAACATTCATTGGAGTTACCTAAAGAGCTTACATCAACCTTTGGATTTAAATATATGACTTTTGGATACCTGTGGACATTATCAAAGATGATCTGGATTACATTATTCGGGTACATCAGGATGTTCAAGACTATCGTTTGTACATCAGGACATTCCAGACTACCCATTCATTCGGAACATTCGTTCATTAGGAAGATTCATTCATTCGCAACATTCGCATGGATTCATTCGCAACATTTTATAACATGTTATTTTTAGGACTTGTGAATAGGACACTTAGGATTTTTGGATTATTTGGATTTTAATTCACGTTACTGTAAGTGTCTTTTGAATTTTCATTTTATTATCCAGAAATCAATTGTTTGTTTATTTTACATACATTGTTGGTTTCACTTTCTTTCTGTTACATTATTTTAAGACCATAGAGCCGTAACAATATATATATATATATATATATATATATATATATATATATATATATATATATATATATATATATATATATATATATATATATATATATATATATATAATGCATTTGGATTTGTTAAGCTCCCACCATGTAACGCAGACAACCAGACGTGATAAGTTAATAATACTAGAAAGGAACTACTTTATGTATTTATGCGTCCTTCTTGTGTGATTTGGAAATATTTGTAAATTACCTAAAATATTGTTTTGCTATTCATTTCTTGAAATTCGTTTTTATTCTTAAAACTGTTTGCAATTGTAAGAACTGTACTGCAGTGGTGTAATCGATTTTCAGTCCATTGAAAAAATCTCATGACACATTTAATTTTCTAATTTCTCCATGAGCAACTTTACCGGGTACATATTGTGTACATATGGTAGTTTGTGATCTTAGATGGCGTTTTGTCTCTCCTTTGTCGTTAGCCCTGAATTGGGTCAAAGCAATTTGGTTCTCATTACAGATAATACGTATTATCGCAGATGACAACACCTTGGATAATATATATTTTTTTTATAAACTTTTGCTTTTGTTATTCCAACACAAAATAGTCACTTAGTCTGCATATTCTGATAAAAAAATGTATCTGATTTTTGTTTGTCATTATTTACCTCTTTTTTTCTGTAGATTTCCCCTCTCATTGAAACACGGAAACAGTTCAGGTTTTCTGTCATATTGTGTCACGTGTCGGTTTTGTTTATTGTAAGTTGATACTACCCATGAGGAAATGTTGATTGGCTTGAAACGTTGTGAAACTGTCTTTTAACTAAGCCGTGCCAATTATCCAATTATGTGTGAATATATCTGTCTATCTATCTATCTATCTATCTATCTATCTATCTATATATATATATATATATATATATATATATATATATATAGATATATATATATATATATATATATATATATATATATCTCGGATAAACTTAGAGTGAGTGAATGTGCAAAATGTAATGGACAACAAAATGTTGCGTCATGTAGGTACTCCGAAGTACACATTTAATGAAAGTGTTGCCTTGGACGCCATATCACTGAACGCCGACCTTTTACATTTTCGCATATCTCGCGCATCTTGAAATTTCTGCGTCTTTTCAATGAGCAACCAGTCTTTGCAATTAATAAACAAGAGGACAAAAGCAATGTTAAGCATTAACATTTATTTTTAAATGATGGTGATATAAAACGTTAATGGATCCGTCCACGGTAAGCGTAAGGTGTGCATAAAACTCTTTTGATTTAGAATGAAAAAGTGAAAAGCACGATCTTGTGACAGGATTGGACGTGATTCAATCATTTTCCACGTTTCCATCACTGAACTGGAAAAAAAACTTTTATAATCTTGCACATGCCTCATGAATAAAATCAAATCTTTCATGCTCTGCTAATGTTACAACATATTTGTAAACATATTTTTGGTTTAACATTTGCAAAATATATGTCAAAAGGTATACTTCCCAAACATGTTAAACATGTGTGATGTTAAAGCTGTTTTAAATATTAACGCATATACGAAAAACACAAGTTTGGTTCACACAAAAAAACAAACAAAAATGGAAAAACAAGTTTCTCCAAATGATACATGACACATATGAAGTAAATATCCATATATGTACTAATTACTTGTTTCACAAGTATTTCATACGTGATCAATTCGTGTTTAACATTTATGGGAATCTTTATATGTTTTACATGTGTTGATCACCTATTTCTACCATATTTCTAACATATGTGAAACATGTGTAACAACTTTGTCCGTGTACAACTTTTACCCTCGTCATCGTTTTGTGGTGGAATGTATATTGATTACATGTTTTATTTACAAGCTACACAGTCGAAAATATATATTATGTATACATTTTTGTTTTATTGTTTTTTTGTGGTTTCTTTGGGGTGTTTGTTTGTTTGTATGTTTGTTTTTTAATGTGCCCTACCTCTCTAAATCGTCTATAGGTAGGGTTCGTAAAGTAATCAGCCAACGTTTGTTATCTCTCTTGCACAGACCGTCTCATTCGATACGGTGAATGCCGCGTTCATTTCCTCTAGGCGTACAACAAATTTGTTATTTAAAAGAACCCCTTCAATAAGACCTTAAGAATTGTATTTAATCATATAATACGGTGAAAACTTAACACTAAGGTCCTGAACTTGATGATTTTATCATGGATATAGACCAAGTTTCATCTCAGCCAAATGAGAGATCACATAAAAACACCCAGATGTAAAAAGTGTCCTTTAAGTTCAGGTAAGATGCAGGAGCAAGCTAGACATCTTCCTTATTTGGCTGACACGCGGGGGGAGGGGGTCAACGAACTTAAATTCAATTTGTGAGCAATAAACAGCTACAGTTAAAAGTAACCAGTACAGAAGGATAGCGGCTTAACTTTAAAACCTGTGAAATAAATGTTACCAAAAACTTCACGCAATTCTAATAGATGGATTTTAAATGAAGTCACCACATTTTCGGGTTCAGAAGTTAACACGATGCACGCTAGCACTTGTTGGCAAGATCTTGCATCGCGCTCATTACAAACCTTACGGGTCTCAGATATTTGTAGGCTAATTTTGTCTAATAGGCTGAATGAAAGATCAATTAGTTTAAACACATTTTAAAGGGAAAGGGTTCAAGTTCCTCTTTTTATAGTCTTAGCAAAAGGAACAGCGAAATTATTGTGCAAAATTAACATTGAAAGATGGTACTGTTCTCCAAGATCCTTAATCGCTCGAGTTTGAATGGACGACGTCACCACTGTGGCAGACATTAGCTGGAGCGATCTTGAAATATGTCTACGGAATTCTCAAAGTATTTTTAAATAAGAAGATCTCAAAACCAAAATATCACTAGAGGCTTATGATTATCTTGTATGTGGTCACGCTTAAGGCGCACACCCAAATAGAGAAGAAGAAATTGGGGGTTTTTTTCTTCATAAAATGCGCGATTATGCCCAGTCAGCGTCAGGAACATAAGTCCGAGCCCTACAAGTTCTGGGTGACAGTCTACAAGAGGCAAGATTGGATTTGAGAGCCAGCTGCACTTGCTTGACATCGCAAATAGAGTCATTAGAAAATGATGTAACTTTACCATATTTACATCATATTGCAAGCGTGTATATATTAGATTGAAACCATGGAGCAGCAAATTCTGCTACTGAGGCAATCATACTGATTATATGCTCACATATTTTATTTCTTATACATTTCATCCATAATATCTAAATTTTTACTGTAATTTAACAACGTTCTACACTTTTGTTCTACTACTTTTAAAGTTTCAGTGGCTGCAATAATTACATAATAAATTATACTAAATTTAAAATTGATATAAATTATTTTGATTTTACTAACCTAAATATACATGGTCTACATAGTCTTAATCTATTTTTAATGAGCGCTCATGATTTGGCTTTATGTCTATCAGGCAACTGTCACAATTTGTTTCTTTCAACTTCTTCCACAAAAAAAAGACAGCATGAGCTATTGCAACGAAATTTGGATGCATGCGTCCTGGCAAGTAGGTTTTATGCTACAAATGATACCATCCAAAACAGTTACTAAAATAGACAAAACTTGAAACTAACTCTTCTCAAAAGCCACTCAACAAAATATATTATTCAAATTCCTCAGAAAACATTCAGAAATGAAACCTTTCAAGTGCGCACAGAATAATGCCAATCTTCCATCCAGTATGATACTCGTTACCAAAATTAAAAGCACCATAAACGGCTTTTTCTCAAAAACCGCTCAGCAGAATATGACTCTGTTATCTCTCTTTCAAAGACCGCCTCATTCAATGTGGTGAATGACTCGAACTTTTTTTTAGGCGCATCACAATTTTGAAATAAAATTAAAGTCACTGTACCTAAAGCCACTCAACAAAAGATAACGCTTAAACTGCACAGAAAGCAGTCTGGAATGAAACCTTTTAAGTACAAATCATGCCGATCTGTCATCCAGTATGACAGCAATATATATATATATATATATATATATATATATATATATATATATATATATATATATATATATATATATATATATATATATATATATAACAAAATTAAACCACATTTTTTAAAAGCCGATCAACAGAATATGACAAGTTATGACAGAAAGCTTCCTGACATAAAATTTGGAGAGAAAAAAATTCATTCTGGAAAAAACGCTCTTCAATGTCCTATAAATGATGCACATCCGCCGTCCACTTTGGTCGGTGTTACACTAAAACTAAAAAAAAACACTACACGACTTCTCTTCGTGAATTGCTCAACGCAATTTGATAGAATTTGACAAAGCACATCATACAATGAAGACCTTGCAGGTTTGTTGAAATGATGTTAATCTATTCCTAGTATGGCTATCGTACGTAGCGACTTCTTTTCCGAAACTGCTCAACGGAACTCAAATGAATTTCAAAGAAAGAATTAGAGCGGAGGAAAAGCAGACTGTAAAGTTTGTAGAAGTGATGCATATCTAGCAATTAAAACGACCGTTCTTACTTAAAATAAAAATAAAACTTTCATATATCTTCTCCTCCCCACCACACTCTTAATTGAAAAATAATGCATCAGTATAATTTGACCGAAAGCATCCTGGTATAACTCCACTATTCCTCTGTGATGAAAATATTAGAATGATTCATCGTAAATTGTCATTGCAGACATTAAAATTACTAAAAACCTATAAGCAGCTTTTTATCATAAGTAATCAACAGAATTTAAAGAAATTTTGACATAAAGCATTATACTGACCAAAATTATTTGGTCAACTGCCTTTGTATTTTTCTAGATGAGTCTAGTAAGCCTTCGTCCTAAGCCCAACCAAATAATCTGTGGCCCTGAAGTCGAGACTCCCGGGTCAGACACCTAATATATTGGCCTATCTTTTTCCGTTTTGGACGAGTTATGATTTTTTTTATAGCAAAGCTGTTGTAAAGACTTTTTCGCACAAATATCTAACTTTTGTGTCAATCGCCTAATTTTGACCCTAAACCCCAAGCCACCTGAGCCACTGTCCTAGAGCCACCGGTCCCACCTCCATCCAACCCCCGAAACATAGGATAAAATGCCAGCGCCTATCCCCACAATTGTAACAACTACATACTTAACTATGATCAATCTTATATATAAATAAATCATGGAATCCAGATTTAAAAAAACAAAACAAGTAGCACATTTTACCGTTGTTCTGCAACTAGTTTTAGTGCACCAGTTGATAAAGAAATGGTAGATTTATTTAACGAGATAAGATAATAAAAAGCCTATTGTACATACAGACCATTATATATTTTCAAACATACTCTTTAAAATTTCATGATGACGACACATTGGAAAGATATAAAGCAACGTGTGATATGAAATTGTGGCAAAATCAGTTAAACTGGGCAGTGTGGGGTGCAACAGCAGGATGTGGTATAAGTTACAGGAATTTATCTATTGGAGATTAATTTGCGCGTTTCGTGTTAACTAAATGAGTTTGGTTGAGCGCAAATGATCATCTTTAGCTAGCCAATAATACCTGCTGGTGTATTTGTATTTATAGTTATGTATATGAAGTGTAGTGAGACTAAAACAATTAAAGAATTTGAAATTCAAGATAAAAAAGTTTGTTATCAATATGACACGATTAAGCAAAGGTGCAATTTAATTTATTTTTGAATGACATAAATAGCTTTAAGAGGTCCTAGTGAATTTAGTTTTAAATTGATAAAGAAAAATGAAAAAGATGAATTACTAGGTCAAACACTTATTCAAAATCAGCAAAAGTTTTAATATCACGTTGAATGAAAAAATGGTATATAATCATGCTCTCTTTATTTGAGTGACATAATGATGTGTGTTATATATTGTGTCAAACTTGAAAAAGAGATGGAGCATAGTTAAATCCATAAGCAGCAACTATTATTCGTAGTGTTTTAAAATCAAAGGATAAGTCTAAAAATCACATTTTTCTCCTAGATTCATCACTTCATGTTAAGCATCAGTATATACCCCATTTCTTATGGTAACAAAAATATTATTACTTATCTTTTTGCGAAAATCATGAATCAATATATTTATAGATATTATTTCTCTCTGAATTCCGTTGTCTGTACGTGGCACTATTGGATACAGTGGTGGTGCACTTAGTATTGTATCTACCATTTAGATGTAATAAATAGAAAGCCTCCACTTTCTCTACTTTAAGTTTTGTTTATGAGCTATAGGAGGATTGTTTCAGGCTTGTTTTCTATAATGCTCTTTGCTTTTTTGGCTTATATTTTAGTACTGAAATTATCCTACTAAGGTCCACTAGTATTCATATACTTAACTGAATTATTTTGTCTGGTAGTATCATTTGCGTTATTAGATAATCAATTGTAAACTGAGATAATAAAATAGAAATAATGAACTTAATGACTTCTTCGTTATCCTTTTTTTCTATTAAATTTATTAACATCTTGAACATTTTCTTCAAAAGCAATCTGGAACTAACTGTAAGAGCTGAATTTAATGCTGTATGGTAAATAGTATTAATTATGGTGTTTGTTTTACTAGCCATTTATTGGCTAAAAATTATAAATACATTCTAGTACTAGCTGCTTTCTCGTCTTGCTTTCTTCTCTCACAGCCTTTCAGGAAATGGGTTTACCTGTTTTCTTTGCGTAATTATTTTAAATGGTTCTTTTTCGTACTTGTTGGCTTCGTTCAAAGGTAGCTTGTCAGGTATAGAAGTTTTTAAAACATATCTCTTTGGATACATCAATCCCAAGCCTAAGGTAATAAATACACCACCTATCAAGTAATACATTATGTTTGAGTTACTTCTTTCATTTTCAGTTCTTTCGGTTATAATTTTAATTTGATCTACCTCTTGTTTTAATTTCTCTGCTTGTGAACGCTTTCAAGCTGTTTCCAAGTCCAATTCTGCATGGATCTTTCTTCCTTTGTAACGTTACCTTTTCAGGTTGCTCCACAAGCTTAGAAATTTCTTTAGTTTTGCTCTCTCCAAGTTCCATATGTTTTGCAACAAATTCAATATTTAATGTGAACATGACTTTAAGACAAGTTGCAAAATATTCAACACCATTTTTAAGTAGTCTTTCTTCAACTTGAACTCATTTTAAGTACATGCTGAATGTATAAAGTAGTACAATTTAACTAGTAGAATTTAACTGAAAAAGAAGTGTAAAATAAATGGTGACGCAGCACAAAACAGTAATTACATTATTCACCAAAAAACAGCTATTGTAAACTTTCCCACGGACCATATCTAAAGTTTTGGAGACAAAATAATAAGAATTATTTTATGAATTGGAGGCAAAAGAAAGGAAAACATGTAAATAAATACATGAATCAAAAATATTATAATGATGAAAACCACAACATATCTCACTTGGCGCGAGTCAAATTTCAAATACGATGAAACAAAAATTTAAATCTGATTCAGCATTAAAAATCCTTAGTGTTCCATCAATTGAATTTACAAAACCTGAAGGTGCTGATATAAAACATCTATTCATAGGTCATGTTATTCCTTGTGCATCTTTTAGTTTTTCTAATCCAAAGCAACAAACACAAAAAAATGTTTTCACTGGTCAAATACTAGACATATGCTAGTGAAACATGTTTAAAATTGATTAAACGCCATCTGGAAAAATAAAAGAACAGAATAGAAAAGTAGAAGCTTTTGAAACTTCTAACTATATATTTTATTAATTAGTATCTTTATGTCTTCTTTAATATCCGTTTTCAATGTTAACTATACGCTAAATGGATATAATAGTTATATACACATTTGTTACACCAAGTATTAAAGGAACAAATGCGTCGATTACATAACACCAAGTACACATTTTTTTAGCATTATTTTCTGTGTTCTTTTTCAGTGTTCTGCTGTCTATTTTCACTAACGTTCAATATCTGCTCCTCTTCACTTCTCTCACTTTCGTCTGTTTATTTTTTAAAGTGTATATGTTTAAATGTTATTAAACGTGCACTCAATCAGTACAATAAAAAAGGTAATCCTCGTCTAAATCAGAGAAAGCCACTAACGTATCTTATTCCATTTGCCATGTAATCTTCTTTTAATTATGTCTGTAATTCGTTCAAATTCACAATTAGAAGAAATTTACTCATCCGAGATGCCACTCCTAGTATTATTACATCTGACAATTACGTTGACATTTCAGCTGATTTAGCATTTGCACAAATTTCATAAGTTTCTCTTAATTAGTTTTCAATTCATATTTTTCTAAATCCTTATCAATTACATGCTTACCAGTTATTTCGTTGTATGTTCCAGTTGCTATGTTATTTTTAATTTCTGTTTGTATTATTCCTCTTCATTGCTATAAATTTGTATGCATTTGTAGCTGCTCGCATAGCTCGTGCCACTGTTAGTTTTATCCTCTATGAAACCCAATTCTTTTTAAAGTTGTTTTTATCCATTTAAATAGTGTAAAATGTCAAAAGTTGATGGAATGGAATTTGATAATTATATTTACAATGAAGCTAATTTTGGTGACCTTTGCGATAAATATAACTAGGAGGATCAAACTAGTGATGTAATAATTGATGAACCCTGTATCGATAATTTATTCAATTAGGGGTGTCAAACTCCTCAACAGCCATCTCTAAATGTAGTTGATGAATACAATTATCTTACTAAGCATGGTTTAAGCATCGATGAGGATCAATATAAATTAAACTCGTTTACGAATCAGAGGTATTACATTGTATGACTTTGAATTAGACCGAAATATAATACAACTTTCTATAAAAGGTAATCAAAGTAAAATCTTAGCACCTAACGTTATAACCACCCAAAGAGGTGGAACTGATTTTCTAAAGTCTTTAGGTTGTACACGTGGAAATATATGAAATCCACCAAATAAAAAAGTGTCTGAGAATATAGAGATTTAGAGATGCAAACATTTGAAACAGATCAGGAAACAATTATAAACAGACAACCAATAATAATTTATGATGATACAGATTTGACAGGAGACGTTTTAATTATATCAGAGACTTACATGGTGATTTTAGCAACTGAAATATTGGTTGTAACAATGAAATTGAAAAACTAAAGTGATATTTAAAATAATGTTATTCTAAAGAAGAAAATGTTCAGATAGTATTTAATCCACAAGAAGCAAGATAATTAAGAGCTGTTGATATAGTAAATTAAAAATAACATCAATTAATAAGATGTTGAAATGTATGACAAGCAGATAGCTGAAAAATTTTTAAAAATATGTCAGCAATGTTAAAGATATAAAAACAAAAGCTAAATTGCAAGGAATGTTGCAAAGATATGAGAGTAAAAGGCATATATAGGGCGGCATGAAACAGATTTACAAAATATCTTTAGAGAAAATATTAAAACACTGATTCACATTTTTAAAGAAATTCCGACTGGTAACAGACTGAAATAACTATTGATAGAAAATGTAAACAATTGCTGTTATTTTTGCAGCTATAGGTGTCATAACAGCAACTCCTGGAATAACCATTGCAAATTTTGTATATGGTCTAACAAGAGGTCGCGGAGAAACAAGTGCTGGTGATGGTGGTGATAAAGATAATACAGATACATTCGTTGGCAAATTAAAAGAGGTATGAAAACAATTCCCAACTATTTGTTAAGGTTAGCTAAACAAAAAGCAGCAGAGTCATTAAGTGGTATCATTGGTGGTGTAAAAAGCTGGCTGTTTTTCAGCTTCTGGAAAATTCTATATTTTCCCACGTTAGTATTTTCACCAGTATTTATTCCGAGACTAAATGTATCGGATGACTTTTGTAAATTGTATATTCCGTCGTTACTGCACACACGATAAATATTCAGATCGTCTGATTGTAAGTAAAGGTACACCACTATTCACTGAGTAATACGTTAGTATGCTCACCAGAATTGATAAATGAGTTTTCATTTTGTTAGAAACTTAAAAAACGTGTGGAATAATTGCGATGCTCGTAAGGTTTGGAAAAATATAGAATCATTCATCTTATTTCATACATTAAAATAAAATGACCACTCTCATGAAATCCACAATTTCTTGCAAATAAATCAAACTGAAAAATAAACAACACTTAATAGTAAGGACAATGGAACACTTACCTCTCTGATCAGCTACAGAGCAATTGAGACACGCTAAATGATTTTTTGTTTCTCTCACAATAAGTTCATTGGCCATGTGGATAGAACGCAATGCCTATGTGAGTGAGACGAGGCCTTTAAATCATGCCTCTGTCATGTCAATCAAAAGTACGAAACAAAGCCTTATCTCACATCAAGTTAAGTTAATTTATAGTCGGAATTCACAGTGTTAACATAAGCTCTACTGAGCCTTTATACCAACAGTTTTTAAAGACTCATGCAGAAGACATGCAGGAAATTAAAATACACACAACATCCACAAGACATAGTACATAAGATATGTTATTTAACGTTGGTTATTACATCAAATGACATTAGCTCTGAAGAGCTATTACTCCGACATGCAATCAACTAAAAACAAATGCAGATCGAGTTACATGAGTATTTTAGATATAAAGATTCATACATATAGCACATAAAGCAGAGATAATTTATAATGCAGTGATACATACAATCCATATTTAAAGAGAAAATTAAGCATATATTGAAACGTTATTTGAAGACCCAGATAATTATAACGTACACATACAATACATACATACAATACATGGACAATTACATACTCGTATGAACAAATCCCTATTATGGGACTGAGGATTTGCGGCCAACAAATGTGTCTGTTTATTCATCAAACATAATATAAATGTAAGTTGCATTATAGAGATGACACGTAAAGCGTCCTAATGAAAGTACCATCATTTTCCAATACTCTCAATTTATATACTACTTTTACTAGACTGTTTCCATATTAGGATACAAAATACTGAATGCTGAACATTTTAAGCATACAAGGCACCTATTTGCAAATTGATTATGATGTGTAACAAGTCTGTTTCAAATATCTTAAATGATCTCGAAGTTATACTCAGGAAACAAAAATGTTTTATACAGAGACTGACATACATACATACAAACAAACCAAATGCGATCTCTTTAACAAGGTTTAGAGACTACAAATATATGAATAGATTAATGCATTTATTCCATATTTTACCTGAACAAGTAGTGGAATGAACTCATTTGCCTCTGAGGAGTAACTGTCACCTATTTTTGAGGTTTCTGTTTAATGATGTTTTTCAGATTTAAGATCAAATACTTTTGATATTTTCATAAAGTATGATTATTATTTTGTGCAGTTTAATACTATTTCACTTGCAGAGCCATAACAATGAAAGTTGCTGACAAATTTGTTTTGAAATTACAAAATCTTACATCAAACTGATTACTCACTAGTTTCCAAACACTCTCCCCTATTTAAACAGAAGTCACTTTACCCACAATTTTTAATCCAGTGTATCCCCTAGATAAATGCTGAATTTTCACCTAAATTCTTCACTTTTTCTCAACCTGTAGCCAGTGTACGATGAGGATGAGAAAACTTGGCTTGTTGTCAGGCACTCCCACTCAAGTGTAAATCTTATTAGGAGCAAGAGCTTTTGGCTTTTGGATTTGTTATTATTATTATTATTATTTCAAATCAACATGCAAGTTATGTTGTTGATACAGGTTGTTAGCAACAGAATCAACAATCTACCCAAAGATCGGAGAAAACAAGCACATTTCTTGATATACAGAAGCAATTCCAGCAAGCGAACAGTTTGGCTTCAAACTGTGGCAGCATAATAACTGATTTGGTAACACTTTCTTTTACGATTCACACTAAAATTCAGTACAAGATTTCAGGGGCTCTGATTTCATAGGCTAGGGGCTAGCGTTAGCCATGTGTTGAATAACAATCACAGCAAGTGCACACTGACCAAATTATAAACAATGCACGTACATACTAGACACGTTGGCTACATTTGTATATGTTAGGAGATATCCACTTTGTTTCTTACAACATCATTGAACTGAATAAAGCACATCCATTTAAGATTCATGTTTGATACTGGTTAAATCTATTATGTGGTAACGATACATCAGGCATGCATAGTGGTAAGTCACTAGAAAATCATGATGTTTTGTGTAGATTTTAGCTTCCCACACACAAAGCATACCAGGATAGAGAAAGATGTGCACAGTAGAGACTTATTTTCGACAAGTTTGAAAGAAAATGAGGTTCAGGTGTCTGCACTTACTAAGGCATGTGTGGGTATATGGGTATTATGTCAAATATGATAATAAATATAATCGTGTATATATATATATATATATATATATATATATATATATATATATATATATATATATATATATATATATATATATATATGCAGGGGTCAGTCCATATTTGAATTTTATGAAGAAGTGGCTTCTTTTTTACAGATATGGGAGACGTGAGAGCTGTACAGAAGAAGTGGGAGCAAGGCAACAAAAAAGAAACGCAATATATATATATATATATATATATATATATATATATATATATATATATGTGTGTGTGTGTGTGTGTGTGTGTCTATATATATATATATATATATATATATATATATATATATATATATATATATATACTTTGAGTTCTCTTGTTTTAACTGTGTCCTCTGTTTCTCATTATGCATATTTGCATTTAACGTTGTAAAGCAATTGTTTGTTATGAATGTATCATATTCATATGCACCGTATTCATACTTGAAAGTGTGTATGTTTGGATATATATATATATATATATATATATATATATATATATATATATATATATATATTGATGTCTGGATCGAAGATGGATGTATGAACATAAGTAAAAAACAAACTTTTATTACAATCATCATCATATCATTATATTTGAATTTCATCAATCAATAATTAATAAAAGGTTCAAAATATTTGAAGGTTTATAGCTAGCATAGGTCTTAATGTGCGAGAATATGTGCAAGCTAGCACAGCATAGCTTTACATTTTATATATCTTTCTCATTTTTCCTTTTTCCACTTTCCCAAGGCTTTGGTAAAGTCAAATTCGTTCATTTTCAGCCCATCCTCAAATATTCGCATTTGGGACTAACCATTTCATTTTCGGTGGGTGTGGTCTGGGATTATATATCGACCAGGGATATTAGTAGTACAGGACGACGATATAGACCCCAACGAGTAGTCCTGTGTTAAACAAGTCAAAAATGTATAGATCCAAACGGGAAATTAATATTAAGCCGCCATTTTTAAATGTATGTTTGTAACAGTGTAACAATAGGTGTCGGTCTCCATTTGAACTGAAATGACGTATTACGTCATATGTTTATCATGTTAGATGTGTTTGGCGGAAAAGTGTGAGTTTGTCTGCCGTCCAACTAAAATACCGTATTTTGTGTTGCTTGATAAATATATTGACATCTAAGGGGTGTATCTTAACGGGCGCGGGGGGGTGGGGGGGGGGGTATGTGAGAGAATTAGAGATTAAAAAAAATATGAAAAAAAAAGTAAACACTATTTTTTTACAAAATAAACATTTATTTAAAAAAAAATAAAAACCTCGCTCACTTAAATTTTACAAAATGAAGAGGTAGGATTAGGGCACGTCCTTTCCTGTTCATGTACAAATATCAAATATTAAAAATGAACATATTCACAAGGTTGACAACGTTGTAAAGTAAGAGTAGATTTCCAATGATCATCTAGTACAGTGTCATTTTGCCATCGATGTATACTACGTTTCTGAGCTAAAGAAAATAGATAACTATAATGTTCACGAAACCACATTTCTATTGACCTTTATCATGACTCGTGGAATATTTTGATTTCGGCTGCGAGGATAGTGCACACAAAGGAGAAAAAACTTCACGATTTCCATCATCATTTGAACATTCTTTCACGATGATAAAGATAAACATTAATTTCCACACAGTTACGTACTAAAGTCAGCAGTAAGTGAAGTTAAGTATCCTACAAACTGACCGTTTCATACTGACTGACCTAGCTACATTATATACTACAGCGAGAAGTGCTTGAAGTAAGTGTCTCGCAAACAGACCGTTTCGCACTGATTGACCTAGCTACAATACGTATTAAAGCTAGCAGTGCTTGAAGTTAAGTGTCCCGCAAACAGACTGTTTCGCACTGATTGACCTAGCTACATTACGTACTAATACGAGCAGTTATTGAAATGAAGTCTCCCTCAAAGAGGCCGTTTCGCACTGATTGACCTCCCTAAACTAGGTACTAAAGTGAGCAGTGGTGGAAATTAAGTGTCCCGCAAACAGGCCGTATCCACAATGATTGACTTACCCACATGAATGGCTTCTTTAGCTACTGCGAGCATAGTGCATTGACTTACCCACATGAACGGCTTCTTTAACTACTGCGAGCATAGTGCACACAATAAAATATTGTCGAATGAAATCAGTAAAATTTGGCGTGTGCCACATCTTAAATCTAAAATTCTCTCAGCATGTATTTTGCCTAGACTCCCAGCTGGCGAAACATTTGTATACGTCCTATCTCTGTCACCGTCTGAAAACAAATGGCGAAAATCAGGTCACATATTGTTACATATTTTGTTATAGTGAATGAAATCGTTTATAATGACGAAGTGTTTTGCTCTAAATTCAAAATATTCAATTAAAAGTATACCTATGTATCGCCAAGGTTAAAATGTTGTGTACTGTAACTTTTATGATGTGTGTATATGTTTGTGTGTGTGTGTGTGTGTGTGAGAGAGAGAGAGAGAGAGAGAGAAGATTACCCTTTATGAAATTCCGAAGACAAGTGTAAATCCTATGTTAGAAATGTTCATTGGCACATTTTTTTCATTGATCAGTTTCTTAAAATCAGTGTTATAATTTGAAATATTATGGAATGAATGCAATTTGATTTGGCGTGTATGTAATCAGTTTCTTAAAATCAGTGTTGTATTTTGAAATATTATGGAATGAATGCAGTATTGGCGATACCTTTTACTATCAATCTGTCATAAAGCGGACAAATATTCATTTATCACATTTCAAAGATAAGTCAGAAGCTAGCTTTTTTGTAAAGTGACTGTAACTCCAGTTTAAGCAAAGCGTAGAGCTAACACGTTTTACTTCCTCTGAATAACAAATGCGGCCGGTTCAGTTGTGAAGTAGCTGGGAGAGTCTCACTGACTTTTTCTCTAAACTCCTATTTTACTCTAGGTTCAACCATGTAGCGGAAAATATATACCTTGGAACTGGTTTTTGAGATTGCATTATTTTGACTGACTTATTTTCAAACTAACGAATTTGGGACTGTATGAAGTTAAAATTTCTGACATACAAAAACGTAAGTCGAGTTTTTAAAACTGTAAAACAAATTGTTAGAATTTTTTCTTCATGACACATCGGATAGAATTTTCGGCAAGCCAAAGACTGATTGTAAAATTTATCGGTTCGAGTTTTGAAAAGGGAATTTTTTTTTCACGTAATCATTTCGAGTACGGCCAATTTTATACTGGTATCTAAAAGCGGTATAGACACCATTATGATTTAAATATAAATCACTATATACGAAACTCAGGTGTGTGTCTGTCTGTCAATGCATGTGTTTGTTTTTGTGTGGGTGTTTGTTTTTAAAGATGTGTGTATGATGTATAGTTTGGTCCCCATATCAACATCTACAACTACTGATAGTACATTTTAATTGGGATTTTTAGTGTTCTCGTATAGGATACGAGATACTGATATAAAGAAATATGACTCCGCTAGCTCTTTCAGTGTCAGTGTGAACGAAAATGAAAAATATTCGGTGCTTTTTTAAAATTTTTATTGTTAGCGTTCTTATATGGGATACGAGACGTTGATACAACATATATGACTGCGCCTTGTCACGTATCTATCTATCTAACTAGAGAGAGAGAGAGAGAGAGAGAGGGGGGGAATATTTGCTTGATCCGAGTGAATAACGGATATATTTCATTGAGTGGGTGAAATATATCCGTTATTAACTCAGAGCAAGCAAATTTTCTTTTTATTTTATGCTCAAAGGTATTGGCTATCAATATGTATAACAGACTGAAGTAGCAGAGTTCTTACTGTATCCCGCGCGATAATGTCAGCGGTTTACCGTTTATGTTCTGCTGTGTTTTGTGTATATTCGCAGAGAAAATATCAGTAGTAACATAATTCTCTTTACCAATTCAAGGTAAAACAGAAAATTTTTTTAAAAATGAAGAAATAAAAATATTTGCACTCTGTCGGATTTGAATTCGGTTCGTCTGCATGCGAGGTAGCCATATTTACCTTTAGACAACGCAAGCGTCTGAAAACAGCTCGAAATTTCCTAGTCATAATGTAATCAATGTCTATTGACGGGCAGTGAAAAACTGTGTTTATCGTATTTCACTCCAGTGAATTACCAAGATTATTTTACCTGAAGAACCCAGTAATTCAAAGCCTACCATAATATTAATAAACACACACACACACACAGACACACAGACACAGACACACACACACATATATATATATATATATATATATATATATATATATATATATATATATATATATATATATATATAATTTTCTTAACAACTACTCAGCAGAAACAATTGTTTCGTTTAGAGTACAGGATGCAATTTATTTCAAGCTTTTGCGTGTGAGAGAGACAAGATCATGTGCAGTATAACGACCCACTACATCCAAGTACCACATGTCAAATTAATTGTGATGTAATGTGACACCAGTCTCCTTTTTCTCAAAATTTGAACATCCGGGCATGTGATCCTATTACGTGCGAAAAATAACTGATTTGTTGTTAGTCCAACGTTTCCTCGCTATCTGAAGGGGTAAGTAGCCATTGTCATTAAATTTTCCTTCCAATTTAGCACTTTAACTTCAAGTTGCATTTATATTGAAGGAAATATTCTATCTACTTTATTACATACACATATAATCTAAGACGATTTAGAACTATGTGTCGTTTAACTCTGTATGTTGTCTAATCCTCAAACATCAGTCGAGATGTGTCACCTTTTTTTCGCTAACATCGATTCACACCCATTTCGAACTTATATTGCATCAAACACAAAACATATGTGCGTGTACATAAACACACACATATGTATGTGTGTATATATATATATATATATATATATATATATATATATATATATATATATATATATATATATATATATATATATATATATATATATATATAACTTATACACCTGCTGTTTTAGGAGTCTCTGTGGTTCAGTGGTTAGTTTCCTGGACTCGCGATCGAAACGATGCTGATACGAATCCTACGGTCGGATAAGCCGAGGTCGGCTACCGTGGTGTATCCTTGGGCAAGGCACTTTACTCTAATTGCCTCGGCACTAAATGATCTGCCTGTGTTACTGTGCCGTAAAACCCAAAGAAAACCAAACCAAACCTGTTTATTGAATAATGGTACCTTTTTTTAAAAGGAAAATGAAAGAAATCAATTTAAAAAATCAGATAATGTAATATTCACAATATCTTTTCTTCGTGGCAGAATCCATGTACACAAATCTGGATTACCTGGTCAGTAGCATTCAAGAGCTACTCAACTTTAATGGTGCATGACAAACAATAAACAACAACAACAAAATTGAGTTAAAGTTGATATAGACTATGGATGCAGTAACTAGCAAAATGTCTTTTCATACCCATGTTATTCTAGGTTCTGATTCCTCAGCATCGGTTATATATTGGCTATCTTGGAAGTTACTGTGAGTTAAAACAACTCCCACCCCCCTTTTTATGCAGGCTCTGGGATGTAGAAATAGGCTCGATCCGCTTTCCTGCATATCGTTACGGGCGACCGATAGAGGCAGTAGCTTAGTGGTTAACGTGCTGGATTCGCAACCGAGTGATTGCGTGTTAAAATCCTACCATTGATCAACACGGGTCTGCAACCCTGGTATGTCCTTCGGCAAGGCACTTTACTCCAACTGCCTCGGCACTAAATAACCTTTGTATGTTGATGAACCACAAAACACCAAACCAAACCAATACTTTGAGTAGAAAACTGGTTGCTTGTGATATTAATCAACCTGTCTTAATAACCTCTCTTTGTGTACATCAATTGAAACTTAGAAGATTCCATGCACTCTTCATGCATTTGGAACCTATTCAACCACCCGTACATTATCCGGATACGTAGTTTTATATATTTATACATAATATCTTACACCTTCAGAGTTTTCTATTATATTTAGGTGAGCAAGAAAACGAATAGTTGCCACTTTTAAACCACCATTAAAATCCTCAAATCCGTATACGCAATAATGTCATCCCCATTTTGATATAGTCTGCATAATTTAGAAATTTTGTTGAAAAAAATATTCGCCCACTCCCACCCCTAATATAATTTTCCGTGGCACTACGTAACTGCAGAGTCACATTGTTGTTATGGCGTTAAAGTTTCTGCCTGTAAATCGTGAATTTTACTGTTGCAAACTAAGCCGACCGACCAATCAAAACGCTAATTTTTTTTTTTTTTTTTTTTTTTTTTTTTATATAGCAACCATGAATACTTAGTCTGGTCCTATGAAATTTCCACAAGCTGACTTTTCTCTATTTTAGGCCAGAGGGCATACAAGTGTCAGACTTCCTTTTTATTGTCGCTACACGCTAAGTCGTGTGTAGATAAATCTATATCAAAATAACATCGATTGGGAAAAGTGTAATTTGACCTTTTATAATGAGGATTTGTTATTATATTTTTGATTGTATCAATTACAGCTGCGCCATAAAGCAAGGATATGAGCAGATTGTGGGTTCTGAGTTTTGCCATTATGGTTATGGCCATTGACTGTGTAAATGTGACAGCTGAACCTACACTGTTGGAAAGTCTGAGGAATAGATTGGACATGTTGGACCTAAGGTTGGCCTCTGACATTCTGCTACTACGGAGAGAACTGGACAATGAAAGGAGGTTGAGAATGGAACTTCAAAGTACTGTTCTTCATTTACAGGAACAGATACAACAACAAAAGATCGTAATCAATCATACAAGGAGTCTGGAGGAGCCGGATTTACAGCAACAAAATTTCGCAATCGGTCTTAGAAAATGTCTCGCTGAGACGGATATTTTAAAAGCAGATTTAAAGGCTCAACAAACTATAATCGAGCAATTACAAAAAGACGTTCTGAATCTGAACAATGAGAATCAAATTGGGAAAAATGACAACACTCGTCTTCGAGATGAAAACAAGGACCTACAACATAACATCATTGTCCTTCAACAAGCGTTCAGTGAAGAAAAGCAACACAGAAAACATATGGAGAGCAGAGTTCAGGACCTTAGGTTAAAACATGACGATTTGCAACTAGATGTAAGAGCAGTTATTGATCAAGTGAACGAACTGATGCAGTACAAATCATCCTCAGAGAACAATTTTACGAGTATTCGATCTGAATTGCATCATATGGAAATGAAACAAAACGATCTCAATAGTTCTGCCTCTACAGCTAGAAGCAAGATGGATACATATATTGACGGTGTTTCCAATCAAGTTTGTGAACTAAATCCAAGCTATGTAAATCTTTGCCAAAACTATGGCATCAATAGGTCCAGCTGTTGCTTGAGAATAATTCTGGAGTCTGTACAAGAAAATTTAAAGGCCAATGGTTTGAAAGTATCAGAATTTGAAAAGCAAGTGAATCTCCGTGTATCATTTTCCTCTCGAATACCAGTTACAATACAAGACATCAATCCCTGGGAAACCATTGTATTCAGTAATGTTATTCACAACGAAGGAAGTGCCTACAATCCGACAAATGGGAAATTTGTTGCCCCCGTGTCTGGAACGTACGTCTTCTTTTCCCACATTCTTGGAGCTTCGAGAAGACTTGAAACAGCGTTGAAGATAAACGAAGATTTAAAGCTGTGGCTTTACTCCGGAGACCCGAGATACCTTGCTCCAGGAAGTAACATGTTGGTTATTCGTATGAACAAAGGGGATTCAGCCAGGATGATTAAACATGGCCCATGGGGAGATCGTCCTTTTTACATTCATCCAACGTGGAGCACATTTTCTGGGTTCTTGCTTAGTGCTGATTAGAAACTTTATAAGTAAAAGTAGACACTGTAATAAATTGATAGATATGTACTTATTCTTACCATAGTATGCAGATGCATAGGGTACAGAAACATAAACATTACTATGATGAATCAAAGAGATATTAAGTTATGTAATAACTTAATGTATGCGTTAGACCTCTGGCCATAAATGCTAGAAAATTCCATAGATGGTATGTTGCGTCGTATTTAAATTTCTCACGATTTCTCAAGCTTCAGAGAGACATTATCAATCAACCTGCCGCTTGCCTGTTCCGCCCAGCAAGGCAGTTTTAAAGCCAGTGAGATAAACTCTGTAACATCTTGTCAAGCCCTCACGATTCCCAGTCATGTTGTATCTTAGCTCGGGAAATTCCCTTTCATAATAGAACCGCAGTTTTTAAATCCCGATACACTGCTGTTAAGTGTTAAGTACGGTTACGGATTTGACAAAGATATATATATATATATATATATATATATATATATATATATATATATATATATATATAGAGAGAGAGAGAGAGAGAGAGAGAGAGAGAGAGAGAGAGAGAGAAATTGATAACGGCGCAAATACAAAACAGTTTCCCAACGTTTCGAGCTAAATAAGCTTTTCGTCAGAGGAGGAAACAATTTGCATCCACCAAACAAACACTAAATACAAAAGACAAGAGAAATTCTCTTGACTCCTACATGTTTGAATGACGGGGAAATATACAAACAAAGGATAAAAAAACAGAATAAAGAAAGAAGACAAAATTAATAAACGGTCTTAAAACGGGTAAACTATATATCTATTTTATCCCGCCACCAGCCCAACAAAGTTGTATGACAAAAATCAAACAACGGATTATCGTGCCTGTCACGCAGATATATATAGTTAAGGTATAATAATCGTAATCATTTTGAATTTATTAAAAAGAAAAAAAATCCCTCATATGATGGCGTAGTGTGGTGTTTGTAGTGAAAGATACTAGAGAACCAAATTGAACAAATGGATAGACCTTTACGTACCCTTGCACGTGCCAACTGGGGATTGAATCTGGGGCCGCATGAATGCTAATTGAGTTAATATATTGTTAACAGAGTCAACATGGTATATTTATTTCAAAGTATACAATAATTTCACACATAGCTATTAAAATAAATATTGCTTGCAAAATTATACGAAAGATAATAATATTTTTAAATGCATGTGTTTGATTGTCTGAGAGAGAAACATTATTAATGTAAATAAATAAATGTGGATCTTATTTGTCATTTTTCTAAATAGTATGTAAATTATATACATGTTTTTATGTTGTTTTTGGGTTGGGTTTTTTTTTTGGGGGGGGGTGCGTATGGTGAAAATCCCTTTGGTGAATTTCGCTGTTGATTTCTAAACTATGTTATTGCAGCGTTATTCACTTCTGAGTTACTCTGATAGAATAAATAATGTGTAAGGTGGTCATCGGATGGCAACCCTCAACCCATGCCCACCAATGGCAGGAGAAGTTGTTCATACAAAAACAAACGATTGTTACATTGCACAATTTTCCCGTAGTTTGCATTGTTGACTGTTCATGCCCGGATCGATAGAATTTCAAGTCATACTCACGATTATTTTCAGATTACATTACTTAATTAGATCTTGAACTTCGAGTTCTGACTCACATTTTGAGAAACTTTCGGATTTTGTGTTCTTTCTTGGTACTGTGTCGTTGATAATGAAAAGATTTATGAATAATTAAGATGTAATAGCAATTTACTGCCGCTTTATTATCTTTCAAGTAGAGGTCAGGAGAACTTTTTTTTAAAATTTTGTTTTATTTTATGTTAGAAAATATTAAATAAGACCAAAGATAAGATATATTGAAATTTTTTTAAAGTGAAACCTGCTTTAAAATATGCCTCTATATAAAGGACATCTGTCCATATAGAACAGTTTAAGAAATCCCCAAGAAAAACCCTTATATATGTGTCGTGTATATAAAGAACACACGTCTAACGTGGGTAGAGGGCATACATTTGTTACAAATGTGTATCACGTCTAACGTGGATGAAGGACACATATTTGTTATAAATAGTGTATCACGTCTGACGTGGCTAGAGGACACATATTTGTTACAAATCTATATCACTTTTAACGTGGATAGATGACAAATATTTGTTACAATTGTATATCATTTCTAACGTGGACAGATAACACATATTTGTTGCAAATGTATATCACGTCTAACGTGGATAGAAGACACGTATTTATTACAAATTTTATCTTTATATAAAGATTATGATTGGGGTTAGGGCTAGGGTTGTTAATTTTATAGTGAAGGGACTTACTTTTGCATCCTACCCTGTTCTTGTTATAGAAAACAACTAAAAAAGAACCCTACATATAATAAACCTGAAAACTTTCGAGTTTATGTCATCCATACAGGCGCCCATCATCGCTCAGGACCTCTGTTAACATACTCAACTGCAATACACTGTTTAAAAAAAAAACATATCTTTCATTATGGTGGCCCATGTTAATTTCCCTTTTGTCCCCATAAACGTTCGACCCTTTGTCCCTATAAATTTTCCATGTTTATTTTCCATATTGTCCCTATATTCTTTCGATCCTATTTAACACAGGACACCTCTACGACATTTCATTTAGAGGGTAAACCAAACTCACATTTCTCTTCCAAACACACGCAACACTAATACAATACAGACAGATTTATCCCGTTGAAACCCATGTCGTAATAGGGTTTTTCCATTTTTGAATGCAGATCATCATCTCATGCTACACTGTTACAATGTAGCTATGAACCAAGATGGTGCCTAGGTTAAATTCCCGTTTGGCTCTATAATCTTTTGACCCTTTTTAACACAGGACCCCCGTTTGGTTCTAAAGTGGCATCCTCTACTACTCACGACTACCCAAATACCTAGTCGCCGAAGAGCTATCTATATATGTGTAATAAACATTATATCCAACCTTTTTATATATGTGTAATAAACATTATATCCAACCTTTTGCTACGTAGATACCAGAACCTCTACTTCGCCTAAACTGGAAGTGACATTCATCCTTAAATTGGATATGTTTACGTGTGCATGTTAAGGACTCAGATTAATGCTATTTCTTATATGAGGAATTGTAAGCATTCATTTTCAATCGTCTCGAGAAGATTCCTAATACAGTATATATTTTAGGGAAAAATGCTATGATTATTGCATGATTGTATATCACTAACACGCTATGGCTGTAAACTAACCGGTATATTTTCATCAATCTGACTGCACATTTCTTCCACATCAATTTGTCTTTATCACAATTCTTTAAAGGTGGATCAAATAATTGTTCTTTTGTTTGTTTTGTTTAGGGGGGTTTTTTGTTTTTGTTTTTATTTGGGTTTTTGTTGTTGATTTTTTTTATTTTTTTTTTATTTTTTTTTTTTGGGGGGGGGGTGTAGTTTCCATAAAAGTTACCATCTTCAAATCTTCAGTATATCAAAATCTGGCATTGATTTGAAAGTTTGATATTTATTTCTGCAATACAATGTACATATATAAACATTGTGGCGCAAACGCGAGTGACACGTGAAACTTTCTCCAGTATTTAGTCTCAAGTTGTAGGAAAAACATCGCAAGCAATTTAAAGTACGTAAGTTGAACACGGTTTTAGGAGATATTTGAATGCTTGAAACAAGTGATATCTAAGTGTTGCAGTGCTGATTCTTGAGCATGAAACAGTAAAAAGTAACAGCACTTTAATTTTTTTAACTTTATACCGTTACGGGTTGTATATTTTAGAATAAATCCTCTTTGACGATAAAAACGCAAAATAGGTTGAAGTGTAATATATTTTTCAGCATTCGTGGCCATTCATTCCTTTATTTCGTTCATTCATTTATGGTGTGGTCCTGATTAACTTCAGATGTAGACTATATTAAGGAGATACACTGCATATGATTGACTGACCTTGTTACTTCTCTATATCTAAAGACAATATTTCTCATCCACTTTCTATAAACTCGGCAAACGGGTTTATATCATCAAAATCATGAATACTTCGATGATGAGCGGAAGAGTGTATACAAATTATGCCATTATCTTCAGATTTTTTTTTATCAGGATATTGTAACATAAGTATAATAAATATGATTAAATGTTTGGAGGATAGTTTATCTAGCTTGTGGTCTTACAATACTACATAAGCCTGATTAGAGACAAAGTCAACTGTTATGTAATCCAGGTGAGCAATATCAGGTCAATTTAATTATATGATTTTGCTCGTATTTGTAGAGAAGCTACCTTTTGGTAGTGGAAGTAGTAGTAGTTGTTGTTGTTATGTTCTAGAACAAATCCCTAATATGGGACTGAGGATTTGCAGCCAACAAATGTGTATGTTTATTCATCAAACATAATACAACTCTAAGCTGCATTATAGAGATGGCATGTAAAGCCTCCTACTGAAAGCACCATATGGTCCAATACTCTCAATTTACATACTACTTTTGCTACACTTTTTCCATATTAATATACAAAATACTGAATGCTGAACATTTTAAGCATACAAGGCACCTATTTGCAAATTGATTATGATGTGTAACAAGTCTGTTTCAAATATCTTAAATGATCTAGAAGTTATACTCAGGAAACAAAAATGTTTTATACAGAGACTGGCATACATACAAACAAACCAAATGTGATCTCTTTAATAAGGTTTAGAGACTACAAATATATGAGGAGATTAATGCATTTATTCCATATTTTACCTGAACAAGTAGTGGAATGAACTCATTTGCCTCTGAGGAGTAACTGTCACCTATTTTTGAGGTTTCTGTTTAATGATATTGACGAGGTTATGCTGCAGTTTTTCATAAAGTATGATTAGTATTTTGTACAGTTTTTCAGATTTAAGATAAACTCCTGTTGATATTTCATAAAGTATGATTAGTATTTTGTACAGTTTTTCAGATTTAAGATAAAATGCTTTTGATATTTTCATAAAGTATGATTAGTATTTTGCCCAGTTTTTCAGAGTTAAGATAAAATGCTTTTGATATTTTCATAAAGTATGATGAGTATTTTGTACAGTTTAATACTATTTCACTTGCAGAGTCATAACAATGCAAGTTGCTGACAAATTTGTTTTGAAATTACAAAGTTTTACATCAAGCTGACTACTCACTAGTTTCTAATCACTTCCCCCTATTTAAACAGAAGTCGCTTTACCCACAATTTTTAATCCAGTGTATCCCCTAGATAAATACTGAAATTTCAACTAAATTCTTCACTTTTTCTCAACCTGTAGCCAGTATACAATGAGGATGAGAAAACTTGGCTTGTTGTCAGGCACACACACACCCAAGTGTAAATCTTATTAGGAGCAAGAGATTTTGGCTTTTTGGAATTTTTTTCAAATCATTATGCAAGTTATGCTGTTGACACAGGTTGTTAGGAACAGAATCAACAATCTACCCAAAGATTGGAGAAAACCAGCACATTTCCTAACAGACAGAAGCAATTCAAGAATAGGACGACAATATAGACCCCAACGGCGAATCCTGTGTTAAACAGGTCAAAAATGTACATATCTCAACGGGAAATTAACATTAAGCCGGTATTTTAAAATGTATGTTGGTAACAGTGTAACAATAGGTGTCGGTCTCCACTCGAACTGAAATACCGTATTACGTCATATGTTTATCATGTTTGGTGAGTCTGTCTGTTTATAACAGTGTATCATGTTAAATTTGTTTGGCGGAAAAGTGTGAGTTTGTCTGCCGTCCAACTAAAATACCGTATTTTGTGTTGCTTGATAAATATAGCGACATCTAAGGGGTGTATCTTAACGGGCGGGGGTGAGAGAAAGAGAGAAAGAGATTTTTTAAAATGTGAAAAAACAAGACAACGCTATTTTTTTCAAAATAAAATTTTTTTTTTTTTAAAATAAAAACCTCGCTCACTTAAACTTTAATAAATGAAGAGGTAGGAATAGGGCGCCTCCTTTCCTGTTCATGTACAAATATCAAATATTAAACATGAACATATTTACAAGGTTGACAACGTTGTAAAGTAAGAGTAGATTTCCAATGATCATCTAGTACAGCGTCATTTTGCCATCAATGTACACTATTTTTCTGGGCTAAAGAAAATAGATAACTATAATGTTCACAAAATCACTTTTTTATTGACCTTAATCCTGACTCGTGGACTATTTTAATTTCTACTGCGAGGATAGTGCACATAGTAGAAAAAACTTCACGATTTCCATCATCATTTGAACATTCTTTCCACGATAATAAAGATAAACATTGATTTCGACACAGTTACGTACTAAAGTCAGCAGTAGTTGAAGTTAAGTATCCTACAAACTGACCGTTTCATACTGACTGACCTAGCTACATTATGTACTACAGCGAGCAGTGCTTGAAGTAAGTGTCCCTCAAACAGACCGTTTCACACTGATTGACCTAGCTACATTACGTATTAAAGCGAGCAGTGCTTCAAGTTAAGTGTCCCGCAAACAGGCCGTATCCACAATGATTCACTTACCCACAGGAACGGCTTCTTTAGCTACTGCAAGCATAGTGCAAACAATAAAATATTGTCGAATGAACTAAGTAAAATTTGGCATGTGCCAGATCTTAAGTCTAAAATTCTCTCAGCATGTATTTTGCCTAGACTATCAGCTGGCGAAACATTTGTATACGTCCTATCTCTGTCACCGTCTGAAAACAAATGGCGAAAATCAGGTCACATTTTGTTACCTATTTTGTTATAGTGAATGAAATCGTTTATAATGACGAAGTGTTTTGCGCTAGATTCAAGACATTCAATTAAAAGTATACCTTTGTATCGCCAAGGTTAAAATTTTGTGTACTGTAACTTTTATGATGTGTGTGTGAGAGAGAGAGAGAGAGAGAGGAGAGAGAAAGGCAGTCAGACATAGTCAAACAGACAGACAGAGAGGAGATTATCCTTTCTATGAATTTCCGAAGACAAGTGTAAATCCTATATTAGAAATGTTCATTGGCACATTTTTTCATTGATCAGTTTCTTAAAATCAGTGTTATAATTTGAAATATTATGGAATGAATGCAATTTGATTTGGCGTGTATGTAATCAGTTTCTTAAAATCAGTGTTGTATTTTGAAATATTATGGAATGAATGCAGTATTGGCGATACCTTTCACTATCAATCTGTCATAAAGCGGACAAATATTCATTTATCACATTTCAAAGATAAGTCAGAAGCTAGCTTTTTTGTAAAGTGACTGTAACTCCAGTTTAAGCAAAGCGTAGAGCTAACACGTTTTACGTCTCTCTCGGTCTTCCTCTGAATAGCAAATGCGGCCGGTTCAATTGTGACGTAGCTAGAATTTTTTTTTTTTTTTTTTTTTGTCCTTTTTTAACCAACAGAATGGGAGAATCTCGCTGACTTTTTCTCTAAACTCCTATTTTACTCTAGGTTCAACCATGTAGCGGAAAATATATACCTTGGAACTGGTTTTGAGGTTGCATTATTTTGACTGACTTATTTTCAAACTAACGAATTTGGGACTGTATGAAGTTAAAATTTCTGACATACAAAAACGTAAGTCGAGTTTTTAAAACTGTAAAACAAATTGTTAGAATTTTTTCTTCATGACACATCGGATAGAATTTTCGGCAAGCCAAAGACTGATTGTAAAATTTATCGGTTCAAGTTTTGAAAACGGGCATTTTTTTCACGTAATCATTTCGAGTACGGCCAAATTTAGAGTGGTATCTTAAAGCGGTACAGATACCATTATGATTTAAATATAAATCATTCTATACGAAACTCAGGTGTGTGTGTCGGTCTGTCAATGTGTGTATGCGTGTGTTTGTTTTTGTGTGGGTGTTTGTTTTTAAGGATGTGTGTTGGACAGTAAGAATATGTATTAGTAAGAATATATATATTAGTCATACCACCATCACGTACCCTCCCCCAGAAGTTGGTTTGATTGGGTGTTGGATTATAAGCATAACGTAAGTATAACTATGTTAGTCAGACCATCCTCACGTACCCCTTTAACACTAAGTCATTATCTGTAATTAGGTAAGTGTTTGTAACTATGTGTGTTTATTTTGCTTGTTATTGTTTTGTTCCCGCCATCCACTTCATGTTTATGTCAAGTTGTTTGTTTCTTACAAATTATGTTTCGTTTTCCCGCCCTACAACATTTGGCTGTTAATTTTCCAAAAGTCACCATAGTGGCACATTATTTCTTTATCATAGCTGTGTTGTTCCTTTTCCAAAGGTTCCCATAGTGTAATTCGTAATGTTACATTTCCATAGGTCCTCACAGTGATATTTATTGTTAACTTTCCATACATTCCCATAGTTCCATCTGTAAAGTTAATTTTGCTTGGTTCCCATGGTGATATTTTCATGTTAAATTCCCATGAGTCCTCACATGTACAGTTTGGTCCCCATATCAACATTTATCACTACTGATAGTAAGTTTTAATTGGGATTTTTAGTGTTCTCGTATAGGATACGAGATAGTGATATAAAGAAATGTGACTCCGGTAGCTCTTTCAGTGTCAGTGTGAACAAAAATTATAAATATTAGGTGCTTTTTCAAATTTTAATTTTTAGTGTTGTTTTATAGAATACGAGACGTTGATACAAAATATATGACTGCGCCTTGTCACGTATATATATATATATATATATATATATATATATATATATATATATATATATATATATATAGAGAGAGAGAGAGAGAGAGAGAGAGAGAGAGAGAGAGAGAGAGTTATTATGATGTTTATATAATATTATAAATATGTTAGGAAATTATAGATGTTTCTTGACTTTAATATTTGGTCAAACCTTAATGTTATGTATAAGGTTTACATGTTTAGCTATCGTCCTTGAATTAGGTTGTCTACTTAGTATTTGAGTTCAAGGACGTTTTTGGTAAACAAGTTGTTTATTTAATTTGAGGTCCGGGTTGATTTTGTTTACAGATAAAACTAAAATTGCCTTTATAGTTGTGTGTTAAAAGTCACATTATGTCATGTGACCTATCTTTATATTTACCATATTTAGTGGACAGTTTTCAGTTTTTCGACCTTACGATCAGTCTATAAGGAGTCATTACAGTTGTGAAAAATCATTATAAATTCAGAGCGAGAAATTATTTGTTTCAAAAGATTCACTGGATTTACTTATAATGTTCATTCTCTTTTTGAATTTTGAATTAATGATTTTGGGATTTATGTGAACTTATTCAAAATTATTCTGGAGTACTACATATTGGCAGATCAGCACATTAAAGACTACTGGTACATCAGCACATTAAATACTACTGGCACATCAGAACTTTAAAGACTATTGGCACATTCAAGAACACAGTACTTCACTAGGAACATTCTATATTTTAGGACTTGTTATTATTACATTCTGGATTATTTTTGGAATTTAATTCATAATATTGTAAGTGCCTTTTAATTTTCATTTTTATCTCGAAATAAATTGCTTGTTGATTTTTACCTGATTCGTTGGTTTCACTTTCTTTCTGTTACATTTTACTTAGACCATAGAGTCGTAACGAGAGAGAGAGAGAGAGAGAACAACAAAATTATTCATCCTATTTCACTCCAGTGACTTATCAAATTTATTTTACCTGGAAAATCCAGTAATTCACGGTCTACCATAATTTAAATAAACACACACACACACACACACACACACACATATAAATATATATATATATATATATATATATATATATATATATATATATATATATATATATATATATATATATATATATACATATTTTTTTTAAAACTACACAGCAGAAAGAATATTGTTTCGTTTAGAGTACAGGATGCAATTTATTTCAAGCTTATGCGAGTGAGAGAGACAAGATCATGTGCAGTATAACGACCCACTACATCCAAGTACCACATGTCAAATTAATTGTGATGTAATGTGACACTAGTCTCCTTTTCTCGCAATTTGAACATCGGGACAGCTGATCCTATTAAGTGCGAAAAATACCTGATTTGTTGTTAGTCCAAAGTTTCCTCGCTATCTGAAGGGGTAAGTAGCCATTGTCATTAAATTTTCCTTGCAATTTGGCACTTTAACTTCAAGTTACATTTATAATGAAGGACATACACATATAATCTAAGAAGATTTAGAACTATGAGTCGTTTAGCTCTTTATGTTGTCTAATCCTCAAATATCAGTCGAGATGTGTCACCTTTTTTTCGCTAACATCGATTCACACCCATTTCAAACTTATATTGCATCAAACACAAAACATATGTGCGTGTACATAAACACACACATATGTATGTATATCAAACACAAAACATATGTGTGTGTATATCTATACATACATATATTAAACGTATACACCTGTTGTTTTAGGAGTCTCGGTGGATCAGTTGTTAGTTTCCTGGACTCGCGATGATCAGCCTGGGTCGGCTATCGTGGTGTATCCTTGGGCAAGGCACTTTACTCCAGTTTCACGGCTATCGTGGTGTATCCTTCGGCAAGGCACTTTACTCCAACTGCCTCGGCACTAAATAACCTATTTATGTTGATGAACCACAAAACACCAAACCAAACCAATACTTTGAGTAGAAAACTGGTTGCTAATGATATTAATCAACCTGTCTCAGTAACCTATCTTTGCGTACATCAATTGAAACTTAGAAGATTCCATGCACTCTTTATGCATTTGGAACTCAACCACCTGTACGTTATCCGGATACGTAGTTTTATATATTTGTACATAATATCTTACACCTTCAGAGTTTTCTATTATATTTAGGTGAGCAAGTAAAACGAATTGTTGCCACATTTAAACCACCATTAATACCCCCCCCCCTCCCACTCTTAATATAATTTTCCGTGGCACTACGTCACTGCAGAGTCACGTTGTTGCTATGACGTTAAAGTTTCTGCCTGTAAATCGTGAATTTTACTGCTGCAAACTAAGCCGACCGACCAATCAAAATGCGTAATCTTTTTATAGCAATCATGAATACTTTGTCTGGTCCTATGAAATTTCCACAAGCTGACTTTTCTCTATTTTAGGCCAGAGGGCATACAAGTGTCAGACTTCCTTTTAAATGTCGCTATACGATAAGTCATGTGTAGATAAATCTATATCAAAATAACATCGATTGGGAAAAGTGTAATTTGACCCTTTTATAATGAGGATTTGTTATTATATTTTTGATTGTATCAATTACAGCTGCGCCATAAAGCAGAGTTACAGGCCCAACAAACTATAATTGAGCAAATACAAAAAGACGTTCAGAATCTGAACAATGACAATCAAATTTTGAGCAATGACAACACTCGTCTTTGAGATGAAAACAAGGACCTACGACATAACATAACATCATTGTCCTTCTACAAGCGTTCAATGAAGAAAAGCAACACAGAAAACATATGGAGAGCATAGTTCAGGACCTTAGGTTAAAACATGACGATTTGCAACTAGATATAATAGAAGCTATTGGTCAAGTGATTGAACTCGTGCAGTACAAATCATCCTCAGAGAACAATTTTACGAGTATACGATCTGAATTGCATCATATGGAAATGAAACAAAACGATCTCAATAGTTCTGCCTCTACAGCTAGAAGCAAGATGGATACATATATTGACGGTGTTTCCAATCAAGTTTGTGAACTAAATCCAAGCTATGTAAATCTTTGTCAAAACTATAGCATCAATAAGTCCAGCTGCTGTTTGAGAAGAACGCTTGAGTCTCTACAAGAAACATTAAAGGCCAAAGGTTTGAAACTATCAGAATTTGAAAAGCAAGTAATTCTCCGTGTATCATTTTCCGCTTGAATACCAGTTCCAATACAAGACATCAATCCCTGGGACACCATTGTATTCAGTAACGTTATTCACAACGAAGGAAGTGCCTACAATATCCGAGAAATTGGAAATTTGTTGCCCCCGTGTCTGGAACGTACGTCTTCTTTCCCCACATTATTGGGGCTTGGAGAGCATTTGAAACAGCGTTGATGATAAACGAAGATAAAAAGTTATTTCTTTACTACGGAGAGACTTACCCTGCTCCAGGAAGTAACATGTTGGTTATTCGTATGAAGAAAGGGAATTCAGCAAGGAAGGTTAAAAAATGACTTAGGCCTTTTTACATTTATACTAGGTGGAGTACATTTTCTGGATTCTTGCTTAGTGCTGATTAGAAACTTTATAAGTAAAAGTAGACACTGTAATAAATTGACAGATATGTACTTATTCTTACCATAGTATGCAGATGCATAGGGTACAGAAACATAAACATTACTATGATGAATCAAAAAGATATTAAATTTTATCATAACTTCATATATGCGTTAGACCTCTGACCATAAAACCTAAAAAATTCCATAGATGGTACGTTGCGTCGTATTTAAATTTCTCACGATTTCTCAAGCTTCAGGCACACATTGTCAATCAACCTGCCGCTTGCCTGTTCCGCCCAGCAAGGCAATTTTAAAACCAGTGAGATAAACACTGTAACTTCTTGTCAAGCCCTGAAGATTCCCAGTCAATCTGTATCTTTCCTCGGGAAAATTCCCTTTCATAATAGGACCGCAGCTTTTAAATCCCGATACAGCTGTTAAGTGTTAAGTACTGTTACGGATTTGACAAAGATATATATATATATATATATATATATATATATATATATATATATATATATATATATATATATATATATATATATATATATATATATATATATATAGACACAAAAATTGATAACGGCGCAAATACAAAACAGTTTCCCAATGTTTCGAGCTAAACAAGCTCTTCGCCACAACACAAACACTAAATACAAAAGACAAGAGAAATTCTTGACTCCTACATGTTTGAATGACGGGGAAATATATAAACAAAGGATACAAAAATAGAAGAAATAAAGAAGACAACATTAATAAACGGTCTCGCAACGGGTAAACTACATATCTATGTTATGCTGCCATCAGCCCAACAAAGTTGTGTAAAAAAATTCAAAGAAGTTGTTTATCGTGCGTTTCACGCAGAGGACCAACGTCATCTTATATATATATATATATATATATATATATATATATATATATATATATATATATATATATATATATATATATATATATATATATATATGTATATAAAGAGTACAACTCATATGGCGAATAATAGTCCTTTCAAGTGCACTGGATCCAGCTAGGGATCGCGTGTGTCAGGGATTGATTAAGATAAACGCAATAAACTGACAATGAACAGTACAAAACCAATGTACAGCATCAGCAGTCGAGCTGAAGCCAACTAGACGACACATCCAACATTTTCAAGCTGTAATTCTTGTAGACATAGTTATGTAAACATTTTGTAATTTCAACGCTTTTTTGTGTTTATTGTTTGTCTTGTCTCTATTTTGTGTTTGCCTTTGAAAAAAACTTAGTGAGAGTCGAAAGAGCATAGGCTAGTCAACAACTACAACAACTAGTTTCTGCACTGTTCGTTGTCAGTTTATTACGTGTATATATATATATATATATATATATATATATATATATATATAAACTGTCATTAAATTTGTCTTTGATTTTGAAAAGTGATGATTTATTTCTGGCACATAGATTAGGTAACTGCAATCGTAGTTCTGTAACAATGCTGTCACCGATGCGGAGTGCTATATGACTATTACAATTACATGGGAGAGTTGCGTCCCCTACCTTCTTGATTTTGACATTACAATTTATTGATTTATTTCATTTCTCATTTATTGTGCGCTATTAGTGTTGTTTTTAGAGACATGCCAATAAAAATGATATAAAGGCAATAGGGTCTTTCTAGCAATGGTTTAGGTAAGCATAACAAATTTAAGAAAAGGTAAAGATTTAACTGCACTGTTTTACATAATGTGTTTTCGTTAACAAAATACCATAGAAAAGTTTTTTGTTTTAGTGCTACTTTTTTATTGTTTTTAAACGACATGTCTGATCCAAATTAGCTTACCTTACGCGTTTGTTATCCTTTCCCAGATTCTTCCAACCACACCAACATTTCCCCACCGAAAGGGCGTGCAGGACAGGCGAGGGCCGTGGTTAAACATTCTCCGACACGAGCAAAACTTCAATCAACCACTAATCACTTGACAAAGTTGATAAATCTTGGCCTGGTGATTGGTGCTGGTCTTTTCTTCTTTCTCTCTCTCTCCAAGATGTCTGCTAACTCTCGGAGAACCTTGTCATGCCTCCATCTGTAGCATGTTAGTGAAGTCTAGTATACTGACAGGATTTACTCTAGGCTACCTCTTTTACCACAGAGAGGAGACGCAGGATTCTCAACGAGGCCTCATCTGTGCAAGTTTGTTGGAGATGGCAAAAGATCATACACTGATGTCATAAGAAACTGGATCCAGAGAGGCTCATAATTCCAGATATCAGACCACGTTAGCTTCCTCTCTGGTAAAGAACACCTGGTCGATGGTCCTTGGTTTCCCAGTTGGACAGTCTTTGATTGTTAACTCTCATCCTCCACTTTCCGTAGCTCGTCTTGGATCATTGACCTACTAATAGCTGGGTCAACTTCTTTCCAGTGCTGGGTGTGACCTGCTCCCAAGCTTTGCCTTCCAGTGCAGGTTGTTTCCACTATGTCTTTGTGCTGGAGACAACTTTCTGATGATTCAACTGCACGGAAAACTGACCACATGCTACCAGTTCTGACTTCAGTGCCTGCAGCAGCGATCTTCTTGTCATGTGAGTGCTTCAGCATCATAAGTACTCTGCTTTGGCCACCTTGTACTCTTCCACCACTAATGACAATGGTAGCTGGAGCATTCCAGACCTGGTGTAGAGCTCAACTCCTGTGAATGATGGTGGGACTCCAAGTCGTCTGTGCAGATACTTGCTTATTGTTCTCTCTTAGCATTATTTTATTCCATCCGAAAATTTTTAAATTTGACTGGTTTTGATAAATTCATTAATTTAAGCAGTAATAACTCTTGTCCACATTGGGTCTATGTCATCGTGCCACCCAGAGTTGGATCCATGTTTGGTGCAGGCTTAAATTTCCCAAGGGCAAGTTCAATTTTCCAGTCAGCTTGCCCAGGGCAAGCTGACTTATAAAATTTGTAAATCCCTGTATGTGTATCCTCTAAGTTATACAAACCTCTGTGTGTGTGTGTGATGGGGGGGGGGGGGGGGGGGGGGGCACCACAAAAAGTACAGACTGTATTGATGCAGTCAGTTATCAACTAGTTGCATATTAAATAAGAATTACTTAAAACAGTTATTACATATTTAATATTGGGAGGGGGGGGCAGAGAGACCATTAATTAGTAGATTTACATATAAATGTGTATGAAAATTGGCAACTTAAATGTAAACAGTTAAAGTATGTGTACTCTCCAGTCACCAGCCAATCCAGTTGTATCCATAATAGTAATTTCATCAAAAATGTGCACAAAGAAGCATAATTTATAAAACTTTTCTGCTAGATCCATTTGAATCCAAATACTTAATTTTTTGCTATTACACTCGCACTAAATTAGGAAACACTATTTCCAAAACATTCATAATTGCAGGATATGCAGGACATGTCCAAAGGGTCTGAGTTCTGACCAACAATAAAATACATAGATCAGACATTGGGAGTTTCTAAAAAGAAACTTGTATTTAGGCTTGAAAAATACTTAACTGAAAATGTATACAGGAGGTCAAAGGTATTGACTTCGTAATGTACTTTAGATCAACATATGAACAGTTGTGTATAATTGTCTGGACCCAATATGGGAGTAAACAATTTGATTTCATGGATAAAGAATGATCTCCTTAAAAACAGTTGAGTCTTTCTCTAAAAGACAGGAAAAAATAAATAAAATAAATGCAATATTAATTTAACATTTTATTTATAACTATGACTTTGCACTACTGCAGATGAAAAACAGGGAGTAGTATGTTTGATTATAATAGCAAATCCCTTCACCCCTACAACTTAAATGGATCTGTTGTGTATACGAATGATTTGGAACTGCTCTTTGCATTTCTGACTCTAAAATAAAAAGGAATAAGATGGGGGGGGGGGGATGTGGCAATGACTAAAACTGCTCATGACAATTCAGAAGATAAACTTGTTTCAATGTATGACAGTTTATTTGGTGGTCTGTTGTTTCCATTAAATAGGTGGGTACATTAATTGATTTCAAAATTTGGGTGAGAAACTTTTAAGACCTCTGACTTTATTGTTGATGGTTCAATAATAATTAGATTAACAATTATCAGCTTGTTAAGGAGCTAACCTCTTTTCAAAAATAAGCAAGAAGATATTTTTTTTCTTTTCTTAAAGAAAACAACACATCTTGCCAAATTATTAAATCAAACTCTTGTTTGTTTTGGCACTAAAGCTTTGTTGTACTTCAAGAAATAGTTGAAATTATTGCAAAATTTCAGGAGCAACGCCTCAGTTGTGCTATATCCCAATTTGTACTATAACGAAGCATGTTATAGCAGGGTTTCACTGTATATCTGCAAATGTGTGGATATAAATGAACATTTGCCATGTGCAGTTCATTTGATTATTTTGTGGGGTCAGTAACCTAAATAACCGTTCTTTACTAAGTGTTTTTGCCAGTTACCTGGAACTTTACCACTGTGTGACATACAACATGTAAGGGAGCTTGATAAAGAAATTCAGTAGAAAAAAAAATGACACTTGCATAGGGGCATAGCCATATGTCCTTAGCTATGCCAATGTTATATCAACCACCAATAGTGCATTCTGTTGCATTAACATACCAGTGTAGCTTGGACTCTATAACCTGTTAAGATGATTTCACTTCTGTTTACTGGTTCTACATTGCCTTCCCCCACCCCATCAAACTTGAACTCTATGAAAGGAGTTTTAGTTTTCAAAATATTTTTGAATGTGTTCTGTCATTGTTGTTTCCCCTGAGAAGCTTAAGCGAAACATATGGATCACTTTTCAGACATTTTCATCATTGTCAGTGTTAAGATTTTGCATTTAGTTTAGTTTCTCTGACACTCTTGTATGTACAGTCATGAAACTTGATGGGTGTATTCATCTTGGAGGGTCAATTCACCATGTTGTGTCACATTTAACTACATTTCACACTCCATTGACCTACTTTTTATGTCCCAGTGAGTCGCATTGAGCGCACTTTCTCTGACACTGTTATATGTAAACTTGATGGGTGTTTTGATCTTAAAGTGTACTGCGTACTGTTCATCATGGGCAAAAGTTAATCACAGTGACCTACTTTGTACACTCCATTGATTCCATTAAGTTTTTACATGTCGCTCAGTTTCGCTGACACTGTTGTATGTACAGTCATGCAACTTCATGGATATATTCATCTTGGAGGGTACTATTCACCATGGGCAAAACTATGTTACAGTGATCTACTGTTTAAGTTTTTGCATTTAGCTCACTTTATCTGACAATGTTGTATGCACAGTCATGAAACTTGATGGGTGTTTTCATTTTGGGGGATCCTTTTCACCATGGGCCAAAGTAGGTCACAGTGTTCAACTTTCCAATCTCCAATGATTACATTGTTTTTGCATTTATGTTAGTATCTTTGACAATGTTGCATGTACAGTCATAAAACTTGATGGTTGAATCCATTTTGGAGTGCACTACACACAGGCATGCTTTAGTGACTTTTTACGGTTTTTGTATTCTGCCATAGTGGAGCAGGCAAGACAGCATTCTGTGGAATTCTTATTAATTTCCTTGTATTTTGTCTTCAATACAATTATGACAAATTAAAAAGCATAACTGAATGATTTATATTAATTTAAATAAGTCTTGTGAAATATTGCCAACAAGATGCCAGCTCATTGCAGTAGTAAATACCCTATTTTATTAAATATTTGTATTTATACAAATTGCCTGCACCCAGTACATAGCCTTGAGCTATCCTACTGTAGGTGGAGCACCATCTAGTTAATTGCAAGGTTCCATGTTACACAACAACTCATGTACATTTATTACATTTAAGGAGTGTGGTCATCATTTTTTTTTCTTCAGGTATTAAGCCATGCAGTCAAAAGAGGAACCTGTGACCCCACCCAAATCCAAATGTGCCAAGCCAGGGAAGGAAGGGACTGGGAAGAAACTGTCTCCAGAGAGGTGTAGAAGGATGATGTCCCCACTGAAGAAATTCAGCTCCCTCAGGCTTGTGTCCCCAATTGACATTGACCAGGAGCAGAATGATTTGGAGGTGGCTTCAGTCCTGGCCGAAGGTATGATGAAAATGCATAGTTCATAGAAACCAGTTTGAAATGTTAGACAGTCTGGGTGGTAGAACACCAAGCTAGCATTAGGAAAGTCCCCAGTTTGAATCCCCATGCTGGTTGTGCATTTTGATTGAACCCTACTGTATCTAGGACCACTTTTTGACCTACAGTTTCCAAGAGGGGTTGGTAGTGGTCAGAGGGGGTTAGTGAATAAATAGAGACACAGTGACTTGTCTCTGAAAAGGAGGAGATATTGCAAAAGCTGCTAGTGTCTTTGATAGCTAAGTTGGTTGAGTAACTGGCTAGCATTAGAAAGGCATATATATTTCCTCCTTGTGACACATCTGTTACAGTAGATTGAAGAAGGCATATATATTTCCTCCTTGTGACACATCTGTTACAGTAGATTGAAGAAGGCATCTTTTTAGGTCCTGTCTGTCCATTTTATTATGTAGTCATCATGTGCAAAATTACTGCATGCTCAAAAGTGGAACAGAATGCAGAAAAATATTTTTCTCATGCTTACTGTGCATAAATTTAAAAAAAAATTGTATCAAGATTTTAAAATATTGTCAAGTTAGGGAGGAAACTGGATTGATAAATATGTAATTTCATGATGCAGATTTTGCTGCAACATAATATTATTAATCAATAATTAACTCATGCAAGTTTTAGTTGGCCTATATGCTGAGTGTAAAGGATTTCCAAAAATTGAATAACTCTAAAATATGATATACAGTTAATGCATTTAGACATAATAAAATAATTATGGTTTCACTCCATGAGTAACATTCAGCATTGTTTAAATGTTTTCAGTTACAGAATAGGCTTTTAGCCCATGCTTTCTCTTCAATATAATTATTTAAATTTTTTATATCTGCAATTTTGTGGATATATCATGATAGGTCATGTCCATCTTTGTGGATATATCATGATAGGTCATGTCCATCTTTGTGGATATATCATGATAGGTCATGTCCATCTTTGTGGATATATCATGATAGGTCATGTCCATCTTTGTGGATATATCGTGATAGGTCATGTCCATCTTTGTGGATATATCATGATAGGTCATGTCCATCTTTGTGGATATATCATGATAGGTCATGTCCATCTTTGTGTATTTATGTCTCTGTCCATCCATCACTGCTTTCCTTGTAATCTGGACTCCATCTACACCAATTGAGTAAAAGTATTTACCGTCTATACTCGCATATAAGCTGGTTCCAAATGCAAACAACATAGACCCTGATCTGCCGTCACATAATGTGCCAGCAGATCAGGGTCTATGTTGTTTGTTTTACTGATTAGTGCTTACAAACTGCATAGATCCAGATCTGCTGGCACATTATGCGTTGGCAGATCTGGGTCTATGCAATTTGCAGTTGATATAGGCTTATACGGGAGTATATATGGTATATTTGGTATGATGTTGTGGGAGGTTGACACGAAAGGTGTAATATCCTGGATGCAGTACCCAAAGGGATGAGAGTAGCATGGTTGCAGTCAAAAATCACATAGGTAATATGGGCTACTTCTTGTAACCTGAACTCCATCTGTACCAATCGAGGGAGAGTGATCATATATGGTACAATGTTTTAAGAGGATAAATAGATGACAAGAAAGATTTTGGAGAATGAATGCAGCTCGGGGGTGGGGAGTGGGTAAAGGTCAGCGGTCACATTTTCATAGTAATATGGACTCTTGCTAGTAACCTGAACTCCATCAACACTGATTGAGGAGAGTGACTATTTAGTGTGATGTTCAGGAGAATAAGTAGACAACAATGAAAGTTTTAAATCTGGATTGCAGCAAGGTGTATGGGTGGAAGGGAGCCAAAAATAATAAATATGCAGATATTTGTGTTCACTTCCATCACTTGTTTAACATTTATTTACTTTCATTGCTTGAATAATCTTATTAGACAGCGGAATCATAGCCCCTTATGATTGCTTTCTTCAGTCATTTTACATTTGGGTAGTTGTTATTAATGAAGTTTTGTTTGTCTCAAGAAACCAAAAAAAACCTTGATAATGTTTAATTTAAGAAAGTTATTTGGGCAATACTTTGCACAAAGTAGCCTCAGTCTGATTTTAAAATGATAGATACATAGATATTAATTTCACTGTCATAATACAGTGGTCCCCTTCTTGAATGACCCCCTGACCAGTGGCCAACAGCTTTATACGGCCACAATCCATTGGCACCGACGAGTTTGTGTTCAAAAGTACCCCTCAAGGACGGCAACCCCTGTAACACGACCAGCGGTCGGCATTTTAGTTCAAAACCAGTCAAATTTACCCCTCGTGAGTGGCAACATAACGGTTGTTTACAGATTAAAATCTCGCTAATATTTGTTAATTTTTCAACTCAACACATTGACATTTGTTCCAACATGCCGATACGGTAACTTTAATCCATACAAATAGGTAAATAATCCAGTTATCCTTACTGCCATGTGTTCCTTAGATGTTAGCTTTTTTAACTTTGATAATTACTGGCTATTATTACCACCGATAATTATAAAGATGACAAAAGCTAACCACTGAGAAGCACAGTATTGTGCAGCTTAAGTCAGTGTGACATCCAGTCGCCAGATAGTAAAATGGTCTGGTACCCTTTCTGGCTTCCCTCTCATAGATTATGAAATGTATTTAACTGGGTACCAGACTGGACGGGGAAAAAAAGTAAATCATGTGACAAATTCACTTCCTTTGTAAACACTGTGCATCTTGTGTGATAACTACTTATTACCCACGAAGGAATAAGTTGTTGCAAAATGTAAACAGACATTCTCAATTTAGAACGAAAAGTGAAGGCAATTAGACTAAATGAAAAGAGGGAGAGTCCTTTGATCACTACTGAGAAATTTTATGTCAAAAAGATTCAAATAAACATTGTCAATATACATTCAACTGCAGTGAGTGGGAAGACAGAATCGACATATACAGGGATAACTAGAACCAAATGTTTGTGCCCAGAATTTACCGATAAGGTTGTTTTTGCACCATGATTAATGATTATTCATATTTTTTTTTTTAATTACATTGATATTAGTTTTATCACATTAAGTCCATAACCAGATAATATTCCTGTGATTTTCAAAAGAAAATATTAAGTATATAAATTTGTTATACCTTTTATACTTTATATGTAGTTATTACTCACATCTGTGTGATCCCCCTCTAGAAAGGCCACCCTTATAAGGCCACTTTCCTGCCGCAGAAAGGGTTGCCTTATAAGAGAGTGACCACTATAGATTCATAGATATTAATTTCACTGTCAAAAATAATAGATACATAGATACTAATTTCACTGTCAAATATAATAGATACGTAGATATTAATTTCACTGTCATAAATGATAGATACATAGATATTAATTTCACTGTCAAAAATAATAGATACATAGATATCAATTTCACTGTCAAAAGTAATAGATACATAGATATCAATTTCACTGTCAAAAATAATAGATACATAGATATCAATTTCACTGTCAAAAATAATAGATATTAATTTCACTGTCAAAAATAATAGATACATAGATATCAATTTCACTGTCCAAAATAATAGATATTAATTTCACTGTCAAAAATAATAGATACATAGATATCAATTTCACTGTCAAAAATAATAGATATTAATTTCACTGTCAAAAATAACAGATACATAGATATCAATTTCACTGTCAAAAATAATAGATACGTAGATATTAATTTCACTGTCATAAATGATAGATACATAGATATTAATTTCACTGTCAAAAATAATAGATACATAGATATCAATTTCACTGTCAAAAGTAATAGATACATAGATATCAATTTCACTGTCATAAATGATAGATACATAGATATCAATTTCACTGTCAAAAATAATAGATACATAGATATCAATTTCACTGACAAAAGTAATAGATACATAGATATCAATTTCACTGTCAAGAATAATAGATACATAGATATCAATTTCACTGTCAAAAATAATAGATAGATATTAATTTCACTGTCAAAAATAACAGATACATAGATATCAATTTCACTGTCAAAAATAATAGATACATAGATATCAATTTCACTGTCAAAAATAATAGATACATATTAATTTCACTGTCAAAAATAATAGATACACAGATATCAATTTCACTTTCAAATATAATAGATACATAGATATCAATTTCACTGTCAAAAATAATAGATACATTAATTTCACTGTCAAAAATAATAGATACATCGATATCAATTTCACTTTCAAATATAATAGATACATAGATATTAATTTCACTGTCAAAAATAATAGATACATAGAAATTAATTTCACTGTCATAAATGATAGATACATAGATATTAATTTCACTGTCAAAAATAATAGATACATAGATATTAATTTCACTGTCATAAATGATAGATACATACCATAGATATTAATTTCACTGTCAAAAATGATAGATACATAGATATTAATTTCACTGTCATAAATGATAGATACATACCATAGATATTAATTTCACTGTCATAAATGATAGATACATATTAATTTCACTGTCGTCAATTTTTGTGCTGCAGGAAAAAATTTACATTTGCTGTCAGTACCTAAATTCCTGGATATATGCCTTGGACAGAAGTGGAATTTATAGCAAAAACATTTTACGTTAATGATACTTGAGATATCTTGCTCCAAGCGTAACATTCTTTTCTTTTTAAATTTGAAGTTTTGTAGCAACCATGACATACATGAAGATTGGTATACCAAAAATACATTTTAAGTGAGTTCACAGTAGATATATAAATAGACAGACAGACATACAGATATATTTTGATTAGATATAGACATACAGATATATAGATAGATAGACAGACATACAGATATATAGATAGATAGATAGACATACAGATAGATAGATAGACATACAGATATATAGATTAGATATACAGACGTACAGATATATAGATTAGATACACAGACATAGAGATATATAGATAGACATACAGATAGATAGAAAGACAGACATACAGATATATAGATAGATAGACAGACATACAGATATATAGATTAGATAGATACATTTTTTTTTACATATTGGTATTTGTCATTATAATTTCTCCGTTTTAATTCAGGGAGTTCAAGGGATTCATTAAGTACATCTCCAGTGAAAGGCAGACGGCATGAAACACCTGTTAGGGTAAGTATATATATATGTGTATATATATATATACATACACACACACAAACACACTAACACCCCGAAGGACAAAGATGAAGGAAACATATTGTTTTGTAATATCCATAGGGCATCCTTCAGAAACTATTAACGCACACCAGAGCAGATTGAATCTTTTGATGCCTTGACAGGGTCCAAAACCCTGGGTTCTGGTGACATTGACCCAGTTTGTAATGAACATCAGCTGGTAAGCAAGCTATAACCAGTATCAGTGAACTAAACCTTACCTAATTTTAGATACAGATGTCTTATGAGTTTTTCAAGGCCTGAGTAGGCTCTGGTTACCATGACCCAGTTTTCACAAGATTACAGGGTGACAGTCCATCCAAGATCTGCCTGTCACACTGAAATTATGAGCAAGATAATTAAGGAACTATTGAACCAAACCAGACCTAATTGTACAGATACATGACTTGAGAGGGTCCCAAGACCGGACTGGGCTTTGGTGACCTTGAACCACTTTACAAGATCGCTTGATGACAATTAAGTGCCTAGAACAGGCTTTAAGCTTGTGAGCAAGATATCTCAGTTATTGTCACATTAAACTGTACAAATTTGATATACAAATGCCTTCAGAGATTTCCAATACCTGGTTAGATTCTGCTGACCATGAACCAGTTGACATTTATTGTCTTAATGTGGATGTTAACTTGCAAGCAGAATTGTTGCCCTTTGACAATTAAAAAAATGGATAATTTCTTTATCACATTTCTAACACAGTTGCATTTATTACAACATATTACAGTAGGTTTTCCTTCCTTTCCAATCATTGACCTAATTATTAGTGTTCAGTGATAATGTTTATGCACAAGGAGGGGGGGGGGGGGGGGGGGTTGGTAAATATGTTTGTGTATTAAAAAACAATTACCTTCTAATTAACCATGGCCTGCCCAGATCATACCTGTAAGACCAGATTTAGTCCCTTGATTATTTAGATTTTTAATTGTCAGCATTCTGCATCATCGTATAATGGAGTTATAGCCCCTGATTGTCAGACCCACTCTCATTTGTTTCTGCATGATAATTTCCTTAATTCGAATTGAATTTCAACCAGATATGGTATGCTGCTTGATATTGATGACCCCTTGGCTGAGTTCTGTTGTCAGCGTTATTTCATAATACATAGTCTGTTCTAGGATGTACGATTGTTGGATTCACTCTTTTTCAACCAACAACAGTCTATACTTTGTGAATCATGTATTAATAAGAGAAACTCTTTTTCAGGCAACAACAGTCTATACTTTGTGAATCATGTATTAATAAGAGAAACTCTTTTTCAGGCAACAACAGTCTATACTTTGTGAATCATGTATTAATAAGAGAAACTCTTTTTCAGCCAACAACAGTCATGACTAACCTACAAAGAGGAAATGTTCTGACTATCACACCTATCTGTCCTAGTAAGTAGAAACTTTAATGCATGGAATTAATGCTTGGAATCTCTACAGATTTAAAGATCAATAATTAGTTCATCATAACTGATCAACCATCAATTTTAATTAGTTGCATAAAAAATTTTATATTTTTCTATTGACAATGTCATTTTTGCATACTTGGTAATGGTTAAGTTTCTTGTATACTGTAAAGCTCAACAGTTTAATGGCACATTTGTTGTCTGAAGGTGCTATAGTAAGAAAGAAAATAGCAGAAGTTGAAAAAGTAGCAGGGAATCCAGGGAGCAGTGTACCATGTGGGTTGTATTGGGTGATAGGTAAAGCACCTTAGAAGCTGAAGGCGTGGATATTTCAACTCAATTTAGACTGTCTCTCATTGAAGGAGAAATTTGCAATTTGTTAAAAAAATATTTATAATCATGGTATTTTGTTTTATAACCATGTATTGAAAGATTTTATTGATAATTCATATCTCATGGAGTTTTTTTCTGATAATCTTATGGGTTCCATCTTATTAAGAAGAATAATTTTCTTGCCAAATCATTCGGTTTAAGGATATTGATATTGAACCATTCCAATATATTCACATTTGTTTCAATGAAATGAATATATCATAGCTACTTGACTAATAAAAAAATTTATGAAAAAAAAGTGAAAATGAAAAGTTTGCAGGTGTTAAAATAATAAGGAAAATAAGCAAAACTGAGGTCTTATAATAATACACAAACTAAAATCAACAATAAAGATAGCCAACTTAAGAAGATGAAAAATCACATCATGGTTTATCTATGTATTGTGATCATGGCATAGCTCTGGGCAGAAGATACTGTACCACGGTTGCATCTAGGACACACGATTGTGAAAATTCCACTTAAATTGAAAATTTCATGCAAAATTGTTTATTCTATAGGGGCATAATCATGCAAAATATAAGGATTAGGTGCAAATTTTCATGACTCACGCACGCTTTGTTTCCAAACAAATGTTGAAATTCCCCATTTTGTTCCTATATAGTGTTGCTGTTGTTGACTGGTGAATTACATCATTGGTTCCTGTGTTGCTGTTGTTGACTGGTGAATTACATCATTGGTTCCTGTGTTGCTGTTGTTGACTGTTGAATTACATCATTGGTTCCTGTGTTGCTGTTGTTGACTGGTGAATTACATCATTGGTTCCTGTGTTGCAGGCTGACTTTTGATATAGTATTGCACAAGTTAGAGTCTAATCGCTTTATTCATTCTATCCTTATTCAGATGCATTTTTTCTTATCAAGGTAAATCCAGGCACAATCAGGTGGTTGCGTTGTTCAAACTTTGTTGACCACCATTTTAGAGCAACGGTAGCTGAGAATGCCAAATTAGATTGAACTAGTGGTTGAGAATCTTTAAAGAAACAAATATTTGTAACTGCATTGGGCTGGACTTATCTCGATAAGAAAAAAGGCATCAGAGAAAGTATAGTTCAAATATAGCATTTAGACTCTAGCTGTGCAACAGTGTCAGTATGAGCTGCCAACTGTGTGAGATATTCTTGAAAATTTGGACTCCAGTTCCCCTGTTGAAGCGGTTGGAACAGAACTACACATCACTGATTGTTATGGCAGTAAAACGGTACCCCCTCCCCTCCGCATTATACATATCAGGGTCAGAGTCCTAGATTGTACAACTATGATCGACATAGATACTAGTGATAGTAATGTTGACACATTATGTGATGACAGCTCTTGGTCTACACTTTTGAAGTTGGGCTGTTCCTGTTCATAAAAATAGGGTACACATTGAACCCTACCTTGGATGAACCACTTGTTACTGAACAGAAATAAAATCTGTCACTTATTCCATTGTTATTGAACAGAGATAAAATCTATCACTCATTCCATTGTTATTGAACTGAGATTAAATCTGTCACTTATTCCATTGTTATTGACAGAGATAAAAGCTCTCACTCATTCCATTGGTTATGTATAAAAATCAAATCTCTGTTATAATTTATTCTATTTTTAAACATTACATGAATGCCACTGAGTGGCTGGGTGGGTGTATGTGTAATTAAGAGAGACACAGACAGGGGGAGATAATAGTTATGTCATATTTTGTAGTGTCTTTGTGCTATCTATCTACCTGAGTTTCTTGTGAACATGTTTAATAGTTTTAACTTCTTGAGAGACTTTCATATATTTAGATATTTATCATCACTTTGCATGGCCTTTTTATGTACTCACATCCCAATCTCATCTGACTAGGGCAGTCTTAGTTTCTAAAAATCTTTGGGTGTCATAAATGTACCCTAATTTTACAAGCAGACATTAGGCAAATTAGACATACTTTTCCTCAGAACATTTTTGTAAAATAGCAAATATACTGCATTTCTCAGTTTTAACGGGGGAGATACAGTGCGCAAATGCACTGTACTCTATAATACTGTATATCTGCTAGAACTATTACATATTATATGTAAATTTGTTTCTAAAACAATTCAAGAAAATAGACTCACTTTTATAATATATATCACAACATGTGTGTTGTACTCGCATTCAATTTTATGTTCATCATGTGCTTTTGTCTGTCGTATTTAGGTCAAACTGTGCGCAAAATGTTTGACATGTCGATCATCACTGATATCATTCATATACTGCATCTGTAAGCATCTGCTAGTCTTTTGTCTCTGTTTTATATCATTCATATACTGCATCTGTAAGCATCTGCTAGTCTTTTGTCTCTGTTTCATATCATTCATATACTGCATCTGTAAGCATCTGCTAGTCTTTTGTCTCTGTTTCATATCATTCATATACTGCATCTGTAAGCATCTGCTAGTCTTTTGTCTCTGTTTCATGCTGCCCCTTCACTCCATACAGCTAAATTTATAGAACTCTGACAATTTGTTGCAAACCACTTTTTGATTTTTAACTCACCTCTCTGAAGTAGATGATAGCTATTGTAGTATATTGTACAGTGTTGGCATTGGGTAGATGAAAGCTATTGTAGTATATTGTACCGTGTTGGCATTGGGTAGATGATAGCTATTGTAGTATATTGTACAGTGTTGGCATTGGGTAGATGATAGCTATTGTATAATATTGTACAGTGTTGGCATTGGGTAGATGATAGCTATTGTAGTATATTGTACAGTGTTGGCATTGGGTAGATGATAGCTATTGTAGTATATTGTACAGTGTTGGCATTGGGTAGATGATAGCTATTGTACTATATTGTACAGTGTTGGCATTGGGTAGATGATAGCTATTGTACTATATTGTACAGTGTTGGCATTGGTGTCTGCAAATATTAAAGCATATACATACAAACAGCTTCACTGCATCTCAACCTTTTTTCTTCTTAATCCTATGCAGCAGTTTGGAGAGGGTTTTATAGCACTGACCCCTAGGGGAGGGGTCTAAGGGGGATAACTTTGTACATACATATACATTAGTTGTACATTCTTCGCTACATTTTTGCATTTTGCTCTTTTTTTGCACACTGTATTCATACCGTCATACCTGAAATCATGAAACTTGGCGAGGGGATCCATCTTGATGATTACTATACCCTCATCATAAACATAGGTCACTGTGACCCATATTTTAGCTTCACTGACTTGGGTTCGATTGTTTGTTTGAACTTTTCATGCTTTAATCATTAAACTAGATTATTGTATGCATCTCTATTAGTACAACATCTGTGCAAAGAAAAGTCACTGTGCCCTTCATTTCACATTTTACTGGCTTAGGTGTATTTAGATCATGACCAGATAGGTGTTTTGCATGAAATGTACCCTATCTAGAATTGGGAAAGGTGATGTATCTTGATCAGCACTACTGCATCATTTTAGTATTTCTCATGCACTGTTCATGCAAGAATTGTGGAATTGATGATGATATGCAACAGTATTAGTACCACACCCCTACAATGAAAGAAGCTCATTGCAACCTATATACTGGATTTGCTTAAGTTTTTTAGTTTAGCATGTGACCACATGACTTTTTGGCATACTGTATGCATACTATCTTACCTAGAATCATGAAGCTTGGTAATGGGATGCATCTTGACAAGTTCTCCACCCTTATTGCAAAAGGAGGTTTCTGTGACCTATATTTCATGCTTCAGTGACTTTATTGAAATTTTTGTGTTTAAAGTTCATTTCTTGAGTGCTGTTTGTTCGAATTAATAAGACTTGATAATTGATGCATCTGTGTTAATACTATACTCTTACAACCAAGGAAGCTCACTGTGATCTACATTTTATGCTTTACTAGCATAGGTTAAGTATTTGTATTTAGCTCAAAACTACTTGGATTTTTAGTAAGCCATGGTAGTTCAGTTGGTAGAGCATCAAACACATAATCCAAGTGTTGCAGGTTCAACACCTGCCCAGGCCAGCCCAGATTGGCTGCCTCAGTGTGTCCTTGGGAAAGGAACTTAGCTCCTGTTTCCTTGGCATGATATAGCCTATAACAGGGTCTGCAGCGGACCTCAAAACCTCGAAAACCCAAAAATTTCACTTTGACCTTAGAAACCTAAAAAAGGCACAAAAAAACCTCAAGAAAATCTAAATTTAAACAAAAACAAAAAATTTCAAAAATTAACAGCTTTAGATACATACATGCAAATAGATACATACATACATACATGCATGCATACATATATACATACATACTGTGCCACGACGTAAAACACAAAAAATGCTTTTTTTGCACACGGTTTTTCATTAGGCTAGCCTAGCAGTCAAGAAAGCACGCGAATTATGCAAATTAAAGACATCTGGTCATTTTATTCTATCATTCATTTGATAGACCCATAGAGGCATATCATTGTCGGATTATCAACAGCATTAGCATTACATTTGTTTCAGTCTTTGCACAGTTCAAAGTCCGTTTGCTTCAACCTTTGTTTGGATTAAGATTCTTTTACCAGAAGTGTTTTAGGGTGTGTCGACAGAGTAAGGGGCTGTTGTGTCATGGTCTCCTCCAAAAACACGTTCATTGTAGCATATCTCCTAAGTCAAGGAGGCTCACATGCACCTTCTCTTTGCATGGAGGTGGAACCTTCTTTGCTGGATGCCTTGGAAGGGATTACCCTCTGAATCAGCCATATTCCTCGTAAAGCACCACATTCTGGGGAAGAAGAATATATTAGTGGATAGTCTGTCCAGGTCTGGCAAGACGGTCCTCACAGAATAGTCTCTTCACCACTCCATAACAAGAGTCCCTTTCGTCTTTATGGGGATATTCAAATTTTAAATAACTTATACTCACCATGGAGATAATCTTATAACTGCTTTGTGTCTTGAAACAAACAAACAAATTAAAACCTTGAAAAAAACTTTTACAAACCTCAAATTTTAAAAGTTAATTTCACTTCTAACCGGGTTAAAGTGTAGTTAAAAACAACAATGTTAAAGTGTAGGTTAAACCAACAAAAACAAACAAACATGGATTTTTCCATGCTGTATACATCATAGCCTACACAGAAGGGTCTTTCTGAGTAATGTAGTTGGAAGTATAAAGAAAATAAGACATGTTTATTCAAGGTAAACTTTCCATGACTATACATTGTATATTGTGATAGGTTACCCTGTTCAGGCTAACTTTGTATTGTACATATGAAAGAGTCCATGAATTAGATGAGTGGACTGTATACCACATGCTTTTTTCATGTGAAGCCTCAGTTGTATTGGCTAATCAAGGTACTTACAAATGCATGAACTATACTACAAGGTCGCTCAGAGCCAATAACTTTCACCCAGTCAAATCTGGTTTCTAGGGGTGAACAATCATAATCCAAGGTTGCTCAGAGCCAATAACTTTCACCCAGTCAAATCTGGCTTCTAGGGGTGAACAATCATAATCCAAGGTTGCCCAGAGCCAATAACTTTCACCTCAAATCTGGTATCTAGGGGTGAACAATCATAATAGCTAATAAAGCAGATTTTAAGAACAATTATTTTTGTCAAAAATATTAATCTCTGGTTTTCTCTGCTTTTATCAACTCTTTTAAAGTACCTCTACTTTGATACAATAGAAAAGAATGTTCCTTTTTATTGTTTTACGTCGTGGCACAGTATGTATGTATATATGTATGCATGCATGTATGTATGTATCTATATGCATGTATGTATGTATCTATCTGGTTGCACAATACTGGCTGTATAGTGCTAATTAAAAGTTAAGTTCTAGAAATGTAACGATTGAAAAAGAAGCAAAAAATAAAACTTTGTTTTCAAGATCCCTTTAGTCTGAATTTATTTTCTGCATAATAATTTATGTTTACAACAGCTGCTGGAGTCTACTAAAAGCTTGGTAGTGTTGAGCTATGTAATTGTTGATTACACTGTGGTTTATTTAGCCAAAAGTTGAGCATGGGCCTTCTTTTCTTTATTTCTGGGCATGAATGAAAATATGGTTCTTCTCTTTAATGGAGATCAAATCAAATGTCAGCACTTCCAATCATGCCAAATTGGAAAAGGCAAACATCTACTAGATTTAGATTGATCTCCATCAAGGGAAGAAGACACTCATCTTAATTTGATGAATCATCTCTGATGGAATTCAGTGATGAATACACAACTTTATAAATAAACTTTTCAATATTTGGTACTTGTACACGGCAATTCCTGTAAAAATAAATGGTAAAAACTTGTCAGCCACCAGCTCCAGTTCAAACCGATGTGTCTGCCATGTTGTTGGTGCATTGGTTGTACTAAAAAAACAGAAGAATACATTAACTGCCATGTTGTTGGTGCATCAGTTGTACTAAACAACAGAAGGATACATTAACTGCCATATTGTTGGTACATTGGTTGTACTAAAGAACAGAAGGATATATTAACTGCTATAATGTTGGTGCATTGGTTGTACTAAACAGAAGGATACATTAACTGCTATGTTGTTGGTGCATTGGTTGTACTAAACAACAGAAGGGTACATTAACTGCCATATTGTTGGTGCAGTGGTTGTACTAAAGAACATAAAGATTCATTAACTGCCATGTTGTTGGTGCATTTGTTATACTAAACAACAGAAGGATACATTAACTGCCATGTTGTTGGTGCATTTGTTATACTAAACAATAGAAGGATACATTAATTGCCATGTTGTTGGTGCATTTGTTATACTAAACATTAGAAGGATACATTAACTGCCATTTTGTTGCTGCATTGGTTGTATTAAACAACAGAAGGATACATTAACAGTCATGTTGCTGCATTGGTTGTATTAAACAACAGAAGGATGCATTAACTGCTGTGTTGTTGCTGCATTGGCTGTATTAAACAACAGAAGGATACATTAACTGCCATGTTGTTGCTGCATTGGTTGTATTAAACAACAGTAGGATACATTAACTGCTGTGTTGTTGCTGCATTGGTTATACTAAACAACAGAAGAATACATTAACTGCCATGTTGTTGGTGCATTGGTTGAATTAAACAACAGAAGGATACATTATCAGGAAGCTTTTATTCACATATTTTACTATTTACTGTTCCTGGAAAAGTTTGTCCCAAAATGTCAAACTGTTAAAAAAACAAAAAAAAACAAAGAAAACCTCAGTCATTTATATTGAGTTTTGGAAAATCATAATCAAGTGCTTGGTTGATTGACTTTTCCAACCAATATTAAATTATTTTTATCAATCATCACCCCACTAACTGGAATCCTAACTTCTCCTTTCTAATGATACCCATCTTTATGAAAAGGGTTTCAATGACACTCAGATGTTACCATGTTTAATTTAGAAATTATTACCATTGTCTGTATTCATTAGATAGCAGAGAAAAACCAGAGGGGCATCTGTAGACATAGAACCTGACCACTCCCATATGTACTGTTCTATTTATAATACAGTGACAAGTTCTTGATTTTTTAAGGGGAGACAACTCTATCTGCCAGAAGTTATATCTGGTCAAAGTTTTCATGGCATAGCAATGAAAGTCAGAGCATGCTAGGTTACCAAGCTAAGAACATTTTTTCATACATGTGATTCTACCAGCGGTAGGCCCAAAATACCATTTTAAAGGCCGTCTACCCCACATACCATTTAGTAGTTAAAATCTAGCGCTTTTGAAAATTTTAAGAATTTTTTTTTTTTTTTTTTTTTAAAAACCTAAACACGGTATTTGGTCGCATTCTGTCAACACATTAGAGAAACCAGCCAGAACCAGTCTACTGGGGACCGGAAATGTTCCACTAGTACAATGACCTGTGCAAAGATGCGTGGCAGAGCAATAGGATTAGAATTGTTAAAGAACAGCTGACGTGTACACAGCAAGCCGCTTATTGATTACCTTATTGTTGGAATTTTGAAAGTTTAAGGTGAAATGCGGGATGTTTTTTGAGGTGTTATAAGTAATAAAGGGATAAAAGGTAGTGTATGATGTCTTCTGAGCCTTTGATGAAAATCAGCAAACCTTTAGCGGAGGGGAGATAAAATGAAGAGACCGACTATAAAAATGATTTCGGCAGAGACACTAGAGTAAGTATTTTGATTTTTGTCTTGTTTAAATGTTATTGTATTGTTCAGGATGTTTTAAGAGGACAGCTCTTACATTTTTTGTTCAATTCATGTCAAAATGCCGAAATGTGCTTTCTCCCAATTCTAAGAAACCACCAGCTTAGAAATATTACAAGTTCAACAATGCTTGGATATATCGGAGTTTAAGTGTGTGCGGGCGACTAGTGCAGGTCCTGAGTTTGCATTGTGTTTCAAAGGTATGCATCTTTTGTATTTCATAAACTAACTGAAGTTTTCATGCACATAAATTAAGTTCAAGCCCTAGATAAAATATATCACTAAAAATTATATTACAAGATAATTGATTTTAAAGTTTGGATGCATTATTTATAAAAGCATAAATATATCATGTATTTTTTTTTCATTTTTATTTCAAGTCTAAATCAATTTTTATTTTTTTTTATATTTACAGTGGTGAACTTGCCAACAGATTTTCGGATCTGAGCCATGAGAGAAAGAAGCCCTTGAGGACAAGGCTCAGGAATACATCCCATGTCCAAGTCAGGAACTTCCTCCTCGGAGTGAACATAGCTTGGAGAAGTATTGGAGAGTAGTCAGCAACTTAACAAAATCAGCAACAGGAAAACTGAAGTTAGAAATTCTTTGCAGGCTGAACGTGGTTGTCCTGTCATTACAGCATTCTAATCCTGATTCAGAGAGGACATTCTCCATTCTTCGCAAAAGACAAAGTGATTCAAGGGGAAATCTGGACCATAGAACTATGGAGAGCCTGTTAAGTGTGAAGCTTAATAATCACAGTGATTGTCATTAGTGATCACTAGACAGTGATCTTGTGAATGAAACTAAATATGCTATTGGATTTTATAAAAGAAAAATCTTTGCATTGAACTAACAGATAAACAACCATTCCGTTTTCATTATTTGACCATATACTGAAACATATTAATTAATTATTATTGTAACATTTTCCATCAAAATCTGAATCTGATTCATGTTCAGACTTGCTGTTTTATTACAATATGAAGAGAATACATATTATGGCACAAAAAAACAGCACTTGTTTTGTTTTCCATCCCCTTGAAATGTAAAATGTATGCAGATAAAAAATCTACTGGCTTAGAGGCCAATCTACTGATCAAAATTTGCAAATCTACTGGTTTGAAATCCTGGTTCTGTCACATGTATGTTTGTTGTACATTGTATTAGTAATATTCATTATGGCAATTTTCCAGAAGTTGTTGACAATCAAGCAAAAAATTTAATCAATTCTTCATTGTATCATCATAAACTATCTGACCAACTTACATTGAATTTCATTCCATTGTCCTGAAGGTATTTTATTTACATACACACACACAGACTGAGGTGATAACAGAAACCCTTCTCTGTATTTGAGTTTGTATCAGTGTGTATATATTTGTACGTTTCTACAATTATGTGGATGCAACTGAGTGTGAAATTATGGTATTAAAATTTGAGGGCTTGATGGATTGTATTTGTGCTTACAAATGCCTTTGTGCATCATCAAGGATATCTATGCATATGTATGCAATACGATAGTGCTCCCTCTTTATAAGGTCATTTAATTATTCAACAGTTATATCATCTATAAAATACCTCAACATAAGGTGATCTCACCTATTAGGCAGTCCACTTGATGGGGAGGAAATATACACATGTCCTGTATTGACAGTCTTCAGTTTGTTGATGGGGAGGAAATATACACATGTCCTGTATTGACAGTCTTCAGTTTGTTGATGGGGAGGAAATATACACATGTCCAGGAAATATACACATGTCCTGTATTGACAGTCTTCAGTTTGTTGATGGGGAGGAAATATACACATGTCCTGTATTGACAGTCTTCAGTTTGTTGATGGGGAGGAAATATACACATGTCCTGTATTGACAGTCTTCAGCTTGTTGATGGGGAGGAAATATACACATGTCCTGTATTGACAGTCTTCAGTTTGTTGATGGGGAGGAAATATACACATGTCCTGTATTGACAGTCTTCAGTTTGTTGATGGGGAGGAAATATACACATGTCCTGTATTGACAGTCTTCAGTTTGTTGATGGGGAGGAAATATACACATGTCCTGTATTGACAGTCTTCAGTTTGTTGATGGGGAGGAAATATACACATGTCCTTTATTGACAGTCTTCAGTTTGTTGATGGGGAGGAAATATACACATGTCTTTTATTGACAGTCTTCAGTTTGTTGATGGGGAGGAAATATACACATGTCCTGTATTGACAGTCTTCAGTTTGTTGATGGGGAGGAAATATACACATGTCCTTTATTGGCACAGTCTTCAGTTTGTTGATGGGGAGGAAATATACACGTCCTTTATTGGCACAGTCTTCAGTTTGTTGATGGGGAGGAAATATACACATGTCCTGTATTGACAGTCTTCAGTTTGTTGATGGGGAGGAAATATACACATGTCCTTTATTGGCACAGTCTTCAGTTTGTTGATGGGGAGGAAATATACACATGTCCTGTATTGACAGTCTTCAGTTTGTTGATGGGGAGGAAATATACACATGTCCTTTATTGGCACAGTCTTCAGTTTGTTGATGGGGAGGAAATATACACATGTCTTGTATTGACAGTCTTCAGTTTGTTGATGGGGAGAAAATACACACATGTCCTGCATTGACAGTCTTCAGTTTGTTGATGGGGAGGAAATATATAAATTTATTTTATTGACGCAGCCTACAGTTTGTTTATGGGGAGCAAATATACACATGTCCTTTATTGACAGTCTTCAGTTTGTTGATGGGGAGGAAATATATAAATTTATTTTATTGACACAGCTTTCAGTTTGTTTATGGGGAGCAAATATACACATGTCCTTTATTGGTACAGCCTTCAGTTTGTTTATGGGGAGGAAATATACACATTTATTTTATTCACACAGCCTTCAGTTCGTTTATGGGAGGAAAGATACACATGTCCTTTATTTATAAAGCCTTCAGTGTTTTTTTTTTCCAATTTACACACATTACTCTTTGTGAGTGACCTTTATCTCCCCACGTATTCACTACACACATTACTCTTTATGAATGACCTATATCTCTCCACATATTCATTACACACATTACTCTTTATGAATGACCTTTATCTCTCCACATTTTCATTTTGATATTACAAATTAAACATATTTATTAAATTATGCAGGTAAAGTATACAAGGTTCTAAATGAGTAGAGTGACTTCTACTTTTGATAAAGTCACCTCAATATTCAACATCACCTCGTATAAGGGGAAAAAATGGTAAATATGTACTAATTTGACATAGGATGAGATGGCCTTTCATCAAGAAATACAGTCTCTTTTGCGATGGGTCTCGCAAGAGGATGAGCACTGTATTTCTTGTGTGGAATATTATATTGTGAATAAACTCTTAAAAGTATTGTTGAATTTCTGACATGCTTTTAACACTCTTCTATTCAACAAATCATTATTAATATATGTACTATTGAGTATACTTTTTATAGTCATGGACTTTAAGAAGTTGATTTTCAGCCTTGCTGATTTTAACCCTTAATTCTATTTTCAGATTTGACTCTGCACCAGATAGCAGCACAAGGGGAGCTCATGATGCTGAAACAGGAGCTAGCCGAAGGTTGACAACTTAAAACTTGCAAATAGAAAAAAAATTGCCTGATTACTCAGTGAAAATGATGGGATATTATGCTTTATTGGAGATTTACAATGAAAATAAATATTGTACCAGAAGAGAATCATTGGTTTGAACACAGTTAGTTGGAACACACTGGATTGCTGAAACTTGTTTTTTAAGACCCAACAAAAAGTTAACAATAATATTTAACCTCATTCACTCAAAACTACAGATCTCATAAACTTATTTGCAAGGTCCCTTTGGTGTTAAGAATACAGATTTCATAAACTGATCAGAAAGGTTCCTTTGGTGTTCAAACTACAGATCTCATAAACTGATGTGCAATGTCCCTTTGGTGTTCAAACTACAGATCTCATAAACTGATTTCCAAGGTCCCTTTGGTGTTCAAACTACAGATCTCAAAAACTGATTTGCAAGGTCCCTTTGGTGTTCAAGCTAGTGAGATTTTACTGTATACATAAATTATATACACATGTGATTGTTACAACAATCAATTTTTATAAAGTAATTAGTATATTAGAGCTTGCAAATAGGTTAAATGTCACCATGTGCAGATACTCTGCATGTGTAATTGGCAAACAAACTTATACCATTAATACTGTAAGTGTACATATTTTCACACAGTTGTATTTTTGCACAACCATGCCATTATAATCCTTTTCATAGAGTCATAAATTTGTGGAGTGGTGGTTTATAGAATATGCCTGTCATTAAGTTCAATTTTCCAATGGAAAGAAATTTGTGCACAAATTGTCTGTGCAAAATGCAAGAAAATAAGATTATCTTCAAAATAAGATTACTGTGAAAATAAGTAACCTATCAGTTATCTCCCTCTCAATTGTGTAGAGTTAAATTGGTTTTGTCTTTCTCATCATAAAGAGTGAACAAGACATTGGGATCACTTTGTTAACATTAACAACACAATCTGCATCTCCCCAGTTTCAGTTCTGCATTAATCTTTGGGATAAAGGTTTCCTAGGCATTTCTGTCTATGGAGCTAATACCAGTTTGTGATTTTTGTATTTGACAAAGCTGATACAGACTATATCACATTCAGTCCATGACTATTCATGCAGTGTGGGGTTTGACTGAATCTTTAGTGATGTTGTGGTCAAATGCATGCATTCATTGACTGCAAATAAGTGCATGCTGTTTTATTCCAATGTGACAATAGGTACTCTTGTCTTTATTGAATCAACAACGTTTAATTGGTGCTCACCCTGTGCTTTCACAAATCAGCCATTTTTTGCAGAGTAATTCTTGACCGACTTAAAGAGTAAGCCAGAGATGCAGTATTAAAAACATTAAAATCCCTTTTTGCTTTAATTCATACATAATTTGTACTATTTCCTTTTCTTATAAGTGGATACCCCACATTGCTTGCCTACATTGTCATAGATGTAAAAATGGATTAATTTGCAGGTGTTGTGGACATTGACAAGCCAGATGATGGTGGATTGACGGCTTTTCACTGGGCTTGCGCACATGGACAGCTCCCAACAGTCGAGTTTATGGTTCAGAATGGAGTGGACATCAATGCTATAGGTCACCATGGAGAAAATGGCCTTCTTTTTGCCAGCTGTAATGGCTTTACTGATATAGTTACATTCTTGTTGAGGCATGGGGCAGATGTGAACTACTCTGATGAGGTTGTTTATTTCATTACATACCTATTTACCATGTTATATCATCTTCCTTTTATTAGAATGCAGGCATTTAAACCAACTTCTCTGTATTTTATCCCATTCATAAATCTGAGCCAAAAAATGGACCTTTCCTTGGTTTATTTATTATTTAAATGTTTAAAACAAAGAAATATTGATTTTGTGTTTTTACATTTGCTTGTGGCATATAATTATAATCAAATCAATCTGAAGACACCATCTTTGGAAGTGAGCTAGCTAAGACAGCTTCATGTCTACCTATCTTAAGAATGAATATTTGGGAATGAGCTACCTAAGACAGATTCATGTCTACTCATCTTAACAAGCCATCTTTGGGAAGTGAGCTAAGGAAGACAGGTTCATGTCTACTCATCTTAACAAGCCATCTTTGGGAAGTGAGCTACCTAAGACAGGTTCAGTTCTACCCATCTTAAGAAGCCTTCTTGGAAAGTGAGCTTCCTAACACAGGTTCAATTCTACCCATGTTAACAAGCTATCTTGGGAAGTGAGCTACCTAAGACAGGTTCAATTCTACCCATCTTAACAAGCTATCTTGGGAAGTGAGCTACCTAAGACAGGTTCAGTTCTACCCATCTTACAAAGCCACCATGGAAAGTGAGCTACCTAAGACAATTTCATGTCTATCAGTCTTAATAAGTAATCTTTGGGAAGTGAGGTTTATATCTGCCCATCTTAAGAAGCCATCTGTGAGAAGGGAGCTACCCAAGACAGGTTCATGTCTTCCATTCTTAAGAAGTCAGCTTTGGAAAGTGAACTACCTAAGGTAGGTTTGTGTCTACTGTCTTAAGAAGCCATCCTTTGGAAGTGTACTACCTAAAAAAGGTTCAAGTTTACCAATTTTAAGAAGCCATCTTTAGAAATCAAGCTACCTAAGACAGGCTCAAATCTACCTGTCTTAAGGAGACATCTTCGGGAAGCAAGCTAAGGTAGGTTCATGTTTACCTGTCGTAAGAAACCATCATTGTGAAGTGAGCTGCCTAAGGCAGAGTATTAGATACTTCAAGGACAAATCTAAAAAAAAACAAGAATTTAATACGAGTTGTGGCAAGTGCAGATTGAAAGCAGATGGAAAGGTCTTACTTTGGTTGTACATGACTTGAATAAGATGTAAACTTTACTGTGACATGACTGTGTATGCATCAGTTTGCAAATTTTACCTGCAGATGCCTGATCCAATACACAATTGGGGACATCTACTTTGTCTCATGTCTTTTGAACTTCCTTTCAAAAAGCATCTGTGTTAAGGCAAATGAACCATCACTTTACCTTTAATGAAATCGACTCTTCAGTATGCTACCAAACTATCCCTCCAGTCCTGCACTTATTGTCATTTTTAGGCCCAAATATGAAACCTTGTATGAAAGGAACCAAATTTCAATGCATCTTTTGGCATACAAACTTGCTCGTATATAGAAGTTGCATATATCAATCTGGCCAATACTGCAAAATTCTCCATCCCCCAGTGGTGGCTTTTAAAATCTCCAAAAAAAATATTTGATCTTTGCCAATTCAAGAAATCCTCTATAAATTCTCACATTTTTAAAAAGGAAATTCAATGAAATAAGAACCTCCTATCATGGCTGTACTTCCGTATAGTTAGGCAGATTGAATATGGAAACGTGGCTGCAGCTGCTGTTGCACCACACAACACAATCTCAAGCCAGTTACTGGATACAGTCCCTATTTTTTCTGCAAAACTTAGTCATACTTTTGTGTTAGCACTGTATAGAAACCCCTCAGAAAGACTGTTTCATTAATTTTATTGATTCTCTTTAGAAGCTGAAAGCCTTGCAAGACCTTAAATTTTACTGCCATTCATATCCCACAAGAAACATGACTTGTTCATAAAATCCAGAAAGAGTATCTTGTACTGTTGGCTACATAGTCATATTGGTATAAATGATAAGGAGAGAGGAGATAAATCATCTAAAGCTCTCCTGTCATTACCCATTTCTGAATGAAAGATTCCTTGTAGTGACTTGAAGTATTATATTGATCTGGATGTTTTATGTACTTTGCAAAATATGTGGAATGAAAACTCCACATACAAGCTTCAAGACATCGTACTAATTACTGGAGTGGCATGCCTCATAGAGAACAATTGGCAGAGATGAGGTGGTATTCTGTCACTGACATATAGGACACACATGACCCATGCTTCATCATACAGGGAGAACCTTAACCAATATGTATACATCGCCAGTGCTCACTAACAGTGGAACACATTCCTGTCAAGTGCATCAATTTCCACTCTGGGAGAAACAAGTGGTTTTATTTGTGAATGTGTGTAAAAAGCTTTTAGATGATGTGCCACCAGAGACAGTCATGGACTTTCTAAAAGAATATGGTTTATATACCAAAATTGGACCCAATATTCAAAAGATTTTACCTTTGTCATATTTTAGTTTGTTTTATATACACTATGATTAGTCATTTTTCATCGAGTTCACATTTTTGCAGATTTCTTCTTTGCTACAGGCCACAAATTATAAGACCCAACAAACAGCGATATGTCTGTTGAAACAATAGGACCCCTTCCCCAATCCATGAATTTAAGTTTGGACAGAAATTTCATATTTTCAGAATCATGAAAATTGATACCCACAAAAATAAATAAATTCTCTGTACCTTAAGAATGTGTACTTCTTTACCTGTTGTCATTTATCTTATCTTATAGGAGTAAATGTTTACTTCTTTACCTGTTGTCTTTTATTTTGTCTTATAGGAGTAAATGTTTACTTCTGTACCTGTTGTCTTTTATCTTATCTTAACGGAGTAAATGTTTACTTCTACCTGTTGTCTTTTATCTTGTCTTATAGGAGTAAATGTTTACTTCTTTACCTGTTGTCTTTTATCGTGTCTTATAGGAGTAAATGTTTACTTCTTTACCTGTTGTCTTTTATCTTGTCTTATGGTAGTAAATGTTTACTTACTTACCTGTTGTCATGTGTCTTATCTTGTAGGAGTTCACTTGTTTACCTAATGTCATTTGTCTTATAGGAGTAAATGTTACTTCTTTATCCATTGTCTTTTAACGTATCTTATAGAAGTAAATGTTTTCTTCTTTACCTCTTGTCTTTTATCTGCTCTTATAGGAATACATGTTTACTTCTTTACCTCTTGTCTTTTATCTGCTCTTATAGGAATAAATGTTTACTTCTCTACCTGTTGTCATGCATCATATAGGAATAAATGTTTACTTCTTTACCTGTTGTCATGCATCATATAGGAATAAATGTTTACTTCTTTACCTGATGTTTTTTATTTTATCTTCTAGGTGTAACTTTTTATCTTCTCAGAGATATTATATTAGCAATTTAAAAAAATTTTTTTTTACCATTTTTAGTACCATATTTTTGCTCGGGACTATATAGTCAGGATTGTGATGATATACCATTAAACCCTATACATACATTTATACATATATGATATTTAAAGCAGATTTAATTGTACCTGTTAGTCTTACTATCTTGTCTATACTCCAAAGTCACATCAGAATAAAGTATACAGTCACATCAGAATACAAAGAGATCTCATGAATACAAATGTCATATTTAATTTCATACATAGTATGGCAAATACTCCAGCTCTGATTGACTAACAACAGGGATTTATTTTAGGACAGTATGAATTTCCTCTTGACTCAGAGATACTATAGCTGGCTACAGTCATTGTACCTGTTCAGCAAGCACTATTTCCAAGTGTCAACTTCATATAATGTCACATTACATAATGTGAAATACTAAATCTGTTATAGCCTTCTCCTTTGGGAACTGTTCTCCTACATTGTTGTTTGGTGGAGTAATGTGCCCTTGCCTTTGACTTGGGCACTATACAGACAACACTACTGGTGAACGGTTCCATCAGGAGAACTTAATAATATAGTATTACATGTATACCAAAGGATGATTACAGGGAAATTGATTCATTATTCCTGATTTCTCAGTCATCAGATGAGGTGTCAGAGCTGAGCCATTCAACACAGATCTTTATGCAGCAAATCTTGCACGTTAGAAAAACTGATTTATAGCATTTAATGAAGTATTTTGATGGCTTTGTATTGAATTAGTAGTTAATTTTGTTCTCAACTTGACTTCTAGATCATAGTATGCTTCAACTTTGTTGAAATTTCAAAAGAGTGAATAAACCACTTTACCCTTGACCTGCAGCTCCTTTATTTTACTCACTGGACCTAGCGCCCTGATGTATGCCGCATACAACAGTCCTTTATTTTACAGACTGGACCTAGTGCCCTGATGTATGCCACATACAACAGTCCTTTATTTTACAGACTGGACCTAGCGCCCTGATGTATGCCGCATACAACAGTCCTTTATTTTACAGACTGGACCTAGCGCCCTGATATATGCCGCATACAAGTCCTTTATTTTACAGACTGGACCTAGCGCCCTGATGTATGCCACATACAAGTCCTTTATTTTACAGACTGGACCTAGCACCCGGATGTATGCCACATACAAGTCCTTTATTTTACAGACTGGACCTAGTGCCCTGATGTATGCTGCATACAACAGTCCTTTATTTTACAGACTGGACCTAGCGCCCTGATATATGCCGCATACGACAGTCCTTTATTTTACAGACTGGAACTAGCGCCCTGATATATGCTGCATACAACAGTCCTTTATTTTATGGACTGAAACTAGCACCCTGATATATGCTGCATACAACAGTCCTTTATTTTACAGACTGGAACTAGCACCCTGATGTATGCTGCATACAACAGTCCTTTATTTTACAGACTGGACTTATTGTCCTGATGTATGCTGCATACAATAGTCCTTTATTTTACAGACTGGACCTATTGCCCCTATGTATGCTGCATACAACAGTCCTTTATTTTACAGACTGGACCTAGTGCCCTGATGTATGCTGCATACAACAGTCCTTTATTTTACAGACTGGAACTAGCGCCCTGATATATGCTGCATACAACAGTCCTTTATTTTATGGACTGAAACTAGCACCCTGATATATGCTGCATACAACAGTCCTTTATTTTACAGACTGGAACTAGCACTCTGATGTATGCTGCATACAACAGTCCTTTATTTTACAGACTGGACTTATTGTCCTGATGTATGCTGCATACAATAGTCCTTTATTTTACAGACTGGACCTATTGCCCCTATGTATGCTGCATACAACAGTCCTTTATTTTACAGACTGGACCTATTGCCCTGATGTATGCTGCATACAACAGTCCTTTATTTTACAGACTGGAACTAGCGCCCTGATATATGCTGCATACAACAGTCCTTTATTTTAAAGACTGGACCTAGTGCCCTGATGTATGCTGCATACAACAGTCCTTTATTTTACAGACTGGAACTAGCGCCCTGATGTATGCTGCATACAACAGTCCTTTATTTTACAGACTGGAACTAGAGCCTTGATGTATGCTGCATACAACAGTCCTTTATTTTACAGACTGAACCTATTGCCCTTATGTATGCTGCATACAACAGTCCTTTATTTTACAGACTGGAACTAGAGCCCTGATGTATGCTGCATACAACAGTCCTTTATTTTACAGACTGGACCTATTACCCTGATGTATGCTGCATACAACAGTCCTTTGTTTTACAGACTGGACCTATTGCCCTGATGTATGCTGCATACAACAGTCCTTTATTTTACAGACTGGAACTAGCGCCCTGATGTATATTGCATACAACAGTCCTTTATTTTACAGACTGGAACTAGCACCCTGATGTATGCTGCATACAACAGTCCTTTATTTTACAGACTGGAACTAGAGCCCTGATATATGCTGCATACAACAGTCCTTTATTTTACAGACTGGACCTATTTCCCCTATGTATGCTGCATACAACAGTCCTTTATTTTACAGACTGGAACTAGAGCCTTGATGTATGCTGCATACAACAGTCCTTTATTTTACAAACTGAACCTATTGCCCTGATGTATGCTGCATACAAGTCCTTTATTTTACAGACTGGAACTAGCGCCCTGATATATGCTGCATACAACAGTCCTTTATTTTACAGACTGGACCTAGTGCCCTGATGTATGCCACATACAACAGTCCTTTATTTTACAGACTGGACCTAGTGCCCTGATGTATGCTGCATACAACAGTCCTTTATTTTACAGACTGGACCTAGCACCCTGATGTATGCTGCATACAACAGTCCTTTATTTTACAGATTGGACCTAGCGCCCTGATATATGCTGCATACAACAGTACTTTATTTTACAGACTGGAACTAGCGCCCTGATATATGCTGCATACAACAGTCCTTTATTTTATGGACTGAAACTAGCACCCTGATATATCCTGCATACAACAGTCCTTTATTTTACAGACTGGAACTAGCACCCTGATGTATGCTGCATACAACAGTCCTTTATTTTACAGACTGGACTTATTGTCCTGATGTATGCTGCATACAATAGTCCTTTATTTTACAGACTGAACCTATTGCCCCTATGTATGCTGCATACAACAGTCCTTTATTTTACTCACTGGACCTATTGCCCTGATGTATGCTGCATACAACAGTCCTTTATTTTACAGACTGAACCTATTGCCCTGATGTATGCTGCATACAACAGTCCTTTATTTTACAGACTGGAACTAGCGCCCTGATATATGCTGCATACAACAGTCCTTTATTTTACAGACCGGACCTAGTGCCCTGATGTATGCTGCATACAACAGTCCTTTATTTTACAGACTGGAACTACCGCCCTGATGTATGCTGCATACAACAGTCCTTTATTTTACAGACTGGAACTAGAGCCTTGATGTATGCTGCATACAACAGTCCTTTATTTTACAGACTGAACCTATTGCCCTTATGTATGCTGCATACAACAGTCCTTTATTTTACAGACTGGAACTAGAGCCCTGATGTATGCTGCATACAACAGTCCTTTATTTTACAGACTGGACCTATTGCCCTGATGTATGCTGCATACAACAGTCCTTTATTTTACAAACTGGAACTAGCGCCCTGATGTATACTGCATACAACAGTCCTTTATTTTACAGACTGGAACTAGCACCCTGATGTATGCTGCATACAACAGTCCTTTATTTTACAGACTGGACCTATTGTCCTTATGTATGCTGCATACAACAGTCCTTTATTTTACAGACTGGAACTAGCGCCCTGATATATGCTGCATACAACAGTCCTTTATTTTACAGACTGGACCTATTTCCCCTATGTATGCTGCATACAACAGTCCTTTATTTTACAAACCAGAACTAGCGCCCTGATGTATGCTGCATACAACAGTCCTTTATTTTACAGACTGAACCTATTGCCCTGATGTATGCTGCATACAAGTCCTTTATTTTACAGACTGGAACTAGCGCCCTGATATATGCTGCATACAACAGTCCTTTATTTTACAGACTGAACCTATTGCCCTGATGTATGCTGCATACAAGTCCTTTATTTTACAGACTGGAACTAGCGCCCTGATATATGCTGCATACAACAGTCCTTTATTTTACAGACTGAACCTATTGCCCTTATATATGCTGCATACAACAGTCCTTTAGTTTACAGACTGGAACTAGCGCCCTGATGTATGCTGCATACAACAGTCCTTTATTTTACAGACTGAACCTATTGCCCTGATGTATGCTGCATACAACAGTCCTTTATTTTACAGACTGGAACTAGTGCCCTGATGTATGCTGCATACAACAGTCCTTTATTTTACAGATTGAACCTATTGCCCTTATGTATGCTGCATACAACAGTCCTTTATTTTACAGACTGGAACTAGAGCCCTGATGTATGCTGCATACAACAGTCCTTTATTTTACAGACTGGACCTATTACCCTGATGTATGCTGCATACAACTGTCCTTTATTTTGCAGACTGGAACTAGAGCCTTGATGTATGCTGCATACAACAGTCCTTTATTTTACAGACTGGAACTAGTGCCCAGATGTATGCTGCATACAACAGTCCTTTATTTTACAGACTGGAACTAGTGCCCTGATGTATGCTTTATTTTACAGACGGGAACTAGTGCCCTGATGTACGCTGCATACAACAGTCATGCTGCCAGTGTCAAGGTACTGCTAGAGTTTGGGGCTGACGTGACTCTTGAAAATGTAGACCACTACACAGCACTGGACCTTGCTGTAGGACAAGGTCATAAAACAGGTATAGGTAAACGAGGAGAAAATGAGGTTCATAAACAATGAACATTATTAAATTATTGTAAACAGACCCAGTCTTCCAGTTAGGCAGGTAAAGAATGGTGCATGCCCCGCCACTTTTTCTAACCTTCAGTTTTCACCCCATCCCTATTTCATATGTTACACTGCTGCTACATGTTTTTTTCCAGTACTGTGCTCATCCCAGACTGGCATGATGTCTCTGTACCATGTTACTCATAGTGTACCATGGTGACCATGCCCCTCTCAGGCTGGAATGATGTTTCTGTACCATGTTACAGTGTACCATGCCCTTCCCAGACTGGCATGATATCTCTGCAGCATGTTACAGTGCACCATGCACCCCCTTGGCTGGCATGATGTTTCTGTACCATGTTACAGTGTACTGTCTGGAATCATCTTTCAGTATATACCAATATAGTGCTATATAAACTAGTGCCCTCCCAGACATCGACAGAAAAACATTTGCAGATAAAAAATGGCTTTGTTTATCAAGACGAGAATAAAAAATACATGCTAATTAATGTTAGATAAGTCATTCAGTAATAAGTGATATGTGTTTAAGGTTATAACTTTTTCAAAGCAGGTGTCAGTAGATGAGATTGGCATTCAACCAGTTTCATGTAGTTGGCAAAGTGTTAGGAGACTCAGTCCAGAAAAATCTCTATGGACAATTCAATTAAAGTCAGATTTGAACTAGAGTTTTGTGAAGAAGATACCAGTACCCTTAATTTGGGACCTGAGGTAGTTTATGAGGTGCACGTCATTTCAGAGGTAATCACTATGCACACCTGCAGGCACACAGTGCACTGGTTTACATTCCAAAATATTCTCACCAGATCTGTTTGGGGTTTTTTTACGTTGTTTTATTCATCTGGCCCTATAGAGTGTGTGTGCCACACATGCACAAGTACATGTTTCAAGTGTGAAGGACCTCATTGAGAAAGGAGCCAACAGTCCAGAAAATCTGCATTGCTGCAAAGCAGTAGTTCAGGGCAGGGAGAGACACATAAAACAGCATGTTTGTATGCATCTGACTGTTTGCTGGGGAGAGGGAGGGAACAAAAGAGGGATGGTCTGGTTAGCAATGGTTAAAAAATGTCCGGAAAAGAATTGCAGTCATTTATTTCATTAACTGTCTATTTGATAAAGAGATTAGAGCCCTACAAGTGAACTAAACATGACTGCAGAAGGATATTGAAAATAAACTCTTTCTTCTCCTCTTTGTAAATAAACTTCCTCTGCAGACTGGCCGGATATTTTTTGACCTAGTTTAGTTATACTAATTATGATCAAACCTCCTTAAACTAACTATTCCAAAGAAACAGTCACAATCTATGGTCCCAAGTGTCTAGTTTTGGGGAGTTGCACTGTGTATATTACATGTTGTTATACATTCATATTCATAACAAAACAACACAAATTGGACTCTTCACCCTTGTTACAAATTTTGATATTATATGTGTAATATCTTATGCTTTCACACAGGGATTATGTGTGATACACAAGCCACAAGTGTGATACACTAGGCTTGAAAATTAAGTCATTCTTTTTAACAAATCATTAAAATTGTACATTTGTGTAATAAATTTATTACAAATATCTAATAATTCCAATACTTTGCTTGCCCTGTCTTGCTTTATTTGGAAATTCTTTTACTTCTTTAATAAATTTTATGTGAAATAATCACTAAATAACATTCTAAAAATTATGCTTTTTAAACAATTGTTTTCTTCAGTTCAACAAGTGATTGAGAGACACATGCTGTCCCTGTTGGAAGGAGTTACGTGAAGCACACGATGGATACATTCAATAGACATGGTATTCAAGGTGGATAGAAGGGAGGACCATATATCCTGTTTAAGTGGAATTCAATGTCGTATTGCATTTCACCATACATCCTGTTTAATTGGAATTCAGTGTCATATTGCATTTCACTATACATCCTGTTAAAATGGAATTCAGTGTCATATTGCATTTCACCATACATCCTGTTTAAGTGTAATTCAGTGTCATATTGCATTTCACCATATATCCTGTTTAAGTGGAATTCAATGTCATATTGCATTTCACCATACATCCTGTTTAAGTGGAATTCAATGTCATATTGCATTTCACCATATATCCTGTTTAAGTGGAATTCAATGTCATATTGCATTTCACCATATATCCTGTTTAAGTGGAATTCAATGTCATATTGCATTTCACCATACATCCTGTTTAAGTGGAATTCAGTGTCATATTGCATTTCACCATACATCCTGTTTAAGTGGAATTCAATGTCATATTGCATTTCACCACTGAATGTGCCGTTATGTATTGACAGGTCCAAGAGAGCATTATTCTGGGTTTTGTTTGATTTGGATGTTGTTGCCTATGGGTCCATGTAAAAATTTGCTTTTCAATTTTATTTTAATGATACTTAATCTTACAATTTGAGATGTTATCTTGGAAAACATGAAGAACTGCATAAATCTTACTTGGTATTATTTTTTGTCTCGTTAGCTTTAGCCCAAGTAAGATATAATTATCAATCAGTTGGGCCACAATGGTCTCAGTATCAGACAATGGTCTCAGTATCAGCATCAACAAATGTTTAAGGTTTAGGTTAAAGTTTCTCTCCATGATCATAAGTTACCTCCCTTGAAGGGATAACTATCAAGCATGGAAGTTACCATCCCTTGAAGGGGTAACTATCGAGCATGGAAGTTACCATCCCTTGAAGGGGTAACTATCAAGCATGGAAGTTACCATCCCTTGTAGGGATAACTATCAAGCATGGAAGTGACCATCCCTTGAAGGGATAACTATCAAGCATGGAAGTTACCATCCCTTGAAGGGATAACTATCAAGCATGGAAGTGACCATCCCTTGAAGGGATAACTATCAAGCATGGAAGTTACCATCACTTTAAGGGATAACTATCAAGCATGGAAGTTACCATCACTTTAAGGGATAACTATCAAGCATGGAAGTTACCATCCCTTGTAGGGATAACTATCAAGCATGGAAGTGACCATCCCTTGAAGGGATAACTATCAACCATGGAAGTGACCATCCCTTGAAGGGATAACTATCAAGCATGGAAGTGACCATCCCTTGAGGGGATAACTATCAAGCATGGAAGTGACCATCCCTTGTAGGGATAACTATCAAGCATGGAAGTGACCATCCCTTGAAGGGATAACTATCAAGCATGGAAGTTACCATCCCTTGAAGGGATAACTATCAAGCATGGAAGTTACCATCCCTTGAAGGGATAACTATCAAGCATGGAAGTGACCATCCCTTGTAGGGATAACTATCAAGCATGGAAGTTACCATCCCTTGAAGGGATAACTATCAAGCATGGAAGTTACCATCCCTTGTAGGGATAACTATCAAGCATGGAAGTGACCATCCCTTGAAGGGATAACTGTCAAGCATGGAAGTGACCATCCCTTGAAGGGATAACTATCAAGCATGGAAGTTACCATCCCATGAAGGGGTAACTATCAAGCATGGAAGTTACCATCCCTTGAAGGGGTAACTATCAAGCATGGAAGTTACCATCCCTTGAAGGGATAACTATCGAGCATGGAAGTTACCATCCCTTGAAGGGATAACTATCGAGCATGGAAGTGACCATCCCTTGAAGGGATAACTATCAAGCATGGAAGTGACCATCCCTTGTAGGGATAACTATCAAGCATGGAAGTTACCATATCTTGTAGGGATAACTATCAAGCATGGAAGTTACCATCCCTTGAAGGGATAACTATCAAGCATGGAAGTTACCATCCCTTGAAGGGATAACTATCGAGCATGGAAGTGACCATCCCTTGAAGGGATAACTATCAAGCATGGAAGTGACCATCCCTTGAAGTAAACTATCAAGCATGGAAGTGACCATCCCTTGTAGGGATAACTATCAAGCATGGAAGTTACCATCCCTTGAAGGGATAACTATCAAGCATGGAAGTGACCATCCCTTGAAGGGGTAACTATCAAGCATGGAAGTTACCATCCCATGAAGGGATAACTATCAAGCATGGAAGTTACCATCCCTTGTAGGGATAACTGTCAAGCATGGAAGTTACCATCCCTTGTAGGGATAACTATCAAGCATGGAAGTTACCATCCCATGAAGGGGTAACTATCAAACATGGAAGTTACCATCCCTTGTAGGGATAACTATCAAGCATGGAAGTTACCATCCCTTGTAGGGATAACTATCAAGCATGGAAGTTACCATCCCTTGTAGGGATAACTATCAAGCATGGAAGTTACCATCCCTTGTAGGGATAACTATCAAGCATGGAAGTTACGATCCCATGAAGGGGTAACTATCAAGCAATGGAATGTCATGTCAGTAAGCATTACCCTTTCATCTTCATGTACCCCTGTGCTCCCTCTGAACCACAGACAAGGTCAAAGTTATTTAAAAATCTTGGTCAAGTTTTTTTTTCTCCAAACGTTTTTATTGTTTCCTGTACAAATTGACAATGGGATTGGACCATATGTTATCACAAAATTAAAGTCTTCTCCCTTACAATTACACATACAAATCACCAACATAGATTCAAAATATTACATATAGTTCAGTGGTGTAAAAATAAAGATGGTCGAGAAAGAGAGAGAGTTAGTGATTTTTATTTCTGTCAATGGTTATATTACAATTTATATCACATCTGTAAGTTTGTTTATATAGAGTATAATACAGAAATCAACTATGCTTGGAAAGAAGTAATGGTTCCCACTGTTCCCAAATTATCATGAAACTTTCTTTTCTGTCTGATTTGACTGCTATGTATTTTTCTAATATATAATATTCTTTAAGAAACTTTTAAGGCCATTTAATTTAGGTATGTCTCTTTTCATCATGTATGTATGTGTACATGTAGTACTTGGTAAGAAGAATAATAAAATATAAAGGTTTTTCATTCAATTGCTCCACATCTGTATCTCCAAATAAAACCATTCTGGCGCTTGGAGTAACTGCTATTTTTAGTACATCTAGAATCCAGTGGGAAACATCACTCCATAATCTATTAACCACATTACATTCCCAAAATAAATGCACTATTGTTTCTGGTGAACCATTACAAAAGGTACATCTATCAGTATCATTAGCATGTATTTTATGCAAAAATGTATTTATCAGTAGAATTCTCTGTATAACATGAGATTGAAACCATTATAATTTTGAATTTGTTGTTACTTTAATTACTTCAGAATATGTATTTGGCCAATAGTGACTAGTGAAGTTGAAATTTTATTGCCGTCTTTATTCATAGGTTGGTGAAACATTTGAGTTCAAAAGTAATCTATAAAAATCTTTATCACTGTGAAGAATAATTTTTAATTGGTGAGGGATAAAAGGTCCGACATTCGTGCCTGTATTCCGTTTTAGATTGAATTTTCTATATAATGACCTTATAGTCGGAATGACACCTTGGAGGACAAGAAAATTTGCGTTGATGTTGTACTTTTCTTTAAAGCTTTCAAATTTAAGAAAACTTCCCTGGTATGTAAGCACATCACTAATATATATAATATTATGTTCAATCCAGTTCTTGTACACGACAGGTACTTTGTTTACTCTTATTAGTGTGTTCATCCACAAGGTTGTTGACATAAGATCTTCTCCTGTTTGAAGTATATTTCTTTGTATTAAAAGTTTCCAAGCCAATAAAACATCACACCAAAACATATTATTTGTCTCCTTTGATAATTTATCTGTATAATCATCTCATAATATGTTGATGTTTTTGATCTTGCATATTTCATATTCAAACAAGTGAACATAATTTCTTGTTCTAAGAATTCTACAAATCCAAGTTATTTTTTATGGATAATATAAATATTTTAATATTTATCATTGCTAATCCTTCTTTGTGGATGTTCTGAAACATAATCTCTCTTTTAATTCTATCTACTTTTGACTTCCATATAAATGTGTCAAATATTTCATTCAGTTCCCTAATAACATTTTGTGGAGGGTTTGGCAACAAGATGAACAAATGGTTTATTTTGGAATCACTAAGGTTTTCAAAACTGTTATTTTGCCCATTGGTGTTAGGGTTTGTTTTGACTAATTCCTCAGAAACTTCTTCATCATGTGTGTGTTTTTCTTTAAAAATGTATCTGTACCATTTGATTTAAGTTGACTGAGAACTTTATACCCAATAGAGTAAATTCAGTAACCCATTGCAGTTTTAAACTATGATGAAAGGTTTCTGCACTATACTTCTTACTTCCTATCCAGACTGCCTTTGTTTTGGTAATATTGAGTTTCAGGCCTGAGATCCTCGCAAATAAATCTAATACATCAATGGAAGATTTAAGAGATTCGAAAGATCCATCAAGAATCAAAGTAGTATCATCTGCTAAATGTGAGAGTAAATATTCTGTTTCATTCAGTTTAATACCTTTTATATTCTTATTGTTTTTTAACAAGATGGACAAAATTTCTGCACATATTAAAAAAAGATATAGAGATAGTGGATCACCCTGTCTACAGCCTCTAAAAGTATAGAAAAATCCAATATAAAGCCATTCTAACACACTCCTGAAGAGATATTACAAAAACGAGTTTTTACCCACTGTCTTATCATCCATCCAAAGTTATAAAAGGTTAGAACCTTATGAATGAATTTCCATGAAATGGAATCAAAAGCTTTTTCAAAATCAATTAATACTATGATACCAGGCAGATGTAATTCTTCAGTGATATGCATTATATCATAAATAATCCTTGTATTTTAACCAATATATCTTCCTTTAACAAAACCAGTTTGGTCATCAGATATTATACCATTCAGTAATGACTTTATTCTTTTGGCAATACATCCTGATACTAATTTGTAGATGACATTAAGTAATGATATAGGGCACCAGTTTTGTAAACATTGTTTTGGTTTATCTTCCTTAGGTATACAAGTTATAATTCCTTGTCACAAAACTGTTGAAAAAAAAATCCATTTTCATAATTTGTATGCTTCGATCATTGCTCTGACTACAAATTCCCCAATATTAATCCAGAAGATTTTTTAGAATTCTGCCATGAAACCATCTGATCTAGGACATTTGTTATTTTTCCTATTTTGTAGACAATCTAAAGTCTCTTTCTGGGTAATTTTCCTTTGCTAATTTTGAAGACTGATTTGATCTAACTTAGGAATGCTATAATTTTGTAGAAGATCATTTAAATCTCTGTCGTCTATCTCATTTTCCTTTTTTTATAGTTTTTCATAAAAATCCTGAACTTCTTTAAGAATATCAAATTGATTTGTTATAATATAATTTTCGTCCTTAATTATTTTTGTAATTGTTCTTGACACATAATTTCTACTTTCTAGGTGGCAAAAGTATCTTGTTGGTTTCTCTTCCTCCTCCACCCATTTCACCTTTGACCGGATTAAGTTTACCTTGTCAAACTTTTTCTAATTCTTTCTTTTTTGATTCTAATAACTCTAAAACAGTATTTTCAACAGAAATACTATTCTCTCAAGACTGTATTTCATGAATGAGTTCTTGTTGTTTTATTCTACATTTCTTTTTAATGAAACATATGAAATGGTTTTACGAGTTACCATCAAAAGAGTATCTAGAAATAACAAGTCTGATATAGTTAGTTTTATATCTGTGTTTTATATATTTTCAATATTTCCATCATAATCTAATGAAGCATGTTGTAATTTTATCCTCTGAATGCAATTTTTAATTTTATTTACATATTTAGTATCTTCAAGAAGGCTGCTATTAAATTTCCACAAACCCTTACCTCTAATAAAATCATTTGAGCATAGGTTTAATATTATCATAGAGTGGTCAGATCTATAACTTGATTCAATTGTTATTATGTCTACTTTAAGCATAAAAAAGAAATCTAATCTAGCTTGTTTCAAAGGATTTTTATCTCTCCATGTATCGTATATACTCGCGTATAAGCCGGGTCCAAATGCAAACAATATAGACCCTGATCTGCCATCGCATAATGCGCCGGCAGATCAGGATCTATGTTGTTTGTTCTACTGATTAGTCCTTACAAACTGCATAGACACAGATCTGCCAGCACATTATGCAACAGCAGGTCTGGGTCTATGCAGTTTGCAGTTGGTATCGGATTACACATGAGTATACATGGTATATCTCGTTAAATATGGATTTAGTCCACTAAATGGGTCTACAAGACCAAAGGTATCTTTCATACTCAATAATAAATTTCTAGCATTAAGATTATTTATATTTTTATAATTATAGCGGTCTAATTCAGGATCTTGAACCAAATTTAAATCGCCACAAATGATAATTGGATCATTTTCGTATTCACTTATAATATCATTAATACTGTTGTAAAAGTCTGGACAATTATTATATGGCCCGAAGATATTAATTAGCGAGAAATCCTTTTCATCTATTTTTATGTCAAGTGCAATCAAATTACCATCAGGCTCCCTTTTGCAATCTTTTATATCATATTCAAAATTATTAATAATTAAAATGCAAACTCTTCTTGAATTGGACATATAACAGCTAAAGAAACATTCAAAGCCCCATTGAGCTCTAATATATATTTTATCTTCAGTAAAAAGTGTATCCTGTAAACAATATATGTGACACTGCTTTCTCCTAAGGTAATCAAACACCTCCTTGCATGTTTCCCAATCTCCTAATCCACAACAGTTTGCAGATAATATTTTAATGTTTGTGTTTTCCATTTTTTAATTTAAAAAAGTGTAAACTCTTGACCAAGTAAAGTATACATAGTTGTGGCTTACCATACACAATACTATCAATAACTTTTGACTTTTTAAAACAATTTCAGACAAAACCATCTTTTTCATATATACCAGAAATACATCAACTCCATACATGCAAAAGAAATATCTTCATCTCTCTGACTCAAACACAGGAATAAAATGTAAAAAGAATGAATAAAACATGACAAGAAATCACAAGAAAAAACAACAACAAAAATATCAAAAGCATATTTTGTCAAAAAATGTGGGCTAATGTCAAGTTTATTTTAATAAATAAATAGGCACATATTATCCTTTGGTTTAGTGAAGGTGTAAAAAAAAAAAAATAACAGAAAGAAGCTAATGTTATTCTGTATGGTCATAGTTAAAATGGTCCCAAACCCTGTGAGTGAAAGTTATCACACTTAGACTGTAGAGACAGGACCCCCTACCCTATCTCTGATCTTTGGCAAGGCCAAGGACATCTGAAAATCTTTTTCAAGTTTTCAGTTTAAGTTTTACTGTATGGTCTTAAGATTTCAACCCTTGGGGGGAATACCTAAAATATTTGGATTGTAAAATTTGGAAGTGCTGCTGTTGCATATTCATTCATCCCTATCCTCGGTCTGACCCAAATGTGAGGTCAAGGTCATTTGATACTGAAAACGTATGTATTATGTGGTGAACAGGCAGGACATATCATTCCTTGGAATTCTTGTTTTGGTAGCCAAATTGTTGAGATTATACACGTTTTGCTGTATGCAAATGCTTGCTAGAGAGAGATTTTGACTAGACTGTGTCTTGTACCATCGTATGATACCTAGCTCAAAGGTCAAGATCATATAGCATGGACAAATTTAACATTGTAACTAATCTTTGTAGGACCTATTTTCATATTTGGTCTGTAGCTTTTGTACTACTGTATTGAGATATTTTCATAATGCTTTACCTTCATATTCATTACGACTATGTTGTTGACGATGTGGTAAAGTCCTTTGCAAAAAGGTTAAGGTTAAGCAAGGGAAAATGTAACTTTTTCAGCTGTTTCAGTTTGACTGGTTTCTTTGTCTGGCTGAACACTTTCAAACTATTGAAAATATATTGATGAAACTTTACTCAGATATACATGATGACCAGACACTGCATCACATACATTAACATAGGAAGATTCCAGGTTCAAAAGTCAAGTTCAGAGGAAAGGAAAATATAACATAGTTACTGTTTATGTGGCTTGTATGTTAACTTTAGAACTACTTGAGAAATTTTAATGAAACTTTTCTCAGGTATACATCATGACAAAATTTTGTGTCAAGTATCTTATGTCTCTAACTCAAAGGTCAAGGTTATCACATTAGAAATTTCAAAATATAGATGGATCAAGTTATATTTGCTTTACTCTCAGATCATTCAACAGCAGAATTTGCAAGATGCAACATTTCATTATTATTCTGGTTTGGTTTAGTTTAAGGCTCATTTTTGGCTTGGAACTCAAAAACCTATGGCATGCTGTCTAATCTTGTTATATATTTAGCTCTTGTGGCCTTTTGACCTTGAAAGGTCAGTCAAGATAAGTAAAGGGATATAACTCAAATTCTAATTCTGAAAGGAAATATTACCTCCCTTGATATAGTTTGACGGCATTTACTTAGCCCTTAAACCAATATGTAATCATTTAAATAGAATATGCTCATCAAAGGTAATTGCTTAATTTTTTTAGTAAAAAATATTTTATTAATTTTTTAATCCATTCCTTTTAAGAGATAAAAAGAAAAAAGAATTAAAACATTTATAATTAAGATTACATGTATTTAGGGGAGCAGCGGTGGCTCAGTGGTTAGCATGCCAGACTCCTGACCGAAAGGCTGCGGGTTCAAATCCTACCATTGAACCAGCCTGGGTCAGCTACCGTGGTGTGTCCTTGGGCAAGGCATTTTATTTCAATTCCCTCGGCACTAAATAATCTACTTGTGTTGCTGTGCCATAAAACACCAAACCAAACCAAACCAAACCATGTATTTAGAGGGATATCGGTATTGTCTTATACTCATTAAAAGGAACTTAATTATCAATATCTCAAGTTATATTCATCCCTTTGATCCTGTTTAATGCAGTATTACCTGAACACTGCCATGTTATGTTCATCCATTTAATCCTGTTTAATGTAGTATGACCTGAACACTCACATGTTATGTTCATCCCAATGATCCTGTTTAATGTAGTATTACCTGAACACTCCAAGTTATGTTCATCCCTTTGATCCTGTTTAATGTAGTATTACCTGAACACTTCAAGTTATGTTCATCCCTTTGATCCTGTTTAATGTAGTATTACCTGAACTTTCCAATCCATCTGTATTCTCAATACTTTGATTTAGATTTTGGATTTTCACTTTCAGAACAAGACTTCCTTGAGAAATATTTTTCCATCCCTTTATTCACTGAAAGGGTAATCATTGGAATTATTACACTGTTTCAAGGAATGATGACACTGTTTGAATGGAATGTGTATGCTGTTTGAATGGAATGATTACACTTTTTGAATGGAATGATTGCAGTTTGAATGGATTGATTACATTGTTTAAATTGAATGTTTACATTGTTTGAAAGTGTATGGAATGATTACATTATTTTAATATAATGATTACATTGTTTTTATGGAATGATTAAACATTTTAATAGAATGATTACACTGTTTTAATGGAATGATTACATTGTTTTAATGGAATGATTACAGTTTTTATGGAATGCTTACACGTTTTAATGGAATGATTACACTTTTAATGGAATGCTTACACATTTTAATGGAATGATTAAATCTGTTTTAATGGAATGCTTACACATTTTAATAGAATGATTACACTGTTTTAATGGAATGCTTACACATTTTAATGGAATGATTACAGTTTTTATGGAATGCTTACACATTTTAATGGAATGATTACACTGTTTTAATGGCTTATTTTTAAGACTCTGTATATTCTGATGTTCTAAACATATAATTATCATCTATCAATTTGCTCTTATCATAAGTTAATAACAAATAAATATTAAAAATTTTGGGTGGATATCAGAGAGCCTTCTTTGAATGGGTATTTACTGCTGATCCAATTATACCAATTATAATGTTGTTATTGCAAGCTTATCAGCCATATTTATTTCTTAAAATTATTGGGATTTTATATTGGGTAATGGGTCAAAAAATGTATGGACAAATATTGTGATTTTGTAAGGAAATAATACAAATGATGGGCCCTGGCATAATGATGTGCTAACATGACCACATGAAAACCACATTTTGGAGTATTTAAACACACAAAATAACCAGTATTAATAACAAAATGCAATGAAATTATATATATATATATATATATATATATATATATATATATATATATATATCACAGGAATTACAAAACACATATTGAGTACATCATGATAATTGATGCAATGTCGATTTTAATTATTTTTCTGGAAAAAGACATGTAAGAAAAACTTGCATGTTATTCTCAGGGAGCCACATTGTTCAATTAGTAGAGCATTGGACTCATAATCTGATTGTCACAGTCTGATACCAGCCCAGGCCAGTCCGGATTGGCTGCCTCTGAGTGTCCTTGGGAAAGGCACTTAGCTCCCATTTCTTTGGCATGATATAGCCAATAATATGTTAAAAGTGCCGTTAAAACCAACAATACCTAAACCAAGTATGCTCTTTTCCCACACAAATATAGGGATTGTTAAAATATTAAAGGGAAAAAATATGGAATGACAAGCTCAAGGGCTGAAAATTGAGCTTGTCTAATGGTAAGGATATTGCATTTTATAAACGCAACACTTACTGCACAGCTCAAAATGGTATGATCATTACACTATGGTGTCATTGATATGGCATCACTTGTTGCCTAAGTGTATTGTAGTGTGATAAACTCTGGATGAGATTGGACATACATATGGCATGGTTGTGACTTTTGTCTCTTTTTTAAATAATCAAAAAGAAAAATAGCTATACAATCTAATAATTTCAATAACAGTACTGTAAGAAAAAAAATGATAAACTCGACAAAAAGTATACAAGACCTTGGGAAATTTACAACCTGCAGTAAATTGGCTTTGCCAACTCTTTGCTGCAGAAAACTGATATCTGAATAATTTGTAATACTGAAAAAAATCATCTCACCAACGTATGCTTTTTTCTGTGCATTTGATAAGCAAAGTCTATGATCTTCACCTGTGCAAATTGTACAAATTTTTAAATACTTGTTCGGCTATTTTTTGTATGGACAATTAGTGGCAGGGTACTTTTTCCCATACTTTTCTATGTAATGACCCTTTCTTGTGGATAGATATTCAACTAAGAATAGCAAAAGAAAATGTACACCAATCTATACATTTTTACCTGATTTTACCCTTAGCTATATAAAACTATCAGTTTTCACAAAGTTACATTACTCCAACATTTCAGAAGTAATCATCCATAATTAAAATGAAGTTAGAATCATATAATTGTAAGACTATTCTTAAATTGGTCCCTCATCTTGACTACTAAATTTCAATGACATGGATATAATCCAAGTGTAATAATGGATGTTTGTGTTTGGAACTCGAGCTTGACTTTGTTCTTCAGAAAGTTTTGAGAGTATGGAACCTGGGCACTTACCGTATATACTCCCGTATAATCCGGGTACAAATGCAAACAACATAGACTCTGATCTGCCATCGCATAATGCACCGGCAGATCAGGGCCTAAGTTGTTTGTTCTACTGATTAGTCCTTACAAACTGCATAGAACCAGATCTGCCGGTACATTATGCAACAGCAGATCTGGGTCTATGCAGTTGGTATTGGCTGATACGCGAGTATATACAGTAAGAAAATTTGTATCAGCCAGGATACCCACAAACATCCACCAGAAAGGAAAAAAAACTGACCATGTATTACTATTAAGTGATAAATAAGAAGCAGATTACTGAAAAACATGACAAAATGAATTCTTTTTAAGACTTGTGCAGATATTTAAAGGAAAATGAACTCTTATTTCAGATGTACCTTGAATAAATATTATAAGTGAATGGAAATAATATATACCAAAATTGTATTCAAATCCACAAACTGTGGCAGTGAGCAGTTTTAAAGATATGGTAGAATAATTTCAAACATTCAAATCAATAGTCAGGGCTACAGAAGTCATCATGAAGGATATTGTTGTGATGCCACTAAGTCGCATCCAGTCACTTGGTGTACCGATTTACTGTTACCATAAATTAATTTTGGAACTGTTTAAAAACAATCACACAGAACAATGTAGTTAAACTATATAGTAGATAAGAAAGATGAATTCAGATTATGGAGACACACAAGGAACCAGGTTATATGGCTGTCACATTTGTACATTCTACTCCTAGATCCTACTGCTTTTCACTATGGCAAGATAACTATAAATTATTCATTATGTAAACTCATAATTGTATCAAGATACTCGGATATACTGTTAAGACATGTACATTTTCTTGATATGAAAACAAATTATATCCAAATTACAAACTTTCTAAGAGCCATCAAAACTTCGAGTCACTTACAACTGACTCATCTTATTGCATAACATGAACTGCAATATCCCATGCATTACTAAAGTCATCTGTTGCAGAAAAGAAATTGTGAAAGTATCCCTTACATAAGTGCTAAAAAGCAAAACTTTGGTAAATGACAAATTTTCTATGTTTTACATTTAATAAAATGTATTGTTACAAGCAGTTCATTTTTTTTCATGGTCCACAATAAAATCAACATTCAAGATTTCTAGATTTTGAATCTTTGTTCACAGTATTGAGAAAATTACACAGGATAAGACAAAATATAAATGCTGCTAATAGAATGTTATGATTTATAGGAATGAAATACACGTATATAAAAAATATGATCTTAGGGACTTAAATGAAACAATAATAGTGCTGATATTAAAGAGCTTGTTACAAAAAGTCATGTATTTCACTGCAGTAGGTATGTTACTATCACAATATTGTGTATTTCACCGCAGTGGATATGTTACTATCACAGTACTGAGTATATCACTGCAGTAGGTATGCAGTAGGTATGTTACTATCACAGTATTGAGTATATCACTGTGCTAGGAATGTTACTATCACAGTATTGTGTATTTCACTGCAGTGGGTTGTTACTATCACAGTATTGTGTATTTCACTGCAGTGGGGATGTTACTAACACAGTATTGTGTATTTCACTGCAGTGGGTATGTTACTATCACAGTATTGAGTATATCACTGTGCTAGGAATGTTACTATCACAGTATTGTGTATTTCACTGCAGTGGGTTGTTACTATCACAGTATTGTGTATTTCACTGCAGTGGGGATGTTACTCGCAGTATCATGTATTTCACTGCAGTAGGTATGTTACTACTGCAGTATTGTGAATTTCACTGCAGTGGGTACGTTACTACCACAGTATCATGTATTTCGCTGCAGTAGGTATGTTACTACGACACTATCGTGTATTTCACTGCTGTAGGTCTGTTACTATAGGTATGCTACTATCACAGAATCATGTATTTCACTGCAATAGGTATGTTACTATCACAGTATTGTTTATTTCACTACAATAGGTATGTTACTACGACAGTATCATGTATTTCACTGCAATAGGTATGTTACTATACCTATGTTACTATCACAGTATGGAGTATTTAACTGCAGTGGGTATGTTACTATCACAGTATAGAGTATTTCACTGCAGTGGGTATGTTACTAACACAGTATGGAGTATTTAACTGCAGTGGGTATGTTACTATCACAGTGTTAAGTTAAGGATCCTATTGAAGCAAATCATTTTTTTTTTGTAATACAGAAAATAATACTTCTATCCATCATAAAGCCTTTGGTTTAGCATTTTTCTTTCCCTTTTTGTTTGGCTTAGTCCTTTTTCCATTTTGAGATGACAAACTTTGGGAAGATTTCATGTCCAATTTTTTCCGTCATATGGTCTATCAGAACGGCTCAACAGAAGCTCTTTGGGAAGTCTGCTTTGACTCTCCTTGCCTTCAGGGACTTCAGCATGCCAACTTTTATTTTTATTCAGTAAATTCATTTCTTGGACCTTTGGTGATTCTTGGGACTTATAATCATCAATGATATATTGATCAATTTGTGATTGGGGTAGTTCATAGCCTTGTTTTGGTTTCTGTATCCCATTCCCACTTGGGGTGGCCAATGTTATGAACGGAATTTCATCAGACGAATCTGACAAATCAGAAGAGTCCGAAAAATAGCTCCTTTCTCTGATGTCACCCTCCCTGAGAAAATCTGTTGAAGAGGAGGCAAAATCTTGTCTGTAAATGTCAGATTCTTGGCCATATCTTGCATGTACTTTTGCAAATCCTGCTGACGTCTGTATCTGTCCATGTCATACATATTCATTGACTCATCTGGTCGTTCCATTCTCGGATCTTGAAGCATGCTCTCTTTATTTTGATAAAACTGGGGACCATTCCGTCGTTGGATCATGAGTTTTTTTACCTGACATTCAGGACATGTACATCCTAGCCGAGGCAGATCCTGAGGATGAAGGTCAGAATAGAGGACTCTGAATGGGCCAGGCACATCAGGTGTCAGTGGACCACTAAATAGTTAACACAGAGAAAAAAATATGCACATTTACAAATATACTTCAGGGAATCTTTCTTAAATATTGTTTTATTAATGATGGGTCAGGAAATGCACTCTGAAATTATTGCAGGTGTAAATATATTCCTAGTCATACATCTGACATATTTTCTGAAATCCTGAACTTTATTTATTTTAAAACAAATTCAACTCCAGTATGAAGCCATATTTAACACTAATCAAAATGCCAATGATGTCAATCCAGATCTGCCATCACATAAATGATGAATCCCCAAATCAGAGATAGCCACACATACGAATTAGCATTTTCCCTAAAATCAAACGCTTTTACAACTTTATTAGAGGGTAATTTTTGGTTCAATGTAAAAAATTTGCAAAAATTGAAAGATAGTGAAATAACAATGGTTTGATTTGTACATGTTTTTCAAGTAAAATTCGAAAAGGTGACAGACCATCGGCAATTTACTGGACTTATTAGTTAGACAAGCTGAGTGCCCCAGATGTTATTACATAATTGACCAAGATCTGCTGGCTCAATTTTTGTGATGACAGATCAGGGCTTATGTTGTTTGTTCTACTGATTAGTCATAACAAACTGCATAGACCCAGATCTGGTGGTACATTAAGAGATGGCAGATCAGGGTCTGTGTTGTTCTGCTGTTTAGTCCAAACAAACTGCATAGATCCAGATCTGCTGGCACATTATGAGATTGCAGATCTGGGTTTGTGCTGTTTGTTATACTGATTAGTGGTAACAAACTGCATAGACTCAGATCTGCTGGCTCAGTTTTTGTGATGGCAGATCAGGGTCTATGTTGCTTGTTCTACTGATTAGTCCTAACAAACTGCATAGACCTATATGTTCTGGTACATTATGAGATAGCAGATCAGGGTTTGTGTTGTTTGTTCTACTGATTAATTCTAACCAACTGCATAGAACCAGATCTGCTGGATTATTATGTAATGGCATATCAAGGTTCATACAGTTTGTTCTACTGATTAGTCCTGCTTGCTCAGATCTGGGTCTATGCTATTTGCATTGAATCTGACTTGTGCACGAATATATACAGTAGACTGGGGATTTGTCAGTTTGCAAGTAGGTCACATGTAGAACATAAAACAAAGAACCTGATATGCTGACACATTATGTAATGACAGATATGTGTCTAATCCATTTACTGTTGTCTGTATATGATACAAACTTTTCTTTGCTTGCAATGTTTCACAAGGAAGTTGGCATGTAGCATAGGAATAATCTACTCACCAATATTCAATTTCATTTTTCCCTGGAATTCCAAAGGAGTATTTTCCTCTTCTTCCATCTGACCAAGAAACCTTGATGATAAATGGAAAAATATACAACTTATCAACTTGTGAGCAAAATATACAAAGAAAGTTTGGGAGTTATAACCTATAATGATATTTACTTTCATCATTTCGTTCATCATTGCCTAAAACAAATGCTAGGGAAGTAAATTTGTTTATTTAGAATCCTTGCCAATCCGAATTAAAGGGGTGGGAACAAAAGTTTATTAATTAACAGAGTGTGAGTTTGCCACCTGGCAAATTTGGGTTCCATAAAATAAAAAACCTGAATATTATTTCTGTATTTGTCTTTACATACATTTTCCAAGATCAAAGAAAAAGTCTTGATGTACAAACAAAGGTACAATATATATGCATTCTTTTTCTGATACTTAGGTGCACTTTGTTTTGACCTTTGACCCTTTGACCTCATAGTATCAGCATCATTTTAAAGACAGAACATTTTGACAAAAGGACCATATTTTTTATGTTTCAAGCCTTTTTGGTGAAAAGCAATGGGACTAATTAATATATAGTTGTCTGAATCAAAGATTTGTACCAGCTAATAAAGAAAGTCATGCAAGACTCAAAAATCTAGAATCAAATGCTTTCACTAGCTTTGGTCAGCTGACTGGAGAAATTCACTTACTTCTCTGCTGCACTTTAATTTAACTTTTGCATATGTGCATGATGTCATGCAACTCCTCATAATCTTTTCATGCATGATGTCATGCAACTCCTCATACTCTTTTCATGCATGTCATGTAATTCCTCATACTCTTTTCATGCATGATGTCATGCACCTCCTCATGCACTTTTAAAGATGGACATGAACCTTGGGGTATGATTGGGCGTTGCCTGTACTGTACATGTACAAAATGGTTTGAAAACTTTAGTCTCATATCCTGGAGGTGGAGCTTGGGTGGTTGGTGATATCACTTGTGCAGGGAGTAAAGCTAAACCTGACAGAAAAGTGTGGGGAGGATATGCAGGAATGTTAGGGGTAGCGCAAAACCTAACACAGAAAAGTGTGGTGATATGCAGCTGTGCTGTAGAATTCCAGTTTACTTAGCTACAAAAAAGATAGCGAGGTGAAAGTACATTAAGAGGATGAGTGTATTGTGTGCGTTCTAGTGTTGGGAATTCTCTATTGATTTACAGTCTCTGCCTGCCAATTAATGATTGAATAATAATTGATTATATTTGTCCACATGATTTCTTGCCAAAATCAAGGCTATGTTTCAAATAGCTTGAAGTGTGAACCAGTGGGAATGGTACAAAATGGAATTTTGACCAAAATCAATCGCAGAAATTGTGATCTATTAATTGGTCCTTTTAATGACTGAGATAGATACCTGATTTAATTAATGAATCAGAACAACACTGGTATGTTTTAGTGTGCATGGAGTTCATACAGCATTTACCGTATATGCTCACATATAATCTGATACCAACTGCATAATGCGTCAGCAGATCTGGGTCTATGCAGTTTGTAAGGACTAATCAGTAGAACAAACAACACAGACTCTGATCAGGGTCTATGTTGTTTGCATTTGGACCCGGCTTATACGTTAGTATATAAGGTAGTTGATCAATTATCACATGCAAAACAACTCTGCTGGGTGAACTCATTCCTTTTTTATATCTGTAACTTCAGATTGCATTAAAAGATAGTACTAAATCTTGTACATTTCTCATAAACCTAGACTGCAAAATATACCATTCCATATGAATTTTAAACCCAAAATGGATGTGTGGTCTAATAGTAACAATTTTCCCTTGATTTTGTTCCTATAAATAGATAATTACCTATCTGTCTATCTATCAAATCTAATCTAATCTAATATTTACCTTAGCTTTGTCCAGTCTCTCATTTACATAATAAACCATTCCAGTAACTTTTGCTTCTGGATCATCAGTACCTTGCTTCCAATGAGGTCCTGTGTAGTACATAACATAATAACCATTATGAAAGATTCAAATTATTCCTTTAACTCTACAGATCTAATTCACTGTTGAAAATGAAGTGCTTATGCACGATTTACAAATGCTTGTTAAAATACGGACAACTTTAATTTTAAGGTTATGCCCCAAATGTGAAATTGCCTATTTCGTAAAATGGGCAGTCATTTTTTTACTCATTTCTTAAAATTGTCAGTACTTTGCACATTTCATAAAACGTTTAAGTTTACTAAAATAATGTTGCCTGTTTAATGTAATGGACAATCCTTTGTTCAAAATGTGAAATTTGATGTGTGAGGATTAATATATATTTGATGCTAATACAGACTATAACTGCATTGTGAAGCCTCTGGTACACTATGGTTGTATAAACTGAATAGAATACTGCATTGTAAATCCTCAATTACACTATGGTTGTATAAACTGAATAGAATACTGCATTGTAAATCCTCTAGTACACAATGGTTGTATAAATTGAATAGCATACTACATTGTAAATCCTCTAGTACACCATGGTTGTATAAATTGAATAGAACACTGCATTGTAAAGCCTCTAGTACACCATGATTGTATAAATTGAATAGAACACTGCATTGTAAAGCCTCTAGTACACTATGATTGTATAAACTGTATAGAATACTGCATTGTAAATCCTCTAGTACACCATGGTTGTATAAATTGAATAGAATACTGCATTGTAAATCCTTAATTACACTATGGTTGTATAAATTGAATAGAATACTGCATTGTAAATCCTCTAGTACACCATGGTTGCATAAATTGAATAGAATACTGCATTGTAAAGCCTCTAGTACACTATGATTGTATAAACTGTATAGAATACTGCATTGTAAATCCTCTAGTACACCATGGTTGTATAAATTGAATAGAATACTGCATTGTAAATCCTCAATTACACTATGGTTGTATAAATTGAATAGAATACTGCATTGTAAATCCTCTAGTACACCATGGTTGTATAAACTGAATAGAATACTGCATTGTAAATCCTCAATTACACTATGGTTGTATAAACTGAATAGAATACTGCATTGTAAATCCTCTAGTACACCATGGTTGTATAAATTGAATAGAACACTGCATTGTAAAGCCTCTAGTACACCATGGTTGTATAAATTGAATAGAACACTACATTGTAAAGCCTCTAGTACACAATGGTTGTATAAATTGAATAGAATACTGCATTGTAAATCCTCAATTACACTATGGTTGTATAAATTGAATAGAATACTGCATTTTAAATCCTCAATTACACCATGGTTGTATAAATTGAATAGAATACTGCATTGTAAAGCCTCTAGTACACTATGATTGTATAAATTGTATAGAATACTGCATTGTAAATCCTCTAGTACACCATGGTTGTATAAATTGAATAGAATACTGCATTGTAAATCCTCAATTACACTATGGTTGTATAAATTGAATAGAATACTGCATTGTAAATCCTCAATTACACTATGGTTGTATAAACTGAAAAGAATACTGCATTGTAAAACCTCTAGTACACCATGGTTGTATAAATTGAATAGAACACTGCATTGTAAAGCCTCTAGTACACCATGGTTGTTTAAATTGACTAGAATACTGCATTGTAAATCCTCAATTACACTATGGTTGTATAAATTGAATAGAATACTGCATTGTAAATCCTCAATTACACTATGGCTGTATAAATTGAATAGAATACTGCATTGTAAATCCTTAAGTACACTATGGTTGTATAAACTGAATAGAATAGTGCATTGTAAATCCTCAATTACACTATGGCTGTATAAACTGAATAGAATACTGCATTGTAAAGCCTCTAGTACACCATGGTTGTATAAATTGAATAGAATACTGCATTGTAAAGCCTCTAGTACACTATGGTTGTATAAATTGAATAGAATACTGCATTGTAAAGCCTCTAGTACACTATGGTTGTATAAATTGAATAGAATACTGTATTGTAAATCCTCAATTACACTATGGTTGTATAAATTGAATAGAATACTGCATTGTAAAGCCTCTAGTACACTATGGTTGTATAAATTGAATAGAATACTGCATTGTAAAGCCTCTAGTACACTATGGTTGTATAAATTGAACAGAATACTGCATTGTAGATCCTCAAGTACACTATGGTTGCATAAATTGAATAGAATACTGCATTGTAAAGCCTCTAGTACACTATGGTTGTATAAATTGAATAGAACACTGCATTGTAAAGCCTCTAGTACACCATGGTTGTATAAATTGAATAGAATACTGCATTGTAAATCCTGAAGTACACTATGGTTGTATAAATTGAATAGAATACTGCATTGTAAAGCCTCTAGTACACCATGGTTGTATAAACTGAATAGAATACTTCATTGTAAAGCCTCTAGTACACCATGGTTGTATAAATTGAACAGAATACTGCATTGTAGATCCTCAAGTACACTATGGTTGCATAAATTGAATAGAATACTGCATTGTAAATCCTGAAGTACACTATGGTTGTATAAATTGTATATAATTTGAAGAAAAAAAAGTAAAGATTTAAGTAGTACTAGTAATTTCTTAGAAAACAGCAAATGGGAACATTATCAAGCAAAAAGGAAACATCATCAAGCTACAAGGAAACATCATCAAACTAAAAGAGTTATTTATTATTTCCAACAACTAGTTTCTTTCACGCTGATGTAAAACCCTTATTTACTAATTATCCAGCCAAGTGAACAGTCTTGAAAGCACCTAATTCCTCTAGTTGTCAATATTTTTAACCAAAATAAAGTAAGTCCAAAAAGGTTTGACATCTTGGTTCACATATTTTGATTGTCACAGTCCCCAGACAGATGTCCCTTCTACCAAACAGGCAATTAACATTTTTTCAGTCGGCGATTGGCATATTGTAAAGTAGTTTTTTTCTATCTCTGTATTCAAAATATTTTCACTGCTTCTGGCGGAAAGCAGAATAATTCTGAAACCTGCCACTTTATAGCATATTTTAATGAAATGAATCACCTCTTAATAGTATAAAAAATAGCATACTAACCTAATCAACATTCTTATACATTCTTATGATATGTAATTGAAAATAACAATCAATATTTTCATGAACATGGTTTGTTAACTTAATATTTTTGAGATGTGATCGATTTTTGCCATAGCTGCAATAATTTTTTTTTAACATGGACATGATAGATTTTTATTGTTATAATTTAATTGTTTAGTTACCTATCTAATTACTCAAGAACTTGAATGTTAATGTTTAGTATCAGTCCCTTGCAGATTTAAGAACATGTGGCCTCTGAGCTGTGTGTGTGTAGAAATAGCTGTATATTAATATTTTTTTAAAAAAGATTTTTATTGCTATTTTATCAGTTATATGGAAATTGAGGTTCTCAATAGATCTTGATTGGAGGAAATTGAGGTTCTCAATAGATCTTGATTGGAGGAAACTGAGGTTCTCAATAGATCTTGATTGGAGGAAATTTAAGTTCTCAATAGATCTTGATTGGAGGAAATTTAAGTTCTCAATAGATCTTGATTGGAGGAAATTTAAGTTCTCAATAGATCTTGATTGGAGGAAATTTAAGTTCTCAATAGATCTTGATTTGAGGAAACAGGTTCACAATAGATCTTGATTGGAGGAAATTGAGGTTCTCAATAAATCTTGATTGGAGGAAATTGAGGTTCTCCATGGATTTTGATGGGAGGAAATTGAGGTTCTCAAGAGATAGAGGGAGAGGTAGATAAATACCAATAAACAATATCAGTGTATTTAATGTGTTGAAGTTCTTGAAAACAATCCTTGTTCATCATATGAGAGTTAACAGACTCGTACAATTCTTCCACTGATAAAATAAAATACTTGTGTTTAATATATGTTCGCAAAATGCAGATCTACAAGGTAAATGTACTAGCTGTACAAGGTAAATGTACTAGTTCTACAAGGTAAATGTACTAGTTCTACAAGGTAAATGTACTAGCTGTACAAGGTAAATGTACTAGTTCTACAAGGTAAATGTACTAGTTCTACAAGGTAAATGTACTAGTTGTACAAGGTAAATGTGCAAGTTGTGCAAGGTAAATGTACTATTTGTTGAAGGTAAATGTACAAGTTGTACAAGGTAAATATCCTAATTGTTCAAGGGATAGGTGCAAGTTGTACAAGGTAAATGTGCTAGTTGTTCAAGGTAAATGTACTAGTTGTTCAAGGTAAATATATTTGTTGTTCAAGGTAAATGTACAAGTTGTAAAAGGTAAATAGCATAGTTGTTCAAGGTACATGTGCAAATTGCACAAGGTAAATGTCCAAATTGCACAAGGTAAATGTACTAGTTGTACAAGGAATATGTACAAGTTGTTCAAGGTAAATGTACTAGTTGTACAAGGTAAATGTACTAGTTGTTCAAGGTACATGTACAAGTTGTTCAAGGTAAATGTACAAGTTGTTCAAGGTAAATGTACTAGTTGTACAAGGTAAATGTACAAGTTGTTCAAGGTAAATGTACTAGTTGTATAAGGTAAATGTACTAGTTGTATAAGGTAAATGTACAAGTTGTTCAAGGTAAATGTACTAGTTGTACAAGGTAAATGCACTAGTTGTACAAGGTAAATGTACTAGTTGTACAAGGTAAATGTGCTAGTTGTACAAGGTAAATGTACTAGTTGTATAAGGTAAATGTACTAGTTGTTCAAGGAATATGTACAAGTTGTACAAGGTAAATGTACTAGTTGTACAAGGTAAATGTACTAGTTGTTCAAGGTAAATGTACAAGTTGTTCAAGGTATATGTACAAGTTGTACAAGGTAAATGTACTAGTTATATAAGGTAAATGTACAAGTTGTTCAAGGTAAATGTACTAGTTGTTCAAGGTAAATGTACAAGTTATTCAAGTTACATGTACAAGTTGTACAAGGTAAATGTACTAGTTGTATAAGGTAAAGGTACTAGTTGTACAAGGTAAATGTACAAGTTGTTCAAGGTAAATGTACTAGTTGTACAAGGTAAATGTATTAGTTGTACAAGGTAAATGTACTAGTCGTATAAGGTAAATGTACAAGTTCAAGGTAAATGTATCAGTTGTACAAGGTAAATGTACAAGTTGTTCAAGGTACATGTACAAGTTGTACAAGTTGTACAAGGTAAATGTACTAGTTGTACAAGCTAAATGTATTAGTTCAAGGTACATGTACAAGTTGTTCAAGGTACATGTACAAGTTGTACAAGGTAAATGTACTAGTTATATAAGGTAAATGTACAAGTTGTTCAAGGTAAAGGTACTAGTTGTACAAGGTAAATGTACTAGTTATATAAGGTAAATGTACAAGCTGTTCAAGGTAAATGTACTAGTTGTACAAGGTAAATGTATTAGTTGTACAAGGTAAATGTACTAGTTATATAAGGTAAATGTACAAGTTGTACAAGGTAAAGATACTAGTTGTACAAGGTAAATGTACAAGTTGTTCAAGGTAATTGTACAAGTTGTACAAGGTAAATGTACAAGTTGTACAAGGTAAATGTACTAGTTGTACAAGGTAAATGTATTAGTTGTACAAGGTAAATGTACAAGTTGTTCAAGGTACATGTACAAGTTGTACAAGGTATATGTGCTAGTTGTTCAAGGTAAATGTACTAGTTGTTCAAGGTAAATGTGCTTCTTGTTCAAGATAAATGTATTAGTTATTCAAGGATGATATTACACATTACAGTGTTTCTTATTTGCCATAGAAGGCAGAAAATTCATCTTTTCTGTCTATATCATATAGACAAAGGGCAATAACTCTTGCCCATTACCTCTCCTTGCCACCACTAGATGTCACTAGTTTTTAAGCTGAGCGAATACCAACAAGGATGCTCATATAGTGGGGTGGCTGGGAGGATTTTCAATTAGTGTGATCAGGCAAGTATTCTCGGAGAAACATAATTTACTTAAAAAATTGCTTTCTCCTTCAAATAAGTTCCCCGATCACATTAACGTTAGGAGAATAGATAATAGGAGGAGGGAATGCTGAGCATCCGACCTCTACCTCAGGTATCCTCTAGGGAATGATGGCTGGATTCCCCATGTGAACGATAACCTGTTCTCCTAACTGAATAAGCAACACAGCCTAGAATAACGTGATCTGTTACCCGTATATCCGCTTAAGAAGACGAGTTCTGAAACTTTCTTAACGACCAAAAGTTCACTGGCGAATCCTGCAAAGCTAATAAGCTGTGTTGACTTTTAAATTGGTCAGATGGTCATCGGGGCCACCACCACCGGACACACCAGATTTGAAGTTTGTCTCTGTGAAGCTAAATCTCTGCGATAAAACTCCAAGAAGGTTGGCTTGGCATGCCAGCCAACAGCTTCTATTATGTCTCGTATTGAAACGTTACGTTTGAACACGAGGCTTGCAGAGATCGCTCTAATCTCATGAGCAGAAATCTTCATGAGACAACTCTGATCTTATGAGACCTCAGAGTATGCCAACCGTATAACCCCCTTAAGCCAAGAAGATAGGGCTTTAGGAGTGATATCCTGCTTCCCAACTTTCAGAAGGGAGAGAAGCTTGCGTGTGCCACGAATTGCCTCTGTGCGCTTCAAGTAGTGCTTGATGGCATGAACAGAGTCTTGAATGGCCGCAGCTCTCGACTTATATGTGGAAGAGAGCCAGTATATTACAACTCTTTGATTGGCAACTGACGGTAACCTATTTTTGGCTACGGAGTCTGGTTGCGTCAAGAGGACTACCGAACCATCCGATCTGAACTGAAGATAGTTTGGGTCCACAGAAAGGGCATATAAATCGGTCACCCTGCATGCCAAAGCTACGGCTATCAGGAAACATTTTGTAGGATAGCTTCAGTAAAGTGCAGGCTAAAGGCTCGAATTTATTTGAATTGAGCCATGTTAAAGCCCAGGACAGATTCCATTTTAGAAACAGGCTGAGGGTGTTTGGCAGATTCAAATCAAAATTGGCTAAAAGATCATGATGTCGGAATGTGTCAGATGTCATGGAGCAGTAACCTTTGATAGTAATTGGGGCCAACTGCTTCTCATCAAAGAGATATATATATATATATAAAGTCGGCCAGTTGAGGGATTGAGGAACTCAAAGGGACGATGTTATTGATTTGGCAGCAGTCCCTGAAAATATACCACTTTATCTCGTAAGCCTTACTGCTCATGAGATTCTCTCCACAATCCAAGGTTTACATTCTTTTTGTCGCAAGGCTGTCCGGACAAGAGCCAGGCATGAAGAAGAAGACATTCCGGGCAGGGGTGGAACACCTATGACGTGGTGGTTTGAGAAGATTCGGCTTGGTCGGAATCTTCCTGGGTAGACCTTATCACTACATCGAGTAGATCGGTGGGGCTTTTCCAGTGGGGCCCCCATCATCAGCCAACCTGGGTTGCGCCACTGACGCAGGAATGATCATACCTTAGGCGTGATCATGACTTTTGATGGACTTGAAAAAGGGGTACCATTGAGTTAGCAACGTCATCTGTAAGGGGTGCATAAAAAGACAGACAAGCGGGGTAAGTCCCCTGCCGCATTGAATAATCCGAGGAGTTGCAAAAACTCTCTCGCTGAAATCCATGTCCTGTGGGAAATGGACTCTACAAATCTGACGATCTGTATGACGCAAACATAATGGAAAGATTGAGATTGGTTATAAACTCCATACCCAGGTGGACAAAACACGGGGATGGGTGAAGGTCAGATTTTTCCCAATTCACGAGAAAAACCGAGATTATTCAAAAGGGATGGAAGATTATTTCTGCTCTTGAGGAGAATAAAAGCTTGCCATATTTCTGGAGGTCGTCCAGATACACCGCCATTGGCATATAGGAAGTCGACCAGAACAAGGTGATAACTCAATCCATAATATGGTAGAGACCCATGGGTTGATATTAGACCGAACAAAAGGACTCAAAATTGGTAAACTTGTCATGGTAAGCAAACAAGAAACTTTTGCGACACCAGGTGAATAGGGACATTAAAATAGGCATCTGTGAGATCAAGACTGATGGCATACTTGTCCCCTCGGATAGAGTGTCGTATAGATCTTGCCGTCTCTACCTTGAACCTGGGTGGAAGAATGAATTCATTGATACGACTCAAGTATATGATCAGCCTCAACTTGACATTGGTCTTTTTGGTAAGGAACAGCAATGAATAGAACCCCAGAGATTGTGGTTTTCATACAATCTCCACCCTCTGTTTGTCAATGAGCAACTATCTCCTGCTGAAGAATATCGTCTTTCTCCTGATCTGATGATGCATCCATTAGAAGGAGTTAGGAAGAAAGAGGAGGGGGCTGGATAAACAAAATCTGAAGCCTTTCCGAATGACCTTGATCACCTACTCGTTTTGCGGAAATAGGTTGATCCAATGTTATCGGAATTGCAGGAGACTGGCGCTCTTCAGTACACTGTCTGATGGGAGACAGGAGGCTTGGGGGTGGAGAAACTTGGTTTCTTATATTCCCTGTAAGGGTGCCCCTTAGACTGGTTTGGCTGTTGCATACTTACATAAAATCGAGATCAGAACGGCACTTGGGATGTACAAAGTCCCTTTTTCTTGATTCACTTATCGTCCCTCCATTGGGGCAGGGACAACTGGTTTTAAAACAAGGATACAGGTCTAGTGGCATGTTGGAGGGGTAATTCTTGAGCTGCCCTCCGAAGAACTTCTTCAATATTTCCACCAAACAGCAACTGCAAGCCAAATGGAATGACCCTTAAAGCCAGAACATGACACGTCACGATGTATCAAGTCAACATTGGTAGATGCAGTCAACACATTTGCCATTGAAAGGTGAACTGCTCTGTTAATGACCCAAGCAATTCAAGCTGTCGGCTCCAGGCATGATGGTTGGCCAATTAATCCACTACCCGTTAGTTGGAAAATCGCCAAGGAAACCAAATACAACATCGAAGACGTGGCAACAGTGTAAAGAACCCACTTCGATGTGACAAACACATTTTTATTCACTTTATAAAAAGTGGGGCAGACAGGTTAACCACCGCTAAATTTTTATCTACCGATGCGAGTTCAGTATGGTAGGCGGTGGAATATGTCTTGTACCAGCGCAATGAAAATGTCACTGGTACTTGACGTCCAGAAAAGTAAACCTTAGCAATCTTCAGGTCACAGATACATCCAGATAGCATGCCGTTAATCTCCTTGATTTTTGTTCACTGGGGAAGGATGGCGACTTCTCCATTGTCTATGTTAATCAAGGCTTTGACTTTATAAACATGCGCGGGATGGTAGGGTGGAGGGCATTCCAAAGCCGGCAACACCCGGTATATCGCCTTGACTGCAGCCATAAAACTCATCTCTGTCCTCTCTTTGTTCATGGTCTGCTTTCATTTCTGCATAAACCAATCCCCGATTCAACGATGATGCAATGTCATTGTCTTTATATAATTCACAGGCAATACACTGCGGGTAAGCAGTGAATCTAGGACAAGCCAGCTCTGCCGGATGATTTTGTCATACCAGTAGGCTGGTTCGATGTGAGTACGGTCAGCACAGTTACCGACCATGTGGAAGGCGGTCTGGTTGGTGCCAGTACCAGCCGTGCCATGGGCATGACTGGACAGACGGATCTATCACTGAAATTCCCGTCATAATATGTTTATGTAGCTTTACGCCCGGTGAGATGGACGGATCTATCACCAAGACCCTGTAATTGTAATTTTATGTAGCCAAAAGCATGTTAGGATGGACAGATCTATCATTAAGATCTCCGTAATTCTAGAGAGATAAAGCTGTAGACCTGGCGAGACAGATGGATCTATCACCAAGATCCCCGTAATTGTAATTGTATTTAGCCATAGCATGGTAGGACGGAGAGATCTAGCATTAAGATCTCTGTAGTTGTAGAAAAATGAAGCCATCAGTCTGGCGAGATGGATGAATCTTTCAATAAGATCTCCAGATTGAAACGGCTGAATTGGCTGGATGGACGGCTCGACTGGTTGTACGATCGTGGATGGCTCCAGACAGCGATACAGTAGTATAGAATGAATCCATTGGATCTGTCAAAAACCCTATGCGCACGGACTTACAGGTCCGGAGACCATGCTTGGACATGCAGGGGGACTTATGCCACCTGGGCTGCCTACAAAAAATGGGGGTACACTCCCCCAATGTATCGTGATTAGTTGTAGGAATTTAAAATTTGCATTGTCGTCACCTCTTCCTTTGCCTTAGTCGATATTTGCAAAACTGTAATCCATACACTCTCTGACCATATGGCGCACACACTGCATGGTACTGACAAAGTACATTTTGTACACACAAGGCACGACTCATGCGAGTCTTCCTTTGCCATGAAGTTTTTGCATTTATTACATCGACAGGTTTCATTGAAACGACAAGCTAAAACAAAACACAACAAAATGTTATAAATTTATGATGCAGCATGTTAATCAGTCGCTAAAACAACACCCGTTACTAACCGGGTGAGCAAGCAATAGTAATTGTGCATGAAACCATGAATAACAACATGCATCAACGATAGCATGTTGTACCATGTGGTCTAAAATTGACTAAGTCTCAGAAAGTGAAAAATTTCACAAAATATTCGCAAAATTAAAAAAATATTTAGTACCTGTTCAGGAATGAATGTTAATGCAAATAAATCCAAAATTTAACAAATTTGGCTTGGATTGACAGGAGGTTTCACATACGAAGTTGTCAGTACGGCAGCATAGCTTAAAACTGGCGACACCTAGTGGTGGCAAGGAGAGGTAATGGGCAAGAGTTACTGCCCTTGTCTGTATGATTTAGACAGAAAAGACAAATTTTCGTCTTTAAGGAGGGCTGGAATTGGGAGGTAGCAGGCTTATATCCCTAACGTTAATGTAATCAGGTACGTATTTGAAGGAGAAAGTATGCAATGGTGAAGTGTATTATTTAGAAAATGCATGATTAGAGAGAAAGTATGTATACAGTGGTGTAGTGTATTATTCAGAAAATGTATGCTTAGGTAAAAATATAATGGTGGATAGCCAGTCAAAGTGAATGTTAAAAAGTAATAATATCAACTGTAAAATATTATCAGCTCCAACGTTTGCCTACATTAAAGAAACTGAAGTGGCTACAATAATAAACCAAAGCCGATACATGAAAATTTAGTATATACAAAACAACAATCACTGATTTGCAATTTTAAATTCTAGTAGGTAGGATAACATAAAAGCATGATGTCTTGCCTTTTTACCGTTATAAGTGCATAAATATTATCATTTCTCTTCATTAAATTACATTGGAAGCTAGAAAATATCTTGTAGGAAGATAGTTGGTATTTTGTGGTAAAAATGGTCTTTTGCATTTCAGTACGATACATATCAGTGGTCAAAGCTGCTCGACTACAAGGACAAGAACTACAGCAGTAAATTTAAATAGGATATACTTACCAATCATATAATTCTTTTCTTTTACCATATTTTTACATTGCTAACTGTATATATTATCCATCATGCTGTGGATCTCAATAAAAAAACTATTGCATAAAACATTAAACATATATATTTTACACTATGCACACTGCTGACAGTTACATTGCTGAATGTGCTAGAACTAAAGCATTCGAAATGATTTCATGAAATAAAAATTTCTCTAAATAACTTTTGCACTTGATAAATTAGAAGTGATAAAAAAAATTTGATTATATCAGTTTCACAAACAAGGTGTAACATATACACAGTATTTTGAAGAAAATGAAAAGTTTTTCAAATTCATAACAGTTCTATATAAATGTACATGCATCAATTTCTTGCAACTTCATTCATAACAAATTTTACTCCTTCAAGCAAAAATTTTAACAAAAGGCATTAGACTACGACTATCCATTAATAAAAGGCAGCCTTTAAAAAATATATTTAGGGTTTAACCATCATTAAAATAAGCAAATTTAATTTAAATGTCATCATATATTAAAGCTCTTTCATGAAAATGTTTATTCGATATTGGGAAAGTATATATTCCAGAAGTCTACATTTGAAATATTTTACTCTATTTCCACATTCATTCATTAAATTGTAGGGTGGTTAAATAGTACTGCATCATGCCGTGTTTGTTCCTTGGTCTTCATTTCTTTTTTTTTCCTTCTTCTTGATGGAATTCATTTTAGTTTCAAACTGAATGATCACAATTTTCAGTATCACTAGTATATATACAAAACAGATTTTAAAAACAGCATAACTTAGCAAGGGATTGAGTCAGATCTGGAAGAGATTTTAAAACCAGCATAACTTAGCAAGGGATCAAGTCAGAAGTCAGATCTGGAAGAGATTTTATGTCTGATATATCTAAGTAACACTGAATTTATGTTGAAACAAACTCTATTGAGGCTTGAAGAAGAAAACAGAAAATCTTGGTCAAAAAGGTCTCACATCATCAGAGACAATGTCTCAGTAATCGATACTATATCTTGATCAACAAGTAGTTATCTGCCTCTTTTTTTGTATTTACCTGATCACTAATGTGATTATGTATGATAAATAAAAAAAAAATAGAGAACAACTTTTTAGTCTTTACTATATTATAAAGCTCTAGCATACGACGTAAAGTTGGAATAATGAAAATGGGTATGTAACTAAAATCATTTTCTTTATTTTATTTATTTTAAAATTGAAACAAGACAAACACTAACCCTTTTTGACCTGGCAGCCAACGGCCATGGGGCTTCCAGGCGAGATAATTCTTGTATCTTCCACCACCTGCACATCAAAAGCCCCCTCAGCCCCGTAGCGGTACAGGTTCTTTCTTGGACTCGCGAAAAATCGTATATCCCACTCTACCCACACCCAACCCGGATTGTCTGAAATATTTTTAAAAAATACATAATACAAAAGCAACAAATGAAATGCCCTCAAGACGAGCTTTAGGTATATAAAAGATAAAAATCCTTGACCAATAATGTTGTATTATAAATATGAAGTGAATTCAGTAAGGGTTTATTGAAATAACAAAAACTTTTAAAAAATGAAAGAGCAGCCAACTTCATGACATATGGCTCCATGAAAGGGAAGAGCCACGGTGGTTCAGTAGTTACCAAGTTTGGGTTTGCTGCTGTGGTGTGTCCCTGGGCAAGGCATTTTAATTGCCTTGGCATGATAGATCCTTTTAATGTTTTGATGTGCTGTAAAACACCAAAACTGAAAGTAAGAAACAATCCATGGAAGCACATGATTCAGAGGGGACAGGTACAGGGATAAAGGGAATTGTGTGATAATATTATGTTCATAAAAGGAAACAAACTGGATGAATATAAGATATAAATAAAACAAACAAATAGAAAACCTAACAAGTGTTCTTCTTCGCGACACACAAAGGTATCATCCATGGGCATGAGATTTTACAGGGAGACAGAAAGCGAAATCATAATATTTTTCACATACAAAGTTATGCACGTAAGTGGTTACTGAATGACAAGTTCAGAAAACTTCATCCAACGCTATCGATGGCATGCAGACTGAAAGATCCACGGATGATCCATATACAGGCAATGATAATGTGAGGTGGGGTGCAAGAGTTGTCCATTATTTATAGAACAGATCAGCCCAAGTTCGACTCCACCTACTGGTCAGTCTGAACGTCTACCACTTCCCTTCATTGCTATGACTGATGATAATGATGAGGTTTGGTTTTATGGCGCATCAGCACAATAAGGTCACACAATGCCGAAACAAACGTAATAATGAAAGTACATGACCTAGAAGCACCTATATAAATAAATTGAATAAAACTATGTAAAAAGTCTTAATCAACGGGCAATTTAAACAGATGAAATATTCTAAAAGGTACAAATATCACACAAGGTATTTCAAATCAAGAAACCACGATGTACTGATTAAAATCACTCCAAAAACTATATAATTATAAATATTTTGGGAGAAAGAAACAGCATACTACCTGTATATGTTTTGGATAGGTTCCGCATTTTCTTTGGACCACTGTAATGATCTATCACCAATTTTAAATGAGTTTTGAAACAGATATTAAGAGGCAGAAATTCTAATCTTTCTCATACATAATAAATTAATTCACACCAAATACCTATGGAATATCCCACAATAGTTCCAGGACCATTTTCATCCTGCAGATTCCATTTCCAGTCTCCCCCTCTGCGAACCCTCATCCCCACTCTAGGAAATGTGAAACCCATCATATTGTCAAATTCGTCATCAGATGTTGTACTGCAATTATCATAATCATCGTCGTCATCTGTATCATCCGTATCAATACAGTCAGCATCTTCACCCACTGATGCTTCTTTTCCTAGCAAAGCTATAATGTCTTCCTATGTGTAGAAATGTAAAATATTACAATCTTTTTTGGCGCGGGCATTTCTTCATTTCAATTTAAAATGCAAGAAATTTCCAGCAATTTAAATTTCCACAATATTACCCCACAACTACTCAAAATACACTCAAGTCCTGGACCACTCATATTTTCGCAATTTCACAACTACTCAAAATATACTTGATTTCCAATTCCACGTTATAATCTCTTGTTTCTGGATTAAGTAGTGCAAATCTTTTTACTTTAATGGCACAATATAAATAATGTCACAAAACTATATTGTGATACAGTACAGCTCACGTGATTTTTCGTTACTCTGCACATCGCGGTGGGGTACTTAATCCCCTCCACTTTGGCTCCGCGATAGCACTCTGCGGTGGAGGCATAAATTGGCATCAATACCTACAAATCACCACCGCGTTTTGGCAGGCACGCTGATGTAAACTCCACCGTGGAGGGGCTAGTCGACATTACTGATTTACATCTGAACAGCCAATGAATGAAGACCACCTATGGAAAGACTGAGACGTCAAGAGTGATTTACAACCGGATACCATCTGAAGAATCAGTCGTTTTTATTTTGATCATATATTTGGACAATAAAAAAATAATTTCAAAAGTCTTGTATATTCAGTACACATTACTGTTTATAAAAGGTTGATCAACTTCTTTTGCAATAAGTTTATGATTTTAATTTATTTCAAAGAAATATAAACAAACTTATGCACTGACTTGACGAGAAGCACACATTGCTGAGCCTCTCAAGCAGAATAAATTTATCATTTTGTTCCAAAGGAAAGTAATTCTCTGAGATATGGACAATTAAAATCCAAATTGACATCCGCTTCTGCTTAACACCCCCCCCCCCAACAACAAACCTAAAACACTGAATTTACACTGAAATGCAAACCGAGTGCTTAGTCTTTAAGCAGTAATAGCAGAGTCACGAGGCTGAATATTATGACTGCATGTATACTGTAAGGGACTGACCATTTAATATACGGGTTTTATATGTTGTTTTGTTTTTTTTGACCGGGATATTTGTTGTTCTTTCATCACAGTAATTATTTATTTTAAGTGAAATATGGAACGGATTAACGTCTGCTACAAAAATCGGAGAAAGACAATTGTTTTCATGCATTTACCCCCCACGTTTGGAAAATTCAATTGTCTCTCCCTAATAAATACTTGACTTCAGCGGATGTTTGTGAACACTGTTGTAACATATCAACAAGGGTTTGCATCAAAGGATGATGTAAGTTTGAGCTTGGGAACAGTGTGTTTTTATCACACAAAGCCATCTGACTTAGCACGTTGTACTTTACAGCCGCAATTATGGTCCTGCCATTAACAACGGAAGTTTGATAATTGTTAGTAATTAATCTGAACTCGGCTTATTACCGAAATGAAAAATAATATGGAAAATTCTAAAATCTGAGATGTTCAGAGATTTTAATTTCCAACAAGTGTAAAGCATTTTGCATGGATGTATTGTCTCCACGAGTATCCTATTATTTGCTCATTTTCCTACGGCGAAAATATAAAAATAAAATATACTTTTTAAATTATTTTTACGCAGATATTAAAGAATGCAGTTTCCTGTTTGTGACTGTTAGAGCCTTTGGTTATTGAGCGTGTTTCTGTTTCTTACCACTTGCAAACCTTTCCAGATTTCAGTTTACGATAACTTGTGCAGTAGTTATTTGGATTCCATATTTTATGAGAGAGAGAGAGAGGGGGGGAACTTTACTAAGAAGAGTTAATGATCTAAAATTATTCATCTTTTTTTTCCGTATTATGCAATAGGAAAACGAACAGAAAAGAAAAAGTTAAACATTAATTTCATCTGATGCGCAAGTTTGTCAAATCAATGGCAAAGAAAACAAACCCGCAGAAGCATTGCTGTTGTACTTTTAGGTTAACAGTTAGCACATGAAATTAACACATCAATATCAAAAAAAACGCGCAATGCTGATGGCTTCTATTGTGCTAGGTTACTTGCACGTGTCAACTACATGCATCTAGGATGACCTTTTGCGACCATTTGTGATTTTAAAAAAAACCCGCTACTTTGGTAATTAATGCAATTTAATACAGTTTTAAATAAAATAACAATGTGAAATCTTAATAATGCTTTATTTAAGTGATTGGATGTCAGAAAAAAAAACGTACAATATGTGAATGAGTACTCATGCATGGAGTAACCAACGGAACGTTTGCAATTTTGTTTCACTTCAGTCAGGTATGACTGCAGCTTTGTTATTAATTTGTTCGATGTTTATCGTTCTTTTCATTGCAGGTAGTACAATATCACTGACTTTCATATGATCATTACAATCTTGTATTGCGTTTACTGAAAAAGAAATAAGGATATGAATGCATGTTTAGATTTCGATAACATAGTATTGAAGAAAAAGAAATTAGATTCATTGCGCAAAATGTAGTATTAATACAGTTTACGAGGCATTGTCATTACGTTATCATCATCTTAAATATGATTTGGCACTATGTATCATACATTATCTTCGTTAGAACAAGGAAATATTTATAATTAACTGAATTACTACGTTTTTTTCAGTATCAAAAAGTTAGCAAATTGCTCCCCAGAGGGATAACGATGTAGATAAATAGGTGCCCCCCCTTCCCCGTCTCTCTCTCAACCTCTGCTTGCATGGGTAATAAACAGTAAACCATGCCCATATTATCGAGACCACGTCCACTCCGCGGTGGTGATCGGATGCGACTCCGCGTGAAAGCGTGGTGTGCAGGGCTATTCTCCGTGACAACTCCATCAGGACGCATGGAGTGATGGTGGAGGGGTTGTTCTTAATCCTCTCCACTCACTCTCCACCCCCACCGCGATGCGCGGAGTTCCGAAAAATCATGTGAGCTGTACTGTAGATTCAACAGTTTTCAGAGAGGTCACAGAGTATTTCACGAGTTTAACATAAAAGCAACAATCTCAATATCAATCGATAACGTGTATTTGTTTACAAGTTTGGATTGTATAAAAGTGTGGTCAAAGCTAGTTGTGTTATAAATAACATTTAAGAGAATAAAAATGTTTGATTTATTGATTTCAAACATCATAAAAGATATCCTGCAATATTTTAGAGAAGATACAGATTACATTCAGTGATGGTGACATCAAGATAAGCATTATCAATCCCTATAGCAAGATTGACCAATCCATACGATCTGAAGAAGGAGCGCCCACACACAAATGCAATAAATGAAAAATTATTATCTGTTTAGGGCTCATAATTTTCAATTTTAAAAAATTTGTTCATTTATTTCATTATTTCTTCACTTACCTATAATTACTACTGTAGTAGTTCTTGTTGGATATAATATTATTGTTGTAAATTATCCGTGATATAATCTACGGTTACATCACTTTATATTGAGAAACAGATAGTACTTTTGCTCCTCCAGATTGCCATTTTATCATCAGCATTCAAACCAATAAGACACGATATTCACAATTTTCAAATAATACTTTCATCAGATCAATATTTGTGTAAAGTTTTGTAAATTCAATGTTTTCTTTGTGTTTATTCTTTATCTCTGGTCGGTAAGTTTGCCACTGACAAAGTCTCAGTGAGAGTCAAAAGTGCCTAGGCTTGTTAAAAACTAGTTTTGCACTATTTGTTGTCAGTTTGTTCCATATATATATATATATATATATATATATATACAGTAGGACCCCGCTATAGCACGCTTCATTATAGCACAAATTCGGATATAACACGATCGTGGCATGGCTCCCGAAATTTCATCTATTTTTTCGTACATGAAGAAAAAAAAAAAATTCTTGAAAGTACGAAAAATAATGTGTACAAAATTAATTATCATTTGGGGGAAGAGATCGTGTATGAATTCGGATATAATACGATCGTGGCATGGCTACCGAAATTTTACAATAATTTTGCCAATTTCTTAAACTACTGTTTGTGAATGTTCATTTCAAATGTGTCAGTAGTCAATCACTGCACTTTGATCTTAGTTTATTTTTGAAAGATGTCAGCTCATTTTAAAGCTGATAAGCGTTAATCTTATTATTACTGATACATGAACAATAAAGTCATTAAGTCTTCTTTGTGTTTGTCTTCAGTGCATTCTGTGTACAATCGTTGCTCAAACAATAGCCGACATATGTTTGCTCATTCAACTGCATATACAGCCAAGCACCAAACAATGGGGTGGTTGATAAAAGATTCGCACCTGAATGTATAAATCAATTAATTTAAGTCATTGACAATCATCAAAGTCAATCTCAAAGCTAAAGGTTGTTCAAACCATGCGGCAATGATTTATAAAACATCAAAAAACGAAAGCCGCCAACGCGCACACGTGGCTTGGCGGTGTTGTTAGACAATCGCCACGCAATCAGTTAACCAGTGAATAATATTGTACATTCCCTATAAAAATGACCCCATTGTTGATTAAAAATTATTCTTGCTGTAGTCGTTCAAACAAATAGGTGTCAGAGTTTTAATTATTAGTTATTTACAATGGATAACAGTACACGGAAACGTAAAGCTTTTACTGTTAAAGAGAAGCTTGAAGCCATAGACAGGATTTTGCAAAGAGTAAACGTGACAGCAGCAAGAAGCAGCTGAAAATTAATCAGTTTTTCCAAAAACAATAAAGTATTCTAATTCATAGCAGATACAATTATAGCAGTATGAAATTTATACTTACACCGTTTATTGACCTTGGGACGTACACGTGCATACACACTGTAAATGTGCTTCATCATTCCTTACGTGATTTATCGATTATAATTATTTTTTTGCATTGAATTCAGACACATAATGATCTATGACTAAATATTATACTTCTGTGTGCATATTTTCGATGGAATTATTATGGACTCACTCCTGCGCATGCCATGAGATCGGTTGGTGAGTACACGTGTTGATCCTGTAACTATTCATGCTATACATTAGACATGTATATATAAATGTAACAATGCATGGTTCTCTGAATAAAGTTAAATATTATATGTGCAATCTCTGTTTTCATTGCATGTGTATTTCTCATTTAATATGCATTGATTTAAGATGGTAACGGTGCAAATGAAGCAAGTTGTTTTCAGACCACAATTTACCCCTCCCCCCCCCCCTCATTTTCTTCAGCTAAATGACTTGGTTTTGTCTTGTTCGGTTATAGTACGGTTCGGGTATAGCACGATCTTGTTTTGTGGACCCCGACCATCATGCTGTAACGGGGTCCTACCGTATATATATATATATATATGTATATCAGAGGAAGAAGCAAAGCGGGTCAAAGAAGAGGGGGAGCTGAATGAAAACTTCAGTGCTGTAACTGGACACCTCGACTATATTGAAATAGCATGTGCAACAAACAGTGATTCATGCTGATATGCCATTAACTCTAGTTTTAGTACCCCAAAAACAAAAACATACCAGATACACTGTGTAAGATGTGGACAGACACGTTTTAGATGATGATGATGACATGTCCGAATTGAGAAATACAGTGTAAACGACTACGCCTGGTTGTATCTAATTAATGACACATGCAAGAGAGACTGGGAAACATTACCTTGTCCTGTTCTGTTACTCCCCACATAGTGCTAAGCCACTGCTCCGCCTTTTCTTGGGATCCCGGGGTAGTGTCGCCTGTTCCAGGTGACTTGCACAGAGTGTAAACCTCTACAGCAAGCATCTATCAGAACAGCAAAAAATTCATCAAAATATCTTGCATACTGTGATAAAGCATTTATTAATTATAAACAATTTTTTCTTAATTTATTCAACATACGGTGGAAGATAACTGCATTTGCTATCATGAATTTCATTTTTATTTTTATTTTGAAAACTTTATATGATGTAATGCCGGAGAAAGATGTTTTTATATATGGCCAATATCTCACATTTTTGATACTACCATTCATGATTTATTTTTAAATTTTATTTTTTTAGAATTGACATTAAACTAGTTTAACCTTGTAGACTTACAACATTACAACATAATCACACTTTCTTTAGCTTTTTTGGAGAATACATAAAGGTCCAAAAATGAACAATTCACTTACCATATTGCTGCCATACTTTGTAAACACTGCTCAGTCGTCCAAAAATGAACAATTCACTTACCCTATTGCTGCCATACTTTGCAAACATTGCTCAGTCATCCAAAAATGAACAATTCACTTACCATATTGCTGCCATACTTTACAACATTGGTCAGTCGTCCGAAAATGATCAATTCACTTACCATATTGCTACCATACTTTGCAAACATTGGCCAGTCATCCAAAAATGAACAATTCACTTACCATATTGCTGCCATACTTTGCAAACATTGGCTAGTCATCCAAAAATGAAACATTCACTTACCATATTGCTGCCATACTTTGCAAATATTGGCCAGTTGTTCAAAAATGAACAATTCACTTACCATATTGCTGCCATACTTTGCAAACATTGGCCAGTCGTCCAATGCACACAATCTTCCACCAGTTTTGATGGCAACAGACTTCAGAAAAGCCTACAACATATTGAAAGTATTCCTTAATAAGTCACATTGTTCAACAAAGATCACATCGATGATGTCCTTACTTGCCCGCTTGAGAAAAAAATATATTGACATTTGTTTCTTTTGTTTTCTTTCTTTCATAATATGTTCAAAGGTTCCTGAATGTTGGCGTGTTAACATTCTTATCACAACACTTATTTCAATTATTTAGATCCATCTGATATTTAAATCTATGGCATCCGGATACTTGTATTGCAAAAACTTTCTCTATTACAAAAATGATCACTTATCCAAGCCCATTTATTTAAAATTGAAATGTATGTGATTTATGTCAATTAATTAACTTACCGTGTTACTATTTGGTCCGCAAGCAATGGTGTAGAACGATAATGGCATTTCTTTATGTAAATCCTTTATCTTCCGTAGAATTGATCTTTGTTCCTATAGAAAAAGGAAAGACATCGTAAAACAGTACATACAAACAAAGAAACAAACATGCATGCATGCATACTTATATACATGAATACATACATTTTCCAATACCACGACTTTGAGCTGTCTGAAGGACATTACAATGGCATGTTAAAAACCATGTAGTTATGACCGACGTACAGATACAATCTCATTCTAACTATAAACTCATACATACATACGTACATGCATGCATGCATGCATGCATCCATCCATCCATACATATTAGGGCCAAAAGAAACTATATTTATGTATTGTCCATATTCAGCCATCAAATCTCTATGATATCTATGTTCTTGTACATACATACATACGTACATGCATCCATACATACATCATACATACATACGTACGTACGTACTTACATACATACGTCATGACATGGAGTTGTCGGAATGATATCATTATGACTTGTTAAAAACTCTTTAGTCACGACTGACACACATATGCAATCTCTTTATATCTATGAAATCATACATACATACATGCATCCATCCATCCATTCATCCATCTGTACATACATGCATACATACATACATTTTCCGTCGACATGACCTTGATCTGTCGGAAGGACATTACTATGGCATGTTAAAAACCATGTAGTCATCACTAAAACACATATGCAATCTCTTTATATCTACAACTCATACATATATATGTACATGCATTCTTTCATTCATCCATTATTACATCCATCCAGTCGTCCATACATACAAATGTACATACATACATGGGCCAACTGAAGCTATGTTTATACATTGTCTATATTTGGTCCTCAAATCCTTATAATATCTATGAACCCATACATATATACGCACATGTATGCATGCATCTATCCATCCACCCATCCATCCATACATTTTCCGTCATGATGAGACTATATTATTTCATGTTAAAACTGTGTATTTATGATGTAAATATATATCAAGTCACATCAAAATCTCTCCAGCAAGCCAAAAGTAACAGACAATACACAAAACAGGTAACAACGAATTAGGTCACAAAGTCACGTTTTTCCTGGCTGTGACCACAACTGTTGAGCAAGAAACCTGACTATATCACGCAATATTATGTCTAGGTATTCTGTATATCTTGATAAAGTCCTATAGTAAAATAGTTTTAGTAGTTATATTCAAGACACATACACGGGTCACCTTAAATTAGGTTAAAATTTCATTTAAACATCTCCAGTATATCAAAAGCAACATCATGGGTATGGAAGCAGTTCAAAGGCTGTCATTTTCTTTCATGATAACCTTGACCTTTAAACTAAGAAGCTAGTGTGTGACCCAACGATTATGCTAGCCTACGGTCGTTATGTTTATTTGCATGACCACAGATGTTTTGCGGATTTGCGACAAAAATGGTATTGCTTAGCAGATTCTTATGCAAAAAATGTTGGAACCTTTAATTAAACAACGCTTTCTTGTCTTGGTTCACTTTCATGCCATCAAAGTTTGAAATATGTTTGAAGCATGATTTGTATGAATTGAAATGCATTTTGCAGTAAAACTTTGATATTGAGAAAAATTACAGGCCATAAATAAAGTCTATTAATTAGCGGGAGGTCCACTGAGAACTAAAGGAAAATTTTGGTGTTTGAATATTCGATCATTTTAGACAGATACTGGTAATCTTAAAAACCGGTTTGGTTGTTATTATAGATTGGGCTTTACTGTATAGGAAGAAATTCACATATTGTTTTCTTTGTATTTCCCTTGGTAAATCAGGATGCCAAAATAAAACTCGAAAAGCATAGATCTTTTTTAATATTAACAAAACCCAGAAAATGTAACAAATGACTAAAAAGATAAATATGAATATGTCCATCTAGTCTGGTTTTCTTTTGCCATCTGGAGATGTTTATTCTAAAGATTACAAAGATTGAAGCATATGAAGTGTTTTACTGATTGAATAGAAAGACACAGTTTGGATAAATATCAAAGAATTTATTCAGAAAACAGTACTACAAGTTAACTTTTCCATAGATTTAACTATCATCATCATAATTGTTATTGTTTCTATTATTAATAATAATATCATTTTATTAGCTGAAGAAACAAATGGAAACGAAAGAAAAGTAGATATTTTATCGTAACATAAAAAATGTCAATCTTTCGGATGCAACTGATACATGTACTCTATATTGCGCATATTTTGTGTAGATAATTGACAGTCAAAAGCAGGTATTTTGTGTGAATACAAATGTTGAGAATATTTGTTTCTGTACAACTGAAATAAAGTTCTGAAAGTACAGGATATTTTTATCAGAGTAAATAATAAAGGAGTATCAACTTGAAAGATTTTACACTGACACCCAGCACCTGATATTCATTTCACTTTTAGACACCCAGCGCCTGATCTTCATTTCACTTTTAGACACCCAGCACCTGATATTCATTTCACTTTTAGACACCCAGCACCTGATCTTCATTTCACTTTTAGACACCCAGCGCCTGATCTTCATTTCACTTTTAGACACCCAGCGCCTGATATTCATTTCACTTTTAGACACCCATCGCCTGATATTCATTTCACTTTTAGACACCCAGCGCCTGATCTTCATTTCACTTTTAGACATCCAGCGGCTGATCTTCATTTCACTTTTAGACACCCAGCACCTGATCTTCATTTCACTTTTAGACACCCAGCGCCTGATCTTCATTTCACTTTTAGACACCCAGCGCCTGATCTTCATTTCACTTTTAGACACCCAGCGCCTGATCTTCATTTCATTTTTAGACACCAAGCGCCTGATCTTCATTTCACTTTTAGAAACACTTGGGGTATATCCGGTTACATAGTTCCAGTTGAGGCCTGCACTATAAGTTGTCGACCCATATAGCCGATTAAGATTACAAACATGGTACAATGGCTGCCTCCTTTGTCGTTATCTCTGTCTCTAGAGGAGAACATGTAACCAGAGTGACCACTTAGGCTATCCCCAGCCGTGACAGAGTAACCATCCACAAACATGAACTTATCATTTAACCCGTTCAAAGAAGAAAAAAATACAGCACTTTGCGAAAATATTGTTTCTATCAGCCAGAGTCTTATCCACTCGTAGTTCATACCAACCTTGAGAAGTGATCATATGAATTTGTTTGTTTCCCAGCCAGAACACTCCTTCCAGCTCACCAAAACCTAATTGGTAGTCTATCTAGTTACGGTTAAAAATCTTCCTTTCCGACCGTCCGTCTCTGAAACACAGTCCAATCTCCTCCCTCCATGTCCTGGTCACATCAAACCGAGAAACTGAAACTTCTGGTCAGATAGATCGTGTAGACTCATGTTTTATGGAATCCCACTAGTCATATGTCCTGGAAATCAGTTGTGCACAAATCAATGTCAAGCACTGTAAGAAGGTTTTAGAAGGGAGTGTCTTGATCATCCAGAAGTTTCTTGGACACATTCTCAAATATTAGTTTAATGTAGTCATTTGATTATATTTTCCACACCCCCTGATGGATTCTGTTTATGCATGGAATTAATGCCCAAGAAGCAATGGAACTTTATTCTGTATCACACCCGCTCACCTTTTTACCTTGAAGTCAAAGTCACAGTCATAGAATATATGTGTCAAGGCTTTGATGAAAGTTTTTCACTAGCTTGTATTTCCTAAACCACTCAATGGAGTCTGTCCATACTTAAGATGTTTCATTATGAATGAAAGGCAATTCATTCTGCATCACACACTTTCACCTTTTGACTTTAGGAGTCAAGGTCACAGGTTTAAAGCAATGCTCTGAGTATTGGCTCGACATTCATACCCTGGTATTCTTGTTCTGATGCTCTTATATTTCCTGCTTTTTTGTTAAGGCTCATTTTTTTATATGGCGTCTTGTCAATATGAATAAAAGTAAGAACCTGAGTTCATGGTGGACCAAGTTCAACAAATTGCACACTTTGGCAATCCCAGGAATAAAAACATTTGTGTGTATACAAATTTTGATATTTGCAGGCCTCATTCACAATAATGAAACCCTAAATACTTTTGTACAGAAATCAAAGTCAAGCACAGGTCACATACTGTTGGAAATTGATACTTTGTTCTTGATAAGTAATCTATTTGAAGTTGTTACAATTGATGTAAGCAGTTCCAGAAAACTAAAAAGGACCTATTTCCCACTTTAATACAGCAAATAAGTAGCAAAATGTTATAGATCAGCATACCGAGGCATCGGTGTTACCAGTTGTTTAATAAAAAGTTTTTATCCAGGAAGAAACTCCACAGTTTCAGTTTCTCACAAGTTAGATGCTACATGTAGGCTAACAAACTCACATTTCAACTCCCAAGGTGTATGTTTCCCCGACCAGTTTTTCACTTAGTTGTGGAGTATGATAAGGAACTTCATGATGACCTATCTCAGGCTGATACTTCAGTAGCAGATTGGTATGATAACACCATGTCAGTCCTTATTTCAAGAAATAAACATCATGTACAGATTTGTAACCAGGAAACATGAGAATATTAACTTTTGGTTTTGCAATGTATAGAAATTGCCACTATTTTGCTCACCTTCACCCATTTGTAAACAAAAGTAAAATAGGAATTAGCATTTCATCTGCAAAGGTTAGCAAAGTACATTTATGCAATATCAACTCGCCAACTACGCACGATGGGGTGGCATCAGCAATGATGATATGAAATCACTTGTTGGTTGAAGTTCAGACAGAACTCCAAAAAGGAAATTTTGCTGTGAAAGATTCATGCCCAAGGCTTAAAGAAGTATATCTCAATTTGAAAACGTGTAGCTGAAACGAATAGGCAAAGTACCCCAACTGCACTGAGTACAGTTTACTTGCTAGCAATGCCCATATTGCAAATATGACAGTCATTTTCCACAGGGCTTGAATGAGCTGCTCATCAATAACAAAGATCTGGAACTAGCGAGGATGCAGAAAGTTACTGAACCTAAGTGCTAGCTTCTAGGAAACTTGAGAGATCCAAGTTGATGAACCAGCAATATCTCCCCATACCAAAGTAATACAAATCTAACTAAGATTAATAAAGGTTTTGTTGAATTTTGGATTCTTGAGACAAGTACAGTTGAAATGATTTGTAGCAAATCAGCTGATCATATTTGATTAGTGAAAAAAGAATGCAAATTTCTTAAGTGCACTACATAGAAAAAGACAGCATTATATTAAAACCTTTACAAAATAAACGAATCAGTAGTGGGAATAGCAAAAATCTTGAAGGTAGATGGAAGCATTCATGAGTTTAATCTTAAGGCGAATGAAGTTGGAAGTATATTGGATCTTAACAAGATTTTTAAACAGGAATTTATGCTTGTTTCTTTTGAACTTGCTCAGACTCTTGGCTGCCAAAGAACAAGGAGAAATGGCTATGCTTGCTGGGAGAAGATCTCGAGTTAGATGCAAGGCTTTGGTACAATCCAAAGAAACCTTTCAATGCAAAGACCTGTGTAAATTGTGAATATATATTTCTTGTGTCTGTCCTTAAGAGATGGTTAGATTATGATAGTCAACTGCAAGTTCGTCATGAAGACAGATGGAGGAATCATTTTAAACTGTATTCACAGTAAATCTGACAGTTCAACGGTTGCAGCCAGTGATAATGAGATGCGTATTCCCTATCTATCCACCAAAATAAGAATGGCATACAGTCATACCAGCTTAAGATAAAAAATGGCACTTTGAAAGCGATGAATTACATAACTGTTCACGCAATTTGTGAGAGTTATAAAATGAATATAACTGTGTTAGAGAAAATGTTATGCCTTTCCTTACACTCAGTAGTCACCTCTCTACCTGGATACAAGAAGATATGGAAAGTCTCTAAACACAACCAGCTGTTAGCAACCAGCAGAGAAAATTGGTCAAGACTGTCAAACAGTCGTATTGTAAGATGTTTGAGTTCCCAGAGGTTGATAGCAGAGGCAGGGTTCATCTTGTTTACATGAAATTGATTGCCAAGAAGCGATACGATCCATTGTTAATAGAGTACATTACTAAGACCTTGTGTGAAGCCAGGTACACCAGTGAATTTCTACACTCCCAACAAATCAGGCACAAACCTGGTTCAGGAACAGCTAGTGTCAAAATAAATGTCCTTGCCACCATTTACAGAAAAATAAACAAAGGCAATGGTAGAAGTTATCGTTTTCGATCCAGAAATGCCAATCATTGCTGCATCGGGACATTCAAGTGCAGATGCCCAAAACAAGTATTCATGGCACAAATTAATGATGAAATAATATCACAAGGTGTAGGAGCATTTAAAAATGCAATTACACTGGAATCCAGGAATTAGTATTACAAGTTTTCAGTGTGTGACACTGACGCATATAAAAACATACTGAATTTGGAATTGAAAGGAAATCTTAATTATAATACAAAAGAAAATGTATCCACTTGTAAGGAATATAGTAAGTCTTATATCATATAGCTTGGATCTTTAGTATCAGACACACTTTTATGTCACCTGGTTTGTCATACGTTGCAAATAATTTAACAGTGGCAACATGCATGAGAGTCAAAAGTAAAATATGAAACAATCCTTCAAATGATTTGGAACAATTGATGATAATTTTCAAATCACTTGAACTGATCCAGTGGCAGACGGGTAAGAAGGTATGAGAGTATCAAAAGAGCGCAACTTATGGATGATAAAGTCCAAATAAAAAGTAACTCTCCTAAATGTTGTAGACTTATTGTAATAAAGAACAATATTTAACAAGAAAATCAACCTAGAGTTGATTCCAATATCTCTGGAATATTTGTGCCGACACTTCCATATGAACTAATGCAACCAATAACTCACACTAGCTCAACTGGCAAGACAAAATCTTTTTGACAAATTATGCAGATGCATTTGAAACCATCAACTCTTTAAAAATAAGAAAGATAAACAACTCTTAAAAAATAAAAAAGATGGACATACTGCATTTTATTCATTACCTGAATGTGAAATTTAAGTTGCAAATACATCTATTTACGTCATCTGATGTAAAGATAAATTATATATCTATTTACGTCATTTGATGTAAAGATAATACCATTTATATGGAAAATACAACTTGGTAACAAGCATATGTTTATTCAGCAGGTAATACAGCTTGGACCAACATGCATATGTGTATTCAGCAGGTAATACAGCTTGGTAACAAGCATATGTGTATTCAGCAGGTAATACAGCTTGGTAACAAGCATATGTGTATTCAGCAGGTAATACAGCTTGGTAACAAGCATATGTGTATTCAGCAGGTAATACAGCTTGGTAACAAGCATGTTTATTCAGCCTGTAAAATTATCATAGATAGGCTTGTTACCAACTTTTAACAAACAATGTCTGTTGATCTTTTTACAATGCTTCATTGTTAAAGTTTACACTGTGGTCAAAAAGACACTATTGAACCTAAGAGAAAATTAAATAAAGTTGATGCATACATGGATACAAGTCTACAGAATTTATTGATTGATTAATTGATGGATAGATTGATGGATGTTTAACAGCACATCAGCACATAAAGGACTATTTAGTTCCAAGGCAATGGTTGTAAAATGCCCTGCTCAGAGAAACACCACAAAAGCCTACCCAATGTTGTAGTTTCAAAATATTTCTCTGAAATAAGACTCCAAAGTGTCCTAACACTGAGTTTTAAAACACTGCAGCTTCAACTTTACTATTGTGCTCTTCGATTTTTTTTCTTCAGGAGACATTTTATCATGTTTTCACCTGTTTTCATTAGCCTTTGTGTATCGTGTGTTCAACTAGTGAAAACATTTTCTCAGCTGTTCAGATAAATCAAAAGAAGCACAAGGAACAGTGTGATCTATACATAAATTACCACCGCTAACAACTTCTGGTTTTAAATATTCAGCCATCTAGGACAAAAGGCAAAAGATGGTACACTGAGAATATTCAATGTTGTATCTGATTTGATGCATTGCTTCAACGTATTCAAAGTTCTAACTCTTGTCTTGCGAATTATTATGAAATTTGCATCATTGTGGTATCTTTGTTTTAAGTAATCATTCATGCATTCACTCCAGTGTTTTCTGTTCTCTTCTCCACAGTTTTAAAAATAGTCATTATTTTCTTCCCTCAATATTTCATATACTTCTTTATACATGATTTACAGTAACCATTACCTTTAGTAAACTCAGTTATGACTTTTTACATTTTGCATTAGATCATCTCTAAGTATCCATTTTATTTTATATTTTACTACTTTTTTTCAATAAAATTTCAGCTACTCAAAATTTAATACTTTTACTTTTAACATAGTTGCAAGACTAAATTAAGTCGATGTGATATTGTACATAATTTGTAAGTAACCAAACTATTATGCAAGCGTTCATCTGATAATTTTATTGTAAAAAAAATGGGAGATAACCAGAATAACACAAAAGAAGACACTCGGGTTGAAAAATCACCAGAGAAGATCACCACCGAAATATGCAAAGCAGAAACATAATATCCCAAAATTTCAATGAATAATTTAAGCCAAACAGGATGCATGTAATGTGGAAATAAAGTGAATCATTCTCTGGACCAATGTCCAGCAAAAGAAACAGAATGTCACAAGTGTAAGAAAAGAGGACACTATGCAAAATGCTGTCTGTCAAAATCAGCAGTTTGCACAATAGAATTGAGAGTGGAACCTGGATTTATTGGGAGTATCAGCACAAAGAAGGGTCAACCATGGATAACGTGTGTCAGATTGAACAACACTTCAATTTTATTCAAAATTGATACTGGAGCTGATGTGACTGTAATTCCTGAAAGGGATTTACGAAAGATTGGAGACCAAAAACTATCAAAGTCTGATAGAAAATTGTACGGCCCTGGAAACTCTGAACTTATAGTGCTAGGAAAATTGACTTGTGAAATGGAATTGAATAATGCATTCAGTGTACAAAACATATTTGTTGTAAAGAGATTGAATCAGGCACTCTTGGGCAGGTCCGCGATACAGGCTCTCAAGATTACTGAACAGGTAAATATATGTCCTCAGTAAATGCCTCAGATCAAAACTCGCAAAATGCAAGCAAAAATCATGATGAATCTATAAAATGAGATAGAGATTATCATGAGAAATTCCCCAATCTGTTTAAAGGCCTAGGGAAAGCAAAGTGGTTTTATAAGATAACTCTTGACAAAGTCCCTTGCAAAGTAACAGGTGCAAAAGTTTTCATAAAACTTGCAAACTCAGGACTTTGACAGATAAACCTGTCAGAAGATTCGCACCGCCTTACAACTTTCATTACTCCCTTCGGTAGGTTTTATTTTAATCGCCTTCCATTCAGAATCAGTTCAGCACCCAAATTTCGGAAAAGGATGTCGGAAACTTTGAGCGATTTGACGGAATGCTCTGTCACATGGATGATATTCTTGTTTAAGGGGAAACACAAGAACAACATTATGAGAGACCAGAAAGAGTTATGAAATCAACAGAAAATGCTGGCATCACTTTGAACACTGAAAAGTGTGAATTTTCAAGATCATCCATTAGATTTCTTGGGCATGTTGTTGATAAAAATGGTTGTCGACCTGATCCAGAAAAAATAAAAGCTATAACTGAAATTGAAACTCCGAAATGTGTAACAGATATATGACAATTTTTACGTATGGCAAATTAACTTGGCAAATTTTTTCCAAAATTGGCAGAAAAATCAAAACCGTTATGTGAGCTTTTGAAAGGTAAAAACTTGTGGACTTGGAGTCCAGATCAAGAACAAGCTTTTACAGATATCAAACAAGAAATTATATCGTCAACAACTTTGGCACATCATAATCCAAATAGAGAAATAGTTTTATCTGCAGATGCATCTTCATTTGAACTAGCTGCTATACTAAGGCAGAAACACGATAGCGCTCTGAGACCGGTGGCATTCGCATCGCGAGGTATGTCAGAAACTGAACAATGCTATGCTCAAATTGAAAAAGAGGCTCGTGCAATAATGTGGGCATGTGAATGCTTCAAAAGCTACTTAATTGGGTCACAATTCAAACTTGAAACTGACCATAAGACATTAGTACCACTAATGAGCACACAAATCTTGGGAGATTTACCCCCTAGAATTCAACGCTTTAGAATGCGTTTTATGAGATTCAACTTTTCTATAGTTCATGTTACTGGCAAAAACTTATTAACTGCTGATGCTCTATCCAGAGCACCTTTAAGTTATCACTCTGATAGTGACACAGAACTTCAGGCTGAGACTAATGCCTATGTTGATTTCATAGTGAGTAATTTGCGCGCATCAAATACTCGACTTGAACAAATCAAGTCTGAATATGGAAATGATTTGATCTGCAAACAAGTTATACAATTCTGTGAACAGGGGTGGCCAGAGAAATTGACTATTGACAGAAAACTTGAATCATACTGGTCAAGTAGAGTTGAATTTAGAGTGCAAAATGGTCTCTTAATGAAAAGTACATACTTGGTACTACCAGAATCACTTCAAAAAGGAATTCTAGAGAGAATTCACGATGGTCACCAAGGCATAGTTAAATGACGAGAATGCGCCAAAACGTCATTTTGGTGGAAAGGACTAAACACTCAGCTAGAACACTTGGTAAAATCTTGCCAAAATTGCATCGAAAACACGAGAGATCAAGCTGAACCAATGATACCAAATGAATTTCCAAGTCTACCTTGGCAAAGAGTCACATCAGACTTGTTTGATCTGAATGGTCAAACATATCTCTTGGTGATTGATTATTTTTCACGATACATTGAAATATCAAAACTGCAAGTTAAAGGTTCAAAAGCAATCGTCAAACTTCTCAAATCTTTGTGCAACACGGTATACCAGAAGTAATAACTTCAGATAATGATCCGCAATATACATCCGCAATAATTTAAGAATTCGTGAAATATTATGGATTCAGGCATAATACAAGTAGTCCAAAATATCCACAGAGTAATGGTCTTGCCAAAAGAGCTGTTCAAACAATTAAAAGAATGCTAAAAAAAAGGCAGGTGATTCTTACATAGCTCTTTTGACATATTGTGCAACACCATTACCGAATGGATACAGCCCTGCCGAATTACTGATGGGAAGAAAATTACAAACCACTTTGCCAAGGACACCAAAAAACTTACAGCCTAAATGGCCAGATGTGAAGAAACTGAAGAAATTGGAAAATTGTCAGAAGCAAACTCAAAAGAGAAATTAGGATCATTGTGATCACGCCCAAAATATAAAAATACTTCAAGTAAGGAATAAAGTATGGATCAAAGATCATTTTTCTTCAGGCATTGTTAAATCTGAGGCATCTACACCTCGCTCATACATGACAGTAACGAATGAGGAAGAGATACGGCGTGATAGGAGAAATTTAATTCCCATGCCTAACACAGTATCAGAGCCTGTCAAAGTGAATGTTTCAAACCCTGATCCTTTGTGTGACTGATGAAAGCAAGCCAGTACCAGTCAGGCAAAATTGATATTTCACACGTTCGGGAAGATTGTCAAAAACACCGGAGAGACTGAACTTGTAAAAATGAAGATGATAGCAGCTTGTTTAGAAATCCCACACCATATCACATTTCATTTTAGATGTTAACATACTCAGTAAGTGAGATGTAGTTTTAGCCTTAATCTAATTAGCTTTAAATATCACTCAACTGTTCTTGGCAGTAAAAGTTAACAGACATTCCACACTGGATTAGAACTGATATACACCAACAGCTGGTTTGTGTTATGCCTTCACTAGGGTTTAAGGTCTATGAGAAAAATACTTTCAGGGAGTCTTGTCTCCTCTTCACAACTGTACTGATCTCTTGTAATTAATAAATAGTACAGATCAAGGATGGAATTATACTTAAATAACAAATAATATTACAAGATAAACACTAAAAATTACCCCAATGGTTACTCTACATCTTTGCTAGAGCCTCTGCCTGTTAGAAATGCATTTTTATGTGATTATGTTTCATGCAATGTCAAGAGTTCGTGCAAGTAATTAGAAAGTGGTGTATAAACAGATTAAATATCCGCATGCAAGATGAAGAGGGAAACTCGTGTTCAATTTGCTGCCATAGATGAGTGATATTATTATATGCCACATGACTTTCAGAATCACAAATATTTCAAATACTCTGCTTTAACCGTCATTTATTTAGAAATTATTGCCGGATTTTAAATGAGATCTATCGTGACAAATTATACAAGATTTGAAACATTAATCTTCATATTTTATGGCTTTAATATCAAGCAACGATGTCAATACCAGAAACATAATGTTTATTATTTTTTTAGCTTGGAGGGGATATAATTATGATCTAACAGTTATTCTGAAAAACAACATACACGAAAAGAGAAACATTAATTTCTCTATCTCAGACATCAAAAAAGACATTTATCTGTGTTATAAAAAGACTGAAGATTTGCTCTCTCTCTCTCTCTGCAGTGGGCTAAGTGAAACCATAAAAATTTTCAAGTACAAAACAGGTATTATTACACATTTAATATAAATAAAAATAATTTTCTCAGCTGCATTTATAGTACGACTTTCAGACCTTAGAAGTTCTGAAAAATCTTTCTACAATGGTTCGACAAAAACAGAAACTACATTTACTGAAAGAACAGTTAGATTCACAATGGTCTCAACAATATAAATTCAACAATAGAAGAGAACAATTTTGTATAACAATGCAATAATTTATTAGCCTGAATGGACTGAAGACACGATGTGAAGTTGTAATAAAGTATCCATTTGGTCTTGGTCTGCTATTATTACCTCAAGATGATCTTTCAAAAAATATTAATTGAATCTGTGTAATTAAACCGGTAGTCATTAGTTATATTTTTCGCGATCGTAAATCTATTACAATAGTTACAGTTCAGTGATTACATTTTTATATGTAGGGAATGACTTTTCTGTCATTGTCGTACACTGAAATTTTCCATGGTGAGGAACAATTAGGTTGTTCAACTTGTTTCCAAACCTTTTGCCTTGCATATTAAAATTGTTGGCAACAAAATATGTTCAAGCTAAAAATCGACCAATAACCTGTTTCCTTTCTGATGATGTCTTAATCAGTTCCATGCTTTTAAGAATGATGTCTAGACTCAAAGCACAATAGACAAATCTGTTGTGATCTAAACATAACTCGTAAAATTTGTAACATAATGTATGCAAAAAATACATCTTTCAAGAGTGAACGTAGGTACTAAAGTGGCTTTAAAATGTATTCCAGTTGTTTCCAAACATTTCATGGAGTGCGCAGAAACCCAAGGACTTTCAAGAACATACCAAAAACTTCCCATATGTCTGTCCTAGGGCATGATACTGGAATTTCCATGTAAATATCTGGTGACTTATTCATACATGATCATTGAATTGAGTAATCAGCATACAAAAGCTATAAAAAGAATGCTATTCTACAGCTATTTATGGTTCTGAGATGAGAGATTTGTATACGTCAACCAAGTCATAAGCTATAACACATTTACTGTGTTTTTTGTTTCGTTGCTTGTTCGCATATTTACCTCTGCACATCATTTGCCTAATTCCTCTCTATCTCCTTGATCTATCCGTTTCATTATGGTGATTCTCAATTTCCTCTTCTTATACCTTCCCAGTTTTCTTCAACATATCTTTAGTGTACTATTGCTTTACAAGGTTTGTCAAATGACATAAATTGTATCATCCTACCACACTTATATGTGTAATAGCAACCATCTTACTACTATTACATGCATATGTTTAAACATCAATGTGTGTAACAACAGCCATGTTACATTTACATGTATATGCTTATACCTGAATACGTGCAACAACAACCATCTTACTACTGTTTACTGTGCGCGATAATATCGAATATCAGTATATTGTGGTATTGAACCGGCGATACAATAATCGCGATATAAATATATTATATTGGTATAGTACGATATTGACGTAATTTTGATAAAAAGTTGCAATGAAACTCTGTTATTTTAATAAATTAATATTAGCAATGTTTCACCACTTAAAATAGTTTCCGTTTGATAATGACCAATTGAATTCCATACCTGTACCTTTGCTGATCTGCTTCAGTAACATTCATATTTTGTTTCCCTGGGAAGTTGCAGATTGTATATCGGAAGATACATCAATGTAAATCTTCATCCTTTTGAAGCTTTGGCTTCTCTATGTTAACAAATAAGCACCTTGCAGACATTGATGACTAACTGACATTGACCTCAAGCAACAAATGTTTCAAGCATGGCTGAGTACAACCTGGTGAAAAATTCGAAAGCGCAGTCGGCCATATGGATTCATTTTGCTTTAAGAAAGAGTAAAATGGATGGGAAGATTGATGAGGCAATTGCTGTGTGCAGAGTAGATGAGGCTTATGTTAGTGTTTTCTGGTGGAACCACAAATCTAACCTACCATATGAACAAGCACCATCCTGGGAAAATTGGTCATTACAAGAAGACAGACAATAGATCATTGATGTCTACTGATAGGAGTTCATTGTGTGAGGATAAGTCTGATCTTTCTAAAGCTAAAGTGTCATCGCCAACCCAGAGAATTTTACGAGGGATCCTTGGCACATAAATACCCCCCCCCCATTCTTCATGTGCTTTACTGATAACTGATAAGGTGTGCAGATTCGTCATAAAGGACTTGCATCCATACCAAATAGTGGATTCGCCAGAGTTTAGAGACCTTTTACATCCACTTCACCCTCGATACAATGTTCCAGGTAGGAAGCAGTTTACAGAGGTGATCATTCCATTCTTAAATCAATATATTGCAATAATATTGCAATATTTCACATAACATTGTAATATATCGCAATATGATTTTTAATTCAATACCCACCCCTACTAATGTGACATGTATATGCTTATACCTGAATGAGTGTGACAACAACCATCTTACTACTGTTACATGTATATGCTTATACCTGAGTGTGTGTGACAACAACCATCTTACTACTGTTACATGTATATGCTTATAACTGAGTGTGTGTGACTACAACCATCTTACCACTGTTACATGTATATGCTTATACCTGAGTGTGTGTGACAACAACCATCTTACTACTGTTACATGTATATGCTTATAACTGAGTGTGTGTGACTACAACCATCTTACTACTGTTCCATGTATATGCTTATACCTGAGTGTGTGTGACTACAACCATTTTACTACTGTTACATGTATATGCTTATACCTGAGTGTGTGACAACAACCATCTTACTACTGTTACATGTATATGCTTATACCTTAGTGTGTGTGACAACAACCATCTTACTACTGTTACATGTACATGCTTATACCTGAGTGTGTGACAACAACCATCCTTCTACTGTTACATGTATATGCTTATACCCGAGTGTGTGTGACTACAACCATCTTACTACTGTTACATGTATATGCTTATACCTGAGTGTGTGTGACTATAACCATCTTACTACTGTTACATGTATATGCTTATACCTGAGTGTGTGACAACAACCATCCTTCTACTGTTACATGTATATGCTTATACCTGAGTGTGTGTGACTACAACCATCTTACTACTGTTACATGTATATGCTTATACCTGAGTGTGTGTGACTACAACCATCTTACTACTGTTACATGTATATGCTTATACCTGAGTGTGTGACAACAACCATCCTTCTACTGTTACATGTATATGCTTATACCTGAGTGTGTGTGACTAAAACCATCTTACTTCTGTTACATGTATATGCTTATACCTGAATGTGTGTGACAACAACCATCTTACTACCGTTAGATGTATATGCTTAAACCTGAATGTGTGACAACAACCATCTTACTACTGTTACATGTATATGCTTATACCTGAATGTGTGTGACAACAACCATCTTAATACTGTTACATATATATGCTTATACCTGAGTGTGTGTGACTACAACCATCTAACTACTGTTACATGTATATGCTTATACCTGAGTGTGTGACTACAACCATCTTACTACTGTTACATGTATATGCTTATACCTGAGTCTGTGTGACTACAACCATTTTACTACTGTTACATGTATATGCTTATACCTGAGTGTGTGTGACAACAACCATCTTACTACTGTTACATGTATATGCTTATACCTAAGTGTGTGTGACTACAACCATCTTACTACTGTTACATGTATATGCTTATACCTGAGTGTGTGTGATTACAACCATCTTACTACTGTTACATGTATATGCTTATACCTGAATGTGTGACAACAACCATCTTACTACCGTTACATGTATATGCTTATACCTGAATGTGTGACAACAACCATCTTACTACCGTTACATGTATATGCTTATACCTGAATGTGTGACAACAACCATCTTACTACTGTTACATGTATATGCTTATACCTGAATGTGTGACAACAACCATCTTACTACCGTTACATGTATATGCTTATACCTGAATGTGTGACAACAACCATCTTACTACTGTTACATGTATATGCTTATACCTGAATGTGTGACAACAACCATCTTACTACTGTTACATGTATATGCTTATAACTGAATGTGTGACTATAGCCATCTTACTACTGTTACATGTATATGCTTATAACTGAGTGTGTGTGACTACAACCATCTTACTACTGTTACATGTATATGCTTATAACTGAATGTGTGACTATAGCCATCTTACTACTGTTACATGTATATGCTTATAACTGAATGTGTGTGACTACAACCATCTTACTACAGTTACATGTATCTGCTTATACCTGAATGTGTGACAACAACCATCTTACTACTGTTACATGTATATGCTTATACCTGAATGTGTGACAACAACCATCTTACTACTGTTACATGTATATGCTTATACCTGAATGTGTGACAACAACCATCTTACTACCGTTACATGTATATGCTTATACCTGAATGTGTGACAACAACCATCTTACTACTGTTACATGTATATGCTTATAACTGAATGTGTGACTATAGCCATCTTACTACTGTTACATGTATATTCTTATAACTGAGTGTGTGTGACTACAACCATCTTACTACTCTTACATGTATCTGCTTATACCTGAATGTGTGACAACAACCATCTTACTACTGTTACATGTATATGCTTATAACTGAGTGTGTGTGACTACAACCATCTTACTACTATTACATGTATATGCTTATACCTGAATGTGTGACAACCATCTTACTACCGTTACATGTATATGCTTATACCTGAATGTGTGACAACAACCATCTTACTACTATTACATGTATATGCTTATACCTGAATGTGTGACAACAACCATCTTACTACTGTTACATGTATATGCTTATACCTGAATGTGTGACAACAACCATCTTACTACTGTTACATGTATATGCTTATACCTGAATGTGTGACAACAACCATCTTACTACTGTTACATGTATATGCTTATACCTGAATGTGTGACAACAACCATCTTACTACTGTTACATGTATATGCTTATACCTGAATGTGTGACAACAACCATCTTACTACTGTTACATGTATATGCTTATACCTGAATGTGTGTCCACAACCATCTTACTACTATAGACTTTTACTGTGGACAGTTCATCGATATTTACCTCCCCCTGTCTGCTATGTGTCATTACACTCATCCACAATTAAGGTACTGATTATAGGTATTGATTCGATATATGCTTGATACGAGAAATGCTGAATAAAACAGAATATGCAGCAAAAACTTCTATATTCCTTTATTGCTATAATTCTACTTTATTTCTGCATAAATCTTTGAATGTGTTAACAAAATTAAGGTCCTTATTTCAAAAGAAAAGAAAAAAAATTATCGGGTAAGAAAATTGAGCAATTACTGTACATTTAATTTAAAGAAAACAAGAAATTTCATTTTCAAAAGTTGCCAAATTTTAATTTACAGAGGAATTCTGAAATTTGAGAAATTGTCTATAAAAGAAAAAAAGGCCAAAATGCACAAGTAATTGGAAAGTCACCTATTTTATACATTTGACGGTTTCATTGTTTACCTCTTTGATATTTAATCATGAACTAGAAGAATATATTTTCAATTTTATAAAAATCTTTGAAATGTCAGCTTTTTATGATTTTGTAATATAAGCAGTTTGTGGGAAGAAATAGCACTTTTCTTTGATACTGTTTTTTAACAAGTAGATAAGTTAATAATCACCTTTATAATTACTAAATCGATATATTAACTCAATTAAAAATTGAGAGAAAAGATTTCACATATTTTTAGGGCATTTACAAATGTGACATATATCGATATATTGAATAGAATTGTATTGATCGATTAATTAATGTAATTTTTTGTTTTAATTAATATCTATTGAAACAATTCATTTGTTTATTTATCAGTATACATAATTAAATTATGTGCCTACATATGTGATATTTTCACAAAAATGTGCGAGAATTTGTTAACAAAAATATATGTAAACGAAAGTGAAGGTACGAAAATTAATACCTATTTTATCTGGCCTGATTGAGAAGTGCTACAATAAAATAAAATAAGAATTCCTTATTGAGACAATTTTATAAAATTAGTTAAATAATTCAAAAATTTAGAACTTTGAAATAAATAACTGAGGATAAAAAGAATTATTCCATGAATTACATCCTTGGGATAAATAAAAAGAACTAATCATACAAAATTACATGAGAAAAGGTATAACAACAATGTAAGGGCAATCGATTCACCAAATTATTGTTTCACAGCAATGTTCTGTAAACCAAAATGCTTGTGCAAATAAATGATATTAACAGTATATGTGTACGAATATAGCTTCCACTGAACTGAGCACTGGGTGATATCAGTACCATAATGGCAGAATGCCACATGATAAAATATGGCATCACCCATTAAAACCATAATGGATAGATCGATTATATGCATATGCTTAAACCTCCGTATATGTAACAACAACCATGTTACTACTATTGCATTTAAGTTCTTATACCTCAGTTTGTGCAACAACAACCATGTTACTACTATTACATGTATGTTCATATACCTCAGTGTGTGTAACAACTACTATGTTACTATTATCATGAGGTTTAAGCATTTACATGTAATAGTAGTAAGATGTTTTTGTTACACCAGCTGAGGTATTAGCACACATAGGTGACAGTACTAAGATAGTTGATGTTACAGACATTAAGGTTTAAAAATCTGTGTGTAATAGTAGTAAGATGGTTGATGTTACACCCAAATAGAAATATAAGAACATACATGTAATAGTAGTAACATGGTTGTTGTTACGCACACTGAAGTATACGAATATGTAATAGTAGTAACATGGTTGTTGTTACACACACTAAGGTATAACATTAGCCATCTTACTACTATTACATGTATGTGCTTAAACCTCATGCATGTAAAAATAGCCATCTTACTACTATATGTGCTTAAACCTCATGCGTGTAACATTAGCCATCTTACTACTATTACATGTGCTTAAACCTCATGCGTGTAACATTAGCCATCTTACTACTATTACATGTATATTTTTATACCTCGTGTGTGTAACATCAACCATCTTACTACAGTACTATTACATGTATGTGCTTAAACCTCATACATGTATGTGTAACATCAACCATCTTACTACTATTACATGTATATGCTTATACCTCTATGAGTGTAACAACAACCATCTTACTACTATTACATATATGTGCTTGACCCTCAACGTGATGTTTGGGTGAAAACAGACATTGATATTACTGAGGCAATAATCTCAAATGAAAGAAAGATCATCACATAAGTGTTGCTCACTTCATGACAATGCTCTTTTTTATCTTCCCAAAATATCACTTTAATCATAACCAAAGCAATTTCGTCACCAAGATTTGCCTACATGCATTTTTTCTTCTTTAAATACTTTACAAAAAGTGTCCACTTTATCATGTGACAAGTGTTATTCTCCAACGTCAAAACTGAAGCGATTCTTTCTGAAGATTCTTTTCCTGAAAAGTAAACTTGTGAAGAAAACTTGATCTTTACTGGCATTCTCACTTTACCTTTCTTTGTCAAGAAATTACAATCTTCACAGATCGCATTAGCATGATATCTGTACCGTTTTCGTTAAAAAGTTGCAATTTTGAACATTTTGTAATCTAGTTGAAAAAGCACTTCACGAAGATTTTACAATCTTCAGGAGAGTTTTTCTCCAAATAACTTTTTTCATGAAGACTAAGCTATCTTTCTCATTTGCTGAGAATAGTTTTGATAAAATTGTACTTTCTTCATGTGGACAATAACATGTAGTAAAGTCATGCAATCTATGTAAAGAAAATACTTTCTTGTGCAGAAAGAAGCATTTTCTTTTAAAAAAAATTCTTCACGAAAAAATTGAAATGCTGTTTTTTGTAGAGATTTTTTAAGTGACGAAGTCAACGGTATATATTATTGAATAATCATTTCCATTTCACGGAATAAAAGCAGATAATACAGGTAATAAGCTTATGATGGATATAACCATTGGAAACAACAGATTTACACTTATTAATATTTATGGACCAAAAAGAGACAATCCGGATTTTTACCTTGAGATAAAAAGGAATAAAGATATATTGTATTGAAAAAATTATATTGTTTTAACTGGAGGGGATTTCAATCTTGTGATGGATCAAAATATAGATACTTTCAATTATAATAATGTAAATAACCCAAGAGCAAGAGAAGTTGTCTTAGATATGTGTACAGGTCAATAATTTAGTAGATGTATGGAGGAAACATAATATAAGAATCCATAGGTATACTTGGAGAAAAGGTAACCCAGTAAAACAAGCCAGACGAGACTTTTTTCTTGTGTCAGACAATTTATTCACAATTATTGAAAATATAAATGTTGAACCAAGATATAGGACTAATAATTCTCTTGTAATAATGAAGATTGTTTTCCAAAAGGAAATCAAAAGAAAAACATTCTGGAAATTTAATCATTCATTATTAAATGACACTGAATATGTGAAAAGAGCAAAAGAAGCTATTTTAAAAGTTAAAGATTAATATGTATGTGCTGAACAATTAGATACTTTTGATAATATGCCTATATCTGATTTCAAACCTGTTACAAATTATCAACTTTTCTTTTAAATGATTCTATTAAAAATTAGAGGCACAACAATTTCATATGCATCTTTTAGGAAACAAAATGCAAGATCGACAGGAAAAACAACTAATTGCTGCTATAAGCAGTTTAGAAGAGAGAAGCAATGTGAAAGAATTACCACAACAGGAGGAAAAAAGAAAGAATTAGAAGATATGGGGAACAAAAAGATTGATGGTTTAAGGGTTAGGTCTAGAGCTACCGTATTTACTCATGTATAATCCGGGTCCAAATGCAAACAACATAGACCCTGATCTGCCATCGCATAATGCGCCAGCAGATCAGGGTCTATGTTGTTTGTTCTACTGATTAGTCCTTACCAGCTGCATAGACCCAGATCTGCCAGCCCATTATGCGATGGGAGATCTGGGTCTATGCAGTTTGCAGTTGGTATTGGTTATATGCGAGTATATACAGTATATGGATTGAAGAAGGACAGAAAGTGACCAAATACTTCTGTACTTGAGAAAATAGAAACTACATAAGCAAAACACTGCTGCCTCTTGTTAAAAGCAATGGTTCTTTAACAGACAGTCAGAAATAAATTTTGGGTGTAGGAAATGCATATTATATGAACTTATATATAAAGCGTGAAGTTGATTGCGTCAATCTTGAAACGCTACTTAAAATTGTTCTGACATTCCAGGTCTGAATGATTTACAGAAACATTTCTTAAATGGCCGTATATCATATATAGACACTGCAAAATGTTTTACACAAAAGAAAAAACACATAATGAGAAGAAAAAAAAACAGGATTCGATGGATTCACTGTAAAATTTTAAAATTTGTATGGAAGGATATCGAACCGTTTCTAGTTAGAGCCATTAACTTCGGGCATGAACTTGGAGAATTACCAGTATCTTCCACACAGAAATAAGAAGTAATTATATGTATGCCAAAAGGTGATACAATTAAGCAGAATATTTCAAATTGGAGACCCATTTCACTTAAAACTGTATCATACAAACTTGCTTCTCCATGTATTGCATGCAGGGTTAAAACTGTGCTACCCACAATCATACATAAAGATCAAACAGGGCTTCTAAAAAGAGGATACATTCGAGAGAACATAAGAAACTTATATGACCTAATGTTTTACACCAAAAAACAAAATTTTCCTGGACTACGTCTTTTAATTCACTTTGAAAAAGCATTTGACACAGTTGCATGACCAATTATTGAAAAATGAATGAATTGATTCAATTCTGAAGAAGCAATAATAAATTGGATTAAACTGTTTTTATCGGAACATCAAATCTTGTGTAATTTTTAATGGTCAAGTCTCTAATTGATTTGGTATCAAAAGATGGTGTACACAAGGGGATCCACTCTCTCCATATACTTCTATCCTGTGTGCAGAGATTTTAGCCCATATGACAAGAAGAAATAAATATATAAAGGGAATAAACACATGTAATATAATATACGTTATTTCTCAATATGCTGATGATATGTTACTTTTATTGGAAATCTCTGATGTCTGCTTTACATCTTTTATATCAATATTCCTTTTTTTTCTGGCCTTAATATAACTATTGAAATAAAATGGTGTGGATCAGAAGTAGAACTGATAGTAATATGAAATATTGTCAATAATATAGACTTAATTGCGAATGCACTGAGTTTGCTGTCTTAGGTGAAGTTTTCAACTAACTTGGGAAAAATTACAACTCTCATTTACCCATCTAAAATTCAAGAAATTTAGAACCTGCTAATTCAGTTAAATAAAAAGGTTTTTAACTCCATTTGAAAAGATTACAGCGATAACAAGTTTAGCTATCTCCAAAATTAATCATCTCTTATTGACCAAATCCATCTACATGGGTTCTTAGTGAAGTAACTACACTCTTTCACAAGATTTTATGGCATGGGTCAAAGGAAAAAATCAAATTAAATATTGCTGTGAAGGATTTTCATGAGGAGGGATTCAATATGATTAATATATTTAATTTTGTGAATGCCTTACATAGCTTAGAAGAATATTGTCTGAGGAGTCTAAATGGAAAAGTCTGTTACAATTTTCAGTATCAAATATCGATAATTTCTTTATATAATTTGGAATATATTTTATTAACTCAATAAAATAGGATTTCAATCCTTTTTTTCGATAGAGGTTTCTGAAGCATTTTTAGAACTAACTACCGGTAGATCATTAAAAATGGGCACAGCTGAATAAATTTAAGAATGAGAGTTTTAATAGTTTTAAAAATAGATTTTCTATCAACATTAATATCATAGCTTTTCAAAGCATACTTACAGCTAAAAAGTCATACAAAAATAAATTTAGAACCACTTATGACTATCATTTACAACAACCTTTTATAAATAATGTTATGTTCAATATTACTGAAAATAAAATAGGATGTAGAGATATATATATGAAAAATTAATTGGAAACAATGGAATACCAACTTCTAGAAGAAATGGAATTTTTAATTTGGTGAGTTAGAAGAAAAAGAATGTCAGTGATGTTTCTTGCTACCATATAAAACTACAAAATGTCCAAACCTTCGATGGTTGCAGTTCAAAATATTGCAAAGAATTTTGGATATGAATATATTTCTCAAAAGAATTAAAATTATTTCAAATGAGCTCTGGGTTTTTTTTTGCATGTTGCATGCATTGGCAATATCTCATATTTATTTTGGATCGTCAGGTAACTAAGACTTTTTTAAATGATGCCTTACAATGGATAAAAAGTAAATGTAGTCACACAAATAATTTGGAATTCAAAAAAATAAATATTATCTTTGGAATTAGAGACAACATTGTGAATGATGATGGAATTAATAGTTCTATGTACAAAACAGTATATATAGAGAGAGAGATTTAATATGAACAGGCCAATTTTGTCACAGTTTAAAAAGATTGTCGCTTTTAATTTTAATGTGGAAAAATATAGTGCTTACAGAAACTGCAAATGGGAAATGTTTGACAAAAAATGGATAAAGTATAAACCGTTCATAGTCATAGAGTAGCTATTTACTCTCTATTCAGGTCTTGAATTCTCAGTATGTTGCCAGAATTTGCACACTGGCAAGCAAACATGCCTTCTAATGTAGGCTACCCATCATAATACACCACCAAAGGAATCTGATACTTTTTGTTAGGGATACTTTGGTGGTGTATTTTGTGAATGAGTGAATATGCATGATTAGTTATTTCTTTTGTTGAAATGCCATTATATATATATATATATATATATATATATATATATATATATATATATATATATATATATATATATTAGTATCCTAACTTTTAAAATATGTATATAAAACTATATCCTTCTTTTCTTTCCTATTCTTCTCTCTTTCTTTCATTAGCTTTTAGCTTTTATCTAACAGTGACACAAAAACAGTTTTCTAGAAATGTCTACATTGTTTGTCTTATTAAAAGTGGTTGCAATACTGTTACAATACCTAATGTATCACATGTATGTCATATTCTTCATATCAATAAAACTTTTTTAAAAAACAACAACAACAACAACAATTTTCACTTTATTACAATTTCGCATTTTAAATTACTTAACCTGATCGTGAATATCATCTGTAGTAATGACTTAATTAACCCACTGGCAAATAGGATTAATTTTCATGTCAAATTTTTTAACAAATATTACTTTCTAAATGTACATTATTTATGAGTGGTCCTAAGAATATGGCACATGTTTAGTACATAGGGGCATGATTAATACAAACATATGGCTAGGTATTGCATGTTAGCTACAATGATAAATGAAATGAAATTCTATTTTAATTAAAACAGAACTTTGTTCAACCTAATACCTTTAGAAAAGGAAAAGAAGTTCAGGCAAACGGGGGTCGGGATGAACGAGTAATAAATCTGTATGCTTGGGGACACATGTATAAAGTTAAAGTAATTTTTTTATGAACAAACAATTCTGACACAATGACAAATTTGAGACACTGAAAGAATAGCTACAGTTATTTTATTGGCTTTCAAATTATATAATCTTTTTCAGAACGTAACCATTAGGTTCTCCTCAACTGCTAAAGGACATACCATATATACTCACATATAATCCAAGTCCAAATGCAAACAACACAGACCCTGATCTGCCATCACATAATCAGTAGAATAAACAACATAGAACCTGATCTGCTGGCAGATTATGCGACGGCAGTTCAAGGTCTATGTTGTTTGCATTTGGACTTAGTTTATACGCGAGTATATACAGTAGTAAAATGAGTAACAAAATAAAATACAATTAGATTCTTATTGTTCTTAATTAAATGATCATGAATATGTGCTAATCCCACTGAATAATCATGAATACCATCTGCAGCAATTCCATTAGTGGCATTTGGAAACATACTATATCATCCGAATGCTATGTCAACGAATGTCACTTTACTTCCCATGTCTCAACATTGTGCTGTCGCCAGTCATAGTTTGTTTGTACTAAAATGATTTCCATATCATATGGTTCAGATAAATCGATAATCTGCATGAACGATGCTTAGATACAGGAGATTAGACTGTATAAAATATAAGTATTTATTTTCTGATAAATACCATTCTTTCTATTCTTGGCTCACTTCTGTCGAATCCTCCAGATAGATTCCGATCTGTTGGCCATCCATCTGTCAGAAGGATAACTCTGGGATAAGATATGAAGCCATTAGTCTTCAAATCCAGCGACCTTCCTGTGAATCAAAATGAAATATTGAAAATTTAAGTCTCCTATATAGAAGGGCAAGTTTCCTAACCGATCGGTTGGGACAAAGAGGGTGTAAGAACATGTCATGCATAAACAGTAACTGGTTGATATAGGAGCAATGTAGCTTTTTATGACCTTTTGTTTTCAGAAAATAATTTTTATTTAAAAGTATTAGTAAATCACTCAGAGGTGATTAATAAAAATGTTAAACTGTTATTACAGCCTAAACAAAAGGGCATAACAGCAAATAAATCTCAAATATCAATAAAATCTGCATGAATATATATATATATATATATATATATATATATATATATATATATATATATCCTCCTGCTCAAGTTTGATGGCCAATCCGATCTTGACATAAGCCCTTTCCTAAGATATCAATTTGCTTTGTTGTACAGCAGAAAAATCTGCTGGTATTTCTTGTGTAACCTCAATCTTTAAACTTATGACAAAATCGTTTCCTTTCATAGTCCTTCTTGACCAATTCCAAAATTAAATTCATTTCACCACACGATTTTTTCCCAAATGATGTTTAAGTATTTCAAAAAGTAAACTCTGTTTTGATCGAATTAATCATGATACCAAAACTTCCAATCGAAGCAGATGTACCAAGTCACTTTTGAGAATATACCGTCTGTACTCGTGTATAAGCCGATACCAACTGCAAACTGCATAGACCCAGATCTGCCGTCACATAATGCACCAGAAGATCTGGGTCTATGCAGTTTGTAAGGACTAATCAGTAGAACAAACAACATAGACCCTGATTTGCCAGCGCATTATGCGACAGCAGATCAGGATCTATGTTGTTTGCATTTGGACCAGATTATATAAGCAAGTATATATGGTAAAATCTGTTTACTACTAATAAAACTCTAAAAACAACATCACTCACAATATTTATTATTTCATCTGTCCCCCAAAAATAAAAATAACAAATAAGAAAGTATTGCCAACTACCATAAAAACAAAAAGACATGGGTACTAGAAAATATTAAAATCAACAGGATCCTCTAAAAATAAAATACCATTAGATAATAGCTCGGTAGGGTACATACCTGAGCTCTTGGCTAATGCATACACCATCTCTATGGTCCAGAACATTGGCGACGTGCCGTCAGGGGACAGTAAATCTGAAAAAGGAAGATCTATGGGAAACAAGCTCTTGAGTTTATATTTTTTTTAATTTATATATTTATCTATTTATTAAGCAAAATAAGTTAGATGATGAAAAAATGGTCATATATTGATGATCTTACACTGAAGAAGTGTGCGTAAATGGAACTATTTTGAAGAAAAGATGAAAACTCGATCAATATTCATGGTTCTGGAATGATCTATCTCTGTCTCTCTCTCCAAAATTATCAGGATTGAAGAAAGTATTATCAACGTCCTCTAATTTTAAAAAAATAACGTTTCTCATCTCACTAAGTTTAAAAGAGACAAAATTTAGTAGAATGTCATAATTGTTATTTTTAATTTGATTCTTCATCACAAAGATGGCTACATATTAGCCACAACCTGTACATGCCATATGTTAAAACCCCATTCATCACTGCCCAAGTTGAAACTTTTAGATAAGTCTTTTATCTTCGAGCTGTTTAATTGGCAGTAGTTGCAGTGATGCCAAGAAACTGAGACCCCCCCCCCATCTTTTTAATTTGTTAAGTATTTTTTAATAGTTTAAAGATGCTTGTAATCCAGGGATCGTGGATTCATTACCTGCCCAGGCCAACCTGGGTCAGCTGCCTGAATGTATCCTTGGGAAATGCACTTAGCTCGCATTTCCTTGGCATGATATAGCCATTTATAGTTAATACTAATGCGTTGAAAAATGCCGTTAAAAAATAACTAACTAAATCTTACACTGATACCTCTACATCAGTACCATAACATCAACGTGTAAACACTATTAAAGTATTGAAAACTGGCAATGTACTCGTGTGTAAAGTGCACATAATTGCAAACAGAGAATTCCCAGATCTTTCGTCACATAATTGTATTATACGCCAGGAAGATCTGGTTCTAAGATGGTTGCTTTATATCATACAAAGAAATGAACAACATAGAGCCTGATCAGGCACGTTATGCCACAGCAGATCTGGGTCTAAATTGTATGCAGTCGGGGGAATATTATGCAAGAGCAAACATATTGTGTAGACAAACTGAGATGCCAGTGGTATAATCCCACATTGAGCTGATAGCTCACTGTTTAACAGCATGAGCAAGGGGCCGTCCATCATGGCATCATGCAATGGGGGACCGATTTGTGTGATGATGTGTGACTAGGGGGGGTAGAGGTTTTGAAAAATGTGACATCACAATAACACCAGCGCCATCAGTGGGCAAGGTTTTCCAGTTTGTTCCATAAAGGAGCACTTTACATCGCCATGGGAGGAAGTGAACATTGAGAAATAAATTCATGAGATGAGATGTATACAAGTTTATTCCTTGGATTTTAAGTCTTTTTCCTAACCATAATTTTTCTCTTTTTATTAGGTTTCCAGAGGACTAAACCCAGATTGATCAAGTTATTTTTTAAAAAGTATTAAATAATTCAAAACGCAGTTTTGTATTGTTGTGTGTTTTTCTAACACAAAGTGATTTCAAACCAATTTTATGTTTGAAAATTTTTATTGGGTAGGTCAAAGCTTTGTGATGTCATATATATGGGGGGTCTGAGTTTTTGTGACAAAAAGGGACAAGGAGGGGGGGGGTAACAAATCCACCAAAATTGTGTGACGTCATATATCACATTCAGGATGTGAAGAGATCAGTGTACAAGGCAAGAATCATTTTTTGAAGATGATATCATTTCCCTATTATGCTTTCTCTGCATGCGTAATTAAGGGTGTGGGTATGATCAAACGAATAGTGCAAAAACAGATGCTTTAAAACAAAATGTGTGATCAAAAACTAAACAAAATAATTTGCTTCACATAATTAATCTTTTCTGCTCCTTGGACAGCCTTCTCAAGTCAGATATTAATTTTATTAGTGCCTGTGCAGACACATTCGACACTTCATAGGGGAAGTGGGGTCCACTTGAAAGCCAATTCGTATAAATTTTTATTCTGAATATTAGCAGCTAAAATTAAGACCAATACGAAAACAAAACAGAATTTTCAAACATATCGTAGTGAAATTTATCCACCGATCATAATTACTTTGGCGAAATATGCCAGAAACTCTTAGGTGCACAGATACATTTACCTGCATTGTATCGCATGTGCAAAATTCAAAGTGAACGCCAACCAGTCCTCTCAAATAGTCGCTAAATGGTGCGTTGTCCTTGGACGGTACTTCCAACTGATGGCAAAAGTAAGTCATCGTGATCACAGACACTTTTGTATAAACAGTCATGAAATTTGATGTGTGTACTCATATTTCACCATAGGCAGAAGGTTGTCCTACAATGAAAGACGTGGACCCTGATAGTTATCAGGGTCAGTGTCTTGCATTGTAGGGTTAAACCAGAAGGTACATGTAGAAAAAGTGACATATATTTACATTTCATGCTCCAATAAATATTTTCTTTTTCTTTTGTTTGCATTTGCATGTAGGATAGTTTCCTAGAAAAGTTTTGCATGTATGGTCATGAAACTTGATGTGTGCATTCACCTTATCACTTATGTTAGCACCCATAAAAAGAATAGTGTGGCTGTAATGACCTGCTTTTCTGCTACAGTGGCTATGGGCTTGTTTTTCATGAGTACACATAAACAAAATACTAAATCAAAATCACATTGTAACAATCTCCTACACATAAATGAAAGTGCCCTTTTTATCGATCAACAAGTGACTGTGTTTGGATGAGAAACTTTGATTGACTCATTCAAACAGCGTGAAAGGTCATACTGGCATTCGCAGCTTCAAGGTCAATGCTACGGATCATACCTTGAATGTATGTCGACAGCTGCCATGTGAACCACCTCGGCTATTTATGAAACAAGAATTGACAGAGAAGTTATGAATGCATCAAACTATTTTTGTATTCTTAACTTCTTGGTCAATCCTACAGTCAACCTAATAATAGAAATAGCTGAGATGGTCCAAAAAGATCAGGGTTTCTTTCTGGCAAACAAAAGGTATGATTTATCTGTAAATTTTTGCGCTGACATACATCTGATGCTTTTTTTTTCTCCCAGAAATAGCCGAGGTTGTTCCAAATGGTCATGTTGGGTCAGAATGGCAAAAAAATTTTACTTGTGTTCACAGCGATTGGTTAAGTAGGTTTATACATATTCATGAGAAACGAGGAAAACTCCACACAGGTGGCCACTGGTGATAAAGGAATGTAGATAATTATCACCCGTGGCTTGCGACGAGGGAACTTACATATTTTGCGCAGAACTTCGCTGTAATCTTTGGTCATGTGCTGTAGGATCCTGGTCTCGTGGCCAAGAGTTACAACACCAATGTGCTCTTGTATATCCACAGCTAGAGGCTGACAACTCCGGACAGCTACAATAATAGACGAAGGTTCTGTTAAAGGCCAATTACATAATCACAACAAGTGACTGTAATGGCAATACGTGATTGTGTTTGAAAGAGACACTTTGATTGGCTCATTGAAAAAGCATGAAAGGTCATGTTGGGTCACAATGGCAAGAAAATTTTACTTACACTCGCAATGATTGGTTAAGCAGGTTTATGCATATTCATGAGAAATGAGGAAATGACCACACAGGCAGTCAAGGATGATAAATTTGCCATCAAGTTTTAGGAATTTTATTCCTCGCAATAGCAATTTAATGCATTTTTTTTCTTCTTTTCCCTGTAAATTACAACTCTAAGATAGAAACGCACAAAAGAAAAACAGCTAGACAGAAAGGAAAGATGAACCTACCATCCACAAAGTTTGTAATGAAATCCACAACCCTGTCCCACGTGTCCATCATGGACCTTGAAATGTCAATACAGAGAATGGTGTCAATCCCTGCTGACCTCTTCCAGGTCTGACCTGTGAAAGCAATACCGGTAATCTCTTAATCTTTTTGAAGAGGAATTGGATAACAAGGGTGTAACACGCTTGCTTTGTATCTTTGTGAACCTGCATTCAAGTCTCAGTAAGTGCATACTACGTGGTCCCCTGTCCAAATAAAATGGTTTTTCTTGGCTTCCTGTTTTCGCAACATTAAAAACTACATAAGTCATCATATGGGCCATGAAAAGCTCGTGCTATAAGTTGTTTGACCTTGTTTTGCAATCAACGTGAAGTACATAAAGTTCAAACTAATGATCTTGTTCTAAAATATAAATAATATAAAGTGTCTTTGTTTCTTTTTCTGATCTTTCTTTTCTTTGATGTCAGAGCTGTAAGTGTGCATATCAAGTCATCAGGTCATGTACATAGATTAACTGATGGACATATGCAATTAGTGTACTTTGGTACCACTCTGCACCATCATGGCTAAGTAAGCGACTCTGCCATCTGGCGATTTAATATCAAATTTTGGATATTATCCCTACGCCAACCAGTTTGGCAGACATGTATGTATGTTAAGAGTCTAACAAAATAGTTCCAAACACTTGGCCCCTTAACTTTGTTTTGTTGTCATGACTTGCTAAGGTCAATCTAATGTATGTCTTGATTGTAATTTGAACTAGTAAAATTATTAATAGAAGTGTGTTAACATGTGTTTGTGCAAAACGTACAATTTGACCATGCTCATTGGAACATTTAAGTAGTTAGCCTGGTACCCTGGCCTACCAAGATGTTCCACACATGAGGCCAGGCACGCACATTTGAATGGCCAATACTGGTGGTGAATTCAAGATGGCGGAAGTAATAACAAAAATGCATTGGCAATAAAGAAATAGCATTAAATCAGTTATTTCCAGCTATGTCGCCACCAACGTTTTTGTTGTATTAGTAACAACTATGTCAATTAAAGAAGTATCGAGTGTTTGTTTAAAGTGTCACTATGCAGTACTGTTTTTAACCATTATGTATGACATAGATTGCAAAATTCTATGGTTGTGCTTTAATTGTGTCCGAGATGAAATATTTAAATGAAAGTTTTATCGATTGTGTTTTACTGTTATTTTACATTAAGTTTCAACATTTTCGAATATACCGACTTTCCTGTCATGCAGCATACTTGTATTTTAAAATTCATTAATGGAACAGATAATGGGGTAGGGGTGGGTGGGAATAGGTTGGTAATGCAATACATACCTATTTATACAATGCAATGTTTGGAGCTCTGCAGTTTTACCATTCTATCTATCTTGTTTAGGAAAATAAGATTGTATTAGTTACGATGTGATAGCCACGACTGGAAATATCGATAGGTCAAGTATTAATATTAGTACACCATGAAATACATGCTCAGAGAATGTTAACATGAAAAAAAATGTGCTCTGCTGTAAGGTAGATGCTATGTTTACCTGGTCGCTGTTAAACACTGATGATCTTAAGAGATTTTTTTAAATTATTTTTTTAACATAACTCATCTTGGAACTTAATAAAATTTTCTTTTCTAATTTAGTCAGGCATTGATGATATTTTGACTTCGGAATAGACAGTACTTGATGTAAAGCAATATTAAGAGTTTTATGCAATTTTGTAAACGGAAAATAATTTTGTATGGTGTAGACAGACAACCAATATGCAAAATGCACCAATACAGTTACAACTTTCTGAAACATGAATGAATATATGCTCCTCGGAGTGCAAACTTTTATCAACTGCTACCAAATTAGTTACAAAATAAATGTATCAACTCAAGTAACTCAGCATGCACAGACTCAAGGTGCAATTGTTAGAGTGTCCATGTTTTAACCTTCTGTTTACTTATAACCTGAAATGTATAATTGGTCAAATATGCATGAATCTTAGGGTTGTCTATGACCTATTAGAACTGCTGCTTAAAATGTGACAATACAAGAGTATATCACAACACTATTCATGCAGCTCTGGAATTTTCTACTATTAGAACTGCTGCTTAATACTACTCATGCAGCTCTGAGAATTTTCTACTATTAGAACTGCTTCTTAAAGTGTGACAATACAAGAGTATATCACAACACTACTCATGCAGCTCTAAGAATTTTCTACCATTAGAACTGCTGCTTAAAGTGGACAATACAAGAGTACATCACAATACTACTCATGCAGCTCTGGGAATTTTCAAAGACATGCAACTAGTGTATAACACTCAGTTCACTGGCTTGGATATTGCATTGTTGTTAAAATATGTAGCTTGTCTTTATGGAACTACTGCTAAATATACACACACAAAAAAAAAAAAGCTGATGGCTATCATTGCATCGTTCCTGACAAATGGAGTATTTTATCATCATAGTGATATTGAATTTTCTAGTTCAAGGTTATCAAAATCAAACTTCATGAATCAATTGCACAATTTTTGCAGGTGTGACAATTTACCTATATAACACATCATGCAAAATGTATAAACAAATATACCCATATATTACCAAAACACAACTCAGATAAAGATTGTTACTACCGAGTTTATATGTAAGGCATCTGGATATATTTTAATGATCTTTTCTCTCCTGGGTATGTCATATAGGAAACAAATATTTTTGAAACTAAACAGGTGTTGGATGTTTTAAAGCATTATTATTCCTTTTGTTATTTCATATATACTTGTTAATTCTTGCCAGCAAATAATCTGACCAACCATTCTTCTCCAAAAATTGCAGCGCATAAATAGATATCTATTGTACTACCAACCTAACTCCACCCACCCCTACCCCCTTATCTGTTCCATTAATGATTCCTAAAATATCGTCCAACCACCCGATGTTGTGCCTCCTTCTATCGGGCGCCATGTTTCTCGCGCCCTAACGCTCTTGTTTCGAGATAATGACGTTATCAACTGTCACCAGCGTTCTTCAAGAATGACCGGAATGAATTAAACGGTAAAATCACACAAAATGTGATTTAAACAGATAATTTCATGTAATTTTACAAAATCATAATGAAAATCTATATTTTCACTAATGCCTTATTTGTGTCAGACATTTTGGCCTTGAATTTTATATTATATGCTAAAGATCGCGCCGCCGATCACATGATGACTTTGTTTACATATTTTGAACAGGAAAACCAACTTTGGGAATTAATACAACTAGATAGCCAATGTAAATATTTGGTTTTAATTATGTGGGGTTCTTATACAACGTAAGAAAAATTTACACTCGAAATGTATATTCACTACGGACTTTTTCGTTTCAGTATTATTTCATAATGAACATATTCAACATCAAAAGACATTGAATCTATTATAATAAAATGTGTATCCATTCACCAGTCTATTTTTAAATGTCTCTCTCCCTCTTTCTCCCTGTCTGTCTGTCTCTCTCTCTCAGTCTATTGAGTCATGTATTTATATGGTAAAGTACAAGCAAGCAGTAATGTAAGTGCACAAACTGCATATAGAATTAATGGACATTTTTGTTTTCATATTTAATTTTTTTAAATTTTTTTGTTTCAAAAAGATGGAGATGCTATGAACTAATAGTATCCACACCTTGACCTAACTGGCACATTCCTGTCATTTGCCACGTGACTTTTTAGTTTGCGTCACGAACCATGGATGTACTTCCGGAAATAAGCAAAATGACACACGCTCGGAAAAACGGTAATTCTGAACTAATGTACATGAATCCCAAAAACTTTTTAACGATGATTAAATGAAGTAGATACAGTTGAACACTTTATATGGTTATTTGAATAGATTATCACAATATTATAACAAACGCGTTAAAATTCACGTTAAGTGCACGAAAAGTGGTTGCTCGAGGCTACAGTATGCAAAATGACATGAAAATCGGTCTATTAGAAAATGTTGAAACTTAAGTAAAAAAACGGTAACACACAATCGATCAAACTTTCTTTCAAATAAAGCAACTCCGACACACACACACACACACACACACACGCGCAAAAAAAAAAAAAAACAACACAACTATACGATTTTGCAATTTATCACCGTACCCCCTCCCTTCCCCTAAGGCTATTAAGTTGTAAAATCTTTAGTTTCGGAGGTGCGTAGTTTTTGGACGTTGTCAAGCTCTTTCGGCGGAAAGTAAATCTTGCATGTATTCTGCAAACCTATAATGCCTAAATGGAAGTGATCGGTTTTTAAAATACCATAACTTATGACAAAGGGCTCCAATTGGCTCAAAACGTTGGGAAACTGTTTTGTAACTGCCCTGTTACCAATTTTTATGTAAATATAAATTATTATTAATATTATCTCTTGTTCTATATCCCTCTACAGCATTCTCATTACCGGTATATATTTTCTTTAGTACAGCCTCCATGCATTTACTGCGATACAATACTCTCTCTCTCTCGCACACACACACATATATATATATAGAGAGAGAGAGACAGACAGACAGACAGAGGGTGGGGTGAGATCTCTCTCTGTCTTCAAATTTCATTGGTAAAACAATGCCTTTTTCTTTTCAAGAACACATAAGATCCAAAGATTATAACGTGCAATCACCTTGACTTTTGAATGAATTGAAAGTTCCATTTAAGTTTAATTTTTTATGTATATGTTACAGTGAAGTGAAACTTACCGATTTGAATCTCATCCCTGACAGCAAACTCCCAGTACTGACTTTCAACGAATTCAGGTTCTTGGAGGGTGACACGTGTTTTTTCTTCCAAAAAATGGAATAGAAATATATTTATAAAACAATTTACTTAGGGTTTTTTTAATATATGTCAAAGCTCAAACCGCCCCTAAACTACAGATACATGGATTAATTATGTAGTATCTGTAGTCATTTTGGTAAGATCATTATACTGCATGACGAGTTATTGCAATCGAAGCACGCTCGGGCATTTCCGCCAATTATCGGAAAAGCATATCGAAATACACCAGTAGCCACCATTGTACATACATGTACCATGTTTAACAAATGACGTTATGAGCACACCAGACACTGTCTTAGCGTTCATTACATCGACTCGACTGAGATGACTTATTCTTGACTAAATATTCTAAAGTTTACCCGTTTTAGACCGTTTTTTAAATTTTGTCTTCTTTCTTTCTTCTATTGTTTATCCTTTGTTTGTTTATTTTCTCGTCATTTAAACAACCCTGAGTCAAGAATTCTTGTTTGCTTTTGTGTTTAGTCTTTGTTTTGTGGATGTAAATTGTTTCTTCCCCTGACGAAGAGCTTGTTTAGCTCGAAATGTTTTGAAACTGTTTTGTATTTGCGCCATTATCAATTTTTGTGTCATTATATATATGTATATATATATATATATATATATATATATATATATATATAGAGAGAGAGAGAGAGAGAGAGAGAGAGAGAGAGATAGAGAGAGGAGGAGGAGGAGAGAGAGAGTACGTTTCATAAATTTGGAAAACAATATTAGAAACCTATGTTTCCAAATTAAGAAATTAATTTCTAATACTATGAAACCTGTTTGATTTGTAATTTTCAATGAGTTTCCATTTGAAGAAAATTATTGTAATAATGTTTTGATGGCTATGGCAACTATTTTTTTAATTTGAAGAAAGTCTACTTTTTTAAATAAGAAAACTATTATCTACCAGAAGTCAATTTTTCTATATAAAAAAACAACAAAAATTACAAAGGAAAATCTGAAAGTAAAAAAGTGCCTATAGTTGCATACTTACAGTTTGGAATCACCCCGGGCCCAGTCAGGTACCCTGGACTACTCACCATGATCGTCAAACAGTATTACTGGGCAAAGGTATCAGACTAACTCTTACCGTACTCATTTGTTGACCACTTTGACCTACCTGCATTTGGCTGCTTGAGAGCGGGTGGGATGATGATTGATTTTGAGCTAGCTGTGACTTGCTCTTTCCTAATATAAAGATATTTGTAAAATTAGAGTTGAAACTTAAAGTAAAAATGAGCTGATTAAAAATTGCATGACATTCGTTTTCTACAGTAGGTAACATTCCTTCCACAACGGTGTAACAAACTACAGTAACACATCCAAACTGTTACTCCTAACAGACTGAAGTACTATATATATATACATATGTGTGTGTGTGTGTGTGCGTGTGTGTGTGTGTGTGTGTGTGTGTGTGTGTGTGTGTAATGTCTAGTTGTAACGTCTAACTGTAATGTCTAGCTGCAATGTTTTCTTGTCTGTTATAGAACAATAAGAAAATGTAATTGAACAAAATGTTCACAATACAAATACCTTGCTGTAGTGTTATTATTCTCTGCAACACTTGAGGGGTTTACTGCTTTCTGCTTGCCTACAAGATTGGCCGCAGTTTGTCGCTTCTCCGGCTCTTTGAAGGTCACATGACTGTCTTTAACCAATCTGTTGTCTTCACTTTCCTTCGTTAACACGCTGCGCAGACCTGTGCCATAGTCTAAGTTGATCTTCCATTCTTGCGTGTTTGAAGTATGTGCTGCTGATGGATTGTCGAAATTGGCTGGCTTTTCTCCCTCATACACATTTTCTCTAACGTGGCTCCGTTTATCCCCATGGTCTTGTTCCCCATTAATTTCTTTATATCGTTCTACGGAATCTTGGACTCTTTCTGAGGCAATTTTTGTAAAGTAACTTTTCTTGTAAACTCTTGATACTAGTTCGTTACTAACAACATCCAGCCGCTTTCCGATTGCTTCTAACTTTGCAACAAGCGCTGGCAAATGTTCTTCATCAGCTGAACAGAAGTTTCCCTTCGGAGTCTTGTTTCCTGGGTGATAAAGTTCAACTGATGTAATCAGTTATACATTTTCGGAGAAAACATGTTTTCTTTTACCCGTCCATCTGCTTACTAAACTGGCTGCCTGTCTTGAGATGCAAAGTTCCCTTATGCAATAGTTACTGAATAATTTTGCAGCACTGTCAATTGACTTGATCAATAATTGTACAGCATATTAATAGTTTGCTTTTATTTTTAATAATAAGGTCGAGAGATCAGTTAACAGAACTCTTGTCCGTGGCATAATTAATGTATATTATATGGTATAAAAGAAACCTAGATTAATTCCACGAAAGTTCAAAATTACCAATATAAAACATGATTTGATTCACAAAGAGTACAGAAAAGACAATATTTGTTCCAGAGAGTAGTATAGAAGGGTATTATGGAACTTCTGGGAATTAAACATTAGTGATGGCACTATGGGAACTAATGGGAATTCAACATTACGTTTGGGCCACTATGGAGTCTAATGCAGATTTGACATATTACGTTTGGGCCACTATAAACTCAAAAGGGAATTTAATATTAAGGATGTCAAAATGGGGGTCAATGAAACTTCAACATTACTAATTACACTATGGTTGTTTATGGGAATTGGTCTAATATGCAGACTAATGGGAAATTAAACATTACTGTTTGGATATGTATGGGATCTATGGGAATTTAACATTACGTTTGTAAAGGTATAGCATATTATGGAAATTTTAACATAACGGATGACACCCCGAGAACCTATGGCAATACCAAAAGAGGACAGAGGTCAGTAAATGTGCTAGAGAGAATCCAAAAGAGGTCAGTAAATGTGCTAGAGAAAATCCAAAGTTTCGCTGATGAAGAAAATTGACACAATATTGTCCACACACGATCGAATCTGATCCGTGTAATCTTGCGTTATGGAAATGGATCCAAACATTTTAGGAATTAGAGGTCACAAGTTATAACTTTTCTGCAATATATATATATATATATATATATATATATATATATATATATATACATATATATATATATATATATATATATATATATATATATATATATATATATATATATATAGACACACACGCACGGAGAGAATATTTAAAAAATAATCGCAAAGGACTATTTTTTTCTTTTTTAATCAACATTTAAATACACCCGGACAACTTATCCATTTATTCATAAATAATAAAGAGTGATTATTAGGACAATCCCTCCTCTTCATGTACAGTACCTAAGTTCTAACTGGGGAAAAATGAACGGAGCAATGCATAATGTATAATACAAACATTTAAAAGTCACATATTTACAGGGTTGACACCGTTGGTTAGTGAGATGTGGTTCCAATGTTTTATCATGGTTTCGTCTTGCCGCCGACTTAAACTACCTTGTCGAGTGAAGTAAAAGAAACAGCCGTTATGATCACGAAACCACCATGCTACTTTTTATCGTTTCTAGGGATAATGTGAACAAAACAAGCAAATAAATTGGAATCCAAGACTTCCTGAAGGAAGAAAATACACGCAATAGTATCCATACATACATCTGAGTTCTTTTTTATTTATTCTTACTTTATCACCTGCAATCTTTCAAGCCTACAACTTTATAATCAAAGGTTTATTAAGGTATTTAATATTCGTTTATTTAATTTTAATGTTTTATTTGTAAAGGTATTTAATATTCATTTATTTAATTTGAATGTCTTATTTGTAAAGGTATTTAATATTCGTTTCTTTAATTTGAATGTCTTATTTGTAAAGGTATTTAATATTCGTTTCTTTAATTTGCCAAATCTTTTACTTCGATTCTCAATGTTTCACGCTTACAACATTTAAACTTATCAAATGAAAGTAAATTTCAAGTAATACTTTTAAAAAATTTAAAAATCTCGCCGCATGTTTTGAAGAAAAGAAAGTTTAACATCGACTTCTGTATTTACTCTCTCTCCCTCTCTCTCTCTCTCTCTCTCTCTCTCTCTCTCTCTCTCTCTCTTGGTTGGCATAGCAGTAAGTCATGCCACACATAATCATTACGGAAAATTTATAACCAGTAATCTTGCTTTTGACAAAATGTATCATTACTGAGCAAGTACCATCAGTAGTGTTACATTTTCATCAACACCATAGTGATTTCCGTAATGTTAAATTCCCATTAGACTCTATGGTGGCTCAAATATAATGTTTATTTCCCGTTTAGACTTCTTAGTGGGCCATATGACGCCCCCTATATTACTGCTGAATGTTACCGTATCTAACCGTGTATAACTTTTAACCACCTGCAAACAGCACAGATCCGTATCTGTCTTTGTATATTATGCCAGAGGATCTAAGTATTGTAGCGCACAAACGGGGGGGGGGGGGGGGGGGGGTCAGGGCTGTTGCCTCGGGCGCCGTAAGTATTGGGGCGCCAAAACAGCTGATAAAAATTCGGGCCTCGTATTCTGGCTCTTTGGGCCATCATCGTCACGCCACTGTCTAGGTGTACACTGTTTGCTTGAAATTATTAGTAGAACAAACGGTGTAAACCTAATTTTACGGCGCATTTTTCAGCAGAATATCTGGCTCTGTACTATTTGGAGTTAGGAGCGTTATAAATGGGCAATTATGGTCATACCTTCACCATCGATAGAGCGTCGTCCGTTACAAACACACTTTGCCGCTTCACTGGATGCCCCATTTCTACATAAGATAAAAAAAAAATCTTTCGATTATACTTTATGTCTGTCTGTCTGCCTGCTTCACTTAAATAATTGTAAAATGACAATTTGAATAATTAATAAACACGGAGTACTAATGGTGTGTTATATGAAACCTTTAACAAAATAAATGTGGTCGTATTATCATATTCCATGTGGCATTCAAAATCCATTGTCCTTGTATATTCATTATGATGGTGTGTTATATTAAACCTTTATCAAAATGTGGTCATAGTATCATATGCCGTTTGGCATTCAAAATCTATTGTCCTTGTATATTCATTATGAAGGACGTTTGTTGTTTGTTATATTATCTGTCCCTGTTTTTAGACACTTACGTAATATCGTATACTAATTATTATGCATATTCTAACTTGTTTTATGTAAAGGGAAAACCTTGAATGGCACACTTAACACTGCTCTGACGGTTTAAAATGAATGCGATAATTCTTTATTAGAATTAAAACTAAATACAAGCTACAAAGTTTTGAAATTAAAACTGATTGCATACTTACACGGTTTGGTTTGTTGCTTTTAACGGCACTTTTAACACATTATTGTCTATATCATGCATACATACACGGTTTGATTTGTTGCGTTTAACGGCACTTTTAACACATTATTGTCTGTATCATGCATACATACACGGTTTGATTTGTTGCGTTTAACGGCACTTTTAACACATTATTGTCTATATCATGCATACATACACGGTTTGATTTGTTGCGTTTAACGGCACTTTTAACACATTATTGTCTATATCATGCATACATACACGGTTTGATTTGTTGCGTTTAACGGCACTTTTAACACATTATTGTCTGTATCATGCATACATACACGGTTTGATTTGTTGCGTTTAACGGCACTTTTAACACATTATTGTCTGTATCATGCATACATACACGGTTTGATTTGTTGCGTTTAACGGCACTTTTAACACATTATTGTCTATATCATGCATACATACACGGTTTGATTTGTTGCTTTTAACGGCACTTTTAACACATTATTGTCTATATCATGCATACATACACGGTTTGATTTGTTGCTTTTAACGGCACTTTTAACACATTATTGTCTGTATCATGCATACATACACGGTTTGATTTGTTGCTTTTAACGGCACTTTTAACATATTATTGTCTGTATCATGCATACATACACGGTTTGATTTGTTGCGTTTAACGGCACTTTTAACACATTATTGTCTGTATCATGCATACATACACGGTTTGATTTGTTGCGTTTAACGGCACTTTTAACACATTATTGTCTGTATCATGCATACATACACGGTTTGATTTGTTGCTTTTAACGGCACTTTTAACACATTATTGTCTATATCATGCATACATACACGGTTTGATTTGTTGCGTTTAACGGCACTTTTAACACATTATTGTCTGTATCATGCATACATACACGGTTTGATTTGTTGCGTTTAACGGCACTTTTAACACATTATTGTCTATATCATGCATACATACACGGTTTATTTGCTTTTAACGGCACTTTTAACACATTATTGTCTATATCATGCATACATACACGGTTTGATTTGTTGCGTTTAACGGCACTTTTAACACATTATTGTCTGTATCATGCATACATACACGGTTTGATTTGTTGCGTTTAACGGCACTTTTAACACATTATTGTCTATATCATGCATACATACACGGTTTATTTGCTTTTAACGGCACTTTTAACACATTATTGTCTATATCATGCATACATACACGGTTTATTTGCTTTTAACGGCACTTTTAACACATTATTGTCTGTATCATGCATACATACACGGTTTGATTTGTTGCTTTTAACGGCACTTTTAACACATTATTGTCTATATCATGCATACATACACGGTTTGATTTGTTGCTTTTAACGGCACTTTTAACACATTATTGTCTGTATCATGCATACATACACGGTTTGATTTGTTGCGTTTAACGGCACTTTAACACATTATTGTCTATATCATGCATACATACACGGTTTGATTTGTTACGTTTAACGGCACTTTAACACATTATTGTCTTTATCATGCATACATACACGGTTTGATTTGTTACGTTTAACGGCACTTTAACACATTATTGTCTTTATCATGCATACATACACGGTTTGATTTGTTGCGTTTAACGGCACTTTAACACATTATTGTCTATATCATGCATACATACACGGTTTATTTGCTTTTAATGGCACTTTAACACATTTTTGTCTTTATCATGCATACATACACGGTTTGATTTGTTACGTTTAACGGCACTTTAACACATTTTTGTCTTTATCATGCATACATACACGGTTTGATTTGTTACGTTTAACGGCACTTTAACACATTATTGTCTTTATCATGCATACATACACGGTTTGATTTGTTACGTTTAACGGCACTTTAACACATTATTGTCTGTATCATGCATACATACACGGTTTGGTTTGTTGCTTTTAACGGCACTTTAACACATTTTTGTCTTTATCATGCATACATACACGGTTTGGTTTGATGCTTTTAACGGCACTTTTAACACATTGTTTGTATCATGAAGAGGAAATAGGAGCTAAGCGCCTTTCACTAGGACACACAGAGGCAGTTGACCCGGCCTGATTAGGGCGGGTATCGATCCAAATTCAAAGAAGTTATCAATCAGCTGGATTAATGTACACAGTTTTCAATAAAAATTTATGGGAAAAAAGTCTATGTAGGCCAAACACGAGATTCTTTATACCAAAGAAGACAGCTGAATCCTTCTAAAATCAAAATAAGTAAAATGATGATCCTGTAGCAAAGGAGTTAATACAAGCATCCTCCAATTCTGTAATTATTCAGTGACAGAAACTGAGAAAGTGTATGGTAGAAAATCGTATAATTTGGGAGGTTGGTAAATGATTAGTTTTCTTTCGAAAAGTTAAACATCAGGAGCGTATCAGGCACACACCCTCCCCAATCTTTTAAAAATGAGCGTAAAACAACCGTATCGCTTCAAAGAGTAAGTTTTCTTTAGAGATTGGTGGTTGAAATTATACCCTGGAAACACTTTAAATGCAGGAGCTTCCGGAGGATTCGCCTCCCAGGCACCCGACAAGGGTTCCGTCCCTCAGACTCCACGCCTATTTGTTTACGCTCCCTCTACCCCCTCCCCCAATACACGCAATATTTTCCACGAAAGTGATACGTAGCGTACGTATATGTTATGAAGTTAGATGGACGTCACCAGCTATTTATTTACATTTATAAACCACCGATGAAGGCAAATCAGCAGAAACGTTTGGAAACTTAAATACTTTGTCACACACACACACACACACACACACATATATATATATATATATATATATATATATATATATATATATATATATATATATATATATATATATATATCTGCTACCGGCTAGTTGCCACCCTAAACACTTAAATAACGCATCTGTTCCGACCCAGAGACTTCTTTCGAAAACAGAGTCGGGGAACTCAAGTGGCACCTTAGAAAAAGAGGATACAAGCGAAATTACATTGACAGATCCATTTGCTAAAACCAGTATCTTCAGAAGAAACACTCTACTAAGACATAAAACCAAATCAGGCAACACACTCATCCACTTCAAGGTAACATACTACACCGATGCCCCAAATGCTACAACAGATCATCCAAAGATATTTGTACCTAATCCATCTTCAGGCAATCTTAAGAACATAATCAAGGAGATACCTATGATTGCATACAGTAGACATATAACTCCTCAATGGACATATTCAAGGAGATACCTATGAATGCATACAGTAGACATATAAACCCTCAAAGATTAGCTGGTACGATCCAAAATTTAATCTAGGCTGTACCTCCGAAATAGGCACACACAGTTGTAAAGTTAAACGTTGTCTTCTCTGGAACAGGCACGTACAGTAGTAAGGACAAACGTTGTCTCCTCCGAAAATAGGTACATACACTTGTATGGGCAAATGCTGTCTCATCTGAAAACAGGTACGTACATTTGTAAGGACAAACGCTCTCTTCTCCGAAACAGGTACATACAGTTGTAAGGACAAATGCTGCCTCCTCTGAAAACAGGTACATACACTTGTAAGGACGCTCTCTTCTCCGAAACAGGTACATACAGTTGTAAGGATAAATGCTGTCTCATCTGAAAACATATGTCTGAGACTAAAACTGTCCGAAGTTCGGCAACCGGAGTAAGCTTCAACATAACGAATAATTGGCATGTTGTAGCAAAAATGTCAGCTAACATATAACATGCAAGAACTGTGTCGTCTACTATGTTGGTAAAACTGTGGACACCAGAAAGAGGATGAACAACCACAAAACCACGTCCGCAATAAACTTAATACAAAACTCACCAAAATCTACAACTCAACCGAACATTCTGTGCAGTCCCTTGAGATGCGGCCTAATAAAGTCAAACACGGGGTGGTCTGATGTAGAATACACAGAAAAAAAGAAAAATATTGGATTCTACAACTGAAACATTCGGTCTAAATGAGACAATCTAACCTGCACACTGCAGTATTTCATGCCCACTAGCAGAAACATAATCACCAGTCTTTGCCTTTTAATTTTTCGCCTTTCACGGCCTGCATCCTACTAACACTTCATTATCATTATTATTATTATTATTATTATTATTATTATTATTATTATTATTATTATTATTACTACTACTACTACTAGTTCTACTATTATTATTATTATTATTATTATTATTATTATTATTATTATTATTGTTATTATTATAAACCTAGGGTATGTGCTATTTGTATTTGCGTCTACGTTTGTAGTTTTGTTAAATTTTAGTGATTATTTGTTGATTATGGGGAGTACGTGTTAGGAAGATATTTCTCAAACCGAATAATTAGCCAATTTCTAGGAACAGACTTCATGTACAGTATTCATGATACTTTATGGTAACACGGATTAGTTTTGTAAAATAGACCCAATTTCTTAACATAAGGAATTCTCGGAATATTTTCATGTATAAGTGTTTAGTAATTTGAGATAGGAATAATTATTTGTATTAGGTGTTTGGGTCGCGTTTTGTGATGCTTGGCGTAAATTACCAATCTACGGTTTAGACAGGCTTACTAATGGGTCACACAATTGTTAAGCAAGAAAAACCATGTAAGTGTGAAATTAGACTTTCGTGATGGTGTGGTTATTAGTTGATTTGAGGTTAATTATTTGTGACATTTGCGCGTTTAAAAACCCTTTAGTTGAAAAAGACTGTTGTCTTGAGGTCCTTGGAAATAAAGCAAACATCAACCTCAGGCCAGACTCACGCAGAAATTATTTGATTCACTCGGTAGTTACCCCTTGCGTGTTACATTATTCTTGAATGCTTCATTCCTTTCAAATCTTTCCTTCTTTGCATACCTTTTTAGAACAGTTTACTGTTCTAGTTTTCTATCGACAGAAAATTTACCGGGGATATAATTCTCGGAGTAACTATTTTGTTAATTAGATCGCACTGTTAGCGGCAAAGCGACTTTGTCATTACCGTGTCCCAACCCCTCCTTTTTTTCCTCGCCAATTTACGTTTATCTTTCTGACTTAGGAGTCAGTGTGTCTATTTTCATCACTTTCCGTGTTTTCAGTCGAAATTTTAAATGCCTTTCAGATTATCATCAACTTTGATAGATGTAGAAATGTAGTGCTTTATTTGTGAAGTTTATTTCTCATTTTGTCTATTTATTTTACTTCATTTGATATTCAGAACAGTTCTCTTGCAAATCTCATCGTGTAAATACTTTATACCATTTTTCTCGATTTTGTGTTAAGAGACTGTTTTGTCCTTGTAATCACTGAATAGCCCAAAATGTTGGGAAACCCTATAAGTTCTCGCACAGCGCCGTTACCAGTGTTTGTGTCATATCAATCCGCTGTAGCTCCATCTAGATTTCGGTTTATATAGGAAACCGGAAGTGTCCCAATTGATGAATCCCGAAACTCCAAGGTGTCAGTCAATTATTTTTCTTTCGAAATTCCTATGAGCCGCTAGCCAATCTTGCCCTGACTTTGTGTTTCAACATGAAATATAATCTATGTGATTATTTAGTAAATCTAATTAACAATCACTAGAGACGAAGAGATGTGAAGAATTTCATTTACTTTTGATATTGAACTCAAGGACCTTTCAATTTATAGTTAACAAAACGTTCAGTCTTCATAACTTATAACATTATTATTTCCAAAATACTTCCTTATAATTGCACAAACATAATTACTTCTCATTCGTGACTTCAACAAAAGAATCGAGTCGAAGGTGAATTTCCTTGTGGTTTTGCAGAATATCCACGATGTCCTTTCTCACTGCTTCAGTCTTAAAAAAGCAAATGTTTGAGATCGTTTAAAATACCGTGCTTAATATAAAGTACATGTAGCTTCGATCTTGGGTTGTTATCTTAATTGTGTGTATTTTCTATGAATGATGACATAAGTATCACTATTCAGGCAGCGGCATTTGCATAGTGAACGATGACATAAGTATCACTTTTCAGGCAGCAGCATTTTGCATAGTGAATGATGACATAAGTATCACTATTCAGGCAGCGGCGTTTGCATAGTTGTAATGAATATTAAGGTGCTGAGTTAAAGTTTTTGAAAGTCACATATCTTCTACATCAGTCACTTGATTCACCTGAAATTTTGGTATACTATTACTATAGGTCTAAAGTTTTAGAAAGTCACATTTCTTCTTCATCAGTCACTGGATTCACCTGAAATTTTGGTATACTATTACTATAGGTCTAATGTTTTTGAAAGTCACATTTCTTCTTCATCAGTCACTGGATTCAACTGAAAATTTGCTATACTATTACTATAGGTCTAAAGTTTGTACCCTGATGTGCTAGATGGCCCCGTGTCTCCTGTAAAAACATAGCGATACATCATCATAATGCTATTCACAAGCAAGGCACTGACTTAAACAAAACACTTTTTTAATTATTTTTTGTTGTTACATTTCAGCTGTATTTTACATCTAGCTTGGATATGGTGCCGGTTCGATGAAAGTTCTTAGTTATCATTGGCCTTCAAAATTCATCTATTATAAGCTGAAACATAGAGAAAAAATAATTTTAATTACATTTTACCTTACTTTTTGGCTTCTAATTAATTAAAATTAAACGTTCTGTGATTATCATTGACATAAGAAACTTGTAAAGCCTATCAGCTGCCCATGAAAAGACCACGCACGTCAAACATCGTGACAATTATAAATCTAAAATTTTTGAATCTGAATGAAGTTTGCTTCTGAGTATGGATTATTTTGTTCCAAATTTCGGAATTTATAACATTCAAAATATTCCTTAATCATTGTTATTATTTTTAAAGCATTAAATCATGACATTTGATCCACACACAAAAATAGAAAATAACTAAATAGCCTTGCAGGTGCATAGAAACTCCTTAATCGTCGCTTTTCTTAATTATTTATTGCATCGTAAATACCAGGAGTATTTACAAAAGAAAACTGCAATAAGTGACAACTTTAAACTCCCCTACCCCGTAAAACACGATATCCTCCAAGAGTTCTGAGGTCTGTTACACCGTAAATTGCTCCCGACTGTAAATCGCTCTCATTAACGCGTTTTACTTTGGAACTCCACCGCAAAACGCTCCCATGACATTGTCCAGCTTTCTGCGGGAAAAAGTACATATGCTCCGGAAAACGCTCCAAAGTGTTGCCAGCGTGGATTTATGTAAATAATGGCCAATTACTCATTGAAACACAATCGTATAACTTTATGACGAAAGATATTCATTTAAATCGATAATACAGTTTTGTTGTTGTCTTACCCCCGCGAAGCGGGTGCTAATTAATGCTCACTTATTTCTTTCGAACGCACCATCCCATAGCACACATCCATCGCAACATCGCCATCGTATTATCTTATCATCGCTGTAGTAACATTGTACCATCGCCATTGTAACATCGCGAACGATGACATGATGGTGTCCCTAGCCGGATTCCATACTTCCGACACCACTGGGTTTATTGTAATGAAAATGTAAAAAGTAACAACCACTAACTTAAGATGCACATATTCTAGTGAATTGGTGATTGACTCCTTTAAACCGAGTTATGTGATATTGAACATAGATTTCTTCATATAAATGCTTGTCAGTTCAGGAACGACAGATCCATCGTTACTATTTATTCAAATGATAGCTGTAGTCGCAGTTAAGTATGCAATAACTTGAAGCCCGATTACATTACCCAAGCCAGATTGGTTCAAAACCACGTATATTGACAGCAATATAGTGAGGCACGAAATTCCGGTAAATGTACCGCTTTTATAAAAACTGAACATATATTATCACCGCAAAATGCTCCATAAGTAACCATCGCCTTCAACAGCTCCACACTGTAGCTTTTTAGTGAAACGGTTACTGTAGAAAGCTAGAATATGAGCGTTTACGATTGAGAGCGATTTACGGCGTAACAGTCGCTTGTTTGTTTGGCCTCTTTGTTTATTGATTTGTTTTTGTAACAGCTGACTGTACGTACCGCTGGCTGTACATAGGTCTATTTCTTTAGTAAGTCATATACCTTGCTCTGACTTTTCAAAAGTAAAAGTAGTATTTTGTCCCTTAATCACTGATTTTATGTAAATATGTCGAGGCCTACAAATAACAAGAGTCCTTCGAAGGGATTGATGCTCTACTGGGCGAAAAGAATTACCATGGATTCAAGATAAGACCATTTCTTCCTTTTAATTGTCGAGTGTTGATACCATGTCTAATATCAAATTAGCTACTGTGATGTACACATTGGATGTCAGCTTGGCACCATTTTCGTTTAGGACAAAGTAGTCATCATTTGAAGTGTTTTGGTGAAAACCCCATGTCATAATGATTCAAAAGTAGTCATGAAAACAAGATTTTTAAGACAGTCGTTGAGGCAGCTATATTGGATATACGACTGGAATCTTTTCATTTAGGACCTACTAGGTATTTTCAAGATATGACTCTCCATGGAGGAGGAGGAGCAATAACAAGATTTTCAAGATAGCTGCTATGGTGGCCATATTGGACGTCAGATTAGCACAATTTTCTTTTAAGGCCAACAAGACATCATAACAAGTCTTTTAATGAAAACCTGATGTTGATACGACCATCCATTCAGGAGAAGTTGCGATAACAAGATTTTAAAGATGGCCACTGCGTAGCGGCCATATTGGAAGTCAGATTGACACCATTTTCATTTAAGACCAACTGGGCATCATAAGAAGTCTTCTGATGAAAATCCCACGTCAATATGACTTTCTGTTCAGGTAGAGTTATGATAAGAAAAGTTTTAGGATGGCTGCCATGGCGACCATATTTACCTAGGGTCAACTAGGACTTATCAGAAGTCTTTTAGTGAAAACCCCTTATTGATATGACCATCCATTCAGGAGGAGTAGCGATAACAATATTTCAAATTGGCTGACATGGTAGCCATATTGGATGTCCGAGCAGCACAATTTTCATTTAGGACCAACTAGACCATGGAATGAATGTGTGTGTGTGTGTGTGTGTGTCTGTAAGGGTGCACATTTCTGTCGATTTCTGTAGAGCACATTAGTTTTGGCAGAGAACGATTAATTAGATTTATGAGGGAAGATACCGTATTAAATCGCTAGACTGCGATGGTTTTAATGTCCGTGTTAGAGAGGCGAAATTGATTCTTAATTAAGCATTCGTTTATTTAACGGTCAGACAGGTTGGAAGGAAAAGGTTAACTTCGATCTTGGTATCGAAAATGTCAGAGTTGAGAGGGTACAGAAACCATTTGTTAGCTAGTTGAAGGTGCATTATCTTTTTGAAATTCTCCAGAATCGGTTATTTAAAAATCTAGAGGGTTACGATGACCGCATTTTGGCGCCTATTTATAAAAGGCGGTAGATATATTTAATCCTGATTGGCTACGCTAAATAAGGGGCGTGTTTCCCACACGAAATTTCATGATTTTAATATGCCACATCGCAAAATTTAATCAGTCTAAGTTTTTCTGCAAGAGAAATAGATTTGACTCCGAGATAGAATTTAGAAGAAGGTCTCTCGTAAAAACAATTATTCAAGGGACCAGATGTCTGGAAAGTTGACGGACAATTCTGGCGGTAGAAGTGAGCAAGGCTTGAAAGCACAAGGTATTTGCATCAATCTCATGTAATTCGTTGAAACAAATATAATTATTTGCTTGAATTTATTTGTTTAGATTTGCATGAATTTATTTGTTTAAATTCGTAGATCAATTTTCTTGATATGAGTATAACTATTTGTTTGAGTTCATTTGTCTGAATTCGTACAATAATCTTCTTTATATGAGTTTGACGAATTGTTGGAATTTGTCGTCTTGATTGTTATAGGAATCGTGTATTCTAAGAATTCATGTATTACTTTATTTGATACAAGTTGCCTTAAATGATTTCATGTATGATAAAGACTTGAGTATTCACTGAAATTAATGTAGTTAAGCCTTGAAGTGAATTTCATTGATTCATTTGTATAATTAAGACGTGAACTGAAACTGTTATGTCTCGTGTGATGTTAATTTGAGTCAGTGATGAAATAGCCGTTAGAAATACATTAATCTTCTGAAACTAGGTTTGTTTATGGTCTGCCATGCTTGGCCTGACCAGATAGCCCTTGGTATCTGTTTGAATTACGATAGGACGATATCTGACGTAACGAGAGTGGAGTAAGGTTCTATTCCCAGTAGGATATTTGACGGAAGATTTGGTTGCTTCTCTGTTTATTTTGAAAGGGAAAATAGCTCCATCCACCTACCTATGTATCCACCCACCTACGTATCCACGTACCTACGTATCCACCGGCCCACACAAAGTTGAGGGCCGACAGAGGCGAGATAGAGAGAGTGAGGAGGGGAAAAGGCGAAAGAACAAAGAGAACAGCAACGGTGAATTTGGATTGTCCAGCGTTAACCAGGTTATGCTGTTATGCAGGGGCAGTGACTTCGATTGTTCACTCGATTCTATGATGAACTAAGTCTATCGTTTAAAACAGATCGGCTATTTGCATAAGTATATTTGTGTTGAAATTCAGTAAATGATTTATTCAAAAAAGAAGTGTATCGTCCTAATGTAATGTATTATCCCAGTTTGTTTATGTAATTGATTAAATTGTTATATTTCATCTACGGGGGCTCGTGTTATTCTGTTATATATATATATATATATATATATATATATATATATATATATATATATATATATATATATATATATATATATATATATATATATCTGCGCAGATCTCTATTTATTCCATCTATAAATTTCATAATTTATATTATTATTTACTCGATCCGGCAATAACACCGAGATCGATCATCCTCTAGATAACGATAACCAACCAAAAAAAGCGGACACCTTGTAACGAGGGTAGTCCGCCACAGTGTGTGTGTGTGTGTGTGTGTGTGTGTAAAGTTTCTATGGTCTATGACCAGTAGAGCTAAAAATGGCTAAATGCCAAATGTATTACCTCATTAAACACAGAATAATACATAACACATGACTTCAAAGTCCTTGCTTTGCGAGGCCCTATACATATTAGAGTGTGGGTGTGAATTTATTGACAATAACAATTTGTTTTTTGTTCGTATGTAAATAAAATTTGTATGATCAAATCGATTAAATACCCTGACACTAATCTTTATCTTTTTTTTTGCTTGAAAAGCATAGTTCATAAGTCAGAATGAAAAAAAAAATCCATTAAAATTAGCCCTGTCAGTCTGCAGAAGTGAATAGAATACTAAAGTAATACTATTATTAGATGTGTATTCACTTACCTGTAACGATCTTCCTGTCATTATTGACACTGGCTTATTGACGTCACTGAGATCTCACTTTGTTACTTGCATTTCTTTAATTACGATTAGACATGGATTAAACTTGATTTCTGAGGGAATGTAGTAATATACGTGAAATTTCCATTCGAAAAACCAGGGTAGAAATTCGGGTGTCCACCACTGTTTCAACTATCCCAGAGGGATTTTAACATTGCTAAAAATAGATTTCTAATTTACTTCCTGGACAAACGTCGTTGGCAATCATTAGAATCGAGATCTCGAACATAACTGATATCTGACAAACACCGATAAGAGGTCATGTTCTGTTGTCCTTAGATTCTTCAGTCAAATTAGTTTTCACATTTATGACTGTGATAAACTTCGTTCAGAACTATCTAACGGTAACTCTCCATAACACGAATGCAATACGATATGTTACTAAAAATAAGTGGACCGGGAATTCCAAAGGCGTCTGATTTTAATCAGATTGACACCATTGGGTATGTGCGAGTCGAAGTTCTTCAACGAAAAAAAAAAATGTTTCGCATAAATAAGTACATGCAGGGAATGCATACAACTTAATATATCTGGCCAGATCTCCATTATAGAGGTTGGTTCGTACATGAGAAGTCTGTATATTAATAACTGCTTCAACCAATTGTAATAAAGATAATTTTCTTTCTTTTGATCTTTCTTTCATTTCCTCCTTCTATCCTTGTTCTTTTGTCAAATCAATGTGAAACGGCTCATTTAACTCTCAGCAAGACTTATCGTCTCGATCTTGATTGTAAGCAAGAAAAGAAAAATATTTTGTATTCACGTATGATTCGTGCCTTATCAGTTCAAAATTAGAATTATTTGTGCTCTCTCTCGCACACACACACACGCACACTCACACACACACACTGGAGATCTAAGTAGTAAATGTTTGCGTTCCTTGTTACGCCCACTGCCCAAACATCAGCCCTCTTGCGTACTATCACCGTTTACTTCCATCATTGTCCGTCTGTCTGTTTTCCAGCACATACCACGACTTCTCATTCACAATATAGCAGATTTTGTTTGAAACTTGGTGTGTTTATAAGCTGTCAAACGAGTAAAATATTGAGCGAATATCCTTGAATCATGTAAGTATCCTATGACAAGTAGAACATTGAATGAATATCCTTGAATCATGTAAGTATCCTATGACAAGTAGAACATTTAATGAATATCCTTGAATCATGTAAGTATCCTATGACAAGTAGAACATTAAATGAATATCCTTGAATCATGTAAGTATCCTATGACAAGTAGAACATTGAATGAATATCCTTGAATCCTGTAAGTATCATATGACAAGAATATTGAATGAATATCCTTGAATCGTGTAAGTATCCTATGACAAGGAGAATATTGAGTGAATATCCTTGAATCGTGAAAGAATCCTATGACAAGTAGAACATTGAATGCATATCCTCGAATCATGTAAGTATCCTATGACAAGTAGAACATTTAATGAATATCCTTGAATCATATAAGTATCATATGACAAGTAGAACATTGAGTGAATATCCTTGAATCATGTAAGTATCCTATGACAAGTAGAACATTGAATGAATATCCTTGAATCATTTAAGTATCAAATGACAAGAAGAATATTGAATGAATATCCTTGAATCGTGTAAGTATCCTATGACAAGGAGAATATTGAGTGAATATCCTTGAATCGTGTAAGAATCCTATGACAAGTAGAACATTGAATGAATATCCTTGAATCGTGTAAGTATCCTATTTCGAGAAATTATTCGTAATTACACCAATATTTTCACATTATATTATCTTCTTTTATCAAAGCTGGTGCGATCACTTATACTTGGGACTAATATATTAGGTGTATGTTGGTCCGAGGCCATACTCATAAGAAATGGATAGACAGATAGAGAGATATGAGTGAGTAATTAGTGTTTCATTGATAATTTTCGCATGGAAGGTCACATTATATCGTGCCGAGGAAATTGGAATAAAGGGTCTTGCTCAGACTCACCACGATCGCCGACATGGACTGGTCTGGGCAGAAATCGAACCAGCTTTCTCCTGTTTGCGAGTCCAGCACGATAGCCAATGCGACAACACAATTCCTCATCAGATTTTGAAAGAGTTAGATATTGAAAAGGTTGGGTCCATGCTTCATTAATGATACATGATGGAGACATCATGCAAATTTATGTGTACAATCCAGATTCATTTTTTAAAACTAATTTGCTGTGCTAATTTTATACACATGATCTGGAATGAGCTTGATCATGGGCAGATTTTGTATACTCACTAGATGGAATGCCTATTGTAAATAAACCCCCAAGTGGGCACTATCCAGATTTGGTATACTCACTAGATATAGTGCCAATTGCAAATAAAGTGTGCAGTATCCAGATTTGGTGATTTATCACGCTTTTATGGACCATTATGGGGATGGTCAGCATGTTCTTTGTGAACACTCCTGCATCTTGATTTTTCTTATGTATAAACCAACCTAAAAAACCGGCAGAACCTAATGGACATTGGTCCCGAGATAGTCTTGTGGCATAACCAAAAAAATGGGCATTTAAATATGTCTTGGGTGGGGACACTCTTGTCATAAACAATTATTCCCCATCGGTAATATCTATAGACCATTGGAATACCATTACTTCCTTTTGTCCTCTATATATAATACCGTATTTACCCATTTCACACGTTTAGGTTATATTTGCACGGCAATGGAACTAAAAAAATAAATAATAAGGTTTTACACTTCTCGTCTGTGCTTATTATTACAGAAATTGTATTCAAGACTTAAGCAAGCTCGTGTAGCATATAGTAAGTGTATGAATCGTTGTTGTTTTTTCTAGTTCTGGCCAATGCTGACATGTCCGCCATTGCGTCTAACAACGGCGGAGGCAATGGTAAAGCTTTCGAGTCAAGTTGTTTTCTGTACGACAGGAGTGTATATATAAGAAGAACTGGACCATTATGCAATTTAATACGACTCTACATCTTTTCTTGCGTGGACGAAGCCCACGCGCATTACATAAATAAATGAATATATCGAGAACATTCCCAATTTCATCACTCGCTATATCTACATACTACTCTAAAATTATTACACCAGACAGACTTTGAAGACATTTGACTAAGCTGATTTGCCATGAGCGGAGCAACGCGAACACTAAATATCACCTGCTAGTAAACATATATTTGTACAGTTTTAGTAACTCACCCAAATTCACTTATGAGGCACAAATCAATGTCGCTGACATGTTAACTCATTATATACGTTTCTTTCCTTGATGCATACCTTTTTGCTATATCAATATACGTCTATCATTCCCAAAAAATCAATGTAAACAACAAATAAAGCTTGCATCTGAAAATATCGCAACCTAAATGGTGTATATCAATACCTACGTTACTGTCGCCAGTGTAATTACAAGCTAATTCTGTCAAATAAAGATGAAAAATAAAACTGAAGATTGAATTAAAAAGTTTCTGAATCAATCGTCCATACTCTTTGAGATATCTAAAAGCAAATTTTGAATAACTATTCAGCAAAACATTCATTCACGAGGCCTCAGAATGCAGGTCGCTTATGTCATGATACATACGTAACCCCTTTTTATGCACGGCGTTTTTTGTTTTTTTTGGTGTAAAACGAGGGTTTGTGGGAGTATAAAAGGCACAAATTCACTTGTACGTTTTATTATCTAAAACCAACCAAATAAATGGTTTTTGTTGATGCATATAATTTTTTACGTGCTATATGCTGTGATGTTCATTGGTTATAAAATATGTTATACTTACGTTACTTGGTCCAAATAATATGAAATTAAAATCAAAGGATCGAATAAACCCCTCGAAAATTTAATCATGTTTCATATATGTCTGAAAATAAAATCTTGATAAATCTATGAAGTAATATTTCGACAAATTTTAGCGTAAATAATGCATAATAATACACACGTTACAGATACATACGTGACAAACATATACTAAACTACGGAACACGTGGTGATATCCGGCCAACTTTGCATGCTGAAACTTGCCAGTTAAAAAAAAAAACAAAAAAAAAACAAAACACCAAGGACAACGAGGACAAGCCAGTAAAATTGTGTTACACACTATGTACTAAAAACCACCTATAGGTAAGCGATTCAAATTAAAAATTTTGATTGACATTTACGTTTTTCTTTGACAGGAATCAGTGAAAAAGAAACAGTAGATATCATACATATAAATATAGTGACCTCTATGTTTATAAGCGGTGTAATCACTGTGTAAAGTACTGATACATACGTTACAGAGCGTAACGTATGTATTGAGACTTAATCCAGAACCAAAATGATTATCAGTGTAAAATATGAGTACAATCCAGATCTTAAATTTAGCTTTACTATACAATTATTCTTAAAAACACAAATAATATTGGATACATTTTTAAAAAGTTTGAAAAGTGAATATGAATGACATGAGTATATTCGGTAATTAATGGTTAAAGGACTAACATAAAAACAAAAATAATAGACAACAAAATTTAGTGCGAAGGTAATTTTATAAACAAACTAGAAAACAAAAAATTCAGTGCAAATGTAAATTAGAAACAAACCACGAGTGTAAATATTATAAAAAAATAAATGAATTTCACCTATACTCAATACTTCACATGAAAATTTGATTACGTATTATCGATACTTACGTTATTAGTGATGTAATGTCACATTCTTCTAGCACAGTTGCTGCATTTCTGGACAAGCTCATTCTGGAGCTGAAGGAGATGAAACCTAATCCTAAGCTTATCCATTATTGGACAGATTCACCGTCAAGCCAGTACAGAAACAAATCAATATTCTATTTGATTGCTAATCACAGAAACCTGTACTCCATTGGTGCCAAGTGGAATTACTTCGAAGCGGGGCATGGGAAAGGGCCATGTGATGGATTAGGAGGGACAGTAAAAAGAATGGCAGATGAAGCCATATGACAGGGAAATTCTGTAATCCAGGATGCTTCAGATTTTCATGCATGGGGAACAAAATCAAGTATGACTTGGGAACGCTTCATCCACGTCTCCAGTGAAGCAACCAAACTGAAACAATGTGAACTAAATTCATTTAAGACAAAACCATTGCGAATCACAATGAAACTTCACGCAGTCGGCATCACTGATGACCCTAAAAAATTTATGACTCGTGAAACCTCCTGTTACTGTTCTGTGTGCATTACTGGTTCTTACTGCGACAGCTGGACCATTCAGAACTTCTCTTGGAGTCAGCTTGCCACTTCACCAGACGAGAGCACTTATTCAGTCACTGTCAGTGACCCACCAAGTAGGACCCATCCATTTGTACAGTCAGACGTAGCTGTGGAACCTACAATTTCTGAAAACGACACCTCATCGCCTGCATTTGTTGGATTTAAAGAAGGAGACTTCGTAGCTGCCGTTACGATGGAAAATGGTACCTTGGAAGGATTGAAGAAATTGATATCGACGACAAAGACTGTGAGAATAACTTTATGAAACAAGCAAAAGGACTCTTCAAATGGCCGGAACAACCTGATCTTGTATGGATTGACGAACAAAATATCCTTGGTAAAGTCAAATCTCTTGTTCCATCTGGAAAATCTGAACAGCTATTCAAAATATCTGATGCCGAAATGGAATTAGTTAACAATGCATTTGCTTCACGTTAGTGAAATACATACGTTACCTAAATAGTACACATGAACAGTCCCCTCTGTTTAGTCGGCTAAAAATGTTGTTTTCTATATGTGAGTCTGTATATACTTTCAGGTCTTTCTAATTCTACACAAAAGTGTACATTTCAGTTGTTTGAACTTTAAAAAATTTTCTGTGTTTTACACTACGACACATACGTTACCATTCTACGTTACAAAAAACTTCCATAAAATACATTAGTTATCTTATTTTATTTAAAAAAATATCGTGAATTCACTTAATTAAGCATACAAATGTAATAATTGTATCTCACTATAAACTATAAAATAAGTCATAATGATTGTCAGATCAATGATCATGTGAATAACGAAAATGTTCAACTTTCACACACAGGAGAAAAATACATAAATCACGAATGTACGTGTTTAACTGAGTTAATCAAACATATTTGTAATAATTTCATGCCATATTTTCATACCAAAAGAGAACCAACGAAATTGAGTGAAAACAATTATAGATTTAATGAACAGTCTCTTGTGGTGTGTATCTGATACATACGTTATATTTTTGGAGTGACTAAAAAGGCATACACATTTTAAACTTTCGTGCTTATTTTTTTAATCGTAAACTGTTATGATTAGAATGGTATTCATTTGACAACTGAAAATGTTTTTAATGTTTGAATATTCATTATTATCTATTTATATGAAATTTAAAATATGAGTAATTTTTGGTAAAGATGCATCTTAGTTTACCCAAATTTATCTATCTTTTTTCATAACTCATAATAGCAAAACGCAATAATGTTTTGAATTAAATCTATGTGAAATTATCGCAAAATACTCTTTTATATAATTTCCAACCATTTTCCCGGTATAAATTTATTTGTAAATCATAAAAAATACTTTAAATTACGAGAAGATCTCTTGTAACGTATGTATTTGCTTGAAAATTAAGGTTATAAACATTAATTATAAACAGTTCTTTGCGGATTGTATAGCATCATCAAAACAAAACATGGTGCTTACCCCAATCAATTCTATTTGATTTTCTGTCAGCTATTTTTAATTTCTAGTCTCCATGGCCGATTTGCCATCTTTATTTATAAAAACGGTGTTAAATTCCAATTATCTCAATCAGTGCCATTCAAATTTGTTTATCTTCTCAAAACAAAAGATCAAAGTTGACATTGATGTCAGTTACTGGATAATCCCACGCGACTTACAAACTCTCGTTAGAACAATGGTAATTGATTAGTGGGTCATGCAGGTGCATAGGTATGGTCATTCAAACAGCAAGAATGTCAAAGGTTATTGTTACGGAATTATGTATCATTTCTTTTAAATAATGGTATAGTTTTATTAGTTTATGACCTCTGTATAATAGTCTAATAGGTGTCGTTTTGCAGAGTACACATATACGGTAATTTCAATGTGACCCAGTACATTGGTCCTGGGAAAATCAATATTGTCGGTGAAGCATTAGTCACGTCATGTGATTAGTGCGTGAGAGTTTGAACTTTTGAACTTCTGACCTGGATTTCGCAATCCAAAATATGATTAATTTTGTGACCAGAAATTAGTGTTTAGGATCACAATTCTGATGTGTTTGTTTGAGACGTAGTATAATTGGGCTTTTATTTGATTTGCAGTCAGAGACTATAAATAAGATGTAATCGCAGCGTTCGTCCTTCTTTCATAGTTCGTTCAGCCTGAGAGGTCATAAACGAGATTGGTTCATTTTGTGTGATATTCTGCTTCAGAGATAATATTAATTTACTGTACATTTTGGATTTAGTACTGCTACTTAAACTTTAATAATTATTCAGCTCCATTGGAATTATCGGAAACATTTCTAGAACTTGTGTGATATTCCATATTCACAAGGATTATTTGGAATTAATAATATTTGGATATAATTGATTCTGGTTGGCACACCAGATATTTGGTGGTTTCATTCGGAACATTCTTCATTCGGAATATTTGGATTAACTTCAGGATCAGTGAAATTTAGAACAATTTATGACGTTTAAGGATATTCTATACTGTAAGTTATTTTTAATTCTTTCACTTTGATTGTTTATTGAAATATTTTAATATTTTAGGAAATTAAATATTTGTGTTTTAAATCTTGAAAGCTTGTTTGAGTCTTTTCTTTTGTTACATTTACCCCTAGTCGTAAAATTATCAAATGGTGGTTGATGCTTAAGGCAAAATTTTCGAAAGTCAAACTGATGCATAGGGCAGAATGCACACGTCAGTTTTGGGTCAAATATGAAATTTATGTGTCAAAACCCAGAAGTACAGATCAAAGGGAAAAGCTGGTTCTTGGATGCTAAGGACAACATGCACTTTCGGAACAACAATGTTACAGAGCTCAGGAACAAGGTGACATCAGCATTTGAGAGTGGGATCATTCATATTGAACAAATCGCAAGATGAATTGGTATTGTACCAATTGCATATAGGACACACCTGACTCGCACCTACTTCTTGATGGGTGAACCTCATCCAGAATGCATATCCTGCCTGTGTCACTCTTGTCAAGTGCATTGACTTCCACCCTGTGCAACAAAATTTTTTTTATGTGAACTCAATAAAAAACTATATGATGATGTACCACTGGAGAAAATCTTGGACTTTTTGAGGAAAGATGTCTTTTATTACAACATTTTGATCCTATTGTTTAAGGATTGTATTTTTTGTACCCTTTTGTCTTTCATTGTATATACATTTTACTGAGTTTTTAACATCTCTACATTCCTTCTTTCATCTTGTAGTACTTCACGTTTATATTTCTTTGGAAGGGTTTATTTTCCTAATGTTTTCATGTGCAATGCTTTATATTTACATTCTTAGAACTTTACCTTTAATTGGCACCATATAGCCATTATTGTGCTGATGTGCCATTAAATCCTAATACATACATACATACATACATACATACATACATACATACATACATACATACATACATACATACATACATGCATACATGCATACATACATACATACATACATACACACTACAGATATCTCAGAATCACCAGGAGGTCAAACTTGATTGCAGAAGTCATGGATCACTGTTGAAAGAAGGCAACATTGTAAGAGTAAGAACCAGCAGAAGATAACAGTTTATCACAAAAACTTTTGCTTCCTTGGACAGAAACTTGGGTAGTTAAAAAGCGAATAAATGAGGTGGTATATAAAATCTAGAAGAAGGGCAAGAATTTATGTGTGTTGGTTAGTACACTATAACAGGTTGAAGCATACTAGTGCAAGGAAAGTCACAAATTTTGTATGTGGACAGCACCAACAACAATCTCAGTAATCTTCAGAAGAAGTTTTCTTGAGGTGTGCTGAGGACTTCAGGTGGCTCATTAAGGACTATTGGTAATGTGAATAGGCTTAACAGGGTGGGTGGGTGTGGTATAGCCATATATCGCGTATAGTACATAATAAGTGAAAAGTTATAAATTATTAACTTGAAAAACTTTTATTTAAATGTGTAGGTACAATCAGTTTTGTGGAAAAGACATTTATAAGAGCTAAAATAGGCAATTTGATATTGTATTTTACGTATGACAGATCATGGCATTGAGATAGTATTGAGCTATTGCACTGTAATTATCATGTTGCATGAAGACTAAGCAAGATGCAAAGAGCATTACATTTTTCAAATAAACTGAGCCTTGCATACAAAGCATGTGGCAAACATCATGATGACATGTAATGGGGGCTGCCATATTGGTCTTCTTCCAGTCAACCCGGTCCCATGACTGACAGCCTATTACACGCATACCTGTAACCCAATTGCTATCAAACTCTTCATATTGAAAGTACAGTTGTCGGTCGGTACTGTTAATAGCAAAGAAAATTCCTGAAATACATACTATGACATGACTTATTTGTTTCTTTACATTACACTTCTTTTCCTCTCTTCTTTCATCACATGCAGTTCTGTAAATATCAATCTGCCAAAGTTTATATCTTTGAGTATTATCAGTCCTTTGTTCTTAATACCCTTCTACAGATAATAAAAAGTACTTGACATTAGCTAATTATCCTAAATTAACCATATATGTATAAATGGGATATATGTTGAATATGTTTGTAAGTATGAGAACTATTGTAGCTGTGATATGAGTTTCCGTTAGTGTGTGAAGGCACTTCCCTTGTGATTCAAATTAAGAAAAAGATACATTTCAACAAAATTACAAACTGATCAGGTAAGATATATGAGCAGCTGCATACTTTAGATGAAGGTACTTCATTCAATTCTGTTGGATGTTACGATTGTCAATAATTGTGAATGTTAAACTAAGTATAGTGCAACATTCTTAGTGACGGTGAATATGACATGTATACATGTATATATCCACATGCTTTTCTGTGGTGGATTCTACGTTGTGTTGAATAAGCCACGTGTATGTACAGAGAAACATGTGAGGGGAGAATATGAAATATTCCAGACTGTTCATTTTGGGGATCATCATAATGTTTGGGACTGAAAATTGTGTAATTATTATTATTACCAAAATACATGTAAAATTGTGTCATTATCTTCATCATAAACTGCTGCTTATGGCCCATACAGGCCTTTCAACCTTTTTTTAGGAACTACTGTCAAGGTTGTTCAGGACTGACAAAAATCGATTTTATTTGCAAACAGTATGTGTGGAAAAACAGCTCATGTGCAATTTCTCCAAGTTTATACAAAATCCACTTCTCCTTGCCACTAAATGGATTATTCATAAATGTCAATGACATTTCTTTTACACTGCATACAGATTCCATATATGTCTGTACACTGCATCAAAGTCTGTGAACACAAATGCATGGAATTGTTTTTCTTATAAGTTATTCTTTCAAACACTCATTACTAAATGTTACAGGATACTTAACTGAAAGAAATGGGACATCACTATTACCATAAATTTTAGCCATTTCTTCACAATCAGAGTACCATCCCCCACCCACCTGTACTGAATTTAATCACATATAAGGTGGTGTTCAACAAATAACCAATCGACAAGCACCAGGACATGTAGCAACAGGACATGTAGCACCAGGACATGTAGCAACAGACATGTAGCACCAGGACATGTAGCAACAGGACATGTAGCACCAGGACATGTAGCAACAGACATGTAGCACCAGGACATGTAGCAACAGGACATGTAGCACCAGGACATGTAGCAACAGACATGTAGCACCAGGACATGTAGCAACAGGACATGTAGCACCAGGACATGTAGCACCAGGACATGTAGCAACAGACATGTAGCACCAGGACATGTAGCACCAGGACATGTAGCACCAGGACATGTAGCAACAGACATGTAGCACCAGGACATGTAGCACCAGGACATGTAGCACCAGGACATGTAGCACCAGGACATGTAGCACCAGGACATGTAGCAACAGGACATGTAGCACCAGGAATTGTAGCAACAGGAAGTTGCAAACCCTGATTTATAATAAGTATGATCTTGAAGTGATTTACAAAACAGGAAATGACCACAGCCAACACTCTTTCTGGAGTATATCTTGATGCGACAAAGGAAATCTAATAAAAGACCTTAATGTTAACAAATTACACTTGATATCATACCTTCCAGTATCATCAGAAAAAAACAATTCTATCATGAATGCAACCACAGAAGACACAGAACAGTCACTTCTCAAAAAAGCAGCACTTACAGTCAGAAACAAAAAGAACAGTTGGACTCAGATATCAGAATGTACTGAAATTACCAGAATGAAATTGTGTGAATTGATGGTCTTATGTTCAAGAGACTCAAGCTCATAATACCACAAAGCCAATATCATGAGATATTGCAAAAATCCATGAATTATGCCTTGGTATTCAAGAGCATGTGAAGTTCTATTTTGACTGTCAATGAATAACAACATAGAGAAGATAGCTGTTGAATGTATTACGGAATTATATATATTTTTCCTTTTAATAATGATATAGTTTATTATTTTATGATCTCTGTTCTTAGTCTAAACAGCTGCCGTCTTATGAGTATACATACGGTAGGCTCGATCGATATTTCACCTAGTTGCTTGTAGCTTTAGTCATGTGACGTATTTTCCGCGCACGAGAGAATGAACTTTCGACCTAGTTCTCGTACTTTTAGGAGTAAACATTATATTGACCAGGAATTATAGTTTAAGGTCACATCCGAAGAATGAATCGTGTTTACTAGAAGGAAATTATTTCGAAATGCCCAGTTGTTTATCGAAGACGTAGTATGGGTTTTTATTTTGATTCTGCGCATTAAGGCTATATATATATAGGAATTATAGCAGGTATTCCACATTCTTCATAGTTACATTTGAACAGAGAGGATATAACGAAATTGGTTCAGTTTGTGTGTGGGATATTCTTATTTGGAGATTTATTTATTATTAATACAGTACATTTATGATTAAGTACTGTCTTTAATCTGAATTATTATACAGCTCCGTGGAATTATCGGAAACATTTCTAAAACTTGTGAGATTCCAGATTCACAAAGATTATTTGGATATAACTTAATCTTATCAACATATTAGCACAGTGAAGGCTATTTTGTTCGGAATACTACATTAGGAATATTTGGATTAACTTCCGGAACAGTGAACATTAAAACAATTTAGGGCTTTTAAGGATATTCTATACTGTAAGTTATTTTTAATTCTTTCACTTTAATTGGTTGTTGAAATATTTTAATATTTTAGGAAATTAAAGATTTATATTTTAAATCTTGAAAGCTTGTTCTAGTCTTTTCTTTTGTTACATAACCCCTAGTCATAACAAATGCAGCATCTGTGCAGAGAATCAGAAAAGCCAAAATAAACTTTAGAACTGACAGAGCCATCAGAGGGTCAAAACTGCAACTGAATTATTTGAATTCACTTGCTGGAATTGTCTGCATTCATGGGAAAGCACTACTTAGTCTCTGTTGACTTTTTTTCCAGATGACTTGAAATTGCAAAGCTTCACTACCTGTCCACCAGGAATGTGATCAACAACTTAAAAAGCCAGCACTGCAGGTACTAGGTACAGAGAATGTCAGAAGAAGACAATGGTTGCAAATATACATGTGCTGGTTTGCAAATTTCTCCAAGACATGGATTCCAGCACATCACCCATAAGCAAACAGTCAGGCAGAATGCATGGTGCAAAAAGCGAAAAGCCTGTTAAAGAAATAGAAAGACCCATACTCAGCTTTGCTAGACTATCATACTCTAACTCCAGCATCTGTGAAATTGGACTCTCTCCAACCCACATGTTCCTAGGAAGATGTTTCAAATCCATACCTCCTACATCTGCATGCTTGCTAAAGCCACAAGGCTCAGATGACATTAGACACAAACTGGAACAAGAGGCCCAATTGGGCCTGATATTGTTTACCTGGGTAGTTGACATATGTGACTTTGTGAATGCATTGAAAATGAAGAGGGGAAAGAAAAGCTTGTACCACATGGTTGCTATATTGTAGATTAATGCTTGGTGTCAATTATCTTCATTTCTAGACCATATATATAGAATCATTTTCTGGGCATAAAAAGGACAAGACATTTATACAGCCCTGGATCTCTCCCTGATTCATAACTTTGAAATTGATCTTAGTCCCCCCCTCCCCCCCCCCCCACACACACACCAAAGTACATACACTTACTTGCCATTATTAAGAGAGTCATTCTGTGCAGTCAACATGGATTACTGGATCTGTCCTTATCCATATGGGGCTCCAATTCTGGCATCAGAACCTTTAAACCATTGAGATCCCCACCCAAGGGAGCTGCGGTAGTTCAGTGTTTAAAGCATTGGACTCGTGACCAGAAAGTAGCAGGTTTCATTCTCACTATCTGATCAGCCTGGATCTTCATTAATATGCATGCATCTAACTCATAATCAAACTCATCTGAGATCTTGTGATACAAACTTGCATATCAAATCTGATCAAAACTTATCAGAAATATTGCCTTTAGAATATTCACAATCTCAGCCATCAGATGCAAGATCACCTTATTAATATGCTTGGCTGTTGCTCATAATCAAACTCACCTGAGATCTTTATGATATATATATTCTTAAATACCAAATCGGATCCTGATCTGAATAAATATGGCCTATAGGGCAGGGGTGTCAAACTTATTTGCTATGGCAGGCCAGATTTGATATAAATAATAATAATAATAAATAACGAGTCTGGCAGGCCGTATGTTTGACACCCCTGCTCTAGGGTGTTCACAAGTTCAGCCAATCAGTTGCAAGATCACCTTTTTAATATGTTTGGATGTCACTCTTAATCAAACTCTTTCAAGGTGTTGATGATATAAGCTAACATACCAAATCTAATCAAAATCTGATAAGAATTCTGCCCTACTGAGTGTTCAAAAGCTCAGTCAGTCAGATGCAAGATCACCTCATTAGCATGCATGGCTGTCACTCATAGCTGAATTCACTCAAGATTTTGATGATATATGCTTACATACGATGTCTGATCAAGATATGACCAGAAATATAGCCTCTAGACTGTTCACATGTTCAGCCAATCAGATGCAATATCACCTTATTAAAATTTGTGGATGTCATGCATAATCAAACTCATCCAAGATCTTGATTATACAAGCTTACATACCAAATCTGATCAAAATCTGATCAGAAATTTGATGCTCTGCCAATCAGATGCAAGATCACCTGATTGATATGCTTGGATGTTGCTCATAATCAATCTCACCTGAGATCTTAATGATACATATTTTTACATATCAAATCTGATTACAATATGATCAGAAATAGTGTTCAGAAGCTTAACCAATCAGATGCAAGATCACCTATTTTATATTTGTGGATGTGGCTCATAATCAAACTCTCCCTCTGCTAAAACAGGCTTTCTGGATGTTTCTATGAGATCAAATCATGTGCTAGTGATCATGAACACTTTTTAATAAATGAAAAATAGCAAAACAAGTTCAAATAGCTCATACAGCAAAACAAGTTCAAATAGCTCATAGAGCAAAACAAGTTCAAATAGCTCATACAGCAAAACAAGTTCAAATAGCTCATACAGCAAAGACAATGAATGCCAGTCCTAAAACTCAAGATTCCATTGAATCTATTTATAGCACACACCACCATGGGATTCACTGCTTGATCTACAAGTAAGGAAGAATGTTGTTATTTGTAAATTTATATTGTTGAAAGAAACAATTAGCACTAAATATTTAATTTGAATGATTTTAATCTGCATATGTCGATGTGCCATATTTCCCAGCCAGCTGTATTGGGATATTGTCAACTGGTGGCATGCTGTTATATTTATAGTACATTGTACAATCTAACAAAAGACATGTATACTGAGCTGAAGTTCAGTGGTAGGCACTATGAATACACAGCAATGAAATGTAAATACATGGTTCCTTCACATGAATCAGAATCCAAACATTATGCACAAGATGTCCACATCCACTGCTTTTGCTGATAACCATGTCAACACTAATGCAAAAGCTCGCATGTACTTCAAGCAGGTGAGCTAAAAATAAATTGCAAGCTGTTGCTTTACAAATTATGTGGAATGTTCCATAAATCCCGAAAAGAAAAAGTTGTATCATTAGTATCCAACTGTACTCGCATGATTGTCTTCAGTTATTAGCTTAGGTCATGTCTGAGTATGAAACCACTATTCATTGTTTCTAGGAAAGCCTCTGCACATCTGTCCATTCTTTTGTGTTTGTGTTCAATAGCTGCATACGGGAAAATACCACCCTGTATCTGAAATCAAACATAAGTTAGTTACAGTACTTTTCCAATGACAAGTGCCTACCACAGCTCACACTGTAATGCTTTCAAATAATCTTGATGGAGTGTACCACTTGCAGCAGGTAAAGCTGGTAAGAGTGTCGTAAAAAAGCAAGTAAAAACAAAAACCTCTTCATAATTCCTTGAACTCTTTGCATTACATATCAAAATACTAATGGTAATCATATGAAAGTGCAGAATACAAACATAACAAAAATTTACAGAAAAAATTAGCAGGTAATAAATGCATGTGAAAGACAACATTCCATTAACATTAGTGCCTTGTCATCCCGATTTTCAGCAATAGATTTTTCCAAAAATGCAAGCATGAACACATTTTAAGAAAGCATTGAATGGCTAGAAGTCTTTAAAAGTAGTGATGAGCTTGTCATCAAAAACAGCTTGCTTCAGCACAAACTGGCTGAAATGTTTTAAAGTTGGAGATGGGGTTTTAAATCAATTATGAGTATACCATGAATTATAGGCATTGTAAATCTATTATAAAAATATGGCTAATTACAAATGTGGTAGAATCTAGATTCATCCATTCAGATATCCATTCTTCCATCGATTCCTCTATCAAACTATGTATCCATTCATTGAGCTATCTATCTATCTACCTCTCTACCTACATATCTATCAACTGATTGATTGATCTATCTGTCTTTCTAACCATCTTTTTTATCGATCTATTGATAGTACAAAATCAGATTAAAATTAAACTGAATGGTGAATAGGGTCTATTGTGAACTGTTCAAATATAGGGACAAAAAAGGTCCACAACTCTGTCAAACATGGATGCATAAAATTGAGAATATAACTTAACCTAGGTATTGTTAATACTAATCTATGTTTTACATTTTTTTTTATCTCATTTTAACACACGGATTAAACCTAGAACCTAAAAAAGTTCAAATTTACTGATTTACACTCTGTTTTCCAAATCCAACAAATATTAAGAGATTTGTTTCCACAAACTCTGTCAAATCAATATCTTCAAAATTTACTTTCATTAGTGAAGTACACATTTTTCTAGTGATTTCATGATTGCTACAAGGAATATAAATACCCAAGTTGAATGTACAAATAAGGAATTTAAATACCCAAGTTGAATGTACAATATATTTGTTAGTGATTTAATGATTGCTACAAATAAGGAATTGAAATACCCAAGTTGAATGTACAATATATTTTTTAGTGATTTCATGATTGCTACAAATAAGGAATTTAAATACCCAAGTTGAATGTACAATATATTTGCCTCTCCGAGGAATGTCCACAAATTTAAGTGCTGATAAAAATAAAAGATTTTGCTGAACCACAGAATATAAAATATAAAAGATAATAAATTATTGGTCACAAGTGCTTATTTTTAATATGTGCTTATCAATTGCGAAATGTAGCATGACAAATGTACTTATTTTGAGATTCATGCTTATCAATAAAATTAAAATGTTCTTGTTTTGAGATTCATGCATATCAATAAAATTAAGCACTATCTTACAGACAAATGATAGATTAAGAAAAGAAGAGATAGCTAGAAGAAGAATGAAAGGTAAAATCACAACAAAGAAAACAGATTGATAGTTATGCTAATCAGCTAATTAAAATCACAGAAAAAACACTGATAGTTGAGCTAATCAGTTAATTAAAAATGACAACAACAAAAACATGCTGATAGTTGAGCTAATGAGTTAATTAAAATGACAACAAAAACAGACCGATAATTGAGCTAATCAGTTAATTACAATGAAAACAACAAAAAAACAGACTGATAGTTGAGCTAACCAGTTAATTCAAATCTAAACAAAGAAAACAGACTTATAGTTGAGCTAATCAGTTAATTAAAATCACAACATAAAAAAACAGACTGATAGTTGAGCTAAACAGTTAATTAAAATCACAAAAAAAACAGACTGTTAATTGAGCTAATCAGTTACTTAAAATCACAACAAAAAAAACAGATTGATAGTTGAGATAATCAGTTAATGAAAATCACAAGAAAACAGATTGACAGTTGAGCTAATTAGTTAATTAAAATCACAACAATCATCAGGGGAGTACATTTTATATCTTGGACTTGCTTTCCTTTACACACATAATTATGCACTTATTTTTTTACACAAAAATACTGGAGGGTATGCTCTTTTTCCCATATACCAGTACACTTATTTAGGTGTTTCTTATTAACTGAAAGGCCCATGTGCATTTATCTTCCATATGCACTTATTTAGGTGTCCCTTCTTATTAACCAGAGGACCCACCTGTGCTTATTTTTCATTACACTTATTTACGTGTCCCTTCTTATTAACCAGAGGACCCATCTGTGCATATTTTTCATTACACTATTTTAGGTGTCTCTTCTTATTAACCAGAGGACCCACCTGTGCTTATTTTTCATTACACTTATTTAGGTGTCTCTTCTTATTAACCAGAGGACCCACCTGTGCCTATTTTTCATTACACTTATTTAGGTGTCTCTTCTTATTAACCAGAGGACCCACCTGTGCTCATTTTTCATTACACTTATTTTGGTGTCTCTTCTTATTAACCAGAGGACCCATCTGTGCTTATTTTTCATTACATTTATTTTGGTGTCCCTTCTTATTAACCAGAGGACCCATCTGTGCTTATTTTTCATTACACTTATTTAGGTGTCACTTCTTATTAACCAGAGGACCCACCTGTGCTTATTTTTCATTACACTTATTTAGGTGCCCCTTCTTATTAACCAGAGGACCCACCTGTGCTTATTTTTCATTACACTTATTTAGGTGCCCCTTCTTATTAACCAGAGGACCCACCTGTGCTTTTTTTTCATTACACTTATTTAGGTGTCTCTTCTTATTAACCAGAGGACCCATCTGTGCTTATTTTTCATTACACTTATTTAGGTGTCACTTCTTATTAACCAGAGGACCCACCTGTGCCTATTTTTCATTACACTTATTTAGGTGTCACTTCTTATTAACTGGAGGACCCAAGTGCACTTATCTTCTATATACACTTATTCAGGAATCTCTTCTTATTAACCAGATTTTACAGAAAGTGAAAATGTACAGTATGTAATTTCTACAACCTGACATTAAAAGAATCCTTACTTTGACTTACATTTGATTTTGGTGGTAGATCGTTATTGATGAATGAGGATTTTTCTGGAAGCGACTCTCAAGCTGTTGGCAGATGTCCTGGTCATAACTGACCCAATGACCACTGGGGTTGCGCCACTGCCATACTACAGAGTGGTCAGTCATCTTATCACTCAGTTGGACAAATGGACTTTGGTCTGTAGGAAGGAATAATAATAAAAAACTGCATTCATGGGAAATTATTTTATGGATTTATTCCTGCAATTGTTATGATCTGGTCACCGTGTTGTATGTAGGTTCATCTGTTGGATGTGGTAGAGTGGAGTACTTTTTGTGTGCTTCTCTATTCCTTTAATGATGAAGAGATAGGGATTGGTCAAAATTAGAGGACACTGGCAGTTTTACATGTAGGTAGACTTACCCAAGTTATAACACTGCCTGGCCATGAAAGTAGGAATATTGCATGAGAGGAATCTGTTGAAATGGTTCAATCTAGATAACTTTCATAAAACTGCCAATCATGGTAAGTAGCATTCTTTCTGTTGAAATTTCTTCCAGTATTGTTGACCACATATATTATGAAAACAATTCTTTCAAGGTTTCTCTAATGTTTTTATCTTCATCCATATCTTATGACACATCAGCATCATTTGTTCAATATTCAAAGCCCCTGTGTTAGGATGCTTTGCATCAAAGTTGGTCAAATTCTGTGCAACAGTTCATTTAGATAAAGTTGTGTACATTATTTCTTCTTTTAGTAATGGCAGCCATAATTGTGTGATGGCAGAGCAGTGTCATTTGTACAAATCTAAAAGGCATTGAAGCTAGGACACTTTCTGTCAAATTTGATCAAAGTGTGTTAATCATTCAATCAGAAGAAGTTATTACAGGGTTTTCTATTTTTAGTAACAGCAAACACATTTGATGGCATATTGGCATAATTTGTATCAATCTAAAAGTCCTTCAAGTCAGAATGCTTTCTGTAAAATTTTGTCAAATTCTGTTGAGCAGTTTACAAGATGTTGTTGAAAGCATTTTCCATATTAAGTAATGTCAGACATATTTTTGATGGGTGAATCAGCATCATTTGTATAAATGGGAAGGGCCTTATTTATAAACCAGAATGCTTTCTATCAAATTTGGTAAAATTCTGCTGAGCAGTTTCTGTCAGGAAGTCATTTAAAGTATTTTCTATATTTAGTATTGTTTGATGGTGGACTGGCACAATTTGTACAAAGTTGAAAGCCCTTTATGCCAGTGTGATTTCTGTAAAGTTGGGTCAAATTCTGCTTAGCACTTTTTTAGAAATCATTTGAATGTTTTTCTATTTTTAGCAACAGTAACCATATTTGATGGGATATCAGCATCATTGGCATTAAATTGAAAGCTTTCTATACCAGGATGCTTTCTGTCAAATTTTATATCCTGCAGTGTGACTGACTGTTTATATCCTGTAGTGTGTGACTGACTATTTTATATCCTGTAGTGTGTGCTTGATTGTTTATATCATGTAGTGTGATTGACTGTTGTATATCCTGTAGTGTGATTGACTGTTTATATCCTGTAGTGTGCAACTGTTTTATATCCTGTAGTGTGTGATTGATTTTTTATATCATGTAGTGTGTGACTGACTGTTGTATATCCTGTAGTGTGTGACTGACTGTTTATATCATGTAGTGTGTGACTGACTGTTGTACATCCTGTAGTGTGTGATTGTTTATATCATGTAGTGTGTGACTGACTGTTTTATATCCTGTAGTGTGTGATTGATTGTTTATATCATGTAGTGTGTGACTGACTGTTTTATATCCTGTAGTGTGATTGACTGTTTATATCCTGTAGTGTTTGACTGTTTATATCCTGTAGTGTGTGATTGATTGTTTATATCATGTAGTGTGTGACTGACTGTTGTATATCCTGTAGTGTGATTGATTGTTTATATCATGTAGTGTGTGACTGACTGTTGTATATCCTGTAGTGTGTGACTGACTGTTTATATCATGTAGTGTATGACTGACTGTTGTATATCCTGTAGTGTGATTGATTGTTTATATCATGTAGTGTGTGACTATTTTATATCCTGTAGTGTGTGATTGACTGTTTATATCATGTAGTGTGTGACTGACTGTTGTATATCCTGTAGTGTGTGACTGACTGTTGTATATCCTGTAGTGTGTGACTGACTGTTGTATATCCTGTAGTGTGTGATTGATTGTTTATATCATGTAGTGTGTGACTGACTGTTGTATATCCTGTAGTGTGTGATTGATTGTTTATATCATGTAGTGTGTGACTGACTATTTTATATCCTGTAGTGTGATTGATTGTTTATATCATGAAGTGTGTTATTGACTTTTATATCCTGTAGTGTGTGACTGACTATTTTATATCCTGTAGTGTGTGATTGATTGTTTATATCCTGTAGTGTGTGACTGACTGTTGTATATCCTGTAGTGTGTGATTGATTGTTTTATATCCTGTAGTGTGTTATTGACTGTTTTATGTCCTGTAGTGTGTGATTGAATGTTTATATCATGTAGTGTGTTATTGACTGTTTTATATCCTGTAGTGTGTGATTGATTGTTTATATCATGTCGTGTGTGACTGACTATTTATATCCTGTAGTGTGTGATTGACTGTTTATATCCTGTAGTGTGTGATTGACTGTTTTATATCCTGTAGTGTTATTGACTGTTTTATATCCTGTAGTGTGTGATTGACTGTTTTATGTCCTGTAGTGTGTGATTGACTGTTTATATCCTGTAGTGTGTGATTGACTGTTTTATATCCTGTAGTGTGTTATTGACTGTTGATATCCTGTAGTGTGTTATTGACTGTTTTATGTCCTGTAGTGTGTGACTGACTATTTTATATCCTGTAGTGTGTGATTGACTGTTTATATCCTGTAGTGTGCGACTGACTGTTGTATATCCTGTAGTGTGTGATCGACTGTTTATATCCTGTAGTGTGTTATTGACTGTTTTATGTCCTGTAGTGTGTGATTGACTGCTTTATATCCTGTAGTGTGTTATTGACTGTTTATATCCTGTAGTGTGTTATTGACTATTTTATATCCTGTAGTGTGTGATTGACTGTTTATATCATGTAGTGTGTGATCGACTATTTTATATCCTGTAGTGTGTGATTGACTGTTTATATCCTGTAGTGTGTTATTGACTGTTTTATGTCCTGTAGTGTGTGATTGACTGTTTTATATCCTGTAGTGTGTTATTGGCTGTTTTATGTCCTGTAGTGTGTGATTGACTGTTTTATATCCTGTAGTGTGTTATTGACTGTTTATATCCTGTAGTGTGTGATTGATTGTTTATATCCTGTAGTGTGTGACTGACTATTTTATATCCTGTAGTGTGTGATTGACTGTTTATATCCTGTAGTGTTTGACTGTTTATATCATGTAGTGTGTGATTGACTGTTTATATCCTGTAGTGTGTGATTGACTGTTTATATCCTGCAGTGTGTTATTGACTGTTTTATGTCCTGTAGTGTGTGACTGACTGTTGTATATCCTGTAGTGTGTGACTGACTGTTTATATCCTGTAGTGTGTGACTGACTGTTTATATCCTGTAGTGTGTGATTGACTGTTTTATAACAGCTGTGTTATTTATTCTGTTTTTTGAACATAATTTGCTTTGATAAGTCAAGTTTTTGTTGAAATTTTAAAATTTCTTATTGAAGCAATTGTTAAGAATGAATCAGTTATCATATCAGCATGTAATATTGATTTATACCAGTTTTTCATTTTACTGATCCATCCAAAGTATGGAGTGGGCTTGGAATATGTTATCATTTTACTGATCCAGCCCTAGTATGGAGGGGCTTGGAATATGTTATCATTTTACTGATCCAGCCCTAGTATGGAGTCGGCTTGGAATATGTTATCATTTTACTGATCCAGCCCTAGTATGGAGTCGGCTTGGAATATGTTATCATTTTACTGATTCATCCCTAGTATGGAGTGGGCTTGGAATATATTATCATTTACTGATCCATCCCTGGTATGGAGTGGGCTTGGAATATGTTATCATTTTACTGATCCAGCCCTGGTATGGAGGGGCTTGGAGTATGTTATCATTTTACTGATCCATCCCTAGTATGGAGTGTGCTTGGAATATGTTATCATTTTACTGATTCAGCCCTAGTATGGAGTGGGCTTGGAATATGGAGTAAAAAGCATGATAATTTGGGGTGGTGAGCTTCTACAGTTGCTCTAGTGACCTTTTTAGTACAGCATAAAAATTTCTGCTGTAATATTCAGTAATCAACCCAATCAAGTTCATTCCACTGGTGAATATATTTTTAACAAAATATAACAATCACATGAAATTCTTCCATTTGTTTAGAACACCTTTACACTGATGAAGTTGTATATGACAGAAATATGAATTTACCATTTGATTTTAGAATAGCTCCTGCTGTTCTGCTGTCTCCAGTCACTCTCTTTGAAGCTCTTTTACTAACTTCCTCTTTAACCTTCTTCAAATCCTGCTTGTGTTGTTGTACAGGTTCTGTTTTATCTTCTTCTTGCAAAGAGGATACTTCCTTGGTCTTGGCTCCAATGTCTGACAACTGTTTTGTTGTGTTCTTTCCCAGGGATGACTGGGGAACAGTTCTCTTGGTAGGGACTATATTTTTACCCATAGCACTTTTACCAGATCGTGTGGGTACAGATGTGGAATGTGGATTTTCTAAGGTGGATACTGATTTTGACGGTACATTTGATTTTTCTTTTTCTGGGGTATTGGATGGGTTTTTACTTGGTGAAGATGATGGATTTTTTAAAGGACCTCCTTCAAGAAAACTACTTGCTTCAAAAGAATTACTGAAAAGGAGAGAAAGATGTCCAAAGTTAATTCAATGCAAACATAACCTTTAACAAGAAATGTGTCTAGATGACACTGATGCTGACACAATATCATGCAATCAAAAGGCAAAGTTCTAAATCAAATCATGGACACAATTCCATTGGGTTTCAATGGAAAATGTGAAAATAAAACATGACCTGGGTATTCTTAATGTAAATCCTCATGTCAAATGTAGATTCATTCCATGTAAAGCCTCATGTCAAATGTAGATTCATTCCATGAAGTTCTTCAAAAGGTTTTTTTATGAAAATGAAATTTGTGACATGATTTGATGTAATGGATTGTAACATAACAGTATGGACATATATGGGTAACACTATTTGCTACCTAATCAAGAAAATTCCAGTATTTCTGTTTAAAATTATTCTAGTGGGGTTTAAGAACTCCAACAAGGGGACATAACTCATGTGAGTTACAATCTGTATGCAAGTAAGCCATATTACAACCAGCAATACACAACTATGTAAAACAAAAATAGTGGAAAACCTCCACTTTTGAAAAGTTAAAATAGAAATAACGAAAGTAGCTGAGCAATATACATTCCTTCTGAAAATCACATCCTGTCACATAAATAAATACAGTTGTTCCACACAGTCTTCATCACAAGAAACATCTGAGGAATAAGATACTTTTATAACTTTACTACAAGTCCATGACAATTATAAACGATACTCCACAATGTTTAAATACTCTGTATAATTCATAATATTCACAGTTCAAAAGCCTGGCTTTATGTAGGCATGGAGCATTGCCTGTTTTTTCTTACATCTTTCTTTAACTAATGAGGCTTGTGTTAATGACTCCATTTCTTGTGCCGGAGCCAAATAATGCTCATCCTTAGCAATCACAAAGTTGTTAATCTCTGTATAAGATCTAAAACTTCAGGGTATGTCATTGAGTGAATCTGACTTTTAGAATACTACTTTGTCGGTCCCCTTCAGCAAAGCATCAAAAGCAAGGCCACATGCCTAGTTAATAAAGCCCTGATATTTAATTAAAAAAACAAGAAAAAAATGTTGTATTGGTCATGTATACAAATAAATAGCATCAATCACAATTAGATAATAAGCAGATAAACATAATCTTTCTTAAATGGCTTACCTACAAGCATTTATTTATTAATAATTCACATTAAAGCTGGTTTTTTGTATGGTGCAAAGACTTCAGATTAGCCTATTGTCAGCCCTAATCTATGTTGGCATGTGTCAAGTATTATTTTAACCTCACATGCCCTTGGGACATATTCCTGGTCTTTGTCTCACAGACAGCCCACTACAATCCTTGCTAACCATAAATTATCTGTTCCAGCAGGTCAGGAATTTAGCAGCTAAAATATATTTCCAAGTTTTAATTGAGTTTCGGTTTTATGGGGGTTTCATAAGCGTAAGATTGAAATCTGGGAATGAAATTTGTGTTGGTATTTAGAGTTGAGGGTTTTGGTTAAATGGGGGAAAAAAGATGATATTAAAGAAGGAAAAATTTGGGACTAAAAACAAAATTCAGTCTTGAGTGGTATACTAAGGTTTGAGAGAGAGAGAGAGAGAGAGAGAGAGAGAGAGAGAGAGAGAGAGAATTGAGTTACTGTCTGGTTTATCATCTGTGGAAATTATCCCTCAAAGGTAGGCTATATCAGAATTAAACAATGCTCATTTGGCAGGATTTTTTTCAGCCCAAGGAAGGTAAATGCTACAACTAGCACACCGTTTGTATAAATTGTCTGCATAGCCAACAATGACACTTAAGAGATTTGCAATGTACAATAGCAATGAAGGCTTTATTAGGCAATAATTTCATTACACATTAGTGGACTTGGGTGTACAGAATATTATTAACATTCTGTACACACTGGTACACCAAAATTAACTAATATAGCCCCACAGCACAGATATGACAGAAGCATAACATTCTGTACACACTGGTAAACTAAAATTAACTAATATAGCCCTACAACATAGATATGGCAGAAGTATAACATGCCGTACACACTGGTAAATAAAATTAACTAATATAGTCCCACAGCATCGATATGACAGAGGCATAACATTCTGAACACACTGGTAAACTAACATGTAACTAATATAGCCCTACAACATAGATATGGCAGAGGCAAAAAAAATGTTAGATAACCTAAGTGTCAGATAAACAGATTTAATTTTAGATGACCTCACATAAATTGTTCCTACTGCATAGAAGCAACATGTACTTAGCCAATGTAAAGCTGCATCAAAATGCAACAATGATAGAGCCAGATCTGCTGTCACATAATACCCCAGAAGATCTGCCATTATATAATGCCCCAGCAGGTTATGGTCTACAATATTTGTTCTATGTGTGATTTTAAGTGTACAGCATAGAAACTGATCTGCTGGGGAATTACATCATGGCAGATCTGCTGCACCATTATGTCATAGGAGATCTGTTGGAGCATTATGAGATGTGAGATCTTCTGGGCCATTATGTGATGGAAGATCTGCTGAGCCATTACGTGATGGAAGATCTGCTGGGCCATTATGTGATGGAAGATCTGCTGGGCCATTATGTGATGAATGATCTGATGGGCCATTATGTGATCGCAGATCTGCTGGGCCATTATGTGATGGGAGATCTGCTGGAGCATTATGTGATGGCAGATCTGCTAGGCCATTATGTGATGGCAGATCCACTGGGTCATTATGTGATGGCAGATCTGCTGGGCCATTATATGATATTAAATCTGCTGGTGGGCATATATGTGATGGAAGATCTACTAGGCCATTATGTGATGGCAGATTTGGTGGGCCATTATGTGATGGCAGATCTGCTGGACCATTATGTGATGGCAGATCTGTAGGGTCATTGAGTGATGGCATATATGGATTTATGCAGATCACAGCCAGGTACATGCAATGAATATAAGTTAGAAAATGGAGATGAAGACAGACAGACAGATGGACAGACCAATCAGAAGTAAGAGAAAGAGATGGAAGGACAGAGACAGCAGAATGGTGAAAATGACAATCAAAATATAATACATTTTAAAGATAACTATAACTTCCTTGATCATGAGAGAGAGTGAAAAAAAATGGAGAGATCAGGCAAGAACAAAAAAGGGGACAAAAAGTCAGAACATATAAAATTTTATTTTATTTACTTACCAGAGCTCCACATCATACTTTTCATCACTGCCAAATCTATAATTTCCTTTCATTCCATTTTCCCAGCGTACCTTACATCACAAAAAAGGGGGAAAAAATGTTATAGCAATCACATGTACAGAGCTTCAGAAAGCAATATTATATATGCATCATTTCTTTCCTAAATGTTGCCAAGTTTCTGTTTTAAATAAAATTACATACATCCCAATTAATATTGAAAATTCACTCTGCCAAGTTTGAATAACACAAAACCTTATATAACATAAATAAATGTATATAAATGGCTATATATGGTCGATTCTTTTAAACATTCTGCATTTTTGTTTAAATGTAGAGTTCATCCCAAGATGCACTTTAAATGTAAATTTTATGTCAAAATGCAAAAAAGTCAATAAGAGCCCAGATGCAAATTTTAAGTAATACTGAATAAATTCTAGAAAACTGGTTATGGAAACCCAGTTTTAGTATGCAAAATACCTTCATCTCAAGATGTATACTCAGTGTAAGTTTGATGTAAAAAATGAAAATAAAAACATATTGGAACTAGAACCTGCACATAATTTTTAACAATGTTAAATAAATCCTGGACCCTGTCTTGATACATATTTATTTGCAAGAAGCACCCTCAGTGTAAGTTTGGTGAAATTATGAAAAGATTGAGAATTTGAGTCAGAACAAACATTTTTTGGCAACTTTCAAGAAATTCTGGAAGCTATGTCACAGTCACCTAGTTTTGATGCATCCACAGTGTATATTTAATGTCAAATGGTTTAGTAATATGGGTTGCCAGGGTGGATGGAAAGATTTGATGTCAAATGGTTTGGTAATATGGGACAGCCAAGGTGGATGGAAAGATTTGATGTCAAATGGTTTAGTAATATGGGACAGCCAGGGTGGATGGAAAGATGGATGGGTTTTATGAACAGACAGATAAAAGTGGGGATACAATAAAAATAGATAAAATTTATTTATCATAAAAAGTATGTTAAGACCTTTTTGAGATACTAAATTCTCAAGCTAAGTCCCTCTCCTAACTGCCTGGACTGAGAAAAGAATAACTGAGAATTTTTTTTTTTTCTTCTGGAATTTGTTGCATGTATAGATTATATCAGACTGAGTAATATAGTGAATCCATTTCACGATGGTCTAGGATGAGAATTAACGTGTTTACAATGCACAAACTTCACATGCTAGTGCCATATTAGTAAATCCATTACAGGACGAGAATTAATGTTTAAAATGCACAAAAATTCACACCCTAGTGCCATATTAGTGAATCCATTACAGGATGAGAATTAATGTGTTTCAAATGCACAAACTTCACACCCTAGTACCATATTAGTGAATCCATTACAGGATGAGAATTAATGTGTTTAAAATGCACAAACTTCACACCCTAGTGCCATATTAGTGAATCCATTACAGGATGATCTAGGATGAGAAATCAAGCATTCATGATGCACAAACTTCACACCTAGTGCCATATTAGTGAATCCATTACAGGATGATCTAGGATGAGAAATCAAGTGTTCATGATGCACAAACTGCACATGTAGTGCCATATTAGTGAATCCATTACAGGATGATCTAGGATGAGAAATCAAGCGTTCATGATGCACAAGCTTCACACCTGGTGCCATATTAGTGAATCCATTACAGGATGATCTAGGATGAGAAATCAAGTGTTCATGATGCACAAACTGCACATGTAGTGCCATATTAGTGAATCCATTACAGGATGATCTAGGATGAGAAATCAAGTGTTCATGATGCACAAACTGCACATGTAGTGCCATATTAGTGAATCCATTACAGGATGATCTAGGATGAGAAATCAAGCGTTCATGATGCACAAGCTTCACACCTGGTGCCATATTAGTGAATCCATTACAGGATGATCTAGGATGAGAAATCAAGTGTTCATGATGCACAAACTGCACATGTAGTGCCATATTAGTGAATCCATTACAGGATGATCTAGGATGAGAAATCAAGTGTTCATGATGCACAAACTGCACATGCAGTGCCATATTAGTGAATCCATTACAGGATGATCTAGGATGAGAAATCAAGTGTTCATGATGCACAAACTGCACATGTAGTGCCATATTAGTGAATCCATTACAGGATGATCTAGGATGAGAAATCAAGTGTTCATGATGCACAAACTGCACATGTAGTGCCATATTAATGTTTAATATACAATGGTCCCTAACTATATAACACCTCTGTATAATGTAGTCCCTGATATAACAAGTGTATGGTCATGGAACCAATTATACTGGGTTAATTTGGCTCTTGAAATTGTTTCCTAAATTACTTCACTAAAAATATGGATCTTAACTTATTATAACCCAATAAAATTTGATTTCACATTAAGCATACCTACTCATAATCATGTGGTTTTGCACATTGTATATACATCTTATATCAACTTACCTTTACTACACCTTTCTTGTAGACCTTAAGAACCACACCAGTGTTTCCAGACCCTCCATCTTGGTTCTTCCCTTTCCAGTCCTTCCCTACAAAAATCATTATAATTGCTCTTAAAATTTGCTTTCAAATGTATAAACTTAGGACATATCCTATTTCTCAAAAATCAATCTCCTAGGAAGATAACTTAAGAAAGGTAACCTAGTTTCTCTTGCAACATACATATATACATCCATACACACACATACATACATACATGCATATAGCAGTGATATTTCTATCTTTCCACCTATTTCAGAAAACCAATGAAATCCATTTTTGAAGTACATGCTCTTCTAAAACACTATGTCGATGGTGACTTATAGTTGAAACGTTTCTAAATATTTCACATCGTAATTTCTTTTCTCAAATTATGGCTGGCTCTGATATCACTAACCAACACTCATTTATGTAAGGATGTTTGCTGGTAAATTGTTAGAATTTTTAAGTTTTGAGAAAGAGATAATATAAAACTATTGAGGATCACAGCAATCCAACAATTTGATAAAATTTAGATGTTGGCATGCATTTTGTGGAGTCAGACTCATTTAGATATCTGTTCCAAAATAAGATTCATTCATTACACAGACTGGTACTTATGTCACTGAAAAATCACTTACTGGTACTGATTTTAACAGACTGGTATTCACCTTAACAGACTGGTAATTATGTCACTGACAACTACTGACTGGTACTCACACTAAAGTATGCATTCAATAAACTGATTTTTATTGAGCTATGGATGCCTCAGTGCTTAACACCAATCTTGATTTGGATTTTCAGCATTAGTGCTGAGGTCCAGGTCATACAGTTTTAAAGGATTCCCGGATCACTTGGCTGTGAAGGTTTATAATACAATAGAACCATTAAGAAAACAACACACCTCACAGTTATGTTTTGTTCTTCAACCATTTCTTAGCATATCTGGGGTACAGAGACATCATAATTCCAAATTGTTTTGCAGCTCAATATTATAAATAATTAGCTTTATTTACTCAAGCTACCAAATTTCATCTTGTAGACCCCAAGAAGAATTGAGAATCTTGCAAGGTAAATAAACTTGGCCCCATGCCTCTTTATTCAGCAGAACTACTAAGATATTATTGGTGAATATGATCATAGGGTTTTTTAGTGGTACATGTCATGTTAAAGACTGTATCCTATTGGAAACTTCCAGATGCAGGCAATCTGGGAATCCTGCAAGATTTTATAACACCATGAACCGAAGCACTAATGTTGAATGTCATATATCAGGAAGTCAATGATTGGTGGTTAGTATATTGTAATCTCAGATAATTCTTATCTTACTGATTGACACTGCTTAAAATAACACACTATCATGACAAACATTGGTGTACAGTTCACAGATGGTAAGTGATCTAACTGCAATCTAGAAGGGCATCTGTAGGTAGAAAGCCCATATCTACTGTACAGTATACACTACAGTGGTAATTTATTGAATACCAATGGAGAAGCTGCAACTTCATCTCCCAAAGGCAATATCTTCTGCCAATTTCCATTTAATAGCAATAAATAGGTATGTAAGTATTTATAAGGTTTAAATCCTGGCTATACTGTGAGTAGTGAATTTAGGTGTCTCAAAAAAGTTACATAAAACAAAAATAAAGGCAAGAAAGGGTAAACCCAACTCTTTTAAATGTTTAAGACCTTCTCAGCATGAACATCATCATGGGATGCATTGCAGGTTAGAAATATTGCCTCCATTAGTTGCCCCTTTTGACATGCAGGTGGGCACACTGGGCATACATCCCCTTTTGACATGCAGGAGGGCATACTGGGCATACATCCCCTTTTGACATGCAGGAGGGCACACTGGGCATACATCCCCTTTTGACATGCAGGTGGGCACACATCCCCTTTTGACATGCAGGTGGGCACACTGGGCATACATCCCCTTTTGACATGCAGGAGGGCACACTGGGCATACATCCCCTTTTGACATGCAGGTGGGCACACATCCCCTTTTGACATGCAGGTGGGCACACTGGGCATACATCCCTAAACCAGCAGGGAATTGCATAGCAATGAAAGCTCAAGGCAGCTGAGTGACTAAAGCTAATAACATTGTACTGTGACATGCAGGAGGGCACACTGGGCATACATCCCTAAACCAGCAGGGAATTGCATAGCAATGAAAGCTCAAGGCAGCTGAGTGACTAAAGCTAATAACATTGTACTGTGACATGCAGGAGGGCACATTGGGCATACATTCCTGAGTCAGCAGGGAGTGAGTGGAACAGCAATGAAAGCCAAAAGCTGTTTGGTGACCAAAACAAATAACTTTGTACCATGATATGCAGGAAGGCACATTGGTCATATACCACTGAACCAGCAGGGGTTACAAGCTGAAGGCTGCCAGGTGATCATATCTAATAAACATCGTACTGCTAAACCAGCTGGTAGCTGCATAGCAATAAAAGCTGAATACTGCAGGTGGGTACACTGGGCTTACATCCCTGAGCCAGCAGGAAGTTGCAGAGCAATGAAAGCTGAAGGATGCTGGGTGGCCAAAGCTAATAAGATTGTACTGTGACATGCAGAAGGGCACATTGGGCATACACCCTAAACCAACAGGGAGTTGCATAGTAATATAAACTAAAGGCTGCTGGGTTACCAAAGCTAATAACATTGTACTGATGAGCCAGCAGGGACTTGCCTAGCAATAAAATATCAAGGCAGCCAGGTGACCAAAGCTAATAACATTGTACTGATAAGCCAGCAGGGACTTGCCTAGCAATAAAAGATGAAGGCAGTCAGGTGACCAAAGCTAATAACATTGTACTGATGAGCCAGCAGGGAGTTGTACAGTAATGAATGCTGAAAGCAGTCAGCTGACCAAAGCTAATAAGATGGAACTGTGAATTCATTTAATTTTATGGATATCAATTTACATGGTTTTACAAAATAATGGCAATAGTCCATGAAAAAGCACAAATTCCTCCTGGTATCACTCTCAGTAACTTTGCCAACCTTTATTGAATACCAGTAAACAGTTCTCTTGATATTTTGTTCATGCACAGATATGCACAGACCAAAATGATAACAGATTTCCTTGGGTAGACTAACCTAGTACTCATCTCAAAGAATGTTGTAACAAATGTCAGACTGGTTATCATATTGCAAACTGCTCACCAGGTGGCAATCTTCCGTCTCTAGAAATGTCACTACATTAAACTGTTTTATGCAAGAATCTTGCAAGAAGTGCTCTTCATTGCTATACCTTTTTTTACAAGGAGTTTGCAAAATATACTGCAAAAGTATCATAATTTTACCGCTTTAGTTAGCACATGAAGTCTTGAATTTGTAAATTTACCAATGTTTTTCATAAAAAGTGAATGCAATAATTGCACTGATGACAGCTCAAAACAAGGCTGACTGCAACGCCAAACAGTATATGCAGACAGTAGTGTTGTCTAACAGTGCCATCTAGGAAGCAGTTTGAGTAGACTGGTCCTTACCTCTTTTTACAATACACCCCACAGCAATCTTCTCCTGCAATTGCAGTAGCCGAAAGTCATTCACAGGCAGAATGTCATAATCTCCATCTGCCCCATACCTGTAATTGTACTCGTCACAACCACTGGGGTTTTTCTGATCCCACTTGACAGATATCCAACCTTTAAGATCTGTAATTACATCAACCAAGTTCAATACACATAAAAACCATTTTAATCTAGACACTTTTGTTCTGAAACAACTTTCTTACAGTTTGCAAAGGAATTTGGCTTAACTGATCTGTCAAAAAAAATCAGAGGAAATCTGTTCCCAATGTAATATGAAAAAAATATCATACTAACACCTGAGCCAATATTCCAGCAGATGACTATAGATGTGGATTCAAGCTGTTATCAATCATACGATACAGATTAAAACTCAATTATACGAAATGTACCGTGATGTCACTTAAATACAATATGAACAAGTTCAACACAGTTATAAAATACCTGTAATTAGGCATAGTCATAAAATACCTGTGATTAGGAAATAGCCTTTGATAACAATTCAATGCCAATTGAAAAGATATGACTGAAAAATTTAAAGCATGCAATATGCACTTATCTTTAATGTATTCCCTGTAAATGTTTACAAAACTGATAACCATATAAATGAACACACACATGGTACATCTGGTGTTAGCCGATGCAAATATCCAGGCAGTACTTCCAGTTGCATTATCAATTTTGTTCATCATGTGGATATATCTGGCAGTATGAAACAATATAATGATGATCATAAGGATGTTTTACCTAAACTGTCAGATATATTCAACCAAGACATAATATGAGGAATAAACACCCAGCAAATAAAACAATCACAAGTTGAACGTGGAACGGCATGCACATTGTCAATAATAATAAAAACATCTTTATTTAAAGAGGGTGACACAGTTAGCTGCATGGAACTAATCCTTCTTGTAGCCTTCTATTATAGCAATTTTTTGATAGGTGCACATCTGAAGAAAGACCAAGCTGTATACTCTATAACCCAAATTGCACCCATCAATCATACAACAAAATAAAGAGAATTAAAAGTTCTTTTAATAATACCTAAGATATACAAGGTCTTTTTTAAATAACCAGGATAACCAGTGGGAAAAACCTGGGAAATTCTTTTTCTTTAAAAATCTAACCCTATGCAAATTATTAAACTGCAGAGCGCTACCTTAAACAGAAGTAAAGTATCCAACTGATTAGGTAGATTTAGTAAACTTCCAGATTAGCATATTTTGAACATATAGTCCTCCCTGATTTGGTCATGAATGATGGGTAGGAAACTGATTATTAGATTCCACTACAACTAAAGTCCAGGATATAGTGTGAGTGTTGGCACTAACTATTACAGTACATCCAGGGAGCATTGGTGCACAGCAGGAGTCCTGAACTCCACACAAAGAAAATGAATTCTTTACTTGAAAAGCACATTAATAATCCATAATATTAAATTAAAAATTGTATTTCCAGAAGGAAGAAATTATTTTCTCCAAGTTGGTATAAAATTCCTTATGGCTTACAAATAAATAGCTGTCAGCTGCAAGCCTATCCTGCAGATTGGGGGGGGGGGGGGGGGGCAAGATTGAGTTTTGAATCGTCTTGATTAAATAATGTCATTTCAGTTTTTGTATACATAGACATTTTTGTAAATGTTGCAGCCTTACTTACCTTAGACTGTCATTTCTCTCTTTCTGATTTTTAGTATTTGTTATATACATTATATTGTTCTTGTTATATACATTATCTTTTTCTTGTTATATACATTATATTGTTCTTGTTTTATACATTATATTGTTCTTGTTATATACATTATATTTTTTCTTGTTATATACATTATCTTTTTCTTGTTATATGCATTATATTTTTCTTGTTATATACATTATCTTTTTCTTGTTATATACATTATATTTTTCTTGTTATATACATTATATTTTTCTTGTTATATGCATTATCTTTTTCTTGTTATATACATTATATTTTTCTTGTTATATACATTATGTTTTTCTTGTTATATACATTATATTTTTTCTTGTTCCAACTGAAAGTGTACCTAATAAGGATGATCATTTTTTTTGCAAAATGAATATTTCTCAGTTTCTAAGAAAACAATATTGTCTGTAATTTTCACACACTATAAATCCATAGAAATCATTATTTTTGTTCTAAATTTTCAAACAGAGTTGTCTTTCCTTGTTAAAACTTTGAAAATTGTAGATACTTAAGAAAATTATACTTATCCTGAAACATTTTATGTACATGCAAAAGCATTTGAAATGCATATCAAATATATTCTTTTGCATTTTATATTCATTTCAAATGCAGTTCAAATGCATTTAATTTAAATCTAATTGTTTATCACTTGTCATCTCAGCATTTACCATTTATGCACTTTCTTTTGAGTTTCCTTTAAAGATAAAATTTCATCATTTATTGTTCATCATTTATCATCTCAGTATTTACCTCTCATACATTTCTGTAGTAACTGTGTTTAAGCTAGAATCTCATCATGTATTGTTTATTATTTGTTATCTCAGTATTTACCTCTCATGCATTTCTGTAGTAACTGTGTTTAAGCTAGAATCTCATCATGTATTGTTTGTTATCTCATCATTATTGTTTGTTATCTCATTATTTATTGTTTATCTCATTTATTGTTTGTTATCTCATTATTTATTTGTTATCTCATCATTCATCATTCATACATTACATCAACATCAGCATTTTAACCACAAATCATTTATTGTTGATCATCTTGTCATTTTCAACACATCTTTTTAATACTCGTTCCTTTTCTTGCCTAAAGCCATCTATGTGTGCATTTTGAATGACTTTACAAACAACATTTTCACATGACATTTCATCTTCTTTAACAAACTTTTCATTTACCGCTTAACAAGAATCACCCCATGTATTTGCGAGCTTTCAAACCAGTAAAGTAGTGTGTACTACTGCTTGGTGCTCAGATTTCATTCATACAATGAATGACATGTAAAACATTCAATAAAACATTGAAATAATATTTTGCTTCAATTGTGTTATTCCTAAAACATAACAGAACAATCAATATTCTTATTTTTAAGTATATAAAAAAAGGTTATTGACCGAGTATTATAAAATATTGGGCTCTCATTTATGTCGCATAGAATGCTCTCACAAGCTCTGGCATTCTGTGCCACATGACCTTGGGTCCAATATTTTCAATATTCAGTTAATAACCTATACTTATGTACCTGAACACTCCTTGAAGCTTGATTAGTATACCCAAGTAACATACCTGAATACTCCATAAAGCTTGATCAATATACCCAAGTCATGTAACTGAATACTCACTGAAGCTTGATCAATACACCCAAGTTATGTACCTGAATACTCATTGAAGCTTGATCAATATATACAAATTATGTACCTGAATACTCACTGAAGCTTGATCAATATACCCAACTTATGTAACTGAATACTCATTGAAGCTTGATCAATATACCCAAGTTATGTAACTGAATACTCCATGAAGCTTGATCAATACACCCAAGTTATGTACCTGAATAGTCATTGAAGCTTGATCAGTATACCCAAGTTACGTACCTAAATACTCATTGAAGCATGATCAATATATACAAATTATGTACCTGAATACTCCATGAAGCTTGATCAATATACCCAAGTTATGTACCTGAATAGTTATTGAGGCCTGATCAATATACCCAAGTTAAGTACCTTAATACTCCATGAAGCTTGATCAATATACACATGTACCTGCATACTCATTGAAGCTCAATAAATATACACATATTATGTACCAGAATAGTCATTGAAGCTTGATCAATATACCCAAGTTATGTACCTGAATACTCATTGAAGCTTGATCTATATACACATATTATGTACCTGAATAGTCATTGAAGCTTGATGAATATTCCCAAGTTATGTAACTGAATACTCATTGAAACTTGATCAATATACACATAGTATGTACCTGAACACTCCATGATGCTTGATCAGTATACCCAAGTTATGTACCTTAATAGTCATTGAAGCTTGATCAATATACCCAAGTAAAGTACCTGAACACTCCATGAAGCTTGATCAATATATACAAGTTATGTACCAGAATACTCACTGAAGCATGATCAATATATGCAAATTATGTACCTGAATGCTTCTTGTAGCATGATCAATATATACAAATTATGTACCTATATACTCCCTGAAGCTTGATCAATATATACAAATTGTGTACCTGTATACTCTTTGAATCTTGATCAATATATACAAATTATGTACCTATATACTCCTTGAAGCTTGATCAATACCTATATACTCCTTGAAGCTTGATCAATATATACAAATTATGTACCTGTATACTCCTTGAAGCTTGATCAATACCTATATACTCCTTGAAGCTTGATCAATACCTATATACTCCTTGAAGCTTGATCAATATATACAAATTATGTACCTATATACTCCTTGAAGCTTGATCAATATATACAAATTGTGCACCTATATACTCCTTGAAGCTTGATCAATATATACAAATTGTGTACCTATATACTCCTTGAAGCTTGATCAATATATACAATTTGTGTACCTATATACTCCTTGAAGCTTGATCAATATATACAAATTGTGTACCTATATACTCCTTGAAGCTGGATCAATATATACAAATTGTGTACCTATATACTCCTTGAAGCTGGATCAATATATACAAATTATGTACCTATATACTCCTTGAAGCTGGATCAATATATACAAATTATGTACCTATATACTCCTTGAAGCTTGATCAATATATACAAATTGTTTACCTATATACTCCTTGAAGCTTGATCAATATATACAAATTGTGTACCTATATACTCCTTGAAGCTTGATCAATATATACAAATTATGTACCTATATACTCCTTGAAGCTTGATCAATATATACAAATTGTGTACTTATATACTCCTTGAAGCTTGATCAATATATACAAATTATGTACCTATATACTCCTTGAAGCTTGATCAATATATACAAATTATGTACCTATATACTCCTTGAATCATGAATGCATGCTGTGTGCATGATCATCAAATCAGGGCTGATATTTATCATTAGTAAAGCAGTCAAGGTATTTAAGGACACTTATTAATTAGCCTAGCTGGTATAGATTGTTTACTTTAGTAGTATGTGCACCTGACTTTGATAAAGACAAAATGAGTTTGATTCCCAACAGCAACAGTTAAATTATGGGCTTGACAAACTCTCAATAGCTGATAGCCCAGTAGAGAATGGATCTCATCACAATAAGGGGTTTGACCAACTCTCAACAGCTGGTAGCCCAATAGAGAATGGATCTCATCACAATAAAAGGCTTGACCAACTCTCAATAGCTGATACCCCAGTAGAGAATGGATCTCATCACAATAAGGGGCTTGACCAACTCTCAATAGCTGATAGCCCAGTAGAGAATGGATTTAGACATCACATCACAATAAGGGTCTTGACTAACTCTTAATCTGAAGATGGATAACATTTGAGGACAGATTTCAAAACAAACCACATTCAATTCCTGACAGCAACAGTTAAACTTTGCATCCTTTCTGATTACAACTAGTTTGATACATCACAGGTCTGGGACCCACTGACATGTGCAGATGGAAAGACTGAAACATACCATTTGGCCAATGTCCAATAACAGTGCCAAACCCACTGGAATCCTGGTTGTCCCAGCACCAGTTTGGACCTCGTGCCACTCGTGTACCAAGAGGCGGCATATTTGGATCACGTTCAATAAATTCTGTTTCCTCATCCTCTTCCTCTTTTGCCTCCCTTTTTCTTTCTCTGTGCTCCTGTAGCAATTCTTCAGCTTCTTCCTGATGTTGGTGAAAATGAAAGAAAAAAGTATTTTACTATGTACAATATGTATCAGTGTAGACCCAGATCTGCTGTCCTATAAAGTGCCTGTAGATCTAAGGCAGTATAGACCCATATATACTGTCCTGTAATGTGACTGTAGATCTAGGGCAGTGTAGACCCAGATATTCTGATCTATAATATGCCTGCAGAACAATGGCAGTGTGACCCAGCTCTATTGTTCTATAATATGCTTGCAGATAAATAGCAGTATGACCTGGATCTACTGTCCTATCACGTGCCTCCAGATCAAGGGCAGTGTGACCCTGATCTACTGTCCTATAATGTGCCTGCAGATCAAGGACAGTGTGACACAGATCTACTCTTATATACTGTGCTTGCAGTTCTGAGGCAGTGTAGACCCAGATATACTGTCTTATAATGTGCTTGCAGATCAAGGGCAGTGCAGACCCAGATCTACTGTCCTATAATGTGCCTGTAGATCAAGGGCAGTGTGACACAGATCCACTGTCTTATAATGTTCGTACAGATCAAGAGCAGTGTAGACCCAGATCTACTGTCCTATAATGTGCCTCAATATCTAGGGCAGTGTGACCAAGATCTACTGTCATATAATGTGCCTGTAGATCAAGGGCAGTGTAGACCCAGATCTACTATCCTATAATGTGCCTGTAGATCGAGGGCAGTGTAGACCCAGATCTACTGTCCTATAATGTGCTTGCAGATCAAATGCAGTGTGACCCATATCTACTATTTTATAATGTGCCTGCAGGTCAAGGGTAGTGTAGACCCATATCTACTGTCCTATAATGTGCCTGTAGATCAAGGGCAGTGTGACCCAGATGTACTGTCCTATAATGTGCTTGCAGATCAAATGCAGTGTGACCCATATCTACTATTTTATAATGTGCCTGCAGGTCAAGGGTAGTATAGACCCATATCTACTGTCCTATAATGTGCCTGTAGATCAAGGGCAGTGTGACCCAGATCTACTGTCCTATAATGTGCTTGCAGATCAAATGCAGTGTGACCCATATCTACTATTTTATAATGTGCCTGCAAGTCAAGGGTAGTGTAGACCCAGATGTACTGTCCTATAATGTGCCTGTAGATCAAGGCCAGTGTGACCCAGATGTACTGTCCTATAATGTGCTTGCAGATCAAATGCAGTGTGACCCATATCTACTATTTTATAATGTGCCTGCAGGTCAAGGGTAGTGTAGACCCATATCTACTGTCCTATAATGTGCCTGTAGATCAAGGGCAGTGTGACCCAGATCTACTGTCCTATAATGTGCTTGCAGATCAAATGCAGTGTGACCCATATCTACTATTTTATAATGTGCCTGCTGGTCAAGGGTAGTGTAGACCCATATCTACTGTCCTATAATGTGCCTGTAGATCAAGGGCAGTGTAGACCCAGATATATTGTCCTATAATGTGCCTGTAGATCAAGGACAGTGTGACCCAGATCCACTATCCCATAATGTGCCTGTAGATCAGTGTATATTGTTTGCTTGACATTATAAACAGAAGAACATCACAGGGTAATGATGAGTAATCTTGGTCACTTCACTACATCGAATGTGGTGCACTGTTGATTACTTCACTACATCAATCACTACATCAAATGTGGTGCACTGAAGATTACTTCACTACATCAATCACTACGTCAAATGTGGTGCACTGTTGATTACTTCACTACATCAATCACTACATCAAATGCGGTGCACTGTTGGTCACTACGATATACTCCAACAGACAATAAAATAAAAAACAACTGACTCTAAGTTATCATTTGTTGGTTATTTTTCTTTTCAATGTTGTAAGGAACCATTAGAAAGCATGAAAATCAAAAAGACTGAACATTTGTACACTTTGTCACACAACAGGAAAAAAATGGTCACATGGCAGTACATTCCGTCAGTTGCATTTTGTCAAAAGTACTCCCAAATAATGCTAATTTTGAGCGACAGAGGTAAAATTACAAAAAGGATGTGCTACTTTGGTAATTTTTAGTGCAACTATAATTACTGCTGAATTTTGTTAGGCAGCAAAAAAAAATAAAACAGGAAGAAATATCATATTAGTGTAATCGATTTTTCGTTTACTTTCACTTTCTACTTCATTTTCACCTTACACTGATAGATTTAACTTTCACTTTCTACTACATTTTCACCACACAGTGATAGATTTTATTTTCACTTTCTACTCCATTTTCACCAGACGGTGATATGAACCATATTACAAATTTAAACTTCAAATTTTGTAATAATACAAAGCACACATTATGCAAGTAAATGTATAATTTCTTGGCATACCACCACCAAAGGTAGGACTGAATTTACCAGTGTTTACATTTCTACCATCAGGTAAGAATCGGACATTATAATTACCAATCTTTTTCAACCAGCATTCAGGTAAAAGAAAAATAAAAACATACAATAAATGTTTCCTAAAGAACTAATGAATATTATTGAAATAATGCAATCATGGACAACATTGCAAAAATGACTTTACTCTAGCATTTAATTAAGACCTAATTATAACTGACATGACTTTACTCTAGCATTTAATTAAGACCTAATTAAGACTGACATGACTTTACTCTAGCATTTAATTAAGACCTAATTAAGACTGACATGACTTTACTCTAGCATTTAATTAAGACCTAATTAAGACTGACATGACTTTTAATTCAAAGATGGCAGTGGCCAAAATTGACTAGATTGTTTGGGACCTCACACAGCACTAACAAGGCATTCAGTTTGCACTTGAACCTGAAATACTATCCCATGAAATATATTTTAACAAAACTGGTTAGGGATAAATTCTGTTAGACTGGTTTCATTAGTGCATGTTATATCACCTATGGCTATATGAGATTTATATAATGTGGCCAAAGTTCCATGTCATATCAAAATTGCTGATCTTCACCCTTGAATCTAATCTGCACCTATGCTAGTCACAGTAAGGCGATGTTTATGCAAGAACAAATGCATTACTTACATAGCTTACAGAACAATGCTCTTATATCAGGCATGTGCAACTTCCTCCAGGGTCAAGGCCATATAGCAACACTGTATGATGTAAATGTAACCAGATAAAACCAGGTCATGGGCAATAATACAGCCTGTCAGCTGTAGGTTGCACATGCCTGCCTTATATAATGTCTCCTTACCACTTGGGTACTTTTTAAATAATTTATTGCTGATAGAATAGACACAAAAACAGCACACACACACACACACATTCCAGAGAAAGCCACGTCTCCCTTGATGTTGCAACCCTAACCCTAAATTTAATCCAAACCCTAACCCAAAAAGTACAACACTGTGACCTACATGTGCTAGTGCTGAGAAGTACTTCTTGAAATGAATTTAATGAGCCTATATCAATGAACATGCAGTGGTTTTGGAGAACAGGAGCTAAATACAAACACTTAATGTTGGTTATCTCGACCAACAATGACCATGAGAACAAAATATTAACCAATCAGAACATTGATATTAATATCTAACAGTGCTATAAGCCTTGTTGAAGAGTGGTATTTATGTCTAAAAGTACACATGGTTTGCAGAACTGTGATATTTATGTCTAACAGTACATAGGGTTTGCAGAATTGTAATATTTATGTCTAACAGTATGTAGGGTTTGCAGAACTGTGATATTCATGTCCACAGTACATATAATTGTGATATTCATGTATAACAGTACATAGAACTGTAATATTCATGTCTAACAGTACATAGGTTTTGTAGAACTGTGATATTGATGTCTAACAGTACATAGACTTTGTAGGCAAAACAAAAATTATTGAGCTCATTGTGTTGATTCTGTTATTTTTGTTGTTGTTGTTTATGTTGTTGCTGTAGTCCAACAATGGGTTATTTTGTAATAAAGTAATAATGTCATGAGTGTTGTGACTGATATCAAGAGTGTTGTGCCTGATATCATGAGTGTTGTGACTGATATCAAGAATGTTGTGACTGATATCAAGAGTGTTATGACTGATATCATGTGTTGTGACTGATATCAAGAGTGTTGTGCCTGATATCATATGTTGTGACTGATATCAAGTGTTGTGCCAGATACATATATCCCTAAACTTTGTCAAGAGTGTTGTGATAGATACATATATCCCTAAACTTTGTCAAGAGTGTTGTGACTGATACATATATCCCCAAACTTTGTCAAGAGTGTTGTGACTGATACATATATCCCTAAACTTTGTCAAGAGTGTTGTGACTGATACATATATCCCTAAACTTTGTCAAGAGTGTTGTGACTGATACATATATCCCTAAACTTTGTCAAGAGTGTTGTGACTGATACATATATCCCTTTCACTTTGTCAAGAGTGTTGTGACTGATACGTATATTCCTAAACCTTGTCAAGAGTGTTGTGACTGATAAATATATCCCTAAACTTTGTCACGTGTTGTGACTGATACATATATTCCTAAACCTTGTCAAGAGTGTTGTGTCTGATACATATATCATTAAACTTTGACAAGAGTGTTGTGCCTGATACATATATTCCTAAACCTTGTCAAGAGTGTTGTGACTGATACATATATCCCTAAACCTTGTCAAGAGTGTTGTGACTGATATATATATCCCTAAACCTTGTCAAGAGTGTTGTGACTGATACATATATCATTAAACTTTGACAAGAGTGTTGTGCCTGATACATATATTCCTAAACCTTGTCAAGAGTGTTGTGACTGATACATATATCCCTAAACCTTGACAAGAGTATTGTGACTGATACATATATCCCTAAACTTTGTCAAGAGTGTTGTGCCTAATACATATATCCCTAAACCTTGTCAAGAGTGTTGTGACTGATATATATATCCCTAAACCTTGTCAAGAGTGTTGTGACTGATACATATATCGCTAAACCTCATCAAGAGTGTTGTGACTGATGCATATATCCCTAAACCTTGTCAAGAGTGTTGTGCCTAATACATATATCCCTAAACCTTGTCAAGAGTGTTGTGACTGATACATATATTCCTAAACTTTGTCAAGAGTGTTGTGACTGATACATATATTCCTAAACCTTGTCAAGAGTGTTATGACATACATATATCCCTAAACCTTGTCAACAGTCTTGTGCCTAAAATATATATTCCCAAACCTTGTCAAGAGTATTGACTGATACATATGTTCCTAAACCTTGTCAAGAGTGTTGTTCCCAATACATATATCAATAAACTTTGTCAAGAGTGTTGTGCCTAATACATATATTCCTAAACCTTGTCAAGAATATTGACTGATACATATATTCCTAAACCTTGTCAAGAGTGTTATGACATACATATATCCCTAAACCTTGTCAACAGTCTTGTGCCTAATACATATATTCCTAAACCTTGTCAAGAGTATTGACTGATACATATATTCCTAAACCTTGTCAAGAGTGTTGTGCCCAATACATATATCATTAAACTTTGTCAAGAGTGTTGTGCCCGATACATATATTCCTAAACTTTGTCAAGAGTGTTGTGACTGATACATATATTCCTAAACCTTGTCAAGAGTGTTGTGACTGATACATATATCCCTAAACTTTGTCAAGAGTGTTGTGACTGATACATATATCCCTAAACTTTGTCAAGAGTGTTGTGCCTGATACATATCTTCCTAAACTTTGTCAATAGTGTTGTGCATGATACATATATCCCTAGACTTTGTCAAGAGTGTTGTGACTGATACATATATTCCTAAACCTTGCCAAGAGTGTTGTGCCTAATACATATATCATTAAACTTTGTCAAGAGTGTTGTGCCTGATACATATATTCCTAAACCTTGTCAGGAGTGTTGTGACTGATACATATATCATTAAACTTTGTCAAGAGTGTTGTGACTGATACATATATTCCTAAACCTTGTCAAGAGTGTTGTGTCTGATACATATATTCCTAAACCTTGTCAAGAGAGTTGTGGCTGATATCATTAAACCTTGTCAAGAGTGTTGTGACTTATACATATATCCTTAAACCTTGTCAAGAGTGTTGTGACTGATACATATATACCTAAACTTTGTCAAGAGTGTTGCAACTGATACATATATCCCTAAACTTTGACAAGAGTATTGTGATAGATACATATATCCCTAAACTTTGTCATGAGTATTGTGCCTAATACATATATCCCTAAACTTTGTCATGAGTGTTTTGACTGATACATATATTACTATAAAAATTGTCAAGAGTGTTGTGACTGATACATATATCCCTAAACTTTGTCAAGAGTGTTGTGCCTAATCCATATATCCCTAAACCTTGTCAAGAGTGTTGTGACTGATACATATATCCCTAAACCTTGTCAAGAGTGTTGTGACTGATACATATATCCCTAAACCTTGTCAAGAGTGTTGTGATTGATACATTTATTACTATAAAAATTGTCAAGAGTGTTATGACTGATACATATATTACTATAAAAACTGTCAAGAGTGTTGTGACTGATACATATATTACTATAAACCTTGTCAAGAGTGTTGTGACTGATACATATCCCTAAACCTTGTCAAGAGTGTTGTGACTGATGTCAAGAGTGTTGTGACTGATACATATATCCCTAAACCTTGTCAAAAGCAATGTGACTGATACATATATCACTACAAACCTTGTCATGACTGTTGTGACTGATACATATATCCCTATAAACCTTGTTAAGAGCAATGTGACTGATACATATATCTCTAAACCTTGTCACAAGTGTTGTGACTGATACATATATCCCTATAAACCTTGTCAAGAGCAATGTGACTGATACATATATCTCTAAACCTTGTCACAAGTGTTGTGACTGATACATATATCCCTATAAACCTTGTCAAGAGCAATGTGACTGATACATATATCTCTAAACCTTGTCACAAGTGTTGTGACTGATACATATATCCCTATAAACCTTGTCACAAGTGTTGTGACTGATACATGTATCCCTATAAACCTTGGGTTACTGAGTTTTTAAGGTTGGATCAAATAGTCATCCCATGTGGGATATTTTCCCATGCATATTTTTTCAAAATTAGTTTTTAACATTTTGTTGTATGTTGAATTAATCTGATTGTATACTTTTCTTTTATATGTAATAAGAGAACAAAAATACATTGATACAATCAATCAATCAGCAATAGTCACAGTTTTGTTCTTATACACATATATTCTTATAGTTTTATATTTTTCTAATTTTTCTTAAATCACATCTGAAATATAAATTATATTTTTATAAATATTTAATAAAAAATGTCTGTAGCTAAAAATAAACTTTTCTATAAGTACAAATTGTTAGATTTACCATGTCAGCAGAGCTGGCATCCTCTGCATCTTCAATCTGTACACGGTACAGTGCATACAACAAAGGATTCATCTTCTTTTGAGACAGCTTACAACAAATATCCTGTATGGTAAAAAAAATAAAATTAGAAATATCTTGTATGGTAATAAAAATAAAGTTAGAAATATCTTGTATGGTAATAAAAATAAAGTTAGAAATATCTTGAATGGTAATACAAATGAAGTTAGAAATATCTTGTATGGTATTAACAATAAAGTTAGAAATATCTTGTATGGTAATAAAAATAAAGTTAGAAATATCTTGTATGGTAATAAAAATAAAGTTAGAAATATCTTGTATGGTAATAAAAATAAAGTTAGAAATATCTTGAATGGTGATAAAAATGAAGTTAGAAATATCTTGAATGGTAATAAAAATGAAGTTAGAAATATCTTGCAAGCAGTATGTATTTATGTGTTCTTTCAAAGATTATTCACTGCTTATAGTGGTACCTAATTCTACTATCTACACTCACCCAGGCATCGCCATATTAGTTAAACAAACATGATAGATCAGATTCCTGTGACTATTTGACTATTTGATACATATTATCTACAACCTCCTTGATATCACATCCTGAAATTTTAAAGTTTCAAACAATGCCTATAAGAAATGCTTGCATTCTAAACAAGCAGACAATTCGGTATAATGTTTGCTAAAATTATATTACTGTATAAACTTGCATATAAAACTGGATCCACCAGCAAACAACACAGGCCCTGATCCAACATAGCATAATGTGCAAGCAGATCAGGATCTCTGTTGTTTATTCTAATGATTAGTCCCATTAAACTGCACAAACCCAGATCTAGTGGCTAATTATATGATTGCATATTAGGGTCTCTATTGTTTGTTCTACTAATTAGTCCTAACAAACTGCACAGACCCAGATCTAGTGGCTCATTAAATGATGGCAGATCAGGGTTTCTGTTGTTTGTGCTACTGATTAGTCCTTAAAAAACTGCAAAGACCCAGATCTCCTAGTTCAATATGTAATGACAGACTAGGGTCTGTGTTGTTTGTGCTACTGATTAGTCCTAACAAACTGCATAGATGCAGATCTTCCAGCTCATTATATCATGGCAGATCAGAGTCTATGTTGTTTGTAGTTGGATCTGACCTATACATGAGTACAAACAGTAATGTGCTGGAAGCAAAGAAGATTATGCAAGCAATCAATAGCCAGTTAAAGAAATGGCCACCAGAAGAAAAGAAACTGAATAGAAATACAATATTGCATCTGTTGCCTGATTTATAGCATTTATAGGATTAATAAAGGGCCTTACATACATTCCTTGGATTTCTCCTCTTTGAATTCATTTACGCTCTCCCTACTTACATATTCATACATCCAGGTATATACTCCACCAAAAGATAATGGTAAATATCCAGGTATATAATCCACCAAAAGATAATGGTAAATATCCAGGTATATAATCCACCAAAAGATAATTGTAGATATCCAGGTATATAATCCACCAAAAGATAATGGTAAATATCCAGGTATATAATCCACCAAAAGATAATGGTAAATATCTAGGTATATAATCCACCAAAAGATAATGGTAAATATCTAGGTATATAATCCACCAAAAGATAATGGTAAATATCCAGGTATATAATCCACCAAAAGATATTGGTAAATATCCAGGTATATAATCCACCAAAAGATATTGGTAAATATCCAAACTGTAGGCAACTCTTTCTCTATGGTATAAAAAGGTAGTAGTTATATTCTTCTAAATATATAAATAAGACACTCACCTTTTATTTAAATAGAAATGACATACCTTAAAACTTTAACACTGAGGTAAATATAGGGTGTGGATGGATGGGCAGACAGATAGATGGATGAACACACAGACAGATGGATGGACATACATATTGATGGAAGGACATACAGACAGATGGATGGACATGCGCATGGACACCAAAGTGATTGTTACGTCGAGTTTCTGCCGAGGAGGGCTTGACAAAAAGCAAACCATTTAAGCAACATCTATTCTACTTAGGTCCATAAGTAGAAACCTTACACTCTGGGAAACATGTCAGGCCAACCACATAAAACCTTACACTCTGGGAAACATGTCAGGCCAACCACATAAAACCTTACATTCTGGGAAACATGTCAGGCCAACCACATAAAACCTTACACTCTGGGAAACATGTCAGGCCAACCACATAAAACCTTACACTCAGGGAAACATATCAGGCCAACCACATAAAATTTATGCATTTTTCCACATTACAAAGATTTGTTGTCATAATCGTAGATATACTGAATCAGATGGATAATCTAGAAGTGTGATTTTTTTTGTCATAATTGTAGATATTCTGATGGATAATCCAGAAGTGTGACTTTTTATCAAGATCAAAATTACACTGCTACACTGACCATTTCTAATTTTTGCATCTATGGCTTATTTTTATTTCACAACTTTTCATGTAACTGAAAATCATGTAAGCTGAACAATTACCAAAAACATATTACAAAAATGATATGTACCTTGATTTTGTGTTATTTCTGTAGATGATATGTACCTTGATTTTGTGTTATTTCTATAAATGATATGTACCTTGATTTGGTGTTATTTCTATAACTGATATGTACCTTGAGTTTGTGTGTTATTTCTATAAATATGTACCTTGATTTTGTGTTATTTCTATTGATGATATGTACCTTGATTTTGTTATTTTCATAAATGATTTCTACCTTGATTGTGTTATTTCTATAAATGATATGTACCTTGATTTTGTGTGCTATTTCTATAGATATGTACCTTGATTTTGTGTTATTTCTATAGATGATATCTACCTTGATTTTGTGTTATTTCTATAGATGATATGTACCTTGATTTTGTTATTTCCATAAATGATATCTACCTTGATTGTGTTATTTCTATAAATGATATGTACCTTGATTTTGTGTGCTATTTCTATAGATATGTACCTTGATTTTGTGTTATTTCTATAGATGATATCTACCTTGATTTTGTGCTATTTCTATAATTATATGTACCTTGATTTTGTGTGCTATTTCTATAGATATGTACATTGATTTTGTGTGCTATTTCTATAAATGATATGTATCTTGATTTTGTTATTTCTATAGATGATATGTACCTTGATTTTGTGTTATTTCTATAGATGATATGTACCTTGATTTTGTGTGCTATTTCTATAAATGATATGTACCTTGATTTTGTGTGCTATTTCTATAAATTTGTGCTTTGATTTTGTGTTATTTCGATAGATTTCTTTGCTGATTTGTTGTAAAAATGAATTGTATTCCATAACTTCCACCAAAAAGTTTTTTGTAATATCTATGTAGTCACCCTGACATGTAAAATAAATCCACTTGATTCTTATAATTAGCAGTTGTTATGCTTTTCTTGTTGTACATATGAATTATATAAAATCCAACTCATGTTAAGTGTCACATTCTTGTAGCAGTTACAATTTTAATTGGTGTAGAAAGTGTACACAACATTGCACAGCATATGACTAGACTTGCCATCTAATGGCAAAGTTTGTTGGGGGGAGGGGGGCTTTGAAACTCCCTTTTCCAGTTAAAATCACACATTTTAAGTGAAATATACAGAAAGATGGCCATTTTAAGCAAAATGAACCATCACTTTTCAAATCAAACCCCATTGAAAAAAAACTTTCACCGCCTCTGCTATCCCCTAATAAGTTGCCTGTATTGTTACACTAGTAATCATAGGCAGAGTAAACAGCACAGACCCTGATGTGCCAGCACATTATGCAAGGGAAGAACTAGGTCTTCCCTACCCCAGGCATCCCATAAGCTGTCTGATTAGTGCCTGAGTTGTTAGGTTGAGTAAACAGCACAGACCCTTATGTACCAGTACATTACGCATGGGAAGATTTATGCCTATTCTTAGTTGGGCATCATTATACACAAACAAATCTATTATCATACCACTTGTTTCTGATAATTGGTCAGTTTTCTCCAGTTAACAGGGGAAACAACTTTACCATTAGTAGCACTGGCAATCATCTGTAAGAATTCCTGAAAATAAAAAAGACCCATAAACGGTTGGTACAAAAACATTTATAGCCGAAACCCTCTGAACAATGACACATGGAAAAGAAAATATTTTTAACATTTAATTCTTAAAGTTGACAGTTACAATGTAAAAAAATATATTTAATTCTTGGAACAACATGTAAATTCCCACTACATATGGCATAAAGCAACATGTAAATTCCCATTACATTTGGCATAAAGCAACACATTAAACTCCCACTACATATGGCATAAAGCAACATGTAAATTACCACTATATATGGCATAAAGTGAACATAACATTACACATCACATGCATAATCTGTCAAAAATTAATTTAACTTTTAACAAATGAAAATAAACATTTGGGTCAGTTGTTTTCAAACAAAAATCTCTGCAACTTAATTGAAATTTTAACCACTAGTGGTTTTAGGGATGTGTATTGCCCAGAAAAATCATATTGCAATAATTATTACAATAAGTATTAATAAGCATTGGAATCAATAACTCCTTGTAATCTTGCCATCCAATCAGCCAGGAAGTGTATTTATATATGAACCCGTATTCCAGGAAAATGTTTTATTCATCTTAAATTTTATTACTAAACCATCACACAAAAAGTCTCTATCTTAAGGTTTGATCTATTTCATTTGCCAAATAACAAAAACTTTAAAAAAAAATTTCGAAAGTTTAAAACTAATCTTATCCTGCAAAACATCTGCATAATGCTTAGGTCACTTAATTATTCCTGCAAAGCATCTGCATAATGCGTAGGTCACTTAATTACTCCTGCAAAACATCTGCATAATGCATAGGTCACTTAATTACTCCTGCAAAACATCTGCATAATGCTTAGGTCACTTAATTACTCCTGCAAAACATCTGCATAATGCGTAGGTCACTTATTTACTCCTGCAAAACATCTGCATAATGCGTAGGTCACTTAATTACTCCTGCAAAACATCTGCATAATGCATAGGTCACTTAATTACTCCTGCAAAACATCTGCATAATGCTTAGGTCACTTAATTACTCCTGCAAAACATCTGCATAATGCTTAGGTCACTTAATTGCTCCTGCAAAACATCTGCATAATGCTTAGGTGACTTAATTACTCCTGAGCATCAAAATTTTGCAAAAAGTTCAAAGAGAATTAAATAATTTATTTGTACATGATTTTTTGTCATTCTGCACACCTGTGCTTTTATTACTAGATTATTTGATGGCAATACATTTTTTATTAAAGTCTGAAACACAATAAAGTTATGCAATTGTCTCAACAAATCCCATATTCGAAACAATACTAAATGATATCAAGTCAACAACAATGAAAACAGCATTATTGCCACAATTCTTTGTGCAGATGACATATTTGGTACTTGACTGGAACGAACACTGGACTATTGGTTGTTTTGTAAGAGTCATGCTAAATGACTGAAATGATGTGACTGCATTTTCATCTTTAATACAGAACCCTGAAGTGCCATCACGGGACTTGGCAATGGCATGAAGTTTGGCATTGTGTGTCTTTCCTGGATGATGCTGGACCATGTGTGTTGTCAAATTAGTTGTGCTGAAATAGTTTTATTTCACTAAAGCACAGACTTCTCATGGCTACTGGTTTATATACAGAACCATCTTTCAACATTTTTTCCTATATAAACTGTTTCCAAACACTGTTTTTGTCCTTCCAGTGCACAACAAGCTCGAAGTTTTCTTCTCCTCAACCACCAATTTAAAATGCTGATGATGAGAGACAAATCTCTTGAAGTAACCAAGTGTAATCAGAGTCATAATTAACATAAAAGTCATAATTAACATAAAACAGTCATAAGTAACATAAAACAGTCATAATTAACATAAAACAGTCATAAGTAACATAAAACAGTCATAATTAACATAAAACAGTCATAGTTAACATAAAACAGTCAATGAAACTTTTATGTACAACTACCTGATAAATTACTTATTGGTAAATATTTTATAATAGGTTTATAGCTACTTATGTTAACCTCTAAAAGTTTTAAGCTGTTGAAGTCATGTCATTGAGAGTATGAATGACAAGCTTTCATCTAATGTTCACTCCCCTAAACATGTTCCTATAAACTGACAATCAACATTTAGCCCTTGCTTACAGAAGGGACAATAAAACTGGCATCAGATTCATCCTTTTAAAATAATTCACCTAATTCAGTCATTAAAAGAAATATTGGAGCAAATTAATACAGATCTTTCATATTATGTTGCACTGAATTGAGAAAACCATACCACAATTTACCAGTGCATTGGTTTATCGTTATACCCCAGTGGATTCCTTGCCATGTGTAAGGTTTCACTTTGAGAAATTGTCATTTTAATTTAATTCAACTTTTATTCATTTTACCTTTATTGCATGTAAAACCCACATAAGGCAAATAAGCACACACACTCACTTTTTGGTAAACACTTGCAAAATATTTCCCTTACTGAGTGCTTGATCCCAGAATGCCTTGTTGGATTGAAGTGACTCTTAAAACCTGCCCAAAATGCCTTGTTGGTGGGGAGTGGCTTTTAAAACCTGCCTAGAAGATCATGATTTTATTTTAACTTACCAATACATATGTCTACTTCCTCATTACTACTTAACTTCATGGGTTAAATCTGTCTCAGAAATTAATCATACATGTGTTTTATTTAATACAACCATATTGGAACAAACCAAGCACCTCTAAACTGGAGAGTTCCCAACACAGACAAACAGAGCTAACTTTCTAATATATCCAGACATGTGATGGGAACATCGTTAATGATATTATCAGTGCCTACTTATTATTATAAACTTAAACCTCTCAAAATATAAACTGAATTTATTTTCTTAAGTGCACTGAACAGGTATTATGTCAAATATGGTATGTGGATCACACTTAATTCTAACAAATTAAATAATGTTGATCTTGATTTCTCAGATGTTGTCATGATGTAGTCTTTGAGATGGAAGAAAAATGGGAACACCTCAGATGTTGTCATAATGTGGTCTTTGAGGTGGAAGAAAACTGGGAACACCCCAGGTGTTGTCATGATGTGGTCTTTGAGGTAAAAGAAAACTGGGAACACCTCAGATGTTGCCATGATGTGGTCTTTGAGGTGGAAGAAAACTGGGAACACCTCAGAAGTTGTCACTTTAGGGATGATCGCTTATGTAAAATTGGAGCATTTAACTTTTTTCAAAATGGATATTTTAATATAGGTATGGTGTAATAAATCCAATACAGGTAAGGGTGTAATAAATCCAATATAGGTAAGGGTTTAATAAAACCAATATAGGTAAGGATGTAATAAATCCAATATAGGTAAGGGTATAATAAATCCAATATAGGTAAGGGTATAATAAATCCAATATAGGTAAGGGTATAATAAATCCAATATAGGTAAGGGTGTAATAAATCCAATATAGGTAAGGGTATAATAAATCCAATATAGGTAAGGGTGTAATAAATCCAATATAGGTAAGGGTGTAATAAATCCAATATAGGTAAGGGTATAATAAATCCAATATAGGTAAGGGTATAATAAATCCAATATAGGTAAGGGTGTAATAAATCCAATATAGGTAAGGGTATAATAAATCCAATATAGGTAAGGGTGTAATAAATCCAATATAGGTAAGGGTGTAATAAATCCAATATAGGTAAGGGTGTAATAAATCCAATATAGGTAAGGGTGTAATAAATCGAATATAGGTAAGGGTGTAATAAATCCAAAATAACTTGGAAATGTATAGGTTGGTGTGTATTTTCTTGCATTATTTCAAGTTGATATCCATCTGAAAGTAAGGGTCATTACAAAGAAAAATATGGAAAATAGTACCCTATCACTAATTCTTCAAACATTAACAGCTGAATTAGTATTTAAAATTCATCAACTTTGCACAGTTTGAAGATCACAGACTCTGCTTATGAAATACACAAAAAAGTGTATGTTGGTAAGTGAATTTTCTCATTATGACACAATTATTGTGGTCACATCGGTTTCTGCAACAGAAAGCCTCTGTGACCAATTTATGGCAAATCGCCAAAGATTTCCCAATGTTTTGTATGTTTTTCATTGATTTTATCATTTTCTAACACAAGAATGTTTATTGGAATTATTAAAACTGTCTAAGCAAATTTCGTTTTCATTATTTAATAAGAGACAGAAGTCACAACCACTTCACTTTGTGTCCAACCTCTCCGTGTTGATAGCATTACAATAAACATACTACTGTCAATACTCGCATATAAGCCGATACCAACTGCAAACTGCATAGACCCAGATCTGCCGTCACATAATGCACCGACAGATCTGGGTCTATGCAGTTTGTAAGGACTAATCATTAGAACAAACAACACAGACCCTGATCTGCTGGTGCATTATTATGTTGTTTGCATTTGGACCAGAATTATACATGAGTATATACAGTAGGTAAAAAGTAATGTCATATTGATGACGACGTTATTTTGAATTGCACAGTAAACATTGATTTGACAAAAGTGGACATCCTTCAACAAATTAAGGTTTCAGTATTGTTAGTTTTGACAAGTTGCAGAGGAAGTTGAACATATTGACAGTCTATGTATCTATACTCACTTTATCACTATCTCCAACTGGAACTGGAAAGACTCGGATGTTCAGCTCTTCCCTCAATGTTTTGAACATGTTCAAAACTCTCTGTCTCTCCTAAAAGTATTTCAGTTGATGATCTCCATTAACAACATAACAGATGATTCTTGTAGTGAATTGAAACAATGCTAATAAAAAATGTCATCAAATCTTTAACATACATGAACAAATTCAAGGAAACCAAATTAATGAATAAAATCAAGGGACAGTACTTTACATAGAGAAATTACCATATTCATTTCATAATAAGAACAGGTCTCAATTTCACCAACCTAAGTCTTAACATCAACTTAAATCTAGAATCCACTGATCTGATTTTGGTAAGTCTGACTCAAACTGACTAATCATATTTCTTAAGTCTATACTTAACTTCAAGATTTATGTTGGTGAAATTGAGGCCAGGTGGCATACATATTAAATATCTACTCCATGCGTGGGTCAATTTTGGACAGGCATCACAACACTAATTAAGTTCCTTACATATTTCCTTCATTTTTATACAATTTTAATGAAACCAGTGCAGTAAGTTCCTCTACACCAAGTCTATTTTACTAATGCACTAACTTGGACTCGACTTTAAATAAAAAAAATCAGCATAGGTTATGTCGGATCATCTGGAAACAGTTGCATGGATGAAATGACTCACATTTTAGTGCAAGTGACCTTTTGTTTTTGGAACCAGCGAAATCACACCTGTTCACTTTTTTTATCTTACCAAAAACCAATGATGTTGAATTCAATAAATATTTTATTTTCTGTTAAAACTTAGTGCTGCTTTCTATTGAATACAAGTATGATTCTTAACTGGTCAGCAGACCTTGAAAAAGAAGCCAATATGGACCAGAGATTGCTCACTTGGCTGAGACCTGCCTAATAGCCAAATGGAAGAGCAGTTAGCCAAATTTTATGGGTAAGTAGGAAGCTTTCTGTAGAAATTTCTTGCAGTGCTGTTAATTGCGTATCTTATGAAAACAATTGTTTTAAGGTATCTCATAATTTTGTATCTTCATCCATATCTGATGACACATCAGCATCATTTTTTTCCCAATATTAAATGGCCTCTATGCCAGAAGGCTTTCCATCAAAGTTGGATACATTCTGTTGAGGGGTGTTTTCGATAAAGTTGTGTAAATGTTTTCCTAGTTTTAGTCAGTTGGCCATATCTGATGATGGATAGGCAACACTGGTATAAAATTAATATGAATGGACTTCAAGTTAGGGCACTTTCTGTCATATTTAGTAGCAGACTGGCATCACATGTACAAACTTAATATTTTTATGCTAAGGTGTTCTGTTAAATTTAATCAAATTCGGTTGTCGTTTTTTATTAGTTGTCATTTAAATGATTTTCAACTTACAGTAATGGTGGTCATATCTGATGGTAAATCAACATCATTGCTATAAATCTGAAATTCTTGGTCAAATTCTTCATAGCTGTTTCTGATAAGAAGTTGTTTAAAAATTTTTGTAGTCTGAATAATGGTAGCCATATTTGAATGCAGAGCAACATCATTTCTACAAATTTGACAGACCTTCATGCCAGTATGCTTTCTGTTAAATTTGGTCAAATTCTGCTGAGCAGTTTTTAACTCATTAACCCCAGAAAATTCTTTTCATTTTTGCCTGAAATGGGGTAGGAAACGCATTTTGGGGGTTACTTCTGAATGCAGCAAAACACATCTGCTTAAGAAAGTTTTTCATTTAACCAGATGCTTAGGTGTATTAGAAACATTGTTTTTGACTGGCTATTATGCTCGCGCATGTGCAGTTGGACTTCTTTTTTTTTTAGTTTTTTTTCATATTGGACCCCGAATTTTTGTGACCTGGCCCTTTTTACTCCAAATCTCAAACTTATCCTACTTTTTTCAAAGGTTCATCTGTACATGTGCATTTGAGACCGGTCTGCTTTAGATCTAGGGCCAAAATGTCTAGAAATCTGGACACAAACTATGGTTCTGAAACTGGCAATTTTCAACCTAAAAAAATCTGGTCTCAAAAATTGCATTTTTTTCGCTGTATTTTTTAATACAAGTAGAAAGTCAACATTATTTGGTATCATTGTAGAGCTACATCTGTCTACTTTCCTGCAATGCCATCCACTTTAGAGTATCTTTTAATGATGTTGACGTTACAGAGCTTGGAAGGAGGGTACAACCTCATGACACATAAACGGGGCGCTAGGGGTTAATGAGTTAAACAAGTTTTGGGAAATTTCTTAGAAATTGTCCAGGAATGGCTATTTTTTTAATTTCAGTACAATGGTAATGCACAAATGATCAAATAAGCAAGGAATATTCAAATTTGGTGACATCATCGAAATTCACCCATTAATAAGTCATTTAAAGGTTGTCTATTTTTAGTAACAGTTGACATCACTTGAACAAACTTGAAAGGACTTGACTCCTGGATGCTTTCTTTTAAATTTGGCCAAATTATTTGTAAAGGCAGACATATATGATGCAAATTGGCATCATTTGTATAAATCTGAAGCCCTCTATGCCTGAATGTTGTTTGTCAAATTTGGTCAAATTCTGTTGAGAGGTTTTCACAAGAAGTTGTTTAAATATTTTTCTATTATCAGTATCATGGTCATATTTGATGGCAGGTCAGGTTCATATGTACAATTTGAAAGCCCTCTATGCCAGAATGTTTTCTGTCAAACTTGGTCCAATTATATTCAGCATTTTCTGAAAAGTCATTAACAGGTTTTTGCTAATTTTAGTAATGGTGGCCATGTCTGATGGTGGATGAACACCATCAGAACAAAACATAAAGCCTTTTATGCCAGGGTACTTTCTATCAAATTTGATCAAATTCTGTTGAGCAGTATACGAGAAGTCATTTAAAGGTTTTTCTAATTTTAGTAATGGTGGCCAAATTTGACAGTGGATTGGCATCATTTGAACAAATCAGAAAAACCTTCATGTTGGATGCTTTCTGTTGGAGGTGCACAGTATTACTGGTATACCGGTTTCCCACAATATTTTTTTCCTGTGGTATGTACCATGGTACTTTTTCACAGTACCGGTACTTGGGTAGTTTACATCAGTAAGGAATGTGCAGAAAATTCAGAGTAATTTTGCTATGAATTTAATGATATTAAAAGCATGTTTTCATTTTTCATGACAAAATAAGTCCAAAAATTATTCATTTTTTTTAACAAAAAAGTTGTATTTATCACAAATTAATTAAAAATATTACAAATATAATTATATTTATAAACCTTTAATCATATGTTTGACATGTGTCATGTTTGCCAACATGGTGATGTTGTGAAAGATATTCAGCCCAAATCCAACATTTGGAAAAATTTTGGATTAAAAAAAAGAAAAAAAATGTCATTTTTGTAAGTTATTTACTGGCATTTGTCAATATGTTAATTAAATGTATTTCTTCGTAGAACCAAGAATCATTCTAAAATTTTCAGGAGAGCAGTTGTTTTCTGTTTAAATTTTACATAATTTCTCTAGTCCACTAAATATTTACTCATTTGTTGAGTCAGTGTGTTTTATGTTTACTGACCCTCTCTGATAAATATCTTTCCTGGGTGTTTGCATCCCGCTCAAAGTTTCCCTGCCCATTACATCAACAGTGTAGCTAGTAAATTGTAGGCTTCAGTGTCACCACTTCCTTTATTTATCAACAAGCTCTCTAATGTCAGCACAATGTCTTTGGAAGTGTCTATCTGCATGGTTGCCATGTACTAACTTTTGCAAAGACTATTCACACAGCTGCCCTGTGCCCACAATAGAAAAAACTATACGCACGTCGACCGGTGAATGTATTAGGGACAACACTCTGCACCATTGCCGCTAAGTAAGTGCCTCTGCTATCTGGCGATTTACTATCCAATTCTAGATATTATCCCTACACCGACCAGTTTGGAGGACACTTCTGTATGTTAAGAGTAACAAAATAGTTCCAAACACTTGGCCCCATTACTTTGTTTATTTTCATGACTTGCTAAGGTCAATAAAATATATGTCTTGATTATAATTAAAACAAAGCAAAATTCTTCATTAAAAAATTTTTAACATGTGTTTTTGCAAAACCTCAAATTTTCCATGCTTATTGGGGCACTTTCATTGTCAAATCTTCAGTTTTGGAGGTTTGGCATGTTTTCAAGTGCTTTAATTTCTGAGTTAAGTAAATCTTGCATGTAGTCAACAATCCCATAATGCTTAAATAGAAGTGATCAGTTTTGAAAAACACCAGAACTTATGAAGTTTGTTAGGGATGAGTCCAAAATATTCTGGATGATGTAAAGTCAGGTAAACATAACATATAGAAAAGTTTCTAGTCTGGGGTGGCCAACTAATAGAAAGTTATGGGCAACAAGACACCTAGTCCAGTAAAGTAGCCCCAGGCCTGTATTAATATTAATGGGTGGTTACCCATCAATACCATTACAGGTTTGGGGGCCAATTTAGCAGACTACAAAACACCACAAAAAAGGAAATTGTTAGATTATCTTTAATTTACTGTGAGATCATTTTTTTATGAGTGCAGTAAAGGTTCATGCTAAAGAAAAGGAATATTTTATAAAGTAATGATCAGGTGGTAACTGGTTCAGTTAAAAATATAGCAAATGATGACTAACATGAAAAAATCAGCCATTTTTTTGCAAGTCTTTATCAATAATTTTCTGCATGAGATTATCGATATGAATGGTAATTAATTTTCTTAAGTTTGTATTACTGCACAGGGGCTGAAGCAGTAAAAGTGTAACATTGTACCCAAGGCTAGATTAAGTGGCAGGAGAGTGCCCCCCACCCCCCAATACAATTTCATTGCATTGCACCACCCACCCTTGCAGGGGGTCCTTGAGCAACTAGTCCATTTGCTTCACCTTTAATCTGTCCTTGATTGTACCAGTTTTACATACAATGACTTAAACAAAAAATTGCCGATCAGGTACACAGCAGATGTACAAATAGCTTTAAGTAAATTATGTATGCAATGGCTGTGTGTGAATAGCCTTTCTCAGTTAAAGTACAAGGCAGCTGTATGAATAGTCTTTCTCGGTTAAAGTACAAGGCAGCTGTGTGAATAGTCTTTCTCAGTTAAAGTACAAGGCAGCTGTATGAATAGTCTTTCTCAGTTAAAGTACAAGGGCAGCTGTGTGAATAGTCTTTCTCAGTTAAAGTACAAGGCAGCTGTATGAATAGCCTTTCTCAGTTAAAGTACAAGGCAGCCAGGTGAATAGTCTTTCTCAGTTAATGTACAAGGGCAGCTGTGTGAATAGTCTTTCTCAGTTAAAGTACAAGGCAGCTGTATGAATAGTCTTTCTCAGTTAAAGTACAAGGCAGCTGTATGAATAGCTTTCTCAGTTAAAGTACAAGGGCAGCTGTGTGAATAGTCTTTCTCAGTTAAAGTACAAGGGCAGCTGTATGAATAGTCTTTCTCAGTTAAAGTACATGGCAGCCACATGAATAGTCTTTCTCAGTTAAAGTACAAGGGCAGCTGTATGAATTGTCTTTCTCAGTTAAAGTACAAGGCAGCCACATGAATAGTCTTTCTCAGTTAAAGTACAAGGCAGCCACGTGAATAGTCTTTCTCAATTAAAGTACAAGGCAGTCACATGAATAGTCTTTCTCAGTTAAAGTACAAGGCAGCCATGCAAATAGTCTCAGCTGTCTATTACATGGTGTCAGCTATAGTGTAAGCTTAATCATCCCACTTTTGTTACAGTGTTTAGATGACAATTTATACAACAATTGACATACATATAGCAAATTCATCAACTATAAGGTACTGACCATCTAATTTTCCTGGGGTGGGTGGGGGCTGGAATTTTCTTTCAAGCCAAGATATTTTATTTCCTTTTATCTCAAGATAATTTTTTGTCAAAAAATATAATGGATATAATATGGTGTTATTTTGCTATATATCAGAAAAAGATATTTTTTTCCCCAGCTATTGAGAACTGGAAATTGTTTTTAAAAATGCGAAGACCCCTGCCACAGAAAACTGAGTTGTTTGTCCTTAATATAATTGTGGTATACTGTGGTATGTATCATGGTATGTTCAGAAATACAGCAGTATACCATGGTACAAATTCTGTTGAGAAGTTTTTGAGAAGAAATTGTTTAAAGTTTTATCTATTTATAGTAATGGTGGTCATATTGGATGAAGGATCAACATCCACTGAAAAAATTTGTAAAAGTCTTGATTCCAGAAAGCTACCTGTAGAATCATATGCAAGTTGATCAAGTGGTTTTTGAGAAGTATTTGAAAACACGAGACCTGATAACATTCACCTGTGTAGCTGACATATGAGAGCTTGTGAATGCATATTCATCTTTGTAGCTGACATATGAGAGCTTGTGAATGCATATTCACCTGTGTAGCTGACAGTTTGTGAATGCATATTCACCTGTGTAACTGACATATGACAGCTTGTGAATGCATATTCACCTGTGTAGCTGACATATGATAGCTTGTGAATGCATATTCACCTGTGTAGCTGACATATGTCAGCTTGTGAATGCATATTCACCTGTGTAGCTGACATATGACAGCTTGTGAATGCATATTCAACTGTATAGCTGACATATGACAGTTTGTGGGTAGCTTGTGAATGCATATCCACACAGGTATTGAAACTGTAGATCGGAAAGAAAAGCTTGCAGTACATGGTAGCTACATTGTCTATTACTGTTGGTTATTGGTGTGATTTATCTTCTTTCCTAGAGCATATATATATATATATATTCACTTTCTTGGCATAAAAAGGGAAAGTCATTGATACAACCAGCATAGCCCCCTGGATTTCTCCCAGCCCCTGGTGACTTGACCTATATTCTTAACTTAGAAACTGCTCATAGCTGCACCCTTAAAGTATATACACTTACTTGACATTACAAGGGGAGTTAAACTGTGCAGTCAGCATGGATTTCTGGGGCTGTGCTTACTCCCCTGGGGCCATGCTCCTATAGTCATAACTTGGAAACCACTGAGATTTGCACCGAAGGGAGTTACAGTGGCCAAGTGGTTAAGGCATTGGACACCTGACCAGAGTTCCACCATCTGATCAGCCTGGATCAATTACCAAATTTATAAAGATTTCTTTTTTTAAGGTCATGGGTTTCTTTGCTCTTAGTATCTAAATTTAGAAATGTTTCAGGAGGAAAGTATATTGGTTTATTCTATTATTTTTTTATTTTTAAAAGCTAAAAAATACAAAATATACATTTAAAATAATCTGAATATATGAAATGCCTTAAAATAATGCACAATACATGTGATAGCATATCAACAACTAATGTTTCAGGCACTTTATTAAGGCAACGCAAGCAACTGTCAAACTATTTAAGCAAACCTATTAAACTTGCTTCAAAATATTCAAGTATTCAAGAATTACGAATGAGATCAAGTTTTTAGCAAATATTCTCGGCAAATAAATTCATAAACTTGGACATGATTTTTTACAAGAAATATGTTCTTCTCAAAGCAAAATATTTTTGATGCACATAATTAAATACATAAAGAAATTCTGATAGTTACATTTATTTATGTGCATCAGAAACACTTTTAGTTCTTCAGGATATATGGCACATCGCAATATTAGTAAATTCCCACCCAGTTTTTTCTTGACTAAAAACATTTTGGTATGCCTCAAAGAGGCACATGAAAAGTTATAGTTAGTAGCTTTAGTTAGTTTTTGTTGGGCAATGAGAGTAAAGTGTTTTAAATAAGGATACAACATGGCAGTCAACCCAACCTTGTCTGGGAATCAAACCCAGTACTCCTGTGTAAGACTCCAGCACACTAACCACTGGTATTTTACAAACTAGTCTTGTAAATAAAGTTATATTATCAAATTATTAGGAATTTAAAGTGTTATTTATTCTATTATAATTTTCTTCAGTTTAAATTATAAATATCTAATTATAATCCCTAACATATATTATTTTGTTTTCTTTTATAAGCTGAATTGTTCTATTGAAATTTATGAATCTTGTATAATTCTAAAAATAACTTGTATCTGTTTGCAAGGATATGACCTCTGCAAAACCCCAAATCTGTGATTCTAAATAGTCCTTATAATACGTTACTTCCCTTGCTTTACTGTAACAAGAACAATGGGTCAGTAGGATGCTATATGTTGAACTTTCTTCCAATTCTGTTGATTTCATATGCTATGAAAACAAATGTTTCAATATTTCTCTAGTATGTATATCTTCATCCATATTTTTATAGCACATCAGCATCATTTGTCTAATACTGAAGGGCCCCTAAGCCAGGACACTTTGTGTCAATGTTGGTCTAATTCTGTTTAGCAGTTTCTTGTGATAAAGCAAATGTTTTTCTACTTTTACTAATGGCAGCCACATTTGATTGTAGAACAGCTCCATTTGTATAAATCTGAAAGGCATTCAAGCTACTACACTTTCTAATTTGAGAAAAATCTGTTGAGCGGTGTTTTTAAAGAAGTTGATAAAGGTCTTTCTGTTTTTGGCAACAGCAGCCATATTTCATGGCAGATTGGCATCATTTGCATCAACTGAAAAGCCCATCATGCCAGATAGCTCTAGATCAAATTTAGTCAAATTATGTTGAGCAGCTTTTGAAAATAGATCCTTTAAAGCATTCTCCATTTTAAATAATTGTGGCTCAGTACATTTGTATAAATTTGAATCCCCATATTACCAGAATGTTTTCTGTAAAATTTTATCACTTTCTGCCAATCAGTTTCTGAAAAGTCATTTAAAGTTTGGTCTATTTTTGGTCATGGCAACCATATATCACGGTTGATCAGCATCATTTGTAAATATTAGAAAGTCATCTATGCCAGAATGCTTTCTGTAAATTTGGTCAAATTCTGTAAAGCAGTTTTTGAGAAGACATTCCAAGGATTTCATATTTTTAGCAATGATGGCCATATTTGAATGTGTATTGGTATCATGTGTATTGGTATCATTTGAACAAATCTGAAAGACTATCATGCCAGGATACTTTCTGTCAAATTGGGTCAAATTCTGTTGAGCGGTTTTTAAGAAGTCATTTAAAGGTTTTCTATTTTTAGTAACTATGGTCATACTTGATTGCGGATTGGCATCATTTGAACAAATCTGAAAGAGCTTCATGTCAGAATGCTTTCTTTAAATTTCAAATTCTGTTAAGCAATATTTGAGAAGAAGTACATAGCAATTATGAATGGATGAAACATGATTGACGATGCACTACGCATGACAAAATGGTTCTGAGGAACATGGTTTCTTGCTGGACATGATGCACTGTAGCTTTCTGCTGATGCATGCTGACAAGACAGGAACTAAATAGCCTATCAAGATACAAACTTTATCCATATTGAAATATTATACACAAGTTTCAGTTGAATACAGCAACTGATGTAAAAGTTACATACATTTTTTCAACATTTTAATGTAATTACACTTAACATTGTTGATGACAATGACAATGATGTCATTTCCACTGGAAAAGTGATATGTATGCGTCACTATTCACAGGTGAGACAAAAAACACTTGGGCCTGATGACATCTATTCCTTCAAAACCATGTGGGAAAAATGTATCATTTTACAATTATCATTTCATAAATTATTTTGAATTAGTAATAAGATAATTCTTTGGCTCTGAAAGTTACCTGTTCTTGTTCATCATTTGAGGCAATATCAGGTCCCGCAATCTTGAATGTGTCTGTTGGGCGTCCATCTGTGACCAGTACAATTCTGGGATACACTGTCACCCCTCGGCAGCTGTATACATGACCTAATGATTAAATTGGAGAATTAACAGACACCAGACCCCACTTGCTTCAAACTTCTCAAACTGAGTACATATTGAACTCAAACTATTGTCTCAATATAAAATTGTACTTAAGTTAAATGTATAGAAATATATTTGAATGTTTCTATAATGGTAATTTCCCAATACAATACAATGAGTCTTTAAAATTTTAGCTGAGTGTGCATGTGTAAGCTGAGAGATTTTATAAAAGCAGACAAGGCCCCATTTTCTGAAGTTGAGAGACTTTATGAAAGCATGGCAAGGCCCATTTTCTGAAGTTGAGAGATTTTTATGAAAGCATGGCAAGGCCCATTTTCTGAAGTTGAGAAATTTTTTATGAAAGCATGGCAAGGCCCATTTTCTGAAGTTGAGAGATTTTTCAATAAAGCATGGCAAGGCCCATTTTCTGAAGTTGAGAAATTTTTTATGAAAGCATGGCAAGGCCCATTTTCTGAAGTTGAGAGATTTTTTAATAAAGCATGGCAAGGCCCATTTTCTGAAGTTGAGAAATTTTTTATGAAAGCATGGCAAGGCCCATTTTCTGAAGTTGAGAGATTTTTTAATAAAGCATGGCAAGGCCCATTTTCTGAAGTTGAGAGATTTTTTATGAAAGCAGGGCAAGGCTCCATTTTCTGGAAACCTTTTTACCTGGCTGTGCTTGAGTAAGCTGAGAAACTTTATGAAAACAGAGAAAGGTCACATTTTCTTAAGTTGAGACTTATGACAGTAGGGAATGCCACATTTTCAGCTGAGTGTGCATGTGTAAGTTGAGAGACTTTATGAATGCAGGGCAAGGCCACATTTTCTGGAAAAACTTTGAGCACAATAACCCAGCTTAGACTCAAAGTCTGACATTCTGTACAATGTATAATTCTAATTGTAACTGACTATATAAATCATGTGAGTAATATACTTTAGCTCCTTAACTGTCTCCTTAACTGACATGATACTAAAATCAGTGATGTTATGTCCCCAAAGTATGTTAAATGATTAAATTGGTGGTTTTGAGCATGACTTGGGGCAATTACTTGAACTGCTAAATTAAAACATTGTATGGAATGGGGGGAAATTGCTAATTTAAATCCTTTTCCATATTTTGGTAAGAGGAAACAAAATAATACATTGATATTACACATAGACGTTTTAATGTGTTTATTTTTAAATTTCATTTATTTCATATATTTAGTTATATGACCATAAACCCTCCCAAAAAAATGTAAGCATGTAGTCTAACAAGATAAAACATTAAGGTAAAGTTCTTTAAAAGGTAAAAAAGGTAAAGTTCTTTAAAAGGTAAAAAAGGTAAAGTTCTTTAAAAGGTAAAAAAGGTAAAGTTCTTTAAAAGGTAAAAAAGGTAAAGTTCTTTAAAAGGTATAAAAGGTAAAGTTCTTTAAAAGGTAAAAAAGGTAAAGTTCTTTAAAAGGTATATCAAATAAAAGGTAAAGGTAATAAATATAAATCCTAAATAATATAGGTAACACATGTGTTATATAAAGTCCATTCTTAAGTTCAACATTTGTTATATAAAGTCCATTCTTAAGTCCAACATTTGTTATATAAAGTCCATTCTTAAGTCCAACATTTGTTATATAAAGTCCATTCTTAAGTTCAACATTTGTTATATAAAGTCCATTCTTAAGTCCAACATTTGTTATATAAAGTCCATTCTTAAGTTCAACATTTGTTATATAAAGTCCATTCTTAAGTCCAACATTTGTTATATAAAGTCCATTCTTAAGTCCAACATTTGTTATATAGAGTCCATTCTTGAGTCCAACATTTGTTATATAAAGTTCATTCTTAAGTTAACTCTGTACATACAGCTTTTTAACTGAGTTCACATAAAACTTCTGTTTTACAGGATGGAAGTCTGTATACTCAACAAGAATGTGTTCCACTGTCAGTGGGCACAGGATGGAAGTCTGTATACTCAACAAGAATGTGTTCCACTGTCAGTGGGCACAGGATGGAAGTCTCTATACTCAACAAGAATGTGTTCCACTGTCAGTGGGCACAGGATGGAAGTCTGTATACTCAACAAGAATGTGTTCCACTGTCAGTGGGCACAGGATGGAAGTCTGTATACTCAACAAGAATGTGTTCCACTGTCAGTGGGCACAGGATGGAAGTCTGTATACTCAACAAGAATGTGTTCCACTGTCAGTGGGACAGGCAAGATATGGTCAAGATTCACCCTTCAAGATGTAGGCACGAGTCAGGTACGTGAGTCCTATATGCCCATGGCATAATACTACTTCATCTCTCTGAATTTGTACAGACAATGGTACCACTATATACCCCTCCCACGGTTGTAGTGGGACATAATGGTACCACTATATACCCCTCCCACAGTTGTAGTGGGACATAATGGTACCACTATATACCCCTTCCACTGTTGTGGTGGGACATAATGGTAACACTATACACCCCTTCCACTGTTGTGGTGGGACATAATGATACCAATATATACCCCTTCCACTGTTGTGGTGGGACATAATGGTACCACTATATACCCCTTCCACTGTGGTAGTGGGACATAATGGTAACACTATATACCCTTTCCACTGTTGTGGTGGGATATAATGGTACCATTATATACCCCTTCCACTGTGGTGGTGGAACATAATGGTACCACTATACACCCCTTCCACTGGTGTGGTGGGACATAATGGTACCACTATATACCCCTTCCACTGTGGTGGTGGAACATAATGGCACCACTATAAACCCTTGCACTGCTGTGGTGGGACATAATGGTACCACTATATACCGCTTCCACTGCTGTGGTGGGACATAATGGTACTACTATATACTGTTACAGAATTATGTATATGGAATCTATAATATGCTTAAACTTTTGGCCTATGACTCTACTTTAAAGTTGTGTCAAATAGTGAGTCATATTTAAGTTGGGTTTAGTTGTACTATTAATAAAATAACATGTTTACTGACCTTTTGTTCAAGGTCAGAGTTGTTTACTGTATCTGATGAAATAGATGTATTTAGTAGTGCATTCTGGGTCATAATATGACACGTTTCCTGTTGTGAAATGTGCTATTTGCAAGTGGTATAAAAGACCTAGAAATACGAATTATTTCCATTCTATTTTAGATCTTGAGTTGAAAAGAACTGCTTTTTTATGATCAGCTTTTGGAATCATCAGATTGTTTGAAATAATAGCCATGCAAGAATGCTGGAATCATGCTGTAATGCTATGCCATACTGCATAGATAATTCGAAAGGAATATTTATTGGACCAATCAACAGAGCTACCTGGATCATATTATCGTTGGAACATCATGACAGTCCAGACTCATTCATTTGGAACCATCATTCGTTCATTACGAAGACTCATTCTTTTGGAACATTCATTCATTACGAAGATTCATTTTTGGAACATTCATTAGCTTGGAACATTCATTCACTTGGAACATTTTATAGTTTCCATAAATATAGGACTTGTGATTATGACACTAATAATTGTTGGATTATTTGGATTTTAATACATGAAACTGTAAGTGTATTTTGATTGTCACATTAATTATTTAAAATAAATTGTTTGTTGATTTTTACAAACATTGTTGGTTTCACTTTCTTTTTGTTACGTTTGTTCAAGAAATAGGGTCGTAACAATACCCCTTCCACTGTGGTGGTGGGACATAATGGTACCACTATACACCCCTTCCACTGCTGTGGTGGGACATAATTGTACCACTATATACCCCTTCCACTGCTGTTGTGGGACATAATGGTACCACTATACACCCTTCCACTGTGGTGGTGGGACATAATGGTACCACTATACACCCCTTCCACTAGTGTGGTGGTGGGACATAATGGTACCACTGTACACCCCTTCCACTAGTGTGGTGGTGGGACATAATGGTACCACTATACACCCCTTGCACTAGTGTGGTGGTGGGACATAATGGTACCACTATACACCCTTCCACTGTGGTGGTGGGACATAATGATACCACTATATACCCTTCCACTGTGGTGGTGGGACATAATGGTACCACTATACACCCCTTCCACTAGTGTGGTGGTGGGACATAATGGTACCACTATACACCCCTTCCACTAGTGTGGTGGTGGGACATAATGGTACCACTATATACGTCTTCCACTGCTGTTGTGGGACATAATGGTACCACTATATACCCCTTCCATTGTGGTGGTGGTGGGACATAAAGTTACCACTATACACCCCTTCCACTGCTGTGGTGGGACATAATGGTACCACTATATACCTCTTCCACTGCTGTTGTGGGACATAATGGTACCACTATATACCCCTTCCACTGTGGTGGTGGGACATAATGGTAACACTATATACCCCTTCCACTGTGGTGGTGGGACATAATGGTACCACTATACACCCTTCCACTGTGGTGGTGGGACATAATAGTACCACTATACACCCCTTCCACTAGTGTGGTGGTGGGACATAATGGTACCACTATACACCCCTTCCACTGCTGTGGTGGGACATAATGGTAACACTATAAACCCCTTCCACTGCTGTTGTGGGAACACAATAGTAACAGTATATACCCCTTCCACTGTGGTTGTGGAACATACCAAAAATAAGTAAAAGTAAGAAATAAGCAATGAACTGATATATCTTACTTCATGATACTGTAAATAATAAAAAATTTCTAGGTATAGTTTATTTTCTAAATGGTTCCAAAAAACCTAACCTGCTGCCTCTAATGCTGCCCTGCTCATGGCTACACCAGCTGCTAGGGGACTGGGCCCATTAGGATACAGGGAATCTGAAGGCAATAATAATAATAATAATAATACCAATACCTACCTCTTTTTCACTTCAAATTTAATTAATATATGTGCAAATGACAATCCATTGATGTAAATAGCAGACAAGGCCATATGAAATGTTTTAATAAAATGGTAGATGCAAATTAATGAAGATGTTGAGAAGCAGATGAGCAGGCATCATGATGGACCTTGTGACAACTGCATTTCACCTTCCTGTTAATCTTGTCAAAGGCAGAAAAGAAATGAAGTTGAATACTAGATTGAAGGAGTCTGGTTAGATTGAAGGGGTCTAGTTAGACTGAAGAGGTCTAGCTAGATTGAAGGAGTCTGGTTAGACTAAAGGGGTCTGGTTAGATTGTTTGTCTTATCTACAAAAGAATAACATAAATTCAAACCTGCTCTAACTTGTGGTCAGTAGACACCTATCTGAGGGAATGTATTACAATGAATTCCATCAATTACTGCTACAAGAGCAACTTGCTTATCGATGTCTAATTATGCAAGCCCTAAAGGTGATCTTATAAATACATCAAAATGTCTGTAATGATAATCAAATTATGGGACAATGTCTGTAATGATAATCAAATTATGGGACAAAGTCTGTAATGATAATCAAATTATGGGACAGGAAAATTCCTTCATATACTGTTATGCCTCTTACACAAGAATAATAATTCTTTTAATGCATTTTTATCACTTCTTTAGGTCTCTCACAGGTACTATACTTACTCATATACAAGAATACTAATTCTTTTAATGCATTTTTATCACTTCTTTAGGTCTCTCACAGGTACTATACTTACTCATATACAAGAATAATAATTCTTTTAATGCATTTTTATCTTTTCCTTAGGTCTCTCACAGGTACTATACTTACTCATATACAAGAATAATAATTCTTTTAATGCATTTTTATCTTTTCCTTAGGTCTCTCACAGGTACTATACTTACTCATATACAAGAATACTAATTCTTTAAATGCCTTTTTGTCACTTCTTTAGGTCTCTCAGATGTACTATACGTACTCATATACAAGAATACTAATTCTTTGAATGCATTTTTATCACTTCTTTAGGTCTCTCACAGGTACTTTACTGGTCTATGTTGTTTGCATTTGGACTTGGTTTATATGCAAGTATGTACGGTATATACAAGAAGTAAAGCTTGTATTGACAGATCACCCCTTTTGCTGAAAAATATAGTCTATCAAAAGAGGTCATTACATTAGAAAGCAAATGAATCCATGTATAATGAATCTGGTCTGTCAAGACAGGTGAGATCTCCCTTTAATGATTTTTCAAGTCACGTTTCACAGTATATATTATTCACCAAAAATACCCAAGGAAATTAAATTAATTGGTAAACAGTAATTATTTGCTGAATAGGCAATTCAAAACCAATTACCCAAATTCTTTCGTAGACTGACATAATCACATGTTAGATGTTGTACCACCCTGGTCTCATGTCCAAACACAACAAGGCTGATGTATTCAAATGCTGCAGTGAGATAATTCTGCGAGGATTCAATACCTGCAGGTTAAAACAAAAATAATAAAATTGAATAAGAATTCTGCAGAGTGCTATGTCATGTCTACAGCGCCAAGGTATATTCCAAATACCCAGCAAAATCATTGGAACATGTTATTGTGACCTCCTTTTGCCCATGATGAGCAGTATCCACAACAATGATTATATCCATCAGGTTTCATGACTGTACGCGTAACACTATCAGAGAAATTGCACCAACAACAACAATAATGCCATCAGAAAGTTGATACTTACATTTTGTTCGTGCTTCACTGGTGAGGCATCAAATGCAGCAGAGTACCCCAAATTTTAAAAACATATAAGCCATTCCTTGACAATTCCAACAATGTGGCAAAATTTACATCATCGTGAAATCACATCCTGTAGTGACATCTGTTATGTATGATGTTTATATAATATTATAAATATTTTAGGAAATTATAAATGTTTCTTCACTTTAATATTTGCTTAAATCTTAATGTTATCAGGAAAAACATGTTTAACTAGTGTCCTTGAATTAGGTTGTTTTGATCAATATGTTTTCTCAATTTGAAGGTCAAGGTTGATTTTTGTTTACAAGTAAAAATTCCATTAAGATGACTCATGTTCTAGAACATTCTGTCATGTGACCAATCTTTATATATGCCATGTTTGGTGGACATTTATTCAGTTTTGACATTACCATCAGTCTTGTAAAGAGCTATTACAGTTGTGAAAATTCATTCCAAATTCTAAGAGAGGAATTATTTTAAATATTCATTGGATTATAACAGTGCTCATAAACTTTTGGATTTTGGATTTTTAATTGATGATTTTGGAATTTAAGTGAACTTATTCAGATATTTTGGAATACTTCATTTTGACATCAGCACATCAAGATTTCTAGTACATCAGGACTTTGGAGACCATTAGCACATCATAACATTCAAGGACACAGCCGTGAATTCGGAACATTCTATATTTAGGACTTGTGATTAGAACAATCATTCTTATTGGATTATTAGGATTTCAAAACACATTACTGTAAGTGACTTTTTGATTTTTCATTTTAACTATCTAGTAATAAATTGCTTGTTGATTTTTACTTGATTTGTTGGTTTCGCTTTCTTTCTGTTACATTTTTCTTAGACCATAGAGTCGTAACACATCATCTATTCATAAAACTCATGATCACATTTTTAACAATGTACCTTCTTCGCAAGAATGTTTAATTGCTATTCCATGAGTAAATAACAAACAAACTGGCTCTATATGTGAAAAAGAATGATTTGAAAACCACAGAAAATATACCAAGGGTGATAACAGAAAATATACCAAGGGTAATAAAAAAAAATATACCAAGAGTGATAAAAAAAAACTGATCATGAAGTTTTTGTTTGAATTCAACTAAGCCATCCCATTCAATATTTTTTTCTCACAAAAATGTGAAGAAAACATGTCAGCTGCAGCTATAAAAAAGAAAAACAGATAGAGCCCAGTTAATTTTATCATAATTTATCCTTCTTGCTAATTCAAGTTTCTGTTTCAGAAATCACCTTCCTAACTAACTGAATTCCATAGTAATAATTGCATTCTGCATTAAAGCTGAATGACTAAAATTTAATTCATGGGAGTTGGAGAGTGGACCACATCCAGGGATCACTGTCCATTCATGGCAGTTTGAGAGTGGACCACATCCAGCAACCACTGTCCACTATCATTACAGTTGTATCTGGTGAATGGTAAATACTCAGGTAAAAGTTATGTTGGATTTATTGCCAGTTTCTCAATTTGCTAAAAGAATGAGACACAAAAATAACATTAATTATTAATATTATTTATTGAAACTTCAAAATAAAACACTTTATACTTAAATATTCCATAATTAAAAGAAAATTAACCAAGTCAGCTCTTATGCATAACCTGTCAAAGTATATTTTGGGTGAAAGTGCACACTGGATTACTCCACCTGTTACACACAATATAATACATGTGCAAGGAAATTCAACCTGTTTGGAGGTAAATTAAAAGAAATACTCAATATTTCAGCTACATCAACTACTATTAAAATCTTGATGTAAAAAAGAGACCTGATATTTAAAGGATTAATATGAGCAACACCATACTTGATGGATAATAGTAAAATTCTTTTGGTATTTACTTTGTTGCCCAATTTGGTATTACATTGATGCCCAATTTGGTATTACATTGATGCTCAATTTGGTATTACATTGTTGCCCAATTTGATATTATATTGATGCCCAATTTGGTATTATAATGTTGTCCAATTTGGTATTACTTTGTTGCCCAATTTGGTATTACATTGATGCTCAATTTGGTATTACATTGTTGCCCAATTTGGTATTACATTGATGCCAAATTTGATATTATATTGATGCCCAATTTGGTATTATAATGTTGTCCAATTTGGTATTACATTGTTGCCCAATTTGGTATTACAATGTTGCCCAATTTAGTATTACATTGTTGCCCATATGAAATGAAGAACATTTGTATTTCTGCATCTGTGTAGTAGGTTGTAGATCCTGGTGTGAAAAACAAGTCACAGGAAAATGGTTAGAGTGACATGGATAAGACACTAGTCAATTAGGAATTGAATAACATGTCACAGGAAAATGATTAGAGTGACATGAACAAGACACTAGTCAATTAGGAATTGGATAACAGGTCACAGGAAAATGATTAGAGTGACATGGATAAGACACTAGTCAATTAGGAATTGAATAACAAGTCACAGGAAAATGATTAAAGTGACATGAACAAGACACTAGTCAATTAGGAATTGAATAACAAGTCAGAGGAAAATGATTAGAGTGACATGGACAAGACACTAGTCGATTAGGAATTGAATAACAAGTCCCAGGAAAATGATTAGAGTGACATGGACAAGACACTAGTCAATTAGGAATTGGATAACAAGTCACAGGAAAATGATTAGAGTGACATGGACAAGACACTAGTCAATTAGGAATTGAATAACAAGTCACCTGAAAATGATTAGAGTGACATGAACAAGACACTAGTCAATTAGGAATTGAATAACAAGTCACAGGAAAATGATTAGAGTGACATCGACAAGACACTAGACAATTAGGAATTGAATAACAAGTCACAGGAAAATGATTAGAGTGACATGAACAAGACAATAGTCAATTAGGAATTGAATAACAAGTCACAGGAAAATGATTAGAGTGACATAGACAAGACACTAGTCGATTAGGAATTGGATAACAAGTCACAGGAAAATGATTAGAGTGACATGGACAAGACACTAGTCAATTTGGATATGAATAACAAGTCACAGGAAAATGATTAGAGTGACATGGACAAGACACTAGTCGATTAGGAATTGTATAACAAGTCACAGGAAAATGATTTGAGTGACATGGATAAGACACTAGTCAATTAGGAATTGAATAACAAGTCACAGGAAAATGATTAGAGTGACATGGACAAGACAATAGTCAATTAGGAATTGAATAACAAGTCACAGGAAAATGATTAGAGTGACATGGACAAGACAATAGTCAATTAGGAATATACAAATATATTTATTCCTATTTAGACATCTGCAAGTCATGTAATAAAGTATATGATATTGTTCTCCTACATTTGACAGTGACTTTCCTCATGGCTGCATTTGCTCCTATATTTGTTTCCTGGGCTTTCAAATACTAATTTAATATTCTAAATGCAATTATGCCTACAATTGTTTCACGTTACCTTACACCTCTGACCTTGAAATATGATGTAAACTAATTTTACATCGTTTCATCCCTTTTCCCTCAGTTTTAACACAGATTATACATGTAATTACACATCCTGCATAAACAGTATGTGTAAATTAAGTTTTTTTCATGCTTCAATGTTTGAGAATTTAGCTCAGATTTGCACCAAGTGTCATGTGTAATTACAGATCTATTCTGTATCCAATTACCAAGTGTATGGACACACACCCACACATTTATTTAAGCATCAACAAAACAATGCTTTTTTCAGGTAAGAAAAATGACTGCATTGTAACCTATTCATTCGGAGAACAATGATTGGACATCATACACAATTATCACTACATAATCAAATATCTTGCTGGCCTTTGCTAGGTTTTTGAAATACAAATGGCTGTATTAGTGAGTTGATCAGAAAATTATTTTTAAAAATTCTGTTTCAGTAATAAGAACTAATGAGTTCACTCACCTGGCTTATATTACTTAATAGTTTACCATTTCACTAAGCAGGTTGATATGGCATTAGAATAGCACAACCGATGTAAACTATCTCTCAAACTTTATATCATGTTGATTTTACCTATCTTAATATATCCTGATAACAAGTTCTTTCTAAAGATATAGGCATAATTAATATGTATATTAGTCTCTTGCTCATAACTAAAGTCATCCAAGATCTTGATTATATAAACCCATTTATCAAATTTTAGAGAAACTGGATGAGAAATATTGTCTCTGGATCAAGACAGGTAACAAGCTCTGACAATCGGATGCAAGATGATCTCATTACTATGCACATATCTCACTTATTTTAGAACCTGTCTATGACATTGATAATATAAGCTTATTTACCAAGTTGGAGCAAAATCTGATTGGAATTCAGTCTTCAGAATGGTAATGAGCTCAGCCAATCAGATACAAGATTACTTCATTATTATGCACAGATCTTGCTCTTAATCACATTCATCCAACATCTTGACAATATGTATGTATGTATGTATGTATGTATGTATGTATGTATGTATGTATGTATGTATGTATGTATGTATGTATGTATGTATGTATGTATGTATGTGAGTATGTATGTATGTATGTATGTATGTATGTATGTATGTATGTATGTATGTATGTATGTATGTATGTATGTATGTATGTATGTATGTATGTAATTGCACCTCAGCACAATAGTGGCTATATGGTACCAACTAGAAGTAAAATTCAAAAATGTAAATAAGAAGAATTGCACATAAACCCTAGTACCTTGACAATATAAGATTATTTAACAAGTTTGATCAAAATCTGACCAGAAATATAGTTGCTTGAGTGTCAACAAGATCAGGAAATAGATGCATGGTCACGTTATTAACATGCATGAATTTCACTCATAATCATTCTCAACCAAGATCTTGATGCTATTAGTCTATTTACCAAATTTGATTAAAATCAGATCAGAAATACAATCTCTCAAGTGGTAAGAAGATTAGCCAATCATATGCAAGATCATATTATTAATATGTGTAGATCTTTCTTATAATAAAACATTATATATCTTGATGATATAAGCCTTTTCACAAAGTCTGATAAAAATATGATCAGACACTGAGTTGCTAAAGTGTTGACAAGCTCAGCTAATCAGATGCACAATCACCTCATTAATATGAATGGATCTTTCTCATAACTGTACTCATCCAAGATCTCAATAATTTAAGCCCATTTACCAAATGTGATAAAAACTGAATCAGAAATACAGTCTTTAGAGTGGTGACAAGCTCAGCCAATCACATGCAAAATTACCTCATTAATATGTGTTGATCTTATAAGCCTATATTCCAAGTTTAATTAAAACTCAGATCAAAAATGTGACATCCAGCTTGGTAACAAACTCAGCCAAACAGATGCCAGATCACCTTATCAATATCTGGGAATCTTGCTCTTTACTGAACTCATCCAAGATCTTGAAGACATAAGCCCATATTCCAAGTTTGATCAAAACTGGATCAGAGTTATGTCTTCTAGAGTGGTAACAAGCTCAGCCAATCAGATGCAAGATCAGCTCTTTAATATAAGTGTATCTCACTCATTATCGAACTCATCCAAGATCCTGATGATATAAGTAAATGTTCCAAGTTTGATCCAAATTGGATCAGAAATCTGGCCTCAAAGTTGGAAACAATGTCAACTAATCAGATGCAAGATCACCTCATTAATATGCATGGATCTCACTTATTATCAAACTTGTCTCAGATTTTGATGATATAAGCCCATATTCCAAGTTTGGTCAAATCAGAAATATAGACTCCAGAGTGTGAAAAAGCAACTGCTGACATTAGATAATGAGCAATGAAAAATGGATGCAAGACTATACCATAAGCTCACTTGATCATATGGTCATGCAAGCTTCAAAAAGAATGAAAAGGTTTTAAAGGAATGTATAGTTTTTAAGCACGTAGAAAATGAACATCACAGATCGTGATGTTCAAGTTTTTACTATTATAATTTAGTGTTCTACTGCAAAGACAGTCATGAAATATACACTATTTGTAAGATGAAAGTTTAAAATATCTTTAGACATGAAAGTCTTGAAATGTAATTTGTATGCCACATTGCTGTTTTCCTCATTGAATAGACATGAAAGTCTTGAAATGTAATTTGTATGCCACACTGCTGTTTTCCTCATTGAATAGCTCATATAATATACATCTAAATATTCAGAGATTCATTTTCTCGTATTTCTGAAATTCATTATAACCATATGACAAACTCATTGAAAACTTTTATATTGAGTTCACATGTCATGTAAAAAATTTCTTTCAAAATTCGTGCAAGAAGTTTTCCAGTCTATAAAATTATGTACATTATAAAGCTATGTAAAGACTATCGATTGAAAATCTGTTAGAACAATACACAAATGTATCTGTTAGAACAATACACAAATGTATCTGTTAGAACAATACACAAATGTATCTTTTAGAACAATACACAAATGTATCTTTTAAGTGGTGTTATTATCCCCTACAAAATGTAACTTGTAAGTGTAATTATGCTAAATAGTGTATTTGGACCCATATATTAGAAAATTATCATGTTCTAAACAATGGCATAAAATCAGAGTAAATCAAAAAGCATTATGTCCAAAATATACAGTTTCCCCAGTTCTATAGTAATGTTTAATTATGCCCAAAATATAGTTTCCCCAGTTCTTTAGTAATGTTTCATTATGCCCCAAATATAGTTTCCCCAGTTCTTTAGTAATGCTTAATTATGCCAAAAATATACAGTTTCCCCAGTTCTATAGTAATGTTTCATTATGTCCCAAATATAGTTTCCCCAGTTCTTAAGTAATGCTTAATTATGCCAAAAATATACAGTTTCCCCAGTTCTTTAGTAATGCTTAATTATGCCCAAAATATAGTTTCCCCAGTTCTATAGTAATGTTTAATTATGCCCAAAATATAGTTTCCCGTTCTTTAGTAATGTTTCATTATGCCCCAAATATAGTTTCCCCAGTTCTTCAGTAATGTTTAATGATGCCAAAAATATAGTTTCCCCAGTTCTTTAGTAATGTTTAATGATGCCAAAAATATACAGTTTCCCCAGTTCTTTAATAATGTTTAATGATGCCAAAAATATACAGTTTCCCCAGTTCTTTAGTAATGTTTAATGATGCCAAAAATATACAGTTTCTCCAGTTCTTTAGTAATGTTTAATGATGCCAAAAATATACAGTTTCCCCAGTTCTTCAGTAATGTTTAATGAGTAAATAAATACTGTAAGTCACAAAACTATCATGAAAAATATTTGCAATTTCAGTAACAAATCAAACGAGTTTGTGGGAAATATTATTGATGATAATGACAATACAATATATTGTGATAATTAGTAGTCTACTGCACTAAAATAACCCTGCTTTAAATAGCAAAAATGGACTTCAATTTTCAATTTATTAATAAATGAACAAGTTAACCTGCTTTATATAACAAAAATGGACTTCAATTTCTTAATAAATGCTCAAGTTACCCTGCTTTAAATAGCAAAAATGGACTTCAATTTCTTAATAAATGCTCAAATTACCATTTATTTGGTTAGTTAACTGAACTGTAGATTCTTAAAACCATGCTCAACAGAAAGTAGAAACTTACCATCGAGAAAGTTTTGGAGAAAAGTTATAGTTTGAATCCATCTCTCTTTCCCCATTGAGGCAGAGATATCCAAAAGCAGTATTGTGTCAAAACCTGTTCCTCTGGAAGTTTTAACATGAGATCCTGTAACAATAGTAATTGCTTACAATTAAAATTCAATTAAAGATAAAAGGTTAAGAAAGAACAAAACTAAGCAATGTCATATCACTAAAATGAATGGTATACTGTATCGTCTCTAATGTCATATCACTCAGATAAATGGTATACTGCACTGTCTCTAAGCAATGTCATATCACTCAGATAAATGGTATACTGTATTGTCTCTAATGTCATATCACTCAGATAAATGGTATAATGTATTGTCTCTAAGCAATGGCATATCACTCAGATAAATGGTATACTGTATTGTCTCTAATGTCATACCACTCAGATAAATGGTATACTGCTCTGTCTCTAAGCAATGCCATATCTCTCAGATAAATTGTATAAGGTACTGTCTCTAAGCAATGTCATATCACTCAGATAAATTGTATACTGCACTGTCTCTAAGCAATGTCATATCATTCAGATAAATGGTATACTGTATTGTCTCTAAGCAATGTTATATCACTCAGATAAATGGTATACTGCACTGTCTCTAAGCAATGTCATATCACTCGAATAAATGGTATGCTGTATCATCTCTAAGCAATGTCATATAACTCAGATAAATGGTATACTGCACTGTCTCTAAGCAATGTCATATCACTCAGATAAATTGTATAAGGTACTGTCTCAAAGCAATGTCATATCACTCAGATAAAGGGTATACTGTATTGTCTCTAATGTCATATCACTCAGATAAATGGTATTATACTGTATTGTCTCTAATGTCATATCACTCAAATAATATTATATTGTATTGTCTCTAATGTCATATCACTCAGATAAATGGTATACTGTATTGTCTCTAATGTCATACCACTCAGATAAATAGTGTACTGTATTGTCTCTAACATCATATCGCTCAGATAAATGGTATACTGAATTGTCTATAATTTTTCATATACCATCAATCATCATGTTTGTCATATAACTATTGGTAAAGGGAACTGTTTTTTATTACATATTTTGCAAATGTTAGGTACTTAAGAAATTGATAATTAATAAATTAGATACTTAAGAAAATGATAATTATTTAATTATGTACTTAAGACAATGACAATTAATTAATCAGGGGATAAGAAAATATAATTAATTAGGTACTTAAGAAAATGGTAATTACTTTGTTACCAATTATTTGTATACATTAAGAACAAAAAGTGTATGAAAAATGACAGGTGGTTGTTGGTTGGTTGTTAATAGCACATTTAACACATTACTGGCTATATCATGCCAAGAAAATGGGAGTTATGTGCCTTTCTAACAGACACACCAAGGCAGCTGACCCAGTCTGGCCTGGGCAGATACTGAACCTATGATCCTTGGATTACAAGTCCATCACTCTGCCAACTGAGTTACCATGGTTCCCACAAAAATATTACTGACAGTACAGTACTTTTCTAATCCTAGAATTATTCCATATTTGTATGCAAAATAACATTCAATTTGACAAATGTGTAAAGCAAGGTACATGTAATGAATTGAATTGCATGCCATAAAATATCAACAACCAGTCCACAAGTTTTCTGTACACTAGGTGTAAGCACAGGAGTCATCAAGCAATAAAGCATGACATGTGACAATATAAATGTGCTATATCTAGTTCATTATTTATTTTTATGGTATGGACCTTGTCTACGTGTATTTTTTTAGTTACTAAATGTGGGATACACAAATGATACAAAAATGCATCTAATATACAGATACCCAGATGCAAAGATATATAAATTCAAATTAGATATACATTACTTGCATATCAATATTAAATTTTTGTTTTATTTTTTGTAAGAAATGAACAGTTCATATTAATATGTCTTAAGACTGTTCCTAAAATAATAAAACATTTATGATTTATACACAATGTTATGATAATGAGTTGTGAGAGTTATCTCATCAGCAGCATTAGGTTAATGAACATACCTTTACTGACTGCCTCTTGCAGACAAAGTGTCCAGTATGCATTAGGTTCATGAACATACCTTTACTGACTGCCTCTTGCAGACAAAGTGTCCAGTATGCATTAGGTTAATGAAAATACCTTTACTGACTGCCTCTTGCAGACACTGTGTCCAGTATGCATTAGGTTAATGAAAATACCTTTACTGACTGCCTCTTGCAGACACTGTGTCCAGTATGCATTAGGTTAATGAACATACCTTTACTGACTGCCTCTTGCAGACACTGTGTCCAGTATGCTTCATCCACCAAGTTTATCTCCTGATCTTCTTTAACCTGGTAACCTAAAAAATAGACCATGAAATGTCAAAATATATTATGTCAACAGAGATATTGAAGTTAATAGTGGCATTGTCAGCTTTAGATGATTTACCTATTATGGAAACAGATTATATTGGCTTCCAGTAATCCTGTGATAAGTATAGATGGCCAGTATTACATATTTATTATATACTTTATAAATAGTCCCATTAGTTTAACGTTGTTGCTACCAGTCAATATCCAGGGTTTTGACTGTAGTTAAGTAAAAATGTTCAACGCTTCCTTATATGGTTAACTACATGTCCACATTCTATGAACTGCTTCTGGCTATGGTTAAATAATAATGGCGATGGAAATGTGGAAAGTTGACCACATCATAAATCTGATGGCCACCAGAGGTCAACAATGACTGTAATCCGTTCTACCTGACACCAGTGCTGGTGAATCAGTAGACCTAGCTCTCATCCAAAGAAAAAATATCTATCATCCAAATTAAAAAAAGAAAATCTGAATACATCCAAAGACTTAAATTGCAAAGAGAAAAAATATTTTTTAAAAATATGATTTATAAAAATATTCAAAATGGATGGCAAGATTGCTAGTTGCTGCTGTTAGTATGAGAGAGAGAGAGAGAGAGAGAGAGAGAGAGAGAGAGAGAGAGAGAGAGAGAGAATGAGAAACTGACCTTTGATACAATGTATCAATGAACAACTTCTCTTTCATGTAAACAGTGTACTTTTATCCACTCTGCATAGCAGTGTTTTATACTGTACTTGGAATTTAATGAAATACAAGCTATGACTATATGAATCTATATCCTTTTTTAAGGTATTATCCAAGACCGATGGACCACAATACCCTGGCAACAATCCTGATGCACAGTGCACATTTCAAGTTTACCTGCCACTATGAATGCAACATTGAATAAGGACAATCACAATGACCAAACTTTGATGGAATTGTTCTGGCTTATTTTTTCATAACTGTATCTACAATTTTCATTGACATATTGCATCATTTTTTTTCCAAATACCAATATTTCACTGTGTTTGTTTGGCTACATGACATTTCATCTTCTTTAACAAACTTCTTTTCGTTCACTGCTGAATGAGAATCACCCCATGTATGTGCGAGCTTACAAAGCAGTAAAGTAGCATGTATTACTACATGGTGCTAAGGTTGCATTCATACAATGAATGACATGTAAAATGTTCAATAAAACATTGATATAATATTTTGTTTCAATTGTGTTATTCCTATAACATAACAAGTTAAGTATATAATAGAAAGGTTATTCACAAAGTATTAAAAAAATATTGGGCTCTTGTTCATGGGTCAATACACAGTTAATAACCTATACTTATTGAATAACTGTATAACTAAACAAGATTTATTTAAGGTGTGGATGGACTTGTCATTGGACAAGATTTATTTAAGGTGTGGATGGACTTATCATTGGACAAGATTTATTTAAGGTGTGGATGAAGTTATCATTGGACAAGACTTTTTTAAGGTGTGGATGGACTTATCATTGGACAAGACTTATTTAAGGTGTGGATGGACTTATCATTGGACAAGATTTATTTAAGGTGTGGATGAACTTATCATTGGACAAGACTTATTTAAGGTGTGGATGGACTTATCATTGGACAAGATTTATTTAAGGTGTGGATGGACTTATCATTGGACCAGACTTATTTAAAGTGTGGATGGACTTATCATTGGACAAGATTTATTTAAGGTGTGGATGGACTTATCATTGGACCAGACTTATTTAAGGTGTGGATGGACTTGTCATTGGACAAGATTTATTTAAGGTGTGGATGGACTTATCATTGGACAAGATTTATTTAAGGTGTGGATGGACTTGTCATTGGACAAGATTTATTTAAGGTGGGCATGGTCTTGTCATTGGACAAGATTTATTTAAGGTGTGGATGGACTTATCATTGGACAAGATTTATTTAAGGTGGGCATGGTCTTGTCATTGGACAAGATTTATTTAAGGTGTGGATGGACTTATCATTGGACCAGACTTATTTAAGGTGTGGATGGACTTGTCATTGGACAAGATTTATTTAAGGTGTGGATGGACTTGTCATTGGACAAGATTTATTTAAGGTGGGCATGGACTTATCATTGGACAAGATTTATTTAAGGTGTGGATGAAGTTATCATTGGACAAGACTTTTTTAAGGTGTGGATGGACTTATCATTGGACAAGACTTATTTAAGGTGTGGATGGACTTATCATTGGACAAGATTTATTTAAGGTGTGGATGAACTTATCATTGGACAAGACTTATTTAAGGTGTGGATGGACTTATCATTGGACAAGATTTATTTAAGGTGTGGATGGACTTATCATTGGACCAGACTTATTTAAGGTGTGGATGGACTTGTCATTGGACAAGATTTATTTAAGGTGTGGATGGACTTATCATTGGACAAGAGTTATTTAAGGTGTGGATGGACTTGTCATTGGACAAGATTTATTTAAGGTGGGCATGGTCTTGTCATTGGACAAGATTTATTTAAGGTGTGGATGGACTTATCATTGGACAAGATTTATTTAAGGTGTGGATGGACTTATCATTGGACAAGATTTATTTAAGGTGTGGATGGACTTGTCATTGGACAAGACTTATTTAAGGTGGGCATGGACTTGTCATTGAACAAGATTTATTTAAGGTGTGGATAGACTTATCATTGGACAAGACTTATATAAGGTGTGGATGGACTTATCATTGGACAAGATTTATTTAAGGTGGGCATGGACTTGTCATTGGACAAGATTTATTTAAGGTGGGCATGGACTTGTCATTTGACAATACTTACTTAAGGTAAGGATGGGCCATTGAAAATACTTGTTTAAGGTATGGATGAACTTATCATTGGAAAAGACTTACTTAAGGTAAAGTATGTTTGTCCAAATTAAGAAAGAAACTAGAAGTCACCACACTGATTTAACTATGGGCATCATTGTTATATGACCCTCCTGATTTGATTTTACACACTAATTTAACTATGGGCATCATTGTTATATGACCCTCTTGATTTGGTTTTACACACTAATTTAACTATGGGCATCATTGTTATATAACCCTCTTGATTTGATTTTACACACTAATTTAACAATGGGCATCATTGTTATATGACTCTCTTGATTTGATTTTACACACTAATTTAACTATGGGCATCATTGTTATATGACTCTCTTGATTTGATTTTACACACTAATTTAACTATGGGCATCATTGTTATATAACCCTCGATTTGATTTTACATAGGACACACTAGATGTTTGACATGAATCAGATGTTTTAAATATATATATAAAAAAAAAAATTTCTTTACATCAAGAATTTTTCAATATTTTAGAGAGATATTTTCATGATAGTGGCTTTTTGAAAAGTAAAATAAATTTCCTCAGTCACCATGCAAGAAATATATCTACAGAATCTTCTTTATGCTGAAAGTGACTTTTAAAAAATGAATGTAATGGATTGTTACCCAAGCAGGTCATAATAGTTTTTTAATTTCACCTGGTAAAACATAACTTGATGAGTCATTTTACTTTAAAAATAAATCAGGTTAGTCAACCAATTGACAAATTACCTCAATCTGATTTTGTTGCAAAAAATTTAATGTCAATAACAATATGCTGATCAAAAAAGGATGGTCACCTTAGACCAATTTACAGCAAGTCTTAAAATAACCTAATTTAAAATCACATTTAATAGAGGTAAAATCACATTTAATAGAGATAAAATCACATTTAATAGAGGTAAAATCACATTTAATAGAGATAAAATCACAGTTAACAGAGGTAAAATCACATTTAATAGAGATAAAATCACATTTAATAGAGGTAAAATCATGGTTAAGAGAGGTAAAATCACATTTAATAGAGATAAAATCACATTTAATATAGGTAAAATCATGGTTAATAGAGGTAAAATCAGATAAAAGAGGTAAAATCACATTTAATAGAGATACAATCATGGTCAATAGAGGTAACATCATGGTTAAGAGAGGTAAAATCAGATAAAAGAGGTAAAATCACATTTAATAGAGGTAAAATTACAGTTAATAGAGGTAAAATCATGCTTAAGAGAGGTAAATTTCATGTAATAGAGGTTAAATCTCATGTACAAGGTAAAATCAGATAAAAGAGGTAAAATCACATTTAATATAGGCAAAATCATGGTTAAGAGGTAAAATCACATTTAATAGAGGTAAAATTAGAGTTAATAGAGGTATAATCATGGTTAATAGAGGTAAAATCAGATTAAAGAGGTAAAATCACATTTAATAGAGGATAAATCACATTTAATAGAGATAAAATCATGGTTAATAGAGGTAAAATCAAGGTTAATAGAGGTAAAATCAGATTTAAGAGGTAAAATCACATTTAATAGAGGAAAAATCACATTTAATAGAGATAAAATCATGGTTAATAGAGGTAAAATCATGGTTAATAGAGGTAAAATCACATTTAATAAAGGTAAAATCACATTTAATAGAGGTAAAATCATGGTTAATAGAGGTAAAATCACATTTAATAGAGATAAAATCACATTTAATAGAGGTAAAATCATAGTTAAGAGAGGTAAAATCACATTTAATATAGATAAAATCATGGTTAATAGAGGTAAAATCACATTTAATAGGTAAAATCACATTTAAGAGAGGTAAAATCATGGTTAATAGAGGTAAAATCAGATAAAAGAGGTAAAATCACATTTAATAGAGGTAAAATTACAGTTAATTGAGGTAAAAACATGATTAACTGAGGTAAAATCATGGTTAATTGAGATAATATTAAATATATCTTATTTGTTTCTATATGTAATTATTTTCTCTCAACAACTTAAAGGAAAAAAAAAAGTTTCCCCATTGTATTTAATGTCACAAAACCTGCCATAAAATTGGTCCATATGTATAAGTATACTTCTGATTTAAATTAAAATCTGCTAAGTTTTTTCAATATATTCCAGTTATCAAGCATGGGCCAGTTATCGAGCATGGTAAGAAAAGTAGAGCTGTGTTTTGCAACACAAGTAAAGCTTTGATTGCATTTGGCATAATGGACTCATCCATAAATTGAAAGCTACTGGTATGGTATCACAGGAGTCCTTTTAAAATGGTTTTCTAGCTATCTTAAAAGCAGAAGACAACAAGTGATACTTTGGAGTGTGTTTTCAGAGTGGAGGTGTATTAGAGCTGGTGTGCCCCAAGGATCCATTTTAGGTTGCTTATTGTTCTTGATATACATAAATGATATTATACAGGATATACACTCCAATAAAAATTTATTTGCAGACGTTACAAGTCTCTTTCTAATTGTAGATATTCTCATAGTAACTACTCATAACCTCAACTCTGATTTGGAAACAATTTCTCAATGGGCAAATAATTGGCTTATATCTTTCAACGCTTCTAAAACTGAATCTCTGACAATTTCTAATAAAATAATAAACCCTTTCATCCACCACTATATATGCTCGACCATTAAATTAAGGAAGTTGACATGCACAAACATCTTAGAGTATTTCTCTTGAATGACTGCTCATGGCACAAACATCTAGACTATATAAAGGAAACGGAATGGTCAAGAATTAATGTAATGTGTAAACTCCAATTCCAACTTGACAGGAAATCTTTAGAAATTATAGTTACATCTTTTATATGTCCTATTCTGGAATATGGTAATGTGGTTTGGGACAACTGAACATTACTCAAGAAAAATTAACTCAAAATAAAAGGTAATGTGGTTTGGGACAACTGCACATTACTCAAGAAAAATTAACTAAAAAAAAAAAGGTAATGTGGTTTGGGACAACTGCACATTACTCAAGAAAAATTCATTCAAAAAAAAAGGTAATGTGGTTTGGGACAACTGCACATTACTCAAGAAAAATTAACTCAAAAAAAAAGGTAATGTGGTTTGGGACAACTGCACATTACTCAAGAAAAATTAACTCAAAATAAAAGGTAATGTGGTTTGGGACAACTGCACATTACTCAAGAAAAATTAACTCAAAATAAAAGGTAATGTGGTTTGGGACAACTGCACATTACTCAAGAAAAATTAACTCAAAAAAAAAGGTAATGTGGTTTGGGACAACTGCACATTACTCAAGAAAAATTCATTCAAAAAAAAAGGTAATGTGGTTTGGGACAACTGCACATTACTCAAGAAAAATTAACTCAAAAAAAAAAAAAATGAGGCAGCCAGAATTGTGACTGGTGATTAGTATCTACTGAAGTGCTACCTCAAGAGATAGGATGGGAAAGTCTTGAATCCAGATGACAAAAACACAAACTTACACATTTGTATAAATGACAACTAGTTCAAGACTTCCCTATCTCACATCTCTGATTCCACCAGCTGTTAGTGATATTACTTGCTATAACTTATGTAATGAAACAATTTCCAATCAGTACAAACTAAAATGAGTCTTTATTACAACTTGTTTCTTCCATTTGAGAATGGAATATATTATCTACCGAGACTCGTCAAAGTGACTCCATTGACAACTTCAAAAGCACATTAAATACTCGTGACACTCATGTTCCCAGACACTTTTATTGGAGTAGAAGGAAATTTCCAATTCTTCATGCCCGACTTAGAACAAATCACAGTTCACTTAATCAACATTTATTTACAAAGAATATAATCGGATCACCTCTTTGTAGATGTAGATCTGTAGAAAGTACACAATACTTCTTTTTTTTCTTGCGTTTATAACCAAAAACAACGCATTGAACTGTTTCAATCCCTTACACCATATGATAATTTAACTTTAAATACCTTCTTGTATAGTGATACAATGCTTCCATATGAAGTAAACATTCATATTTTTGATGCCGTTGATAGATTTATTGAAAAGTAAAAAAAAATTCATTGTAAGTGCACATATTACTAGCACACATGCACTTCCACGGGTCACGAACAGCTGTAAACAGCAATTCCCCTTCCCCTTTTTTCCAAATGATTTGCCATTGCTTTTGCAATGACTTGCTCTAGATGAAAGTACTGTTCACTTTTAATCTCACTTTTTTCTTCTTTTCATTTGTTCCTCCCCTTTCTTTCCTCCTTATTTTCTCAACTTTTTACACAATGTTCTACACATTTTAATTGACAGTTTCTCCATTTAACCTTTTTCTTTTCTTTATCATCTTTCACTTACTCCCTTGTTGTTCATTTTTGTGCTTTATATACCATGGCTAAATGCTATTGTTTGACCAAGTGACTCTTCACTTTGACTATTCAATAATTTAAATTTTTTGTCATCAAAACTTAATATCATCTGCCATATATTCATATATTTGCAATTTTTGTTTCGTAATTCTAATCTTTTACCTTCTATATTGTACATCTTATAATCTCCAACTAGAAATTTATGAGATAAAATATGTTTCAACAAAGCATAGGCTTTAATTACTGGATAGATATGATATACTTCTTCCCAATTTCAGAAACTTTTTCATAGTTTTACTGAATTCAAACATGATGGATCTAAACACAATCTATTACTAAGTATGACATAATGGACAAATTGTGGCATATGACCATGTAAATACTGTATTTATGTCATCTGACCATGTGACTACTGTACATATGATTGGAATATGACCATTTAACAACTATATATATATATATATATATATATATATATATATATATATATATATATATATATATATATATGATTGGTATATGACCAACTACTGTATATATGATTAGCATATGACCATGTAACTACTGTCTGTATCGCATATGAAAAGGTAACTACTGTATATATGATTGGCATATGACCATGTAATTACTTAATATATGCAGACCTACTGTAATGCCTTAATTTTTCATACAAATTTCATATTTTGTTAGCTGTACAAATAATTATAATAGTAATAGATACAAATATTTTCTTAAATTAGTATCTAATATTTGCACTTTTAATGAGGAACAAAGTTCTTTGTTAAAAACCTTAGAAGACAAAAAAAATTATTTTTATAGTTTTTGGTGTTGAAAGTTAGAAGGTATAAAAATTACAGACAATATACAGTGGTATAAAAATTACAGACAATATACAGTGGTATAAAAATTACAGACAATATATAGTGCTCTTTAAGGCACAATAGATCCCTAAAATTAAATCAAGTGACTGATGCTCTACTGGCCAACAGAATTTTCAGGTATCCAAGATAAGACTGTTTCTTCTTTTTAACTGCTGAGTATTGAAACCATCTCTGATATTCTTAAGATATAACAAGATTTTCAAGATGGCTGCCATACTGGATGTCTGATCAGCACAATTTTCATTTAGGACCAACTAGACATCATTAGAAGCCATTTTGGTGAAAACTCCATGTCGATATGACCATCTACTCAGGAGGATTAGCGATAACAAGATTTTCAAGATGGCTGTCATAACAGCCACACTGGATGTCATATTGGGGGCGCTCTACAGATAATACATGCTTCTGAGAAAGTGACAGGTGTAAGATGAAGTATTTTGCATTTGTAGCATGCACAATGGAGAGAATGTTGGCATACCTCTATGTTACTTTCATGTACTGTGGCTGAAATTTCTTTACATATTGTACTTGTGGAAACTGGACATGATCTAAGCACACGGCAGACAAAATGGCCGCTCCAAAGTACTCGAAAAATCAGCCTGAATTAGTCAAAAGTGCACTATTTTCAGCAGTTATTAAAATAGGGAAACGAATTTTGCCAGAGCAGACAATACCAGCCTCTGAAAGTACTATGAATGAATTACAAAATATCTAAAAAGTAAAAAAAGTTATCAGCTCTTTTTTTTATTATTTACATTTAAAGTCCAGGAAGTGAAAATGACCAAGCAGAGCTAGCAGTTATTTTAGAGGTGCACATCTTAAGTAAGACCAAGCTGTATACTCTATAACCCAAATTTCACCATCAATCATACACCAAAATAAAGGGAATTCAAAGTTCTTTTAACAATACCTAAGATATACAAGGTCATTTTTAAATAGCCAGGACAGCCAGTGAGGAAAACCTGGGTAATTCTTTTTCTTTAAAAATCTAACCCTATGCAAAGTACGAAACTGGAGAGCGCCACCATTGGCACCATTTGCATTTAGGTCCATCTAGATATCATAAGAAGCCTTTTTGGTGAAAACCTCATGTCAATATGACCATTTATGCAGGTGGTGTAGTGGTAACAAGGTTTTTCAAGATGGCCACCATGATGCCATATTGGATGTAAGATCACCATCATTTTTATTTAGGACCAACTAGACACCATAATAAATCAGGTGAAAACTCCATGTTGATATGACTTTCCATTTACAAGTAGTAATAACAAGATTTTTAAAATGGCCATCATGGTGTCCATATTGGAAGTAAGATTGGCACCATTTTCATTTAAGACCAACTAGACATTATAAGAATGCTTCCGTTGAGAACCCCATGTCATTATAACTTTCCACTCAGTAGTAGTAGTGATAACAAGATTTTCAAGATGGCTAGACATCATAAGAAATCTTTTAGTAAAAACCCCATACTAATATGACCATCTGTTCAGCATGAGTAGCAATAGCAAGATTTTCAGGATGGCCACTATGGTGAGGATGAATGTGTGTGTAATGTATCATGGCAATCCTCCAAGTAGTTTACGAAGAGTAGCAACAACTTGTGCTTATGGACATATGGACAATAGATTGACAGATGACAGACAACAGCCCATCCCATAGGCTCTTCTGGTCTATGACCAGTAGAGCTAAAATCAGAAACACTTCAATGACTCACCAAACCTCACACTTTCACATTTTTCAAATATTGTGTAAGCTTATTTAAAATGGTAATACAACTTTTAGAACCTCTACTCCATTTATCCCCTCCCCAAGAAGCATCACACATGGGTTGTAACCCCATATGTAACAGATACAGTGGTCCCTCACTATAAAGACCCTCAGAATACCATTGCACCTCTTATAGTGTGAGTCTGGTCATTGATTCCACTCAATTATTTGAAATTTTATCATTCCTACTGAAATCATTTCCCTTCATTTCTTGGCATTTAATTATAATGTAATTTCATGCCACTAAATACCTTGTTTGAGTTTGTATGCACTATTATGCCACAGCCTTGTTGGGAGATCTATCATTATAAGGCTCCCTCACATATAGCATGGGTCACCTGTGACTCCCATGAAAAGTGCTATCGTGAGGTAATAGTGTATATTATGTCTTCTCTCTATGCTGCATATAGGATGTTTGTAAAAATATATTTTGAAAATGTAATTGTTCTGAAGATTTTAGTACATTTCACATTTTTACTCCATTCCAAGCATAGTCTTACTTTACCTACAGCCACTAAGGCCAGTGGAATACTATCATCTTGTTCCTACCAAGGACTCTTACTTTACCTACAGCCACTAAGGCCAGTAGAATACTCTCATCTTATTCCTACCATGGACTCTTACTTTACCTACAGCCACTAAGGCCAGAGGAAACTCTCATCTTATTTTTACCTTGGGCTCTTGTTTAATCTACAGCCACTAAGGCCTGTGGAATACTCTCATCTTATTCTTACCTTGGGCTCTTACATTATCTACAGCCTCTAAGGCCCATGGAATACTATCATCTTATTCTTACCTTGAGCTCTTACTTTATCTACAGCCACTAAGGCCAGTGGAATACTATCAAAAAAGCTGAAAAGAAATAAAATCATAAATGTAACTGTATCATCTATGAAAAGGAACTTTAAAATGATGTTATTAAAGTTTTATATAGGTTAGCATAGCATGTAAAGAGTGGTAGAAATGGCTGGGATCTTCCTAGACCAGAAAACAACTGTTCTTTTGATGGATCAATGGCTGGGATCTTCCTAGACCAAAAAACCACAGTGCCCTCTTGATGGATCGATGGTCCACTTGCTTATATTAATTAATGCAAAATTAAGACAAAAGTCCCTCAAAGGAACTGATGCTCTACTCACCAAAAAAATTAAGTAGGAATTCCCAAGAAGTGCAATTTTTATCTCTTTTTATCTTTATTAATTGATAAGTATTTGAAATCATCTTATGTACTCTTGAGGAACTCCAACATACCAAACTTGGCAAGAAAAATATTTTCTTATGTTCGAGTCAACATGTTCAAAATTTACCATCTATACTTGTTTATAAGTCAAGTTCAACTGCAAACAACACAGACCCTGATCTACCATTGCAAAATGTGCCAGCAGATCAGGGTCTACGTTGTTTGTTCTACTGATTACTCCTAGCGAACTGCATAGACCCAGATCTGCTAGTGCATTATGTGATAGCAGATCTGGGTCTGTGCAGTCTGAAGTTGGATTTGTATTAGAAGTGAGTATATATGATAAGTGCAGAACAAAAATCTTTGCCATGGCCTTTGATCTTGAACCTGATATTATAGATAGAAGATCACTGAACTTGTGTCAGATAATGTAAAGATATACCCACATGATAAGTTTGGTTTAAATTTTAATCCATAATCAATAGTTTTCTAAAAACAACCCAAGCTTCTGAGCTGGCATCATTCAAGCTATTCTTCAGATATACCTACAAACTGGGTTTGATAAAAATACATTCATAGTTATTTGTCATGATGCTCACAAGCCATCACAGATAACAATCTTAGTCAAGACCTTTGACCTTGAAATCAATGTCTGAGGGCTGACTATCAACATACTGATTTAAAAGCAATCAAATACAAAGTCTTGTAAAAAATAAGAAGTGTGTATATCTAAAAGTCACTGTGTTCATAAGCTCAATGAAGGACAAAAATGCAAGCAGTGACCTTTGACCTCAATGTCAAGTAGGTCTGGATTTCAAACTTCTTCGCAATAGCATGGACATTCACATCTTGACCATTTGCATTACGGCCAATTACATATTACAAGCGGTGTTTTAGTGAAAACCCCATGGCAATGCCACCATTCTTTTATCTTTAGTTGTGATACAAGATTTTATATATGGGCACTATGGTTGCCATGCTGGAGGTCAGATCAGCACATTTTCATTCAGGCCCTGATGCATATTGTTGTAGTGTTTTGGTAAAAAGCTTTGTTGGTACAATCATCCATTCAGGAGAGACAGTCAGAAGAAGATTTTCAAGATGGCATTTTGGCTGTTAAATGCGCATCATTTTAATATAGGACTAACTACAGGTGACTAACTACATACTGCAAAAAGTGTTTTAGTGGAAAACCAATGTTGATATGATAATACATTGAGGAGTAGTAGTCATAACAAGATTTTCATGATAACTACTGCCACAGTGGTAGCCATATTGGATAGTCATATCCACATCATTTTCATTCAGTATCAACAACATATCATAATCAAAGTATCGAGAATACTGATAGTTTAGAGGGTTGAACTGATGCTACCGTATATACTTGTGTAAAAGCCGATACCAACTGCAAACTGCATAGACCCAGATCTGATGTCACATAATGTGCCGGCAGGTCTGGGTCTATGCAATTTGTAAGGACTAATCAGTAGAATAAACAACATAGACACTGATCTGCTGGTACATTATGCGATGGCAGATCAGGGTCTATGTTGTTTGCATTTGGATCTGGCTTATATGTGAGTATAGACAGTAATTTAAATAAGATAAAATGGAAGAACATAATTCCAGATATATTGATATTGGTGGGGGTTTTTTTCAGTATCATAAACATACTGTTCTAAGTGATCTTTATAATATTTCCTAAATTTTGTTTTCTTTATCTGTCACAATAGAATTATGCTAACACCTGAAACATTATTTGAGGAATTATTAATTTACTGTGGTGATTTCCTTTTAAAAGCATTTTCTACTATTGTTTCAAGTACTAACTATCAGCTGAACAAAATCCACGGAAAAGAGCTAGTATCAGGTCTAATCATTGACCTAACTTTGAGTTGCCTCCCTTGACATATAAAACTGACCTGAAAGGCCCTTGGATCTATACTTCTTTTACTAAAGTTAGTAAGACCATAAAGTTCATTACTATTATTAGTAATACAAACTATATTTAGTAAAAGAGAATGGACACCATGCCATAAGCATGGGGGCTTAAAATCACTCCAAGACAAAAAGCCTTTTAGTGAAAACTGCATATCAACATGACTACCGTATATACTCGCTTATAAGTTGATGTTTTTTACTTAGAATTCGATTCATGCAAAGTAGGGGTCGTCTTATAAGCGCGACATTAAAAAAAAATCTTGGGGTAATGTTGGAAACTCTAGATGTTTGCAGTACATAAAAATACTGTCAATTCATATATTTTTACGTTTTCATGCTACTATTCCTATGCAGTAATGCATATATGGTATGCACTGTGTTAATCCGTTTCATAATGGTATTAATTACACAATACATGTATCTACAGTTATTTGGATTTTATTAATTTGAAAATATTACCAGTAAATTAAATACTACCTACCACAAAATGATGTGTCCGTCAATGTTTACCGTGGGTGTTTACTAGTAAGTATATTGCCTCCATTTTTGTGCAAGTCCGAACAACCTGTATTTGTATTAATATTTGTGTTTTGCAGTATAAAGACTGTGCTTGATGCAATACAAGTTTTGATTTCATTTGTATTTTCCTTTTCCACAAGTCAGATTTAATTCCCAAGTGATATTTCCCAAGTTATCTGCCAGTGCACGTGGGCTGATACGACGTGTGGAATTAACATATTACGGGATATTGTGAATCAGATCATTCTGAACTTCTATTTTTATACTGGTTTGTGACCTATAATTGAATTCGTGGATTTATCATATAAATGGATTTAAAATGTCAAGCATTATGGATTTCAATGGACTTTATTACACAAAGATGGACAAATTGTACGTTGTCAATTTATTTGTTACATATTTCACTTACTAATATAATTGTATTTTACACTGGTTTTGTCTTTATTTTCTTATCTATCTATCCAGTTTGGCTTGTTTATATTTCCAAAGTGCATTTCTGACTCACTAAGAAGTCACCCCTTCAGATGGATCTCACTTCCAAAATACACCCCAACTTATAGGAGGGTCAAAGAGAAATTAACTTTTTGCAGCCCTAAAAAAGGATGGGGGGGGGGCGACTTATAGTTGAGTAGACTTATAATCGAGTATATACGGTAACTATTAAGGAGATGAAGCTGTAACAAGATTTTCAAAATGGCCACTGTGGCAGCTATGTGGAATGTCAGATTGGCACCATTTTCATTTCAGACCATCTACATGTCATATGAAGTTTTTTAATGAAAACATCATGTCAATCAGTCCATCTGTGCAGGATGAGAAGGGATGAGAAGATTTTCAAGACGACCATGGCAGCCATGCTGGCTGTCAGATTTGGCACCATTTTCATTTAGGACCATCTACAAATTATAAGGTCTTTTAGTGAAAACCCTATATTAATATGATGATCTATCCAGAAGGACTAGTGGTAACAAGATTTTCAAGATGGACACCATGGTAGCCATGTTAGTGGTCACATCAGCACGATTTTCAACTGGGACCATCTACAAGTCATAAGAAGTCTGATAGTGATAATATGCCCATCCGTTGAGGAGGAGTAGCAATAACAAGATTTTCAAGATGGCCATCATGGATGAAACTGTAGACCAAGTTTCATGACTTTCCTCCAAATAGTTTAGAAAGAGTAGTGATAACAAACAACTGTTAGCAAACAATGGACAATGGATGCAGACCCATCATATAAGCTCTTTTGCTTTTCAACCTGCAGAACTAAAAACAATAGACCATTTCATAATTACTCAAGGGGCAAAGCAACTCTTAATACATAAATTGTCCTTGGAGAAATTTAAGAGGTTCCATATTAGAATTGGTTACATGAGTTCATTATAATTGTATTGTTAAACATTTTCTTTCTTTTCTTGTGCAAATTTAGAATGATCCATCAAGGGAAGCTCCCTAAATAAGTCTTATGCATTTATAATAATAGATCAAGGAAAGCTCCCTAAATAAGTCTTATGCATTTATAATAATAGATCAAGGAAAGCTCCCTAAATAAGTCTTATGCATTTATAATGATCCATCATGGGAAGCTCCCTAAATACTGGTAAGTCTTATGCATTTAAAATGATCCATCATGGGAAGCTCCATAAATAAGTCTTATGCATTTATAATGATCCTTCATGGGAAGCTCCCTAAATACTGGCAAGTCTTATGCATTTAAAATAATCCATCATAGGAAGCTTCATAAATAAGTCTTATGCATTTATAATGATCCTTCATGGGAAGCTCCCTAAATACTGGCAAGTCTTATGCATTTAAAATAATCCATCATAGGAAGCTTCATAAATAAGTCTTATGCATTTATAATGATCCATCATGGGAAGCTCCCTAAATACTGGTAAGTCTTATGCATTTAATATGATTCATCATGGGAAGCTCCATAAATAAGTCTTATGCATTTATAATGATCCATCATGGGAAGCTCCCTAAATACTGGTAAGTCTTATGCATTTAATATGATTCATCATGGGAAGCTCCATAAATAAAAATCTTATGCATTTATAATGATCCATCATGGGAAGCTCCCTAAATACTGGTAAGTAATATGCAAATGACAAAGATATTATGCAACATGCCAAATGAAACATAGCTGCTTCAAAAGAAAACATCTGTATACCGAATGCTTATCCACCATAGATACATTTAGACCCCACCATCTCTATATACTATAAATCACAGAATGTTCAAGAATATGGCAAGAAACTGAGAGACACCTTTATAATAAAGACATCTGTCTCAAAGGAACAAATCTGTCTTGTAAAATGACTGTCCTTTTAAGATAAGCTTTAATACTGTAATATGTTGGGATAAATAAATTGCACACAGTATTTGGTTGAATATAATGCACACATGAGAATATAGTCCACTACTAGTGTCACTGTAAACCATGCATGTTTTATATTCTTCCAATTCAAAATCTCACCAATTTCTGAATGTTTTCATCTCAAGATATCTTGTTTGTCTTTTATTTAAAGTATGGACAGTGAATGATTTGGTAATTATCTTAATATTGAGTGTATAATACGTACCCATCTGAAGATCCAGCAATCTGCCATCGCATAATTTGCAAGCAGAGCAGAGTGCAGACCAAGTGATTTGCCATCGCAAATTATTTTAGCAGACCAGAGTCTATGCTATTTGTTTTACTAACTGCATATATTCTGACATGTAACCCATTATGCAAGGGTATTAGACATGGGTAAAAACAGTACTTCACTCTGACATGTAACCCATTATGCAAGGGCATAAGACATGGGTAAAAACAGTACTCAGAATATTTCACATTTTATTAACAACAAAAAAGTTTTTTTTTTTGTTGGTTTTAACGGCACTTTGAACACATTTATTTTCATGCTGAGGAATTGGGAGCAAAGTGCCTTTCCCAAGGACACACCAAGGCAAGGTCTAACATGATCAGACTTCAATCTCTGCACCCTGTCTTTGATCAGATGGACCTGGAATATGATGGCTATTTTGTCAGATGGACCTACAATATGATGGCTATTTTGTCAGATGGACCGGCAATATGATGGCTATATTGTCAGATGGACCGGCAATATATGATGGCTATTTTGTCAGATGGACTGCAATATGATGGCTGTTTTGTCAGATGGACCTGCAATATGAAGGCTATTTTGTCAGATGGACCTGCAATAATGATGGCCATTTTGTGAGATGGACCTGCAATATGATGGCAATTTTGTCAGATGGACCTGTAATATGATGACTGTTTTGTTAGATGGACCTGAAACATGATGACTATTTTGTCAGATGGATCTGAAACATGATGCTTATTTTGTGTGATGGACTTACAATATTATGGTTATTTTGTTAAATGGACCTGCAATAGGATGGCTATTTTGTCAGATGGACCTGCAATATGACAGCTATTTTTTTAGTCCATTTATACATGTGTATAGCATGTATATGCATTAAAAGTTGTTAAATAGTTTTAAAAGTGTACACTATATGCAAAGAAATGTGGAATAGTATCTTAGACTTGATGTCAGACTTTCATTTATCTGCACATAAATTTTACAGTGATCAAATTGAAACCTGAAGTAAAAGAGACTCAAGTGGGTCTAATACAAGAGACTCAAGTGGGTCTGCTATCAATTTCTTTATGAGATATACCAGTAAAGCCTCATTGTTTTTTAAGACAAATATGAAAGTAGTTGGCTGAATGGAGTACACTTACACGTAGTATGAAATTATGTTCTGATAAATTGAAATGCAATTTAGCAAACAGTGACCATGTTATTTGTGCATCAAGAGACAATGTATGACACTGTATAGTGGAAATATCAAGAGACAATGTATGACACTGTATAGTGGAAATATCAAGAGACAATGTATGACACTGTATAGTGGAAATATCAAGAGACAATGTGTGACACTACAGTGGAAATATCAAGAGACAATGTGTGACACTATAGTGGAAATGTCAAGAGACAATGTATGACACTGTATAGTGGAAATATCAAGAGACAATGTGTGACACTATAGTGGAAATATCAAGAGACAATGTGTGACACTATAGTGGAAATATTAAGAGACAAAATGTGACACTGTATAGTGGAAATATCATTGTATAGTGGAAATTTTCATCAGTAGGAAAGTTTGAGCAATTTAGTGATCTCAAAGTGAGATCATGAAAAATAATTAAGTGAAAATTTACCTTAATTTTTTAGCTCAATCTGCAATTGCCAAAATATAACAAGTCAAAATTAAAATTACCCATTGTTTTTACCAAATCACTAAATTTAATGTCCATGAAAAATACAAGCTGTACAATAATTTCATGGTTTTCTAAGAAACCTATAAACTGTAAGTGGGGCATAAAACAATGAGTGTTAAATATTGTTAATACATCATTTTACCAGTTTTTATAACTCTCCTCATGCTCCTTTTGACTGCTATTTGTGTCGCTGGACTCTGTTGTTGTCTTAGATTTGGATCCCTCATTTTCATCTACTGCACCCACAACTGGCCCCCTCTTCCAAACAGTTCCCTTTTTAGCAAGTCCTTTAGAATCTGTCACCTGATTTCTGTTTCCAGTCACTTTTTTATGGTCTACCTCCTTTGTTCTTTCATCTACTGATTTCCTCTTTCCTTCCAAGTTCTGATATGTCTGCCCTACTCTGGTACCCATGGCACATGCACTTGCAACACCAGAATCCTCATCCTTTTTATCTTTTTCCTCTTGGCCAGAGTGAGTGACACATCCTTCTACAGTCTCTATATCATAATGCAAAGCTATTCTGTTGTCATGAGAACGAAGTGTATTTCTTCTTTTCAATGTTCTTGAAAACTTTTTGTGTGATTTAGTTAGGAGATACTTGGGTACATATTCTGGCAAGTCATACACATTGACTGTCTGGTCCTTTATGGTTTCATCTGAAAACATGCCAACTTGACTTGATCTTGACTCAAGGTACACAGTCACATGACCACATATTTGGGATAAATCTTTCCTGGTTGCCTTTATTTGTTCAAGACTAAGTTCCTCAGAAATGGTTGACAGTGTTATATCATTATGTCCATCACTGTTGTCTTGTAAGAGTGTTTTTAACTTCTCATTGAAACTTTCCATAGATGTGACCAATTCCTGAATATCTTTTTCTGCCATACCCATCTCTGTGTTGGTTCCTGCCATACCCATCTCTATGTTGGTTCCTGCCAGAAATATAATAATGGTGACAATACTTAGGATGTGAAGTAATGATGAATACATATCAAGAGGTAAGTTCCTTCAAGTTGAAAGTGTAAAGTTGTAAGTGCATTTAGATCCAGAAAGTGGTAAGTGTCAAGTTTTCAATGCATTCAGAGCCAGAAGGTTGTAAATGTAAAGTTGTAAGTGTAAAGTTGTCAGTGCATTCAGAACCAGAAGGTTGTAAGTGTAAAGTTGTAAGTTCATTCAAATCCAGAAGGTTGTAAGTGTAAAGTTATCAGTTCATTCAAATCCAGAAGGGTGCAAGTGTAAAGTTGTCAGTGCATTCAAATCCAGAAGGTTGTAAGTGTAAAGTTGTCAGTGTATTCAGATCCAGAAGGTTGTAAGTGTAAAGTTGTCACTGTATTCAGATCCAGAAAGTTGTAAGTGCAAAGTTGTCAGTGTATTCAAAGTCAGAAAGTTGTAGGTGTAAAGTTGTCAGTGCATTCAAAGCCAGAAGGTTGTCAGTGTAAAGTTTTCAGTGCATTCAAATCCAGAAGGTTGTAAGTGTAAAGTTGTCAGTGCATTCAGATCCAGAAGGTTGTAAGTGTAAAGTTGTAAGTTCATTAAAATCCAGAAGGTTGTAAGTGTAAAGTTGTCAGTGTATTCAGATCCAGAAGGTTGTAAGTGTAAAGTTGTCAGTGCATTCAGTGCCAGAAGGTTGTGGGTGTAAAGTTGTCAGTGCATTCAGTGCCAGAAAGTTGTAAGTGTAAAATTGTAAGTGTAAAGTTGTAAGTGTGAAGTTTTCAGTGCATTCAGAGCCTGAAAGTTGAAAGAGATATATAACTGATCTTAGTTTTTATCATAGAAAATGTTGAAAATTCCATTTATAGATGCTTTTTATTCTTTTTATAAATTTCCAATCAAGATGTTTGCATATCTGATAAAAAAGCAATAAGTGTTTAATTTTATGACAAAAAATGTATTCATAACATTTGGGCACACTAATTTTATTTTACTTATATGCCAGGCTTGGCCATTAGTAATGTATGTTCATATTTATATGCTAGGCTTGGCCATTAGTAATGTATGTTCATACTTATATGCCAGGTTTGGCCATTAGTAATGCATGTTCATACTTATATGCCAGGCTTGGCCATTAGTAATGCATGTTCATACTTATATGCCAGGCTTGGCCATTAATAATGCATGTTCATACTTATATGCCAGGCTTGGCCATTAGTAATGCATGTTCATACTTATATGCCAGGCTTGGCCATTAGTAATGCATGTTCATACTTATATGCCAGGCTTGGCCATTAATAATGTATGTTCATACTTATATGCCAGGCTTGGCCATTAGTAATGTATGTTCATACTTATATGCCAGGCTTGGCCATTAGTAATGCATGTTCATACTTATATGCCAGGCTTGGCCATTAATAATGCATGTTCATACTTATATGCCAGGCTTGGCCATTAGTAATGCATGTTCATACTTATATGCCAGGCTTGGCCATTAGTAATGCATGTTCATACTTATATGCCAGGCTTGGCCATTAATAATGTATGTTCATACTTATATGCCAGGCTTGGCCATTAGTAATGTATGTTCATACTTATATGCCAGGCTTGGCCATTAATAATGTATGTTCATACTTATATGCCAGACTTGGCCATTAATAATGTATGTTCATACTTATATGCCAGACTTGGCCATTAGTAATGTATGTTCATACTTATATGCCAGGCTTGGCCATTAATAATGTATGTTCATACTTATAGTCCAGGCTTGGCCATTAGTAATGTATGTTCATACTCTAAAGCAACAATAACATTTTAATCATTCATTTGTATGACAATTCTAAGAAAAAAACAATAGCGAACAATGTAAAATAATAAAGAAATCACTACACTGTTCTTCACTTAGGACATTTTGGCAGAAACCAAAACTAGTTACCTGGTTAGGATGTCTCAGGTGTGCCTAATACCTCCATCACTAACCCCTTAATATTTACCAAAAAAATACAAGCAAAAAATAAAATGAATTTACTCTGATTTATAGGGTATGAAATTGTGTAGATTTTAAAAGCAGCTGCTGACCATGAATTTAAAGACCCAACAACCAATGATCCTTAAGTGACAACAAATCATCACCTTTGAACTTAGTTTGCAAGAATCATTATTTCCTTATTAGACCTACCATGACTGTGACCTCTGACCTTTATACCCAAGAATCTATTGGTTTTTTTTATTTCCCTTAGTAAAAGTCATCCACAAAGTAGGGTCAAGGAACTTACTCTTGAACAAAAAAGTATTCTGCAAAACCTATTTTTCTTTTGAGCCACAATGACCTTGACCATTCACCTTTTGACCACAAAATCAATAGGTCTCCTCCATACCTTAAGTGCAAGCCCTCTACAAACTTTAGTCAAGGTATATGGTCTTGAAATAGAATTATTATGCAAAAAACATTTTTCTTCTTTCATTCATAGTGGCCTTGACATTTGACCTTTGACACCAAATCAATAGGCTTATTTCATACCCAACACATGATTCATCCACTAATTTTGGTGAAGGTACGTGGTTGATAACAGAAATCATTTTTTTCTTTCAGTCACTGTGACTTTGACCTTTGACCTATTGACCCCAAAATCAATAAAGTTCTTTCTACCCCAAGTGCAAGCAATCCACAAAGTTTTGTAACTGAATATGGCGGAAAATTAATTATTATGCAGAAATAAAATTGGTAACAGACAGATAGATGCATGGACAAACACGATCATTAACATTATACACTCTGCCTTATGGTGAGCATATAAAAAAAGTTGTCAACTTTTGATATCTTTAAATGATAAAATGATTCTTATAGGTAAACACATTTTTTCAGTGATGGCAATGCATTAATTTGTAGTACTATTTATATATATAAAGACCTATCATAAGGCAAACAAAAAGCTCTGTGAACCAGTCCAATGTGAAGCAGAGGTAAAATATCAGTTCTCCTATTCTAGCACTAGCTATCACCAAAATCTCCAAAGTCGAGCAACAATTTCAGATAAGGTTTAATTTTAATTAAAACCACAAATCTGACAATTAAAATTATTGAGGACTGTCCTTTTGTTATCTGCTTTTTACCACTAATGTAACATTATTTTTCAAGTTGTAGAAAAGAATGGGTTTTTTTTCTCGCAAAAATAAGTTGCAAAAATACATAATTTAGCATAAATCAAATTTCAATTAGTTGTAAAGTAAACTTTCAGAGAAAGAAGGAAATTATTAAAGAAAACATTAGTAGAGAAAGGGTAAAGACTAAAGCTAAATGCAAACAAGTTCTGGAACTCAAAATTCCATACAGCAACCCTTATCTGGTACACTGAATAATGGAATATTCTAAGGGAAAATTTGGCTACTACTTCTGAAATTCCTCCACTAATTTTACGTTTTCTGGTTCGTACAACTTATATTTACTGATCCAAAAGTATACAATTGTTTAATTATATTATTTAGTATAAAAAGTTGCAATTTAACTTGGTTAGAGTAACTAACATGCCTTTCCAGCTGCATGAAGCTATGAATCAAATATGACTTGCAAGTCACTTATGTTATATGAGTGTAATATATGTTGATTTATTACACATTAAATAGTGCTGGGGTCATCAAATAAAAAAATATTGAATGAAAAAAACTTAAGTGTGTTTTGCTTTGATGATACTTGGGTATATATCCTAGTCAGTTGTACATGCTGACTATGGCGTTATCAGTTGACTTGACCTTGACCTAAGGTATGCTATCTGGTCACATATTTAACACACAAGGATGATGTAACAACACATATTACATCTTCTCTAGCCAAGAGTCACTGATTCACTTCATTACATATTAAGTCTAGGCATACATAGCTAGTCAATGAGAGAGATAGTTATACATGTTGGGTGTTCAATATAATGACTTCCATTCTGTCCACCTCCCTTGAATTGAAAGAAAAACCTGTATGTGAATGGTTTAAATTGGAGAAACTGTCATGTGACATGTGTCATCTATGGTGGGCATGGTAATTATTTTCAATTATCTTCTTTGGTGAACAGAATGAGCTGCATCTAGATATAAAGAGATAGTGGAGTGTCAGATACTCTTCTGGCTAGCTACATATGCCAAAGAACAATGTGAAGTGATAGATATTGTTCTGGCAAGCTACATACCTCAAAATCTCAAAGGACATTGTGGAGTGGTAGATATTGTTCTGGCAAGCTACATATCTCAAAAGACAATGTGGAATGGTAGATATTGTTCTGGCAACCTATATATCTCAAAGGACAATGTGGGGCAGTAGATATTGTTCTGGCAAGCTACATATCTCAAAATCTCAAAAGACAATGTGGAGTGGTAGATATTGTTCTGGCAAGCTACATATCTCAAAATCTCAAAGGACAATGTGGAGTGGTAGATATTGTTCTGGCAAGCTACATATCTCAAAATCTCAAAGGACATTGTGGAGTGGTAGATATTGTTCTGGCAAGCTACATATCTCAAAAGACAATGTGGAATGGTAGATATTGTTCTGGCAAGCTACATACCTCAAAATCTCAAAGGACATTGTGGAGTGGTAGATATTGTTCTGGCAAGCTACATATCTCAAAAGACAATGTGGAATGGTAGATATTGTTCTGGCAACCTATATATCTCAAAGGACAATGTGGGGCAGTAGATATTGTTCTGGCAAGCTACATATCTCAAAATCTCAAAGGACATTGTGGAGTGGTAGATATTGTTCTGGCAAGCTACATATCTCAAAAGACAATGTGGAATGGTAGATATTGTTCTGGCAACCTATATATCTCAAAGGACAATGTGGGGCAGTAGATATTGTTCTGGCAAGCTACATACCTCAAAATCTCAAAGGACATTGTGGAGTGGTAGATATTGTTCTGGCAAGCTACATATCTCAAAATCTCAAAGGACATTGTGGAGTGGTAGATATTGTTCTGGCAAGCTACATATCTCAAAAGACAATGTGGAATGGTAGATATTGTTCTGGCAACCTATATATCTCAAAGGACAATGTGGGGCAGTAGATATTGTTCTGGCAAGCTACATATCTCAAAATCTCAAAAGACAATGTGGAGTGGTAGATATTGTTCTGGCAAGCTACATATCTCAAAATCTCAAAGGACAATGTGGAGTGGTAGATATTGTTCTGGCAAGCTACATATCTCAAAATCTCAAAGGACATTGTGGAGTGGTAGATATTGTTCTGGCAAGCTACATATCTCAAAAGACAATGTGGAATGGTAGATATTGTTCTGGCAAGCTACATACCTCAAAATCTCAAAGGACATTGTGGAGTGGTAGATATTGTTCTGGCAAGCTACATATCTCAAAAGACAATGTGGAATGGTAGATATTGTTCTGGCAACCTATATATCTCAAAGGACAATGTGGGGCAGTAGATATTGTTCTGGCAAGCTACATATCTCAAAATCTCAAAAGACAATGTGGAATGGTAGATATTGTTCTGGCAAGCTACATATCTCAAAATCTCAAAGGACAATGTGGTGTGGTAGATATTGTTCTGGCAAGCTATATATCTCAAAATCTCAAAGGACAATGTGGAGTGGTAGATATTGTTCTGGCAAGCTACATATCTCAACATTTCAAAGGACACTGTGGAGTGGTAGATATTGTTCAGGCAAGCTAGATATGCCAAAGGTCAAAGTGGAATGAAGTGGATCAATGACCATTGGCTAGTAAAGATGCAAAATTCAGTATTATAATTACATTCTTTGAGACTTTGAATTCCCTTTAAGTCATGGGGTAACCAGTTTTATTTTAGATACTTTGATGGCATTATACGATGGCAGATCTGGGTCTATGCTGTTTGCTGATGGATCTGGCTTAAACATGTGCATATATGGTACTCAATTTTAAATGTCTTTGCTGTAAATACCATCTCAGAGGAATATCTACAAATTTAAGTCATGACAAAAAATATAATTTTCTGCAAAAATGTATACTGATGTAAATAAATGAATTCATAGTAAAATAATGGAATAACATCATCAGATTCAACATAAGTATACCATATATACTCGTTTTTAAGTCAGATCCAACTGCAAACTGCACAGACCCATATCTGCCATCACATAATGTACCAGCCGATCTGGGTCAAGGCAGTTTGTTTGGAATAATCAACGGAACAAACAACTTAGACACTGATCTGCATGAGTATTAAGCAATGGCACATCAGGGTTTATGTTGTTTGCATTTGGACATGACTTCTAAATGAGTATATATGGTATCCCTTCTGATAAGCAGTGATGAAAGAAAACAGAAGCCTAACCATAACACAGAATATACAGCAAAAGTAGTTGTACTTATTGTATTACTCTTAAATAGATCCAAGCTACAGGTACAAATCACTATTTTACACAATCATAAATGACCGCATGTCATAATTCTGATTTCCCGGGAAATTCCTGGGTTTTAATCATGATTCCCAACATGATTGTTTTTCGATAAATTCTGTGACTTTTTAACATTCAAATTTTTTTTATTTAAAAAAAAAAATTAAACTGTCTCACCTAATAATGCTTTTAGAAAGCCAGTGTCCTATGCCTGATCATGTCATAAGTCTCAAAACAAACTAAAAAGCCATTAATTATTTCTTATTATCAAAAGTCAATGCTTGTAAACCTCCTTTGATTGATGATGATACAATAATGCATAGATAATCCAATTATGACAAGTAATGCCTCCACTGTAATGCTGACCTTAATTACTACACTGCTTCGCTTAAGGAAGATTGTTTAATTTATTTTAGTAGCTCAGGCAAATTAACATTCTAGATTGTAGTTACCTCATTTATGCACTATATTTATGACATAAGATTGCGGTTTAGTTATTTGGTAAAAAGCTCATTAGAGCTTATCTTGAACTGTTGTTTTAATTCATGCCAACTTTAAATTTCATGGCAGCCATTTTCCTTTTTTTTTTGCTGTGGATTAACTCCTATTACAAGTATGTACATGTTGGGTTAACTCCCCTGAAGAGTACATTTTATATTGTGAGATTTTTATTGGACACCTTTTCAATTGTGAAACAATTGTTTTTCAAAAGTTACATAAAACAAGGTCATACAAAAGTGAAATATACACATGATAACAATACATAAAAAACATAATGTATATAAAATAAGGAGACCATTACTACAACTTTGAGGGCAAGTATGTAAACCAAAATATGAAATTAAAGCAACATGAAACACTAAGATATTGCATATGTAAAATATACATATCTTAGAAGATACAAACACACAGACAAGAACAATTAAAAATATGATACACCATTTATCACAGGACATAAACATTCACACGCCATTTATCACAGGATATAAACATTCATACACCATTGATCACAGGACATAAACATTCATACACCATTTATCACAGGATATAAACATTCATACACCATTTATCACAGGGCATAAACATTCATACACCATTTATCACAGGACATAAACATTCATACACCATTTATCACAGGACATAAACAGTCATACACCATTTATCACAGGACATAAACAGTCATACACCATTTATCACAGGACATAAACATTCATACACCTTTTATCACAGGATATAAACATTCATACACCATTTATCACAGGACATAAACATTCATACACCATTTATCACAGGATATAAACATTCATACACCATTTATCACAGAACATAAGCATTCTTTAACAAAAATCTCTTAGTGATCTTAGATCCTCAACACATTTTTTCTTAGAAAGTTGGTAGCAGATTGTACATCTAATGGGAGATCATTCCATGTCCAGGATGCCAAACACTTAAAAGAATTGTTGTGGTCTCTACTAATATACACATCCAATTCTGAAAGAGATCTACCATGTATACCCTCGTATAAGACGATACCAACTGCAAAATTCATAGACCCAGATCTGCCGTCGCATAATGCGCCAGCAGATCTGGTTCAATGCAGTTTGTAAGGACTAATCAGTAGAACAAACAACATAGACCCTAATCTGCCGGCACATTATGCGACAGCAGATCATGGTCTATGTTGTTTGCATTTGGACCCAGTTTATACACGAGTATATACAGTAGTATAGTGGGAAATGACTTTAATGTGTATTGGGAGCCAAACCATGCACAAGCTTCCATAGTAAGCAGCTTATATTTTAGATAATCTGTTCTATAATATGTAAAAAATTGAGCTGGCTGAGTATATAAACCATGTGAGTGTGGTAATGACTGTTTAAAATCATGTGCATGCTCTGACTTTGTATTTTTTTCAAATCTATCAATAAAAGTCTTTGGCAGACTACATAAATATTAGAACAACTTATACAGAGAAGAACAAGAGGATTATACAAAATTTATTGCATGGATTGGAATGAAAGAAGAAAAATATCAGAATCCCAGTATATCTTTTTAATTTGCCAATTGGTTTCTGTCATTATTTGTTTAAAGTTAAGTTCTTGTCTAAAGTAATACCAAGGTATAGTATGGGCCCATTCTATTCTGAATCGAACACTACCTTCGGTCTTCGAAACTATTTACCTGGGTCAGTTACTATCTATATGAGGATTATTTAATCCCTTTATACCATACAAAATTTCAAATCAAGCCTTGTTCCGTCCGCGCAAACTTTTTTAATTTGAAAAAAATAAAGTTGTTAATGGCGAGTGCAATGTTGAAGAAATGCTATTTATAGTACAAGCACAGCCTAATACACGTTGTAAGGTGCATGGTTGCGATGCGCATCCTCGGGCAGGTAAAACTAAAAGTTGGTACATTTATAATGTATAAAACGTCCACAAGGCTACAAAACTACAGTGAAAACATTATCTGACTCAGAAAAATGTAATGTAAGTAGAATATAGACTTTATCGTTTCTTTGTTAATTATATGCCACACATTCCAAAATAATGCAGTCTGAATAAAAATGGCATTATAATATTTTTGTAAAAATCATGATTAAGTACATTTAAAATTGCAAGCAATTTAGACATTATTATTATTATACAAGACAAAAAAAACCCAAACAAAAACATATACACATACATGCAGAATAAGCAATAATTAAAATAATAATTAAAATATTCAGATGACAATAATTTTTTACCAGATCAAAAATGAATACAAATAAAAATAGAAATAATATTGTATAATAATGCTGATATTTTTTATCACAATTTTAAAATTAAGAAATTGAATCAGATTGTAAAATAAATAATCTTAATAATAATGATTTATATGTTTATCAGACATTTACACTTATATTTAGAAATTATTTGTATTTTCAACAACATCATAATAATAATAATAACTATAATGTCTACATTACATGCTCTTTTTAAATGTTAATCAAATTGCTGGCATGCTATATGCCATGTAAATATGAATTAAATATATTTAGATGGTGAAGACACTTATGTTCATACTGCATTTTTGTGGAATGTTTAACATATGATATAAAAATGATACAAATCTATAATCTAATTATCTGACATATTTATGATTTAGAGAATGACATATAATTTAGAGAATTTTGTTAATGTTGTTTTGTATCCATTTATTATAGTCATAGTCATTAAAGTAGTAGGTATCTTGCATGGTTATACATTATAGATCCACATCGCAACCATGCACCTTACAATAAAAGTATTAACGATTTGATTTTACATTTCTATCTATATTTGCATTCGTCAATGATTTGATAAAAAAGTGTAAAAATTATTGTCATCTGAATATTTTAATTATTACTTTAAATGTAGTCTAAGCACTAACATTTTAAATGCTACTTAATTATGAACGTTACAAAAATATTATAAAGCCATTTTTATTCAGACTGCATTATTTTGAAATGTGTGGCATATAATTAAGAACAAAATGATAAAGTCTATATTCTACTTACATTACATTTTTATGAACCAGATAATGTTTTTCACTGTATTTTCGTAGCCTTTATTTTATTTTACTGATTATAGCGGAAGGTATTGTGGATGTTTTATACAGTATAAATGTGCCGACTTTTAGTTTTACCTGCGCGAGGATCCGCATCACATCCACGCACCTTACAATGTGTATTAGGGCTTTATTTTATTTTACTGATTATAGCTTAAGGTATTGTGGATGTTTTATACAGTATAAATGTGCCGACTTTTAGTTTTACCTGTGCGAGGATCCACATCACATCCACGCACCTTACAACGTGTATTAGGCTGTGCTTGTACTATAAATAGCATTTCTTCAACATTGCACTTGCTGTTAACAACTTTATTTTACCAAATTAAAAAAGTTTGCACAGACGGAACAAGGTTTGGTTTGAAATTTTGTATGGTATAAAGGGATTAAATAATCCTCAGCTAGATAGTAACTGACCCAGGTAAATACTTTCGAAGACCGGAGGTGGTGTATGATTCACAATAGAACGGGCCCATACTATTGTCAGAGGTATTGTCTACAGCAATACCTAAGGTAGCCACAGTTCTTGTTTAAAGTAATACCTAGGCGGTCACAGTTCTTGTCTAAAGTAATACCTAGGTAGTAACAGTTCTTGTCTTTAGCAATACCTAGGTAGTCACAGTTCATGTCCAAAGTAATACCTAGGCAGTCACAGTTCTTGTCCAAAGTAATACCTACGCAGTCACAGTTCTTGTCTAAAGCAATACAGAGGTGGTCACAGTTCTTGTCCAAAGCAATACCTAGGTAGTCACAGTTCTTGTCTAAAGTAATACCTAGGTAGTAACAGTTCTTGTCTATAGCAATACCTAGGTAGTCACAGCTCTTGTTTAAAGCAATACCTAGGTAGTCACAGTTCTTGTCTATAGCAATACCTAGGCAGTCACAGTTCTTGTCCAAAATAATACCTACATAGTCACAGTTCTTGTCTAAAGCAATACCTATGTGGTCACAGTTCTTGTCTAAAGTAATACCTAGGTAGTAACAGTTCTTGTTTAAAGTAATACCTAGGTAGTCACAGTTCTTGTCTAAAGTAATACCTAGGTAGTCACAGTTCTTGTCCAAAGTAATACCTACGTAGTCACAGTTCTTGTCTAAAGCAATACCTAGGTAGTCACAGTGCTTGTCTAAAGTAATACCTAGGTAATCACAGTTCTTGTTTAAAGCAATACCTAGGTAGTCACAGTTCTTGTCTATAGCAATACCTAGGCAGTCACAGTTCTTGTCCAAAATAATACCTACATAGTCACAGTTCTTGTGTATAGCAATACCTAGGCAGTCACAGTTCTTGTCTAAAGTAATACCTAGGTAGTAACAGTTCTTGTCTTTAGCAATACCTAGGTAGTAACAGTTCTTGTCTATAGCAATACCTAGGCAGTCACAGTTCTTGTCCAAAATAATACCTACATAGTCACAGTTCTTGTCTAAAGCAATACCTAGGTGGTCACAGTTCTTGTCCAAAGCAATACCTAGGTAGTCACAGTTCTTGTCTATAGCAATACCTAGGCAATCACAGTTCCTGTCCAAAGTAATACTTAGGTAGTCACAGTTCTTGTCTAAAGTAATACCTAGGTAGTAACAGTTCTTGTCTAAAGCAATACCTAGGTAGTCACAGTCCTTGTCTATAGCAATACCTAGGCAGTCACAGTTCTTGTCCAAAGTAATACCTTATGTAGTCACAGTTCTTGTCTAAAGCAATACCTAGGTAGTCACGGTTTTTGTCTATAGCAATACCTAGGCAGTCACAGTTCTTGTCCAAAGTAATACCTACGTAGTCACAGCTCTTGTCTAAAGCAATACCTAGGTAGTAACAGTTCTTGTCTATAGCAATACCTAGGTAGTCACAGTTCTTGTCCAAAGTAATACCTAGGTAGTAACAGTTCTTGTCTATAGCAATACCTAGGCAGTCACAGTTCTTGTCCAAAGTAAAACCTACGTAGTCACAGTTCTTGTCTAAAGTAATACCTAGGTAGTAACAGTTCTTGTCTATAGCAATACCTAGGTAGTCACAGTTCTTGTCTATGGCAATACCTAGGCAGTCACAGTTCTTGTCCAAAATAATACCTACATAGTCACAGTTATTGTCTAAAGCAATACCTATGTGGTCACAGTTCTTGTCCAAAGCAATACCTAGGTAGTCACAGTTCTTGTCTCTTGAAACGGCCTCATTCTAGTGTCAACAAGTTGTACTTCTTTCTTTGTATAACATAGGAGCATAGAGTTGATCTTGCCAATTTGGAGACCTAGTTTATTAGCAATTAACCAATCACATATATTATATGACTGTCAATCCATTATAAATGTGAAATACAGACAAGACTTAACTCTAATCACTCCTAAAAACTATACTAATAAAAACAATGAAATGCAAATAAAAACAATGAACATTAAAACATCACAAAAAGGATATTCAACAAAAACAAATTAGGAAGATCGATATATGCTGATGACAATTACAATTTTTTCATGAAAATTCCATATTTTTTGACAAAGGATTCCAGATTTTATATTTGGGGGTTATCACACATATGCCTTTGTACAGTGACATAAGTAGTAAACCAAAGGTCTTACTGGAACAGATGCTCTTAAATACTGGGAAACAAAAATACCCAGTACCATTGTTATCCCAGTCAAACCTGTCCTAATGGTCACCTTTACTCTGCAGTCACCTGTTCACAACGTCCATTCTAATTTCCCCCTGGCAAATTTCCTATATAAATGTCCTGTATGTAATGGTCACCTGCCTTCTGCAGTCAGCAGCTAGGTGTTTCCTAACCAAACAAGGGTTTCTCCCTGCCTTAAGCAGTCACTGGTGCATATCTATAGCGACCACTCTGTCTATGCAAACTAAATTTTTGCTTCAGGAGGAAGGCATTGTTTAGATAAAGGAATACCACATGAATCAATTTGCAAACATTTCTTATCTTGCTTGTACTCATAACTCCAGTCACACTGACAGTGTAACTCAAAGGTGTCAATATGTCAAATTAGAAAGCAAGGCAGTTTTTATCATTAGGGTAGAGGGTTGAAGCAATTCATTTGCTGGATGGTGGGAAAAGTAGTCATGCTATCACAGCAGAAATATGCCAGTATGACAGGTATAGTTTGAGATCTTCATCTATTTGCCTCTGAATTAAAGTTATCTCTGACGAAAAAGATCGGCTTCGAGAAGATATATGAGTTACATCCCTTTTCATTAGGGTCAGGGGTCATTCAATGTTTAAAACTTGTCTGTAAAGTCAGGCAAAGTTTCAGTTGATGGGTCACAAAGAATAACCATATATGGCTTCTTCGGATTTCTTATTCATCACAGGCTTCTCACATAAGACAACTGTCTTTTAATCTCAGCGAGTTGAGCAACTGGCTTATCCAGATATTAGTTTTAAAGCATGAACAGCTATTTCCAAGTGAAATTTATACAAGTTGGCCAACAAAAGAGTCAGTCCTCTGTTTTACAGTCATATGTAAGCTGTGAGTCAGTAGTGAAATTATTGTATTGTCATGGTGCACAAAACAGGCTAAGATCAGTGATTATTTTAAGTCAGTGATGATTTAATTTATAGGATGGATTAAAGTGTGCAGAATACAGTAATCTTGTGTGGAACATAAATTTGGGAGAGAACAACATATATGCATATTTTATGACTTTGTTGAATAGTGCACATAACACAATATTGATAACATAATGTTAATAATAATAATAATAACAATAATGATATTCGGTGCATGGTATTTATTCAAAAACAGATTTTAAAAGGTGAATCTCTATACAGAGGTCACCTGTGTACACAGTTTGCCTTTTCCCATGGGTGGCCGCTGTTGACAGGTTTGACTGTAATATCATATATAAATTAGAAATTATATTGTCTTATAAATTGTGTCACCTTCTAACCATGAAGATCAATGTTATATACATGTCACTTCATTACATTTTAATAAAATCAATTAAATTCCCAAACAAATGAGATAATACCATGATATCTCCCATGTTGTTGACAGCTTATCAAATTATCATAATGATAATGCAACTGTTGAAAGGATTAAAAATAACTTTATAACAATACCTTGCAACTCTTTCTGTGCTGCAACAGTTTCTCTGAAAGTAAAAGAATTACTAGCTATGTAGAATATTACACTCTAAAAAAATAAATGATTTCATTTCAGTGTATTGGTCCTGCCATAAGTACAGTCCATGTTTTATGATGGTACATTTGAACACATACAAAGTATCAGGACAAGTTCCAGATGTTCTGTATATGTGTGTATTTGAAATGTCAGTACCAGACCACTGCAAGAACACTCATATAAACAAAGCCACATAATCGAATGCACCTTGAATTTGTCTTGGTTGCTAAGCCATTTAATGTATTCTCAAAGGCAGATATGCCAACCTCTTCCAACATGAAATGTCAGCTTTAAAATATAGTTTCCTGAATATAAAAATGGAAATACTTCAAATTTTTATCCAATGTTATATTTTAAGTATTAGACCTTACTGATTCAAAATACTGTTTATATTAAACATGCTGCATGCAGTCATTTTTCACACCATGTGACATGTAAAGTCCATAAAAAAGACTGACATTCATGATATTTGCCCACTGTTAATGCCTTGTGTATTCTGCTTTGACTTTCTGAAGTACACCTTTTTTCACCAAGGTATAATTCTTGTCAGCTGCCTTTCATTTTGACGTCTTTCAAGAACTTTCTCAGGTGAACCAGAGTGACAATCTGGCAAGATTTCTGATAGGTCAACATTTCACTGCATTATTAAAACAAGATTTTTGATAGGTCAATATTTCACTGCATTATTAAAACAAGATATCTGATATGTCAATATTTCACTGCACTATTAAAACAATATTTCTGATAAGTCAATATTTCACTGCATTATTAAAACAAGATTTCTGATAGGTCAATATTTCACTGCATTATTAAAACAAGATTTCTAATAGGTCAATATTTCACTGCATTATTAAAACAAGATTTCTGATAGGTCAATATTTCACTGCATTATTAAAACAAGATTTCTGATTGGTCAATATTTCACTGCATTATTAAAACAAGATTTCTGATAGGTCAATATTTCACTGCATTATTAAAACAAGATTTCTGATAGGTCAATACTTCACTGCATTATTATAACAAGCATTTAGATATGCTTTCACAAAAGAAATCAATCAGATATTACAAGTGTTTCAGCATTCTAGACAAACTGGTGATGAGGATGTGGATCACCTACATAAAGTTTTAATAAAATCGTAATGGCATAATCTGATGATAAAAATATGATTCCAACAAAATCAGACTTCTTGGCATCTCTGCAAAGGCATGATTAATAGTTTGATGATCAAGACTCAGTCTGGTTTTGTACAGTTGCAAGATCTATCAGCAGCTAGATCTGCCATAAACTAGATCTACAAGCAACTAGATCTGCCAGTACATTATCTGTCAGCAGCTAGATCTGCCATTACAAGATCTACCAGCCGCTAGATCTGCCATTACACGATCTACCAGCAGCTAGATCCGCCATAAACTAGATCTACAAGCAACTAGATCTGCCATTACAAGATCTGTCAGCCGCTTGATCTGCCATTACAAAATCTGTCATAAACTAGATCTACAAGCAGCTAGATCTGCCAGTATATGATCTACCAGCAGCTAGATCTGCCATTATAAGATCTATAATCAGCTGGATCTGCCATAAACTAGATCTACAAGCAGCTAGATCTGCCATTACAAGATCTACCAGCAGCTAGATCTGCCATTACAAGATCTGTCAGCAGCTAGATCTGCTATCACAAGATCTGCCATTACAAGATATGCACAGAGTTAAGTCCTAAAATGTAAGATGTTGACTCTGATAGTTATGAGGATGGGGGGGGGGGGGGGGTATAACTATCATCAGGGTTGAAGTCTTAGATTGTAGGGTAGATGAAGATCTGGGAGTACATTATTGGCTGGTAGATTTGCACATGTTCACAGTTAGATGCACCCTGTAAATGTGTAAATAACTAAAAGTATTTCTTTTTCTACAGACAATTCAGAGTTGCCACTAGGTAAGAATAAGTGGGTACCCCTCCCCTTAGTCTACAGTACCCTCCCCTCTGTCTATAGTACCCCCCACCCGGTCTATAGTACCCCCCACCCGGTCTATAGTAACCTCCACCCGGTCTATAGTAACCTCCACTCTGTCTACACTACCATCCACTTTGTCTATAGTACTCTCCACTCGTCTATAGTAATCTCCCTTCTGTCTACAGTACCCTCCACTCTGTCTTTATCAGTCTATATTACCTTCCCCCTCCCCCAGTCTATCTTACCCTCCCCTCTGTCTATAGTACCCACCATTCTGTCTATCTTACCCTCCCCTCTGTCTATAGTACCCACCATTCTGTCTATCTTACCCTCCCCTCTGTCTATAGTACCCACCATTCTGTCTATAGTACCCTCAACTCTCTCTCTATAGTATCCTCCACTCAATCCTCTAAGCTTTTTAAATAATCACCCACAACTCTTTATCCATATCTCCAGGCCATGTATTCATGAAACTCCTCAACTTGAGTGCACACTCATACTTAGTATGACTTAGTAACTATGCATTTTCTAAATACTCATGGATAGTAATTTTCACACTGAATTCAAATATGGACTCAACATGTCTAAAATTAAAGAAACTATAAGTTTGTAGTTTTCTATTCATGACAGAAGTAAAAAAAAATTGAATAATCTGCAAAGTCAGTCTTCTTGTTGTTTGGAAACTTAGTTTCTTCCAAGAACTGGAATCATTATTTGAATAAAATTAGTGACACAAAGGTGTTACTGCTGCTGCTGCTGATGATAATTATGCTGATAATGATAATTATGATGATAATGATAATTATGATGATAACAATGATTATACCTCAACTTTGGATATCTCTCCTCTACTGTATCCAGTGAAGATAACATCTGCCTGTGTGACTCTTCCAGCATGCTGACATCTTTCTTCATCTGTATGTACTGAAAATATTGAAAATCTGCATGGAAGATGGTACATCTCAGTATTAATATAAATCTAATTTATCTGAACGATCCTTGGATCGAAACCAAAAGTATTTGTCAGAGGTGTCTCAGAAGAGAATTAAATTGCATGGTATAACTGGGACCTAAACACAGGATCTCTCTAAGGCTTGATGAGTGCTCTACCACCTTAACAATATAACTCAGTATCCTTATGTGGTTCCTGTGACATGTTCCCTATTGCTCTCTGAGATTCATCCCCATGTCTCATTACAACAAGGGTACCATAAATGGTACATCATAAACCTACCATGTGGTAATAAGAGTACTGTAAATGATACATTATAAGCCCACCATGTGGTAATAAGAGTACCATATATGGTACATTATAAGTCCACCATCTGGTAATAAGAGTACTGTAAATGATACATTATAAGCCCACCATGTGGTAATAAGAGTGCCATATATGGTACATTATAAGTCCACCATGTGGTAACTCCTTACAACAAGAGTACTGTAAATGATACATTATAAGCCCACCATGTGGTAATAAGAGTACCATATATGGTACATTATAAGTCCACCATCTGGTAATAAGAGTACTGTAAATGATACATTATAAGCCCACCATGTGGTAATAAGAGTGCCATAAATGGTACATTATAAGCCCAGGATGTGGTAACTCCTTACAACAAGAGTACTGTAAATGGTACATTATAAGTCCACCATGTGGTTATATGAGTACTGTAAATGGTACATTATAAACCCACCATGTGGTAACTACTTAAAATGAGTACTGTAAATGGTATATTATAAGCCCACCATGTGGTAACTCCTTCAAATGAGAGTACCATAAATGGTACATTATAAGCCCACCATTTGATAACTCCTTCAAATGAGAACACTGTAAATGGTACATTATAAGCCCACCATGTGATAACTAGTACTATTATCCTTTATCGTTATTTTATGTAAAATCTGATTTTCATTGGTTAGATACTTGACCTTTTCAATCCAAAGTCAATTTTCATCTTCCCTGTCTTATATGCATGCCATCGACACAACTGGGTCAAGTCTGAAGACACAGAACTCAAGTTATTTTGTAAAAACCACTTTTCTTCTATCAGTTTATGTGAACCTTGCCTTTCACCTATTGACTCCAAAATCAATCAATGCATTTCTTCTCTTAAATCCAAACCATCGACAAAGTTTGGTTATGATTTTTAGCATAAGACTTGAGTTATTTTATTTTTTAAAAATTCCTTCTTGAAGTCCCTTCACCTTTGACCATTTAATCCCAGAATCAATAGGTGTCTTCCTGTTTTAAATGGAAGCCATCAACAACAGTCAAGGCATGTAGCACAGAAATTAGTTTATAATTTTTTTTCCATCTTTCAGTACCAGTGACCTTGACCTTTAACCTTTTGAGCCCCCAAAAAAATATGTCTTCCTCATCTCAAACGCAAGCCATCTACAAAGTTAGGTCAAAGAAGCTGATAAAGAACTCAATATATCATGCAGAAACCATTTTCTTCTTAGAATCATTGTGATCCCAACCTTTGATCTTTTGACAAATTCAATATGTGTCTTTCTTACCTCAAATGACGGCCAGTTACAAGGTTTGGTCAAGGTATATGAAATACAAGTCAAGTTATTGTGTTGAAACAGTGTTCATTCTTTTAGTCTCTGTGACCTTGACCTTTGACCATATGAGCTCAAAATCAATAGGTTACTTACTCGTCCCTAATGCAAGATACTTACAACACATGGTAATGACAGATGGTGGACAACTCGAGTTATTGTGCAAAAATGAAATTGGGAAGAGGCAGATGAATGGACATGATAACATGATATGCACTGCCTTATGGTGGGCATATAAAAAAATAATCTAAAAATAATCTTGCAGCCAGACATATGAAGATTGAACATCAAAATGTAGGGGTGGGGTGGGGGGTAAAACTAATTTGAATGATGTAATACTTACTTATTGCTATTGCATAGCTGGTACTTTTCCAGGAGGAAAATACCCTGACCGTATGACAAAAATTCAGCCTGTCATGAGGATGAACCAGAAGATTCGAGAACACTGGATTGCCCCTGTGGGACACCCTACACATATTGCCCATGCATTCTGCTGATTTCATTCTTTTCGAGGGAGCAGCCTAACATGGTGGGACATCAGTGTGAGACGGGAGGAAGGAATCTGGCAATTGCAACAGGTAAGTATTACATCATTAGTTTTAACCCCCCCCCCCAAAAAAAAAAAAAAAAAATGTAATATCAGTAATACCATACCACTTGCTATTGCACAGCTGAATTAGTCACTTTGGTGGAAAGTTGATGATCCCACAACTGGGGTATAAGAAATAAACACAAGAAATACTCACCCTCATTGAAGAGCAGGAGACTATTGGGATGGAATCCGCAAGGGCCACTTTCTGAGCGACAATCATTGGGCCCAGTGAGAAAATGCCTTCACATTTGTGGGCTAACAAGTGAAGGTAAAAGGAGAAGAAAACAGTGTGAGCATGCCAAAATGCAGCTTTCATCACATCCTTCAAAGATGAATCAGTTAGATAGGGCCATGAGGCAGTAATGGCTCGAACCTCATGGACTTTAATTCTGACGAAAGACAAGTCCCTATTGGTAAGGGACTGGTAAGCTCTCTTGATATTTAATGCAATCCACCTAGAAATGGTGGAAACTGAAATATCAGTTGAACCTTTTATGGCGAGGAAAAGACGCTTCCTATCCTTCCTACTCCCTTTAGAGGCTGCCAAGTAAAAACATAGAGCCCTAACTGTACATAAAATTCTATCTTAATCATCCACAGTACAGATTTGGCTAAGACTGGGGATCTCAACTGGGGAGTGGAGCAACTGATGGAAGCTAGTATTTTGCTAAAAAAAACTGGTTGTCAAAGGAGAGAAACTGACTCATAATTCCCATTGAACCTGATGCAGTACTGCTCTATGGATAGGCATGAAGCTCGCTCCTTTGTTTCGCAGATGCTAAGGCAAGCAAGAAAAGCGTCTTGAGGGTAAGGTTCTCGAAGGAAGCTTCACCCAAAGGTTGATAGGGGGTTTTATTAAGAGACCACAAGACACAAGAAAGATTCCATTTGGGCATTAGAGAGTGAGACACTGGTCTCTGCAGTTCAAAATACCTGATCAGGTCTGCTAAGTGAGAATCTGTCCCAATCCCCGGGACTTTTGAAAATTTGAGAGTGCTAGAAAATGATGATCTATAGCCCTTAATAGTAGAAACTGAGCATTGTTTCTCTTTGAAAATGAAGAGAATAAAATCAGCCACTGCACTGATAGAGGGACAGCTAGGATTGACATGTTTTCTACTACACCAATCACAAAAGATTCTCCATTTGGCATCATTCACCTTAGACATCGATCTTCTCCTGAACTGAATGATGCACTTGGTAACTTTGATCAAAAACTTTTCTTTGCGGAGAGATCGTTTGAGACAAGCCAACCATGAAGGTGGAAAATCTGTCAGCTCTTGTGTAGAAGAGAGCCCCTGTGCTGTGGCAGGAGGTATCTCCTCTGCAGTAAGGTCTTAGGATGATCCACCAGCAGATCGAGAACATCACTGAACCACGATTGATGGGGCCACAGAGGGGCAATCAAAATGAGCTGAGCAGTGGAATGCCTGACTTTGTGTGGGACCTGTGGGATCATCCTGAAAGGTGGTAAGGTGTAAGTGAACAGACAATCCCACTTCAGGCTGAAAGCATCCACTGCCCAGGCCATCTGGTCAGGGACTGGGGAAATGTAAAAGGGGAGTTTGTTGTTTAACTTGGTGGTAAACAAGTCCACCAAAGGAATTCCCCAAAGTTGGAAGAGGGAGTCTGCTATGGATTGGTGGGTATTTCTATGGGGACTATCTTCCCTTTCCTTGACAGACTTTCCACCAAAATATTCTTTTTGCCGAGAATGTGGCGAACTCAGAGGGTAATTCATTCTGAAGTTGCCAGCAAAGGAGGTTCCAAACCTCCACACAGAGAGAAGGTGCATGTCCTGGTCTCATGAGGTAGGCTACCACAGATGTGTTGTCGGAGAGAACCATCATGCAGCAATCTCTTATTTGGTGGACACACTCCTGAAGGCCTAAGAACACTGCCCTCATTTACAAATTGTTGATGTGGAGGGAAGATTCTTCCTAGGATTATGAACCCTGAAGAATCAGTCCTTCTGGCTCTAGATGAGCACCCCAGCCTGAATCTGACACGTCTGCAAACAGGTAAGAGTGGGAGGGGGGGAGGGGGTACACAAGGATTCTGGCCAGAAACAGGTCCCAATTTTTGCCTCAGATGATGGTGGAAGTTCTGACCCAGAGAAATCAGAGCATTCAAGGGGTCCTTGTGTGGTTTTCATGCCACTAAAAGGAGAAACTGGAGAGGACACAAGTCCAAGCTGCCTACAGGAACCAGGTCCAATGCAGACTTCAAGGTCCCCAGCAGAAAGAGAAAAAGATGAGCTGATAACGTGGTCTCTACTCTCAGTGCCTCCAACAGGGAGAGGATCTTGTCTATTCTGTCCACAGGGACACAGACTAATCCTCTGTTTGTGAGGAAATTCATCCCCATGTAGACAAAATCTAGAGATGGAGTGAGCTCTGATTTCAATAAGTTTGGCAGAAGACCCAGCCTGGTTACTATGGACCAACAGCGAGACAGATCTAGTCATAGGGATTCTAGTCGGCCATTGCAGATCAACCAATCATCAAAATATTAGAGGATTCAGATACCTAGTGACCTTAAATGGGCTGCAACTACTCACATGACCCTGGTAAAAGCTCTGGGTGCAGAGGCTAGGCTGAATGGCAGAGCTTGAAATTGAAAAGACCTCCCCATCCAAGCAAAACCGGAGGTACTTCCTGTGTGGAGGAAAGATAGCGATGTGAAGGTACGTATCCTGAAGATCGATGGAGACCACCCAATCGTCTTATGGCATTCCTAACAGAGGCTGCGGTATCCATCTTCAATGGTTCCTCCAGCAGAAATCTGTTTAGGGAGAAAAGTTCAATAATTACCGGTAGATGGGACTTTCCCCTTTCTTGGGAACCAGGAAAATTCGGGAGTAGAAGGCTGGAGATTGGTCTTTTAACACCCTCTCTATTGCACCCTTCTGATGAAAGGAGTGAACCTCTTCCTTTAAGTGCACCAGATAAAATAAACTGGTGGAAGAAAATGGGGAACCGAAGCCAGTAGACATCTTTTATGATAGAAAGGACCCAGCCATCGACCATTATGCCAGACCAAGCCTCTTGAAAGAGGTTCAGTCTGGTGCCAACTGGAACCAAAGGAAGAGGTATGCTCAGCAAGTGAGGGAACGAGTCCCTAGGTCTGTCCACTCTTGTCCTTAGGAAAGGGGGAAGGGCCCGCAAACTTCCTCCCTAGGTTGCTTCTAGGGCCTGCCTGCCGGGGGGGGGGGGGGTCTCTGAAATGGGATTGTTGCTGTGAATGGGGCTGCGCAGCTATAAAGAACTTAGCCGATCAACCCTGAGGGTGGTCAGGATAATTTCATTTCTTCGCCGGTTTAGAAGAGCCAGGAACAGATTCAAGTGAATGGTGTTGATAGTCTCTCAAATCCTGAGTAGCCACAGAGGGGATGAGCTCTCAAGAGAGTCTCCACTCCAGGGGGGCAGCCCTCAGAAGGTTCTTACTGTACTCTAGTAAGACCTTGAAAGTGTCTACAACAGCATCCCTGCTGAGGTGGAGAAGCTCCATTGACAAGGCCATGGACAAGGACAAAGTATGCCTAGAAGTTTTTGCCACTGCTTCCAAGAAATGATGGAGAGCAACTGAGATTCCTCTTTCAGCATGCTGAACGAGGCTGCTGAAAAGAGGTCAGCATGTGAGACTATGGTTACTAGTGACCTAGCCTTTTGCTCTAAGGAGTCCAGTGTTTTCACTGGAAGGCGAGCTCAAGTCCCCGTAGAAATACCCACTTGAGCCACTTCAGCATCCAATGTGGGTGGTTTAGTGGACAAGGAAGGGGTATGAACCTTATAGCTAGAAGCAGCTACAAAGGGTTGCAACGTAAAGGGGAGGGGGACAGACAACCCCTTTACATTGTCTAGCAAAGTCTTGGCCCTTGCTAAATCTTTGTTTGAGCTCCTTGATCATAACCAAGTGAGGATGTAACAAGAGATCTGGTCGAGAGTTTGCCCTACAAAGTTACTCCAAACTGGAAAGAATTCAGAGTTCAGCTCTCCTCCTCCTCTGCCTCCTTAACTGACAGGTGAGAGGGGGCAGGGGACCCAAAGGGAGGGGGTACCACATTGGCCTGTTCTGTATCAAACTCATGTGCATTGACGAGGACAGAAAAGATGTCTTCATCCTGCTCTCTCTCCTGGGAGGCAGGACTACATATCCCAAAGTCTCTCTGTTGTTGGAGACTTGGGGGGAGGAGAAACTTGAACCAGTAAATCCTCCTGCAGAGCGAACAGACTGTTATTAGCAGTGGACTTAGTAGATGGGTTAGGGTGACTCTTCACCCACCTAGAGCGTTTGGAGGAAGAAGGACCATCCCTCTCCCCCTTTTTGACACAACCTCATAAGACAATGCAAGTCCATGGCCCACAGCCACAACCTCACTACCATGCAGCCAAGTTCCAGAAGTCCATGGCTGTATGTAGGGAAAGGGCCAATCGCTTCCCTGCAGTGGAAGGTCCCACATCCCATAGGGATTTAGAGAGCAAAAAGGAAGGGGTATGCCGATCTGATCGACTTCACTAATCTGGCATCTGTATGTCGTTTCCCAGTCCCCTGCAGGATGAAACGGCAGTCTGGAGAAAGCAGAGGACTCTGCCCAATCCCTATACTGTAGGGGCTCCAAAAACTGGTGCCTGTTGCCAGCCACTGGTCAAAAACTTGTCAGGCGACTCAGATCTCTACGAAGACCCTTCTCCAGACCTGACAGACTTAGCTCTGAGTTCTCCTCTTACCAGGACTGAGAGGGTGCTGCTCCCCCCTTACCAGAAGCGCAACTCACTTTCAGCCCAACACCAAGCTGTGGGCATGTAGAGGGTGCTGCTCCCCACACACAGCGGGTGTGCGACTCACTCTCTGCCCTTCTGGACGAGAGAGGGTGCTGTTCCTCCCCAATGGGAGGGTGTTACTCGCTCTCTGTCCTAATGGAAAAGAGAGGGTGCTGCTCCTCCCTCTTGGGAGGGCGCGACTTGTTCTCTGCCATCACAGAATGGGGAGGGTGCTGCTCCTTCCAAACAGGTGGGCGCAACTCACTCTCTACCTGTTTATAACCTCCCTTGGGAGGGGGACCACTAACCCAGAGAGACTTGGGTAATCCTTCTCTGGGACCCAAGGGACTGAGAGAACGAGAACTCAAAAAACTCTGAAGAAGACGAGGACACCTTCTTCCTCGCTTTATAGGTGCATCTACTCTCTGCGAGATTCAGACCTCATCCAACCATAGGCTACAGAAGGGACAACCATCTTTCCTCTCACAGCGTGTGCAAGATAATCAAGCAGGGTGTGTGTCCCAGGGGGATTTCCTGGGACCACACTTAAATGTAAAAGAAAGCTGAAAAGAATATTTTTTTATAGAAAAACTTCTATGCAACGAAAAGTATACATAAGGTAAAGTGTGGACTAAGCCTATGCTGATATAATAAGAAGTCACCTTACTTGGGTGTTTTCACAAGATTAAATGCTAAAAAGGAAGCAACGCTAAGCTCAAAGCAAAAAAAATGCAATATAAGCAAATCAACCAGGCTTAAAGAATGTTAGGGATTACTAAATTAGCAAAATACCAAATAGTTACAATTGCTAATAATAATGGAAAAAATTCAAGGATGGCTATCTGAAACTAAAATTGAAAAAGAACCTGTGTTTGATAACCAAGCATGAGCTATGAAAAAGTGGTATGCAACCTCTTTACCATGCATAAAATTAGCACAATTCACGATATAGGCAATGTGAATTAAATGATTAGTAAGGAACAATAAAAAAAAATGGATCAAGGCAAGTCTGTACACTGCAATTATGCAAGGATAGGGAAATTTAAACAAAATACTTACCATTAGCTAGAAAAAGCACAACCAAATTTGAAACTCTAATGCCCTATGAAGGGGTAAAAAAATAAAATGCCAAGCCGTACACCATGTGTATGGAACAAATACTAAAAACTCTCAAGACAGCTTAATTAAACAATGATAAAATTCAATCAGGGTATAATGCTAACATTTAAGAATAATATAGCACACACACAAAATAGTCATTCGTTCTTTGACCCAGAAAGTGGCAGCTAAATCTTATTGACATAAACGATGTTGGACATTACAACATGTCAACTGAGAAAAGAATGAAAGAGGCATTACGCACGGGCAATATGTGTGGGGTGCCCCGTAGGGGTGATTCAATGTTCTTTAATCTTCTGGTTCACACTAATGTGAGGATGAATTTTCATCATACGATCAGGATATTTTCCTCCCAGAAAAGTGCTAGCTATGCAATAGCAATAGATATTGTATTACTGATATTAAAATCGTGACAATTATGACATCTAGATGCTGATGAAAGCCCTTTACTGTTACAATAATGTGTCCTGCACTGCCGATGAAAGCCCTTTACTGTTACAATAATGTGCACTGCTGATGAAAGCCCTTTACTGTTACAATAATGTGTCCTGCACTGCTGATGAAAGCCCTTTACTGTTACAATAATGTGTCCTGCACTGCTTATGAAAGCCCTTTACTGTTACAGTAATGTGTCCTGCACTGCTGATGAAAGCCCTTTACTGTTACAATAATGTGTCCTGCACTGCTGATGATCATACCAGCTATCTTGGTCAATACAGCAGTTACCATCATTAGTTGTATGCAACAAAGCTATTCTTATTGAATGCAAAAATGACAAACTGGTGTTTGTCCCATGTTCTATTACTTGACTGTTAGGAAAAATCACATTTAAGCATTAGAAGAGTAATCATACCATATTTATCCTAAAATAAGCACATTAGGACAGACTGGCAATCTTTTTTTTAAAAGTATGAGTAGACTGATCATTGGTAGAAGTCTGTATAACATCAAATGTTGCCTTATTTTGGTAGAAGTCTGTATAACATCAAATGTTGCCTTATTTTGGTAGAAGTCTGTATAACATCAAATGTTGCCTTATTTTGGTAGAAGTCTGTATAACATCAAATGTTGCCTTATTTTGGTAGAAGTCTGTATAACATAAAATGTTGCCTTATTTTGGTAGAAGTCTGTATAACATCAAATGTTGCCTTATTTTGGTAGAAGTACAACATCAAATGCTGACATATTTTGGTAGAAGTCTGTACAACATCAAAATGCTGCCATATTTTGGTAGAAGTCTGTATAACATCAAATGTTACCAAATTTTGGTAGAAGTCTGTATAACATCAAATGTTGCCAAATTTTGGTAGAAGTCTGTATAACATCAAATGTTGCCATATTTTGCAAACATATAAGATGGGTCAATCATCAATTCAATAATGAAATTACCTTTGACTCAAACTCCTGTATATGGGAACACACTTCTCCTTCCTGCCCCATCATCTGCTCCATTCCTGTAGACTCAATCCCAGATCTACCTGACAAAGAATAAAGTATGTTTTACAAATCTACTCTCAGTTGTGGAAGATTTTCCAAAATATATACAATTATATACAATATGTATATAAATATATACAATTATATACAATATATACAAATATATAAAATTATATACAATATATATACAAATATATATAATTATAACAATTAAAATAAGAAGGTTCTTGATTAACTTCTGGAAGCCTTCGCTTTTTTTATGTTTTTTGCCAAATTTTAGAGTTTGATTTAAGAAGGCCCCCTTCTGATCAGGCTGTTGGCTATAACTGACTTACCAGTAAAGGGTACTAGTAATCCAGTACTGCTGGAGATTAACCCAAGATCTGTAGTACATATATATATTGCTGTAAAGCAAACTTCTGGATATCAGGTTTGAAAATGCTGGAGACTGAATAAAAATGATGGAGAATTCTCCATAAATAAATGTCAACCACCAGTGGTCCTTTTCAGTGAGTATAAATGTAAAGTGTTTACATATTTCCATAAAGAAATCAAAACATTCTGAAACTTCTAGGAAAGGACATAAGTGGCAATGTTTCTGTTATCAAGACCATCCATTTGTAAAATAAAGTGTAAACAAATTATAATTATGTATTTGAAATATTGTCTCATATAACATTATTTGCTACCTTGTATAAAATGCTGGTGATCTTGTCTTCCATGCAAGAGTGCTGGAAATATAACATTATAACATGCATCATAATGTGTAATAGGCCACCATTTACATTTTCTTGTAACCCATGCGCCATAATGCAACTCATACTGGGAATTTTGATCATCTTCCCAATGAGTCACATGCTGACATAAAGACGTCTCAAATAGTCATGGGTCACTTGCTAAAAAGGAGATCTTTTTCAACAGAGATCAAGACTGTCCATATTCTCCCTTCTCCCTTCTCTCGGTTTAGGCTAACTTCAAATAGCCCTTCAAATATATATTTTTGTAAAGTATGATTGATTACACTTTAAACTTTTAAAGAGTTGGCAAAGATAGAGAGCTAAATAAGATCTTCAACTGATATTATTATCATATCTGCATATAGTATTATTTCAAGATAAGGCAAAATTACCCTACAGGACACAACAGCTGTCAGAATTACCATATATATTTGCGTATAAGCTCAGTCCAAATGCAAACAACATAGACCCTGATCTGCCATTGCATAATGCACCAGCAGATCAGGATCTATGTTGTTCATTCTACTGATTAGTCCTTACAAACTGCATAGACCCAGATCTGCCAGTGCATTATGTGAAGGCAGATCTGGGTCTATGCAGTTTGCAGTTGGTTTGTTTGGTGCTTTACGGCACAGCAACACAAGTAGGTTATTTGGTGCCGAGGCAATTGGAGTAAAGTGCCTTGCCCAAGGACACACCCCGGTAGCTGACCCAGGCTGGTCCAATGGTAGGATTCGAACCCACACCCTATCGGTCGTGAGTCAGGCACACTAACCACTGAGCCACCCCGGCTCCGTTTGCAGTTGGTATTGGCTTATACCTGAGTATATATGGTAGCCTAATTTCACCAAAAGCTGTCTGAATTAACCTAATTTCACCAAAAGCTGTCTGAATTAACCTAATTTCACCAAAAGCTGTCTGAATTAACCTAATTTCACCAAAAGCTGTCTGAATTAACCTAATTTCACCAAAAGCTGTCTGAATTAACCTAATTTCACCAAAAGCTGTCTGAATTAACCTAATTTCACCAAAAGCTGTTTGAATTAACCTAATTTCACCAAAAGCTGTCTGAATTAACCTAATTTCACCAAAAGCTGTCTGAATTAACCTAATTTCACCAAAAGCTGTCTGAATTAACCTAATTTCACCAAAAGTTGTCTGAATTAACCTAATTTCACCAAAAGTATCTAAATTCTATATCAGTGGAAACCACAGTCGCTTAATTCAAAAGCTGAAGTATGAAAATTGCACATTAGAGTTACACAGATGCTTCCAGAAGGGGCATTCAATCTCAGAACATATGATATTCAAGTAAGAAAGGCTGTTGTGAACTAGTTGAATCTGTCCATAGTTGACTACCTTGACCCTACATCACACTGAATATCATGAGGAAGAATTGATCACTGATAATAATATCTCAGGATTTTCAGAATGAAAACAATACATTTTTTGTGATGTGAAGAAACACAATTTGTTCATGTATGACACATGTGCCAACCACAAGAAGTATATACCCGGATCTGTAGCTACATAATGTACCATTGTGATGTGAAGAAACACAATTTGTTCATGTATGACACATGTGCCAACCACAAGAAGTATATACCCGGATCTGTAGCTACATAATGTACCATTGTGATGTGAAGAAACACAATTTGTTCATGTATGACACATGTGCCAACCACAAGAAGTATATACCCGGATCTGTAGCTACACAATGTACCAGCAAATAAGGGTTTACACTGTTAGTTCTGAATTGAAACAACCACAAGAATCATATATCCAGATATGTGGTCACAAAATGTGTCAGGGGTACAATAAAATATGGAATGTTTATAAGGAAATCATGTCATATTTATTGTACAAACAAAAAGAACTTCTGTTTTATTTTATTTTTCTTTTGCACCTAAAAACCATATGCCAATAATTAAACTTATCAAAAAAAATATATGTAAATAGTACATGTAGATAGATATTAAGATAAGAAAAAAAGGAAGAGATGTTAAGATAAGAAAAAAAGGAAGGGTTAGAATGCAGATATAATTGCAAGAACAAAGATGGTCATATATATATAGAGATAGATATATTAGATAGATAGATAGATTAGATTAGATTAGATTAGATAGATAGATAGATAGATAGATAGATAGATAGATAGATAGATAGATAGATAGATAGATAGATAGATAGATAGATAGATAGATAGATAGATAGACAAACAGACAGACAGATAGATAGATAGATAGATAGATAGATAGGTAAGAGTTTTGGAAATAGCTAGATTTTTAAGACAGAGAGATATTTAGCCAAAAGACCTTAAACTCTGAAAAATTAAACAATCAAGAACAGAACTGTGTTAACTTATTTTTAATCATGCTTTAATATCATACCATTTTTTTAAATCTACTTTTGCACTTAAAGTTCAACTGACCATGCAGATTTAAGTATTCATCCTGTAAGAAAACAAAATAAAACCGAGTCCCTCACTGAAATATTCCAATATCAATGAATGTACTTTTTGCTTTTTTTCTGGGGAATGTTTCTGCTTCATGTCATCCATTTTTCAATATCTATATCAAAGTCTGTGACTGCATGATCATGAATACTTACATTTGTTATAAGCTAAAGAGTTGCCTGGTTGAGACATTTTCTCAAGTTTGTTTTGATCCTGAAGTCAAATGCTTTAGGGGCTCATGATGGAAACTCTCAAAATGTTTGCCTAGATATACTAGCAGATTCATCTCTTCAACTACATCAACAATAATGAACGCTATACATTTTGTAATGATTTATTTATTCTCACAAATGATAACTTGCACCTAATCACCTTGAAATCATGACATGTATCAAGACAATCCGACTTTTGAAAATGATTTGAGAACACTTATTTTTATCCATTTAATTATCTGCCAAACATTAAGTAGGTATCGGTCTCCTGTAATTATCATGCAAACAATAAATGATAAACACTGCTTGTGGGTGCTAAATTTTCATTACATTGATAATGTTTTGAGCAAAATACAAGTGGCTAAACATTAGAGACGAGTTCCTTTTATTCACAACCACACCTGTCCAAAGAAATCTGACAAGTTCTATTATTAACAATTATCACCTAGTCACCCTGAAATTGGTGACAATGCATCAAAAGAATCTTTGACAAGCCGATGGTTTAGAGTTGGCAAGCTTGGCACATTTCAGAGCTCACAAACTGCCTGTGACTGAAGGTTAAGCATTGAAAGTTGGTGAATCCTGTATGTATACAAGTATTCTGATTAAAATGTAACTGATAAGTTAAAATATAAATATATATTACCTATTTGTCAAAACTTGCCTTAAATAATAAATATTCACATTATCTGAATGCATGAGAAAATATACAACTGACCTTGACATTGACCACAAGATGGAAATTACATAATTTGACAGCATATTGTGTGAAATAGAGAATTGATAGATGAAACAAACTGCAGGCATTTATGTAATGGAAGGCTGCGACAAATATAAATGCTAAATAAAGGTGCTGATATATGTATTTTTGCAAGATCACTGATTATAAAACATGCAAAACATAAAGCATTATGAACTAAGCATGATCTTTATCTCTCTCTCTCTCCCTCTCTCTCTAAAATTTTTGGTCTTGCCCACAGGCAAGCAGCTTGCAAACTTAAGATTGCCTGAGCTGAATTTGAGCTTGTCTCAGGTGTATGGCAAGTGAATTTGTAAAGCTCTAAATAGAAAGGTATGGGCTAATGGTTGAATAGATGAAAGTCATTTTATACACAAGCTAAGTATCACATTACAACCAATGGGCAGCCATGAAGCAACTACATCGTATGTATCAGACTTTGATCTTTTTCCTGATTACAAATGAAACCTATTTCATGCAAAGTACGGTTATGTCCCAATATTTTTTTGCATACAATGTACAATCAGAATGTTATCATGGTTTGAAAAGATAGCATATAGCTATGGCATGATAGGTTCTAGGCCATGTAAAAACTGATACAGCTTACAATACATAATGAAATGTATCCAGCTTACAATACATAATGAAATGTATCTCAATGGTCTTAACAGTTGTATGCATTTTATAATAAATCTGCAATAACAGGAAACATGCTGATTATAAACAAACCGATAGTCCAAGAATTAATTTATGACGATTACCATATATACTCACGTATAAGCCAATAACAACTGCAAACTGCATAGACCCAGATCTGCCGTCGCATAATGTGCCGGCAGATCTGGGTCTATGCAGTTTGTAAGGACTAATCAGTAGATCAAAACAACATACACCATGTTCTGCCAGCACATTATGCAATGGCAGATCAGGGTCTATGTTGATTGCATTTGGACCAAGCTTATATGCGAGTATATACAGTGCTTACATTTTTATCCTATTGTGTCGAGTAGTGACTGAAATGTATAGAGTGAGGTGTTTATGTCTAACATCTATAATTAATCATTTCTGACTTGTTTGTTACATGTACTTAGAATAAATTAATACAACCTGGTTTCCCTAAATTTGAATCATACCATCTCTGTGTTTACAATAATTTTATTAACATAACCAGATTGCAGATTTAAGTCAGTTGACCTATAGTTACTTTGTTCTTCTGGCAACTGAAGATTGGGCTGTGGTTTCTTTATTAGATCAATCTTCCTATCCTGGTCTCTCTGACCTTCTGTAACCTCTGTCCCTGATGATTGGTTGTCATTCTTTCCGTTCTTCTTAGAATTCTCACTGCCCATAATTCCTGGTCATGAAGATATAATGATATAAAAAAATGCACCCCTTAGTGACTGAGCTGAAAAAGATGATGACTAAGATTATGCGACCTGAGTGACATTATTTTCACAATATTCTGGATGGATATAGCATATTTGCAGGCCAGGAATCTATTGACAATTTAACAATTCCATCAATTGTCAATTGAACAATTTAGCTGTCAAGTTTGCCCACAAAACATTTTATATGACACAGTTTACTCTACATATTTATAAGCATGTGGCCGAAAAAAAGAAAAATGTAAAGTCCAATTGTTTTCATGTACAAGTCACGTTCACCTGGCCATTGTAACACTGCATGATCAGCTGTCCAGTGGATTCACACTCACCTGGCCACTGTAAGATTGCATGGTCAACTGTCCAGTTGCAAACATAATGATTGACAGTGACAGCAGTGAAGCCTTAATTTATGGTTCTTTACTTTCTTCCCACTACATTTTAAGTATCCAGAAGTGATTTTTTGTAAGGACAAGCTGAGACATACACATGTCACAAGAATTTTTTTTACCATTTGGGCCCAGAAAGGGAGCAACAGGAAATACAAGACAAAGAAAGAAAAGCAGAAAAAGCATATCCAAACAGTAATAGAGAACACACCTTTGTTACTTTCAGCTTGGATGAGAAACATCTGAAATTCGCAAAGCATTTTGTAATGTAAGTATGAATGCTAGTAAATACAAATTTATACCACCATATATACTGGCGTATAAGCTGATACCAACTGCAAACTGCATAGACCCAGATCTGCCATCGCATAATGCACCGACCCTGCATTGACCCTGATGTGTCGTCAGACCCTGATCTGCTGATGCATTATGTGATGGCAGATCAGGGTCTATGTTGTTTGCATTTGGACCCAGCTTATACACGAGTATATATGGTAATATTATCCATGCTTATTATTTGATATACTGGGGGATGACAATTCATCTAATACATTTTCCTTTAATACATATATAAAATAATACACTTATTATATATATATATATGCATATTTTGAAACAAAATTGGTAACAGCACAATTACAAAAGAGTTTTACAACGTTTGAAGCTCTTTGTTAGGGGTATAAACAACTTACATCCAAAAAAACCAACACTATGCAGAACGGCCAACCTAAACTGTCTGAATAATAGGAATCTACAAACACTATGCAGAACAGCCAAGAGAAACCTAAACTATTATATGTCTGAATAATAGGAATCTACAAACACTATACAGAACAGCCAAGAGAAACCTAAACTATTATATGTCTGAATAATAGGAATCCACAAACAAGAACCAAATAATTAGAAAAAAAATAATAAGTACTTAAAAAACAATCTTAAAATGAGTAAACTGCATGTTTATTTTTTTTGGTCACAGCATAATTTTATTTTAAACAATTCAATGATGGGGTGATCTGTGTGGTTACAATACATGTTTATCATACAGAGAACCAAATCATTTTGACCTCTAGTGATGTAAGTGTTGCACCTTGGTTGAGCTGTCAGGGGGTAATGTATGTACCTCTGTCTCCTTATAAAGATTAAGGTGATTTGTTAAATTTAGGGGAACACTGGCAGTTTGTAATGGGAGAATGTCGCCTGGGCTGGCTGAAGGTGCAACACTGATATAAAGGGTCATGCATTCAAAGGGTCTTAAGCACTGTGTTTTCACTCTACACCTAATATTTTAATAATTTTGACCTATTTCAGGATCAAACTATAAGTATTCCTCAAAACGTGTTAGTGTTGCGTCTCAATTAACACTTAAATAAGAGTCCTTGTTTAGGTAATAACTAGTCACTTTCATTAGTACCAAATCACTAACTCTAATGATGTACATACTGATGGGGATCATGTCAAAAGTATTCCGCAATAGCACACATGACCCTTGAGGAGTCCTGGATAGATTTGAGTAAAGAATTTGTTGCTCAATGAGAATGCACATGTAATTCTGTATGAATTGTTAGGAAGCTTCATTGTTTGGCTTAAAATAACCCACACATTTTCTCTTAATGTCTCTGCATTGTTATAATGCTGCTGATTTCTCACATTTTCAAGTGATGAAAAGAACTGTGCAAAAGATTGAATAAATACTGTATATACTCGCATATAACTCGGGTACAAATGCAAACAACATAGAACCCGATCTGCCGTTCCAGCAGATCAGGGTCTATGTTGTTTGTTCTACTGATTAATTCTTACAAACTGCATATACCCAGATCTGCTGGCGCATTATGCAACAGCAGATCTGGGTCTATGCAGTTTTTAGTTGATATCAGTTTATACATGAGTATATACGGTAAATAATACATAAACTGAACACTTTCAGTTATCTTAATCAAATGAATATCAATATAAAGCAAACAAAATCTGAGCAAGCTTTTTGTCACTGGAAAATGGAAAACGTTCAAGAGGTAGAGATGCTTCAGAGTAGCAAAGCACAGCACACATTGATTGGAGAAAATTACAAAGACAATGATAACCATATATACTTGCTAATATGTTAACTGCAAACAACATACACCCTGATCTGCCATCACATAATGCACCAGTAGATTGTTCTACTGATTACTCCTAACAAACTGCAAAGACCCAGATCTACTGATGCATTATGCAATGGCAGATCTGGATCTATGCAGCTTGCAGTTGGACTCATAAGCAAATATATAAAGTATATGCATGCATGCAGAGTGGTAGGTTTACACTACTGTCAGTTTAAAAAATGGAGTTACTGGTATGACATACCTGCCATTTGAGAATCAATGTTACATAGGGAAAGAATGTAATTTTGTTTAACTGACACTGAAAAGAGAGACCAGAAATCTTTTCTTGTACTTTTTCTTCAATTTTCCAATGATCTTCACTACTGGACATTGTCACCATGTGTTAGCTTTGGATTGAAACTGATAGACAACCTCAGAGTTGTAAAGGGTCCTAAAGTGTCAGGATTGAGATCATCTCCATTGGGCAACAGCTTCCGGTTCGGGGGCCTGGGGCCCTTATTGGCCCTTATTGGGGGGTTGCAGAAGTTAACTCAATTACAAGTAAACATCAAGTCAGTGTCAGTCTATTTTTAGGAATCCCATTGCGCAAACATGGAAATTTACCAGACAGAGTCTGGAAACCATAAAAAATCATTAGGTTAAAAATACATGACGAGCATTTTTTAAGAATGCGCGAGAAAATTCAGGATGTATATGTGAGTGTGATTTCTGTACAAAATGTGTCTCACACGCAATAAATAAGACTTGACATGTATGCAATCTGACTCTTTGTATTCATGCATAAATGAAAATATACTTATGCCAAACTTAAACTTTACCTGATTATAAACAAAATTGAAGCAGGGTGGTGGTTATACAACATTTGTCAACTTCTTGAATATGATCATAAATTCCATGAAAATAAAAACTTTGTATAATCAGTGATTTTATTTCCCTACATCTGGTCTTTCATCTATAGACGGTTCTAGGTACATGCAGATCACTTAATATAAGCCAATTTACTCACATTAGCTAAGGAAAATTGTTATTATTATTATTATTATTATTGTAGCTACCCCTTGTGGAGGAGCTTGCTAGATCCTAAGACAGAGGAAAGCAGTACAATCTTGCAGTCCTCAACTTTAGTAAGGCTTTTGACCATGTCCCATATGAATGACTCCTTTATAAGTTGGATCACTATAGCATCAGGGGTAATGCTATTAAATGGATCAGAGATTTTCTGACAGACAGATCCCAGAGGGCTATTGTAGATGGAACGACATCAGACCCAGTGCCTGTTGTTAGTACTGTACCTCATGGGTGTGCTTTGGGTCCCATTCTCTTCCTGGTGTTCATCAATGACCTACCATCTATCATCAAATCCAGCGCAAGGCTATTTGCAGATGAATGTATAGTCTGCTGGGAAATCAACACCCCCAAGGAGTGCAAGATTCTACAAAAAGACCTGGTTCGACTGACTCTCTGGGAAAGAACTTAGGGGTATGTCCTTCCACCCAGAGAAATGTAGCATCCTTAGAGTTTACAGGAAGAAGTCTTCTATCCTGTTCAACTAACCCTCAAGCGGCACAAGTTAGCCACTGAGGATGCAAGAAAGAATCTTCGGGTGGAACTCTCTAAAGACCTCTCTTGGAAATGCCACCTACACAAGATGGTTAAGAACGGGAATAACACCTTTGGTTTTCTGCGGTGCAACCTGTGAGTCGGCAATGAGGAAGTCAAAAGCTCGGCATACTTCTCACTTGTGCAACCTGGCTTTGAGTACTGCTTGACTGTGTGGAAACTGAATAAACCAGGACTAGATTAACAAAATAGAGATGGTATAGAGGAGGGCTGCTAGATACACTACCAACAGATATAATAACACTAGCAGCATCAGAGTCATGCTGGATCATCTCCAGTGGTAGTCACTGAAGTCCAGGTGAACTAAGGCCCAGATGACCATTATGTTCAAGATCGTCAAAAACCTAGTAGACATATCCACTTACAAATATCGAACCTCAGCATCTAGTCAAACCAAGGCTAATCACAGCAAGAAGTTCAGACACATATCTGCAGCTACAAATTCTTACAAGTTCAGCTTTTTTCTGCATAGCACACGGACATGGAACAACTTACTGGCCACCACTGCAGAAGCTCCTGACTTGCTATCCTACAAACAGGAGCTCTCCACCATCACATTCTAATGCAACCATCAGTTATAAGTAAGACCTAGTGATTCTCAGGGCTATGCTGGTTGAGGTGCACTTACCTCTTTGCCGCCATGGTAGCCGGATCGGTCTGAGTATGAAGGAACAAAAGTGTAGCATGACAATCTTTCACTTTTTTCAACCTTTCCTATTATCAATCTTCTACCTGTGCAATCACTATCGTATTTACTATTATCTTGTCATACTGTCTGAGCACAACCTGTTGTTTAATAGTTAAGCGGGACTATATCATCATATGATTTAGATGCAGATAGAACTGAATTAAAATATTATATTATCATAATGAAATGAGGTTTGATGGGTACGACAAAGGAACAATAATCAACATTCCCAATCCAATACTTTTGATTTTTTGGGCAAGCTTTTTCTCTTGAACTTAATCTTTAAAATGGCATCTATCATGTCACTCCAACTTGGTACAATCCTCCTCCTCATTGTGTACACAATGATGGATCTGACAATCTCCATATTTTTATCTCTTACAAGGATCTGGGACAAAACCAATTTATATTACAATCTAACTTTTGCAAATGTTTCTATCAGTGCATGAATGAAAAGGGTGGGCAACAAGCAGAAACCTGTCACGGTCACAGCAACCTATATTCATCAAGCGTTGACATGTAACCTCTACATGATGAATCTGCCTTTTTCCAAGTTGCTGCGACAACGGTATGTTTCTGGTGGTTGTTCTCGGAAAAAATATGTTGAGAATTATGTGTTCTTTTGTCTTTTTTATAATACTACATTAATTTTCATTTAATATTTTCGATTTTTTTAAAAAAAACTTTAACTATTGAACCTCTGCTGTTATGCGAGATTTGGGTAGTCAGGTGACTAAAAATGCAAATAGTACCAGGTCAAATTTCGTCAACACTGACTGTCGTTTCGTCTTGTCTGTCAATGAATTAAAGACATAACGACTAATTCCAACTTTGCAATAGGTATTGCGCTCCGACCCCACACCACAAAATAAATGTCAAAATATCTATATTGCTATGTGGCAATCGAGTTAGAAATTATAAAATTATATATCAATTAATTAAATGAGTAAGTTGTGTGCATTTTTTATATCCTTGATGCTTTTCGTTTTAAAATCGCCAGTGGGGGGTGGGGGTGCAAACTGCCTGGAAGGTGTGCGAATACCCTATAAAAGATACTATAAAAGGGATGGGATGGGTAAGAGGAAACACCGACTAAGTACCTGTTGATATAAAAAGTTTAAAACATAAAATCTATCAAGCTTCATTTCTTTCAAGCTACTTACTACTGTAAGTTTCCATCGTTCAAGCCATTATTCGTTTTCATTTCCACGAAGTGAGAGTCCACTGCAAGGAAATCCCAGTTACTAAAATTAGATATCTAATATACGAACAGAATTTCCGGTTAGTGTTATATTAAAGAGCTGAGCTTCGACACCGGATATTCGATTTTCATGAATATACAAGCCAGTGGGGCAAATATACAACATAAAATATTTTGTACTTTTATGAAAAATCCAACAATCGGTTATTTGTCGAAACACAACATTTTTCGTAAAATTGCACATTTGTTTCTCCTTACGCATAACACATGTCAGCTTCAAATGTTACAATATAGATATATCTGCGACCGTCGCCAATACACCACATTCAGATGCTGTCAAGAGGCACATTTATTACAATACAAGTTTCGCTTGAATATCCCATTATTTATATTCTATTATATTTTATTTGTGTGAAGACGATAAGGGGCCTCAGAGAGTCTCTCCAAAGTTGTAATAACTGTAGTGTAACAACTCTCTCTCTCTCTCTCTCTCTCTCTCTCTCTCTCTCTCTCTCTCTCTCTCTCTCTCTCTCTCTCTCTCTCTCTCTCGCTCGCTCGCTCGTGTATTTATGAATAAGATTGGATAACTCTGTAAATTAGGCAGTAGTAATAGTAGTAGTAACAAATTTCCTTACTCAGTGTCACGTGTATATGTGAAGACGATATGTGTCCAATACCTTCCAAATTTTGTATCATAAACGTTTTTGAAAAAAGAAAAAAAAAAAAAAGAAATGAATATTATATCTTGGGCAAGGTTTAAACAAACAAAAGAGAGCCAAAATAGCAGCAGGTTGTATGACAGGCTAGTTTAGATAAAAGTATTTTTGACCCGGCTCTGTCCAAGGAGTGGAGTATTTATTGTATTTTAAATTTGTAAGCATCTGCACCTATTGTTTTTTTTATTTCTTTGCTACTCAAAGGGGGTGGCTTGAATAATTAGTTACTGCATTGTGCAGTTGGGCCCTGATGGTCTGGACTTAGGAATACCTTTTATACTTAAATGTGAGTGGGCTAGGTCAGTGGGGATTGTTGCTAATTTATCCAGTCGTTGCCATCTTGTGCGGCTGGGCCTGATGGTCTGGGCTTTGGGAACACGTTATATGGAATGAGTTTTTATTTGAGGGTCACTGCTATCGATATCGCTGATTGTTACTTCTTGGGCTTTCGCTGGGTTCCACCACCAAAAGAAGTAAAAAGTTTTTTTTTTATTTTTTTTTTTTTTTTTTTTGTTTTTTTTTTAGAGAGAGAGAGAGAGAGAGAGAGAGAGAGAGAGAGAGAGAGAGAGAGAGAGAGAGAGAGAGAGAGAGAGAGTATTATTCCTATAGTAGGATAGAGGTACGTGCATTCTATGCTAGTAAGGTCATGCGTATGGAAAAAGTTAGAGATAGATATTAAAGTATTAAAGACCGTATGACCAGATACAGTTGAATGGAAAACAAATATACATAATTAAGGGAGAGAAGCTAAAGTGGTATTTGTTATAGTTAGGCCTTGAATTGTAATTTTTGATTACTAATTATTTCAATTATTATCTTAAGATTTAGATTCGGTTTGCCCTTGACTGTCTTTCTATGGAAGTGGAATATCTCCTGCCATGAAGGCGTGGATTGGCCCGCCTTGCGAACCATGTCCCCGAATGTGACTGGTTTAACCAGTCCTCTCCCCCCCCCCCCCCGGGCTAAGTCCCTCCTCTCCCGGTCTAGACAGGTGGTGTTTGCCAAGTTAAATGTTTTGTCTGTGTTATTTTAATTTTTCGTGGAGTTTTTCCTGACTTTGCTATGGGCATTTTCCCTATCCTAATTCACCCTCTGATTTGGTGCTTATGTTCCTAGCCGGGTATTAGATTTTCCTTCTCTTTCCAATGTTAGAGATATATCCTAGGATATTGATGTTACTAGTTCCTGATTTTCCTGGAATTATTTCCTTTCTTGGTTGTATTTGGGGCAGTCATTGAATACATGGCTTAATGTTTCTGTGATGGGGCAGTGGGGGCAGTTAATACCTGTTTCTTTTATGCCTGGTAAAACCTTCCAAAATAGCGGGCTAGCAGTGTTTTTTCCAGTTTGGATTCCATTTATGACTTTTGAATCATGCGGGTTTACCAGGTTTGGGACCATAATGTTTCTACTAACTTGTTTCTGCAAATTGTAAAGTCTGCGACCTTTATGCGTGTTGTCCCATTCCCCCTGCCATTTTTTTTTTTTTATTTTTTATTTTTTTTAAATAAATTTTCCGAATAATCACACTGTATATTTCCTGGACGCTGTAATCCAGTTGATTTATTTCGGATTCACTTAGCTTATTTTTAGCTTCTTTGTCTGCCCTTTCATTTCCAGGTATGTTAATGTGGGAGGGCACCCACATAAGTTCTACAGTATGATTGTTTTGATCCAGGATTTCAAGTTTCATGCAGACTTCTCGCAACAAATTTTCTCTACTGGAAGAGTTACCTGATTCCAGGGTTCTCAGCACACCGAGGGAGTCGCTAATTATAACTGCTTTTGATTTTTGGGTAGTTATGTATGCATTGGATTGCTTGATTAATGACCCAAAATTCAACTGTGTATATGAAGCAGCCATCAGGTAGCCTCGCCCCCAGTGTTATGCTCTTCTCCAGAATCACAACTGCTCCTGCAGTGCGCCTTGGATCTGGTGTTTTAGATCCATCGGTGTATATTTGGATAAATCCCTCATACCTACTCTCTATTTCTGAGAGAATTGTAGCTCTTATTTATATGGGTTGTTCCTGTTTATCCCCAATTTAAGTGCGTTTAGATTTATTTTGGGTGGCTTGCAGGTCCATGGAGCGGTGTCAGAGTATTTTGTGACTTTCACCTGAATATTTGGGATGTTCAATTCCATTTTTAGGTCATGTTTGTTTTTTTGGGGTATTTTTGTTTTTCTTTGCCCACGGGTAAATTCATTATAGGTTTAAGTCTGAAGTGCTTGTTGCATCTTTCTATTTTATTGCTTGAGTAGGGTGCGACTTATCATGTGTTAAAATTCTTGTCGCATATCTCAGGAGTAAATTCTACCGTCTTAGATTGAGGGGAGATTCCCCAGCTAGGATTCTGAGCTCATCCCCAGAGGTGTTACCGAGCGCACCGGTGTAGATATATAGAGCTTGGCGTTGTATTCGGTCCAATTTCTTCAGTAAATTGGGGTGGGCCGAATCAGTGTCCTATATAATGTGAGGAGTGTGGACTGATCCGCCCCTCCCCCCCCCCCAATAGGTGCCCTTAAGGTTCATCGAGAGGTTTAGATCATGTCCGCATCTTCTTACTAGCTCTGCTATATGATTGTTCCATGTTAGGTGCTCGTCGAATAGCATCCCAAAGAATTTAGCTACTTTTCCAAATTTGATCTCCTACATTACTCCTACTGTTTCTCCCAGTGATAGTTTGAAGCTTCACCTGTCAGTTCATCGACCAATCCTATCCAGTCCCACCTGCAATCGGCTCACCACAGTTTCGCTGGAGGGATTACACGCTTTCCAGATTCCGTTGTCGTCAGCAACTTGGGATAGGTCTAAATAAGTTAGGTCAACTGACTTCTCTAAGTCGTTGATCATGATGTTAAAGAGAGTGGGACTCAGTACGCTGCCCTGGGGTGTACCATTTTCGAGCTCGCGTACTTCTGAGTATTGGTTGCCAACTCTAGTTTGGATTGTTCGACCTGTTAAGAAGTTTTTTTATCCACTTATGTATGCGGCCTGTTATTCCGTAATGGTTTAACTTAGCAATTAATCCCTTGGTCCAAATCAGATCATAGGCTTTTTCAAGATCGAGGAAAACGGCGATTATGCTTGATTCCAAGCGTATCAGTTGATCTAAAGTGGATAGCTTGTTGCGGAATCAGCTTGGATCGAGCGATATCAAATTCTTGCTTTCAATGTGGTTCTTCAGTCTAATGTTGATCTTGGTTTCCATCATCTTACATATGTTATTGGTGAGGGAGATTGGGCTGTACGAGTTTATATCAGCTGGATCGTTTCCGGATTTCGGGATGGGAATAAAAATCGCCTGTTTCCAGAGATTAAGTATTTCCCCCGATCGCCAGATGAAATTCAGCAGAACCAAAATCGCCAGTTAAGTATTTTTCTGGAAGATTTTTTTATATATCCCATAGCCCAGCGTATCCTATCCAGGTGAGGTGGGGTTTTTGTCCTGCTGAGCGCCTATCGCCATTCATGTACGGTGAAATCTACGTTCAAGGGGCTTGAGTGGTTTCCCCTGTCTGTGAACAATTCGGGGTGTACTGTTTCTACGTTATTCCTGTGTTTTTGGAATTTTTCGGAATGGTTGGCATTGCTGCTCATACCGGCAAAGTGTGTGGCTAACGTTTCAGCTTTTTCCCCGTCTGTAGTAAGCCCGAGGTGTTTAGGGATCGAGAATGTAATTTTTCCCATAATTTTCCTAATTTTATCCCATACTTGTTTTGAATTTGCCTTATGGTTTAGTGATGAGCAGAATTCTTTCCATGAGTTGTGCTTCACCGTGAATATGGTGTTTTTCACTAGGCATTCTTTTTCTTTGTAGGCTAGGAAATCCTGAGAATTTTGTGTATGCCTAAAGCTATTTAGGGCATTTTCTTCTTTTTTTACGGCTTGCTTACATTCGTCATTCCACCAAGGTACGGACTGTTCAATGCCCCATCCCCCCCCCACACACACACACACATCGTTTTGGGAACGCACCGCTCCCCTGCAGAGGACAGTGCCTTGACAATATTTTCGTTAAAGATGTCAACACTGTCGTCATACAGCAGAGCGTTGTCAATCCCTCCATATAGAGAGTGAAACATCTCCCAGTCTGCCTTGTCAAATCTCCATTTTGGGGTAGGGGAGGTGTTGTTTTGTGTACTTTTATTTGCACAGTGGTTAATATTGGAAAGTGGTCACTACCAAGGATGCTTGTTTGATCAACTTCCCAATCGGCAAATTCCGCAGTTTTGGATGAACATAAAGTTAGATCAATGGCTGTCATAGCCCCTTTTTTGGGATTTACTCTGGTACGTAAACCATTATTTAGTATTACAAGGTTTGATATTGTGATCCACCTTTCAATATTTCTACCTCTCCCATCCAAATGGGTTTCTCCCAATTGTTCACTATGGGCATTGAGATCTCCACAGATAATTATGTTGTCTCCTAGCTCACTAACAATAGTTTGGTAAGTTTCGAGTTTGATGATCAGTTCCCCTCCTGGGTCGTACATATTTACTACTACTGATGTGCAGACTAAGTGGACTGTCACAGGAATAAAAGATCGGACTAAATCTCCCGATTGTTTTATTTGTGGAAAAGATGTAAGTAAGATATCCAGACATCTAGAACAACATGAAGATGATCTGCAAGTTGCATAAGCCTTGTTAAAGCCCAAAGGATCAAAAGAACGAAAAACGTTATTTAAAAAAACTGAGAAATTATGGTGATTACAAGAGAAACATAAATGTACTGAAATCGGGGGTGAGATGATATTTCAGAGAAGACAAGCTACAGACAACAAAGAAAGAAATAATGATCAACATAGATGCTTTCCTAACTGCTGTGACTTTTACAGAGAGAGAGAGAGAGAGAGAGAGAGAGAGAGAGAGAGAGAGAGAGAGAGAGAGAGAGAGAGAGAGAGAGAGAGAGAGAGAGAGAGAGAGAGATATCTACGCCGATATTATAAGGTATGTTCAGTAAAAAAAAACAAGAAAACGACTCGGTTGCCTTTTGGAACAATTAGCCAGGAGAATATTTTTAGGCAACTGGAAGAACAAAATAAAAATTTGATGATCTTAATCTAGTAAAGATGAACAAGAATGAAATGTATCTTTTTGTTAAAAATGACCCGTTTTTAAATTTATAGGAACATACCCTCTTAGACACGCTGGATGTGGAGAGTACAGAAGAAATTTACAACAAAGTCAGAGTTAAGGTTGCCTTCTGAAAGTCTTGAGAGCCACTACCAAAAGGTCCTTAGCCAAAATGGAAAATTTCATAGAGCCTTCATCATTTGATATTATTGTTGACTGTACAAATGAAATAGCAGGTTGCACATTGGATGAGCAAGACATAAAAATAAGCACAGCAGCCCTTCTCGAAGATCTGAGGCCAACTTGGGCCTCTTGTGAAATTACTGACATTATTCTTTTTGTCAGGGAATGGAACTCAATACATATGCTATGCCTTTTATATATTTGTTAGATATTGCAGATGTGACATTTCAATTTTGAGGAAAATTTTAAAAAAATTAAATGCATAAGACACATTTAGTTTCATTTACATTTGGTACCGTCAATGGAAACAACATCTGATCGCCTTGACAACCAAATCAGTAATGAAAAGTTAATCAAAACGTATCTAAATATTTTTTTTTTAAAAATTAATCTATTTTTTAAAACAATAGAAACCCGTAAGTTTTATTGAACTCAGCAGAAACTGTCTCCTATAAATGTTTAAACTAAGATATTTCTGTGTACTTAAAAGAGTTTTAAAAGTAATTTATTAAATTTACAAATCTGTTTTATTACCACCATATATACAAATGTAATATATATTTAGATATACGTGTGTTTATAAATATGTGGGTGCGGGTTTTCGAATCCTACCATCATATAAGCCTAGATTGGCTACCGTGGCGTGTCCCGGCACACACCACTTTACTTCAATTGCGTCGGTACAAAATAACCTACTTTTGTTGCTGTGCTGTAAACCAATAAAGCAAACCACACCAAAAATATTTTGAGTCAGTCTATCTGGTGGAAGTTTATTAAGCGATCCAAGCCCTTGGCAATGAACAAGCAGCATCACTATTCTTACAAATCTCGCAATAATAATAAAATAGTTCAATTTGAATATCAATTACATTCATCCAACAGTCTAATTTACATCTTCATTGTTTCGCTAAATTGTCACAAACTGCATGAGAAAAATAAAATGTCAGGTATAGCATTGTTAGAGAAAAAATATAAGATACAGATGGAAAATGCAAATGGGAATAAAATAATACCAGGCCAGCATACGCTCTGACTCTGAGACTAGACCTTCTGATAGACGAGCTCGGGAATTTTGTTATGTGTACTATCGAGTAGCCCTTTAATTAATAATTAGGTGACTTTTTGTATATATAGAATATACCCCTCTTAAACCAACGTGTTTATTATTCACATTAAAATAAAATTAAGTTAATGTCATATATCTTTTTTATCTCTTTTCTCTTCCCAGTGGAAACGAAACCAAGAAAAAATGAACAAAAGAAGTAAAAGAGTCGCTCTTTATGTGTTTGAATTATGTTTCATGGCAGAGAGAGTGACTCGAAAAGAAGACTGTCATGATTCTATGATATAATTTCCTATATTGGCTGGCAGAAGCTGGCAAAATCTTGTTTTTCAAGTGAAGAAAGTATTTTGTAACAAGGAAGCAAAAAAAAAAGACATGATTTGTCACAAAATGAAGATCATGCACCTAATAGAAAAACAAGTATGACCCCACTGGAGAATATACGTCTAAAACATTGAAAAGCGTGAAAGCTTTATAAAAATTTCTATAATAGCGTCAAACTTGAATCCATGCATCTACATATGATAGAAAGTTTTAAAAAATTACTATCTCTCGTATTTTTTGCTCAAAAATGAAAGCAATGATTTTGTAAAATCAAATAAACAAAAAAAAAAAGCCTTAGTCCAAGACGTTCAAAAATGTGTAAACAAAAAATGAAAAATTGCTGTAATAGCCTGAAATTTTAATCAGCTCTTCTATATCTGCATATAAATACTGCTGCAAATTTCGTGTTTAACTCAAATTCTTTCTGTTCAACTGTGCTTAAAGGTTTCTGCCAAAAATGTCTAAACCTCCCCCCACCCAGAAAAAAAGTTGTAAAGATTTGAAAACAAAACTCTGTAAAGGAATGAAAATCTAAGATGATTATGTATATTGACAATAAAATTGCCTATTAAATTTCATGTCTCGCTTAAGTGGTATTTGCTCAATCGTGGTATGAAAGTTTTGGTCAAGAAGTCTAACAACACAAATTTTGAAAAATGTGAAAAACTAAATTAAACATTGCTGTAATGGCCTGAAAATTAAACATTGCTGTAATGGCTTGAACATTAAACATTGCTGTAATGGCCTCAAAATTAAACATTGCTGTAATGGCTTGAACATTAAACATTGCTGTAAAGGCCTGAAAATTAAACATTGCTGCAATAGCTTGAAAATTAAACATTGCTGTAATGGCCTGAAAATTAAACATTGCTGCATTGGCCTCAAAATTAAACATTGCTGTAATGGCCTGAAAAATAAACATTGCTGCAATGGCCTGAGAAAAAAAAAACATTGCTGCAATGGCCTAAAAATTCAACATTGCTGCAATGGCCTGAAAATTAAACATTGCTGTAATGGCCTGAAAATGCAACATTGCTGCAATGGCTTAAACATTAAACATTGCTGTAGTAGCCTGAAAATTTAACAAGGTCATCTATTTATGACTTGATAAAGTCTGTAGAATTTCATGCCTTTTAGTTGAATTGCTCTTATCCTATCGCGCTAAAATGTATTCGGCACGTGTGGACGGACCGACGTAGGGATTGATAGCAGCAAAATAATATCCCCCCTTATGACATCGCAGCAGGGGCATATTGTGGTATGTCTCAAGGAATTTAGCAATATTCATTTTCTTAGTTTGGTGAAAATTGCTATTTCTCAAAGTAATGCAGATCAGTATAAAACTAAATAAGTCTTACAAAACGTTTTGTATAATATCGATGTCATTTTTGATGTGAAGCACAAAACCAAGCATTTTTAGATGCTACTAGGGTCAATACAAGCATTCAAATAATACACTCTAAACTAAATATCGGTATAACTGTGATCTGCATTGGTATAAGTAGTGGGGAATATAAAGTGGAAATAAACTAATTTCTTCGGCAAAATTTACCTTTAGTGTTACATTGCATTGTGAATACATTTTTTAGCTAATAGTAGTATGCAATATACGAATCCTTGGCTTTGTATTGCTTGTTCTTTACCCACATAATCTGGGCCACTGGTCTTCAAAATAGTTGCTATAACAACAACTAAACCTGGGTCACTGACCCCAAAATTTTTACTAGGAAACCTAGCAAGTGGCCTTTAACTTTTCATGAAAAAAAGAAAAAAACAACTGCAGCCAAATGGTATTTGTTGAATCTGAATAATCCTTTAAAATATAAAGTATTCACGGACAAGATATAACAACCCTAAATGTAAGATATCCATTGAACGTAGTATTCTTTGGTATCCATTGTATGTAGTATTCTTTGGTATCCATTGTACGTAGTATTCTTTGATATCCATTGTACGTAGTATTCTTTGGTATCCATTGTACGTAGTATTCTTTCATATCCATTGTACGTAGTATTAATTGATATCCATTGTACGTAGTATTCTTTGATATCCATTGTACGTAGAATTCTTTGGTATCCATTGTACGCAGTATTCTTTGGTATCCATTGTACGTAGTATTCTTTGATATCCATTGTACGCAGTATTCTTTGGTATCCATTGTACGTAGTATTCTTTGATATCCATTGTACGCAGTATTCTTTGGTATCCATTGTACGTATTATTCTTTGGTATCCATTGTACGTAGTATTCTTTGATATCCATTGTACCTAGTATTCTTTGATATCCATTTTACGTAGTATTCTTTGATATCCATTGTACGTAGTATTCTTTCATATCCATTGTACGTAGTATTCTTTCATATCCATTGTACGTAGTATTAATTGATATCCATTGTACGTAGTATTCTTTGATATCCATTGTACATAGTATTCTTTGGTATCCATTGTACGTAGTATTCTTTGATATCCATTGTACGTAGTATTCTTTGATATCCATTGTACGTTGTATTCTTTGATATCCATTGTACGTAGTATTCTTTGATATCCATTGTACGTAGTATTCTTTGATATCCATTGTACGTAGTATTCTTTCGTATCCATTGTACCTATTATTCTTTGATATCCATTGTACGTAGTATTCTTTGATATCCATTGTACGTAGTATTCTTTGGTATCCATTGTACCTATTATTCTTTGATATCCATTGTACGTAGTATTCTTTGATATCCATTGTACGTAGTATTCTTTGGTATCCATTGTACGTAGTATTCTTTCGTATCCATTGTACGTAGTATTAATTGATATCCATTGTACGTAGTATTCTTTGATATCCATTGTACGTAGTATTCTTTGGTATCCATTGTACCTATTATTCTTTGATATCCATTGTACGTAGTATTCTTTGATATCCATTGTACGTAGTATTCTTTGGTATCCATTGTACGTAGTATTCTTTCGTATCCATTGTACGTAGTATTAATTGATATCCATTGTACGTAGTATTCTTTGATATCCATTGTACGTAGTATTCTTTGGTATCCATTGTACGTAGTATTCTTTGATATCCATTGTACGTAGTATTCTTTGATATCCATTGTACGTAGTATTCTTTGATATCCATTGTACGTAGTATTCTTTGATATCCATTGTACGTAGTATTCTTTGATATCCATTGTACGTAGTATTCTTTGATATCCATTGTACGTAGTATTCTTTGATATCCATTGTACGTAGTATTCTTTGATATCCATTGTACGTAGTATTCTTTGATATCCATTGTACGTAGTATTCTTTGATATAAATTGTACGTAGTATTCTTTGGTACGCCAGGTCGATATATGAATTTATGCTCCCTGTTGAATAAATCCCCCCCCCCCCAAAAAAAAAAAAAAAACAAGAAACAAAAAACGAACAGAACGATCAGATCGCACACAATAATCTTCTGGTGGACAAGAGAGAAAGAACAACTAGAAAGGTAGACATTAAATAGCAAAACGTTTATTATTTGGTGGCATTTGTTTTACTGTACTTCCTACCTCTTTGTTTTCGCATAGAAAATCATTAAGTCAATAAATCAATCTATGATGAAATAATAAAATACAAATTTCAAAGTTTAGTTGTCTCCATCCAGTAATTAATCATCCGTTTATCCATTTGTTCTTCTCCGCAGTTCTTAATATCTATCAATCTCTTGGTTGCTAATGGGAAACTACTGTCACAACCATAGTTCTTTTATATTTTTACTCGCACTGACTCGCACTGCATTTTGTGTAGTAATAAATCAGTTATTTTAAATTATTGTTAATTTATCAGGTAATAAATAAATAATAAATATCACTTTTCTATATTTATTAAATCTGTACTATATCGAGTCATCTTTTACTTGTTATATTTATTATCTGCATTTTTATGTGTATATAATTTTTGATATACAGTTGACAACACTGTCTTTATATATGTCTATAAAAGAGGTATTTGCACGCGTCTCTGTATGAACAAACAGGTAGGTGAAACGGTATGTCAATCTCTCTCTCTCTCTCTCTCTCTCTCTCTCTCTCTCTCTCTCTCTCTCTCTCTCTCTCTCTCTCTCTCTCTCATTACATGATTTAAAATCTTGATAGGTATGTGCTATATTAAAAGATTGCATTCATTTTCATCATAATTGATATCTGCATAATGTTTATTGAGTTCACGCAAGGAAATTGTTCACGAGCAAAATTTAATTGTAAATGTTTTGGATCTTCACACTCAGAATATTAGAATCACATCTCTTAAATGTCTTTTAATTTACTTTACGAGACTTGTTTACGTGAAAAAAAATTATTAATTTTATCGAGTTTGCAGTATTAAAATATTGTAAATATTTCAAATATTTTTTAAAATACTGGTGGACACAGCCAATGTTTCTGCAATATGTTATTATCTTTTTCATTTTCAATCTGAAGAAACAAATAAAGTGAGTAAATCACGATCTGTGCAGCTGATAGGAGAATACGGCACTTTGAATACGTTCATATAAAATTGCCTCAAAAAGATGTTTCATCGACAATTATTTGATTACTAGAAAACATAAATCTTAAATCCTTAAAATTTCGAAGAAAACAAATCTTTGATAGTTCTTTTTGGTTTTTCTGTTCTGCTGATAAAGGAGTTTAAATGGAAGCAATTTAATTTTAGGAAGTGTTTTTCTGTATTTGTTTTCATTTCTTTTAATATTTATCCATGCACGAAGACATAAACTCACTTTTGTTACCTTATAGGCATCTTTACTGATAATGGGAATGCGTATAAACGTTTCATGCTCCACGAGGCGATATCCTTCCTCGTTATCTCAATTGTCAGCATCAGCAATTGTCCTGCCCTCGAGTTTCTGTATTGTCGGTTTCACGACACCCACTTAATGACTAAATACAATATATTCAAACAGGAAATGAAACTAAAACCCTCAGTGTGTGGCTCGATGTGATAAGCTGTAGATTCATGCAGATCATGGAGTACTAAGAGATAAGTGTCTCCTCAAAATATTTCCTTCTCAAAGCACAAGTCAATACGAGATTTTCGGAGGGCATGAAACAAAAATTTATAACTTTAATAAGCGGGAGTTCGGACGAACGAATCTGAATTATTCCAAAGCCGTATGTTCGAGGAATACAAATGTGGTTACACTAGCATACAAAAAACAAAATACACAAACAAATAAATAAATAAATCGTGCATTCGAAGTACAAAACTTCCAAGATGCATTAATATGTTACATTTCATTCATTATTTGCGAGATTACTTGAATTTTTTGCTATCATTAATATGAAATTGCCAGTATCATAACGTTATATGTATCTCTACCCATAGTGTAACTTAGTAATCAATATATATTTCATCAATTTGTTTATATAGTCCTTGCCTCTTTAGGATAGTATGTACATTGCTTGTATCACATAAGTGTGCTAAGTCAATCACCGTCACATAAGTGTGGTAAGTCAATCACCGTCACATAAGTGTGCTAAGTCAATCACCGTCACATAAGTGTGGTAAGTCAATCACCGTCACATAAGTGTGGTAAGTCAATCACCGTCACATAAGTGTGCTAAGTCAATCACCGTCACATAAGTGTGGTAAGTCAATCACCGTCACATAAGTGTGGTAAGTCAATCACCGTCACATAAGTGTGCTAAGTCACTCACCTTCACATAAGTGTGCTAAGTCAATCACCTTCACATAAGTGTGCTAAGTCAATCACTGGCAGTAACTTGCTTAATCTAAGAATATATTCAAGACCTTGTTAAATTGCAACATCCAATAAACTTTTTTTTTGAAATTATTAAAAAAAGTAGTTGCTTAAGCCATTGAGGTATCCTAGATCGATGAAGGGCAAAATATCTTGCTATAAAATGATCAACATTTGCCGTTAATGGAGCTAATAAGACAGCCTATAAAACGAATCTTCATATTAAAATGTATTATATCAAATCAAAAATGGTACTGTCGGAGTATTTTATAAGTTAGCCAATTATAGGTCGATCATGAGCCATTACTTAAAACAGCACAATAATCTGTGAATTTATTTTCAACCATTTCGGAAAGAGCTGGACAGATAATTTAATGAAATTTAAAACAAAAAGAAGTTAAAGCATATGGCGTTTGAAGGTTTTTAGGTTGTAAAATAACCGGGAATCAAAACTGTCGAAAAAGATCAAAATATGCCAATTATCAGAAGTGTTAAACACCGGAGATTGGGTTCGCATTTGAAAAACAAAGCGCACTTTTGACAAAGGCTGTTTACCCAACTGCACTATGAAATTGTTTCGTGTCACAGGACAAGTGCGTGGACGTAACCCACCTGTTTATAAATTGGAAGATATGAATGGAGAAGTGTTAAAACGTTTTTTTTTTACTTGCTCGAGTTACAACGAGTGACCAAAAAAAAGACGACCACGTATACGATAGCATTCTCGATCGAAGAACACGGAAAGTGGGAAAACGTCGTATCCGAGAAGTCGAAGTCCGTTGGAAAAGATATCCACCCAGTTTCGATTCTTGGATTGCAGCTTTACACATCATTGACTATAAAAGGGAGTAAAAGAGAAACATACCGTTAAACACTGCATCCCCTTTTCCGAGTTGATCCCTTTAAGAACTACAAAAACAACAACCACAGTGGGTGTGATGTGGAGAAGGTGCTCCTGAAAATCGAAGCGTCTTCTTCTGTCAGAACTTTGTGGTGTACTGTGTCATTGGTGCAGCGATTGAAAATTTGAGTTTGCAACAAGGAAATAAACAACTGTCAAATATTTTACTCAGCAGTTGTATTGACTATCTTCTTCCTAATCCTTCGTTGGAATATATCAACAGTAATGAAGCTCATTGGGAAGTAAGTAGATCATCTCACTCAGGTCTAGAATATTGTCGAAGATTAAACCACTTTCGTCCTAGAAATACTCAACGAACAAGTCCAATAACACTTGGACAAAAATGATAATGGCTTTTACGAAACCAAAATGCCAGCGCCAGCTAATCCAAAGTTGAATAGCTATACTCTGAGAATTCTTTCAGGATATTATTTTAATGCTAGACATCTCATCGAAACCATTTCAGTTATTTTCAACGATCAGTTTGGCAAAGCACTGGATAAAATTCACGAACTGATCGAGTACCATCAACCTTCTCAGCTTCTCATATTGGATTTTTCCGACGGCAAAAAAAGAAGAAAACATGTCCGTCACCTTTTCTCCCAGTTTGTTTGCTATCCTGGGTGGAAACACAGCTCTTGCTCCGAATAAAAACGTCAACAACAACAACCGATTCTTCAAGTAATTTTGATCCCCTATCGAATTGAACGAAGGACTGAATTTGATGTTTCTCTACTCTGATGTTATCGAGTGAAAACCAAATCTGCTCAGTTGCTGAGAGTAATTCATTTCAAATTGGATTCTGCCATAGCTTCTTACGATGTAGGAGGAAACACGTCTCACATTCACTGAGAATGTGTGCATCTCCATTATCCTGATGTCAGTAAATCGTATGTTGACAGTGTAAGTATTAGTATAAATGTTGATCTAGGAAAAAATGTTATATTCTAAAAAGGAAAAGTCACCGCGGATATACATTTTAGAAAACGATTCTCCAGTGAATTGTAACAGATGTATCCTGTGTACCAAGGAGTAGCTTGACAAACAGGACATGATTTGGGAGATTTTTAAAATCGGCGTTTCGTACGGTGGCATCCATCTTGAAATCTAGCATCATTCGATGATTGCATGCTTTAAAAGATACTGCCTTGTACTGAAAGTCAAAGTTCTCAAACTGGACAACACCAATCCAGGTGCCGATGCCAGAGTGTCTCCCGTCAACAATTTCATGCATTCGTTATTGAGCGAAATGGATTTGTACTTGAATAAGAAACTGGTAAGCAGTAGTATGAACATTTACCCTCAGCGAGCTTTCCTGGACAATCTCTTGACGTAATGAAAAGAGGCCAAGAACACGCCTCAGTGTTGGTGTAGCGTGGAAACCTGACACCTTGGGTGCTCAACGGCACAGAGTTGTCAAAGGCTGACGATCCTCACCATGTTGGATCTAACAACCTACAAAAGAAAATCAAACAAAGACGTAGTTTAGAAATGGTAGATCGTTTGCATTTTGTGGTTGCAAGACAAGTATTTGTTCAGTGATGAGGATGTACGTCTGAGACTGAATCAAAGTAGTGCCGTGTTCCACTTGATGGCTGATTGCTAACAAGTACAAAACTAACACCGAGGAAGCCAGACTCTATGTGCGTCGCGTGGAAGTCTCACCTAAAGTCAAACTCTGACGAGAACTACTGCCAATTATATTCTACGACGAGTAGAAGTTACAACCTTGCCTCTGGACTCCAATCAAGGATCAAAGATCATGTCTTCGAAGATCAACTGCTTAAACGTTTGTTCATCGGCATCGTCAGCAATGTTGCCCTAAACGAAACTAGTGATCAAACTCCTTTCGATTTCGAACATCTGAACGCATCCATGATAGAAATCAACCGGGATGACCAGACGTTGTGTACCAGATCTTTTGAGCATAACTATGCCCAGAAGAATTACTGGGGACCTTACCTGGCTCTGTTTAAAGTCACAGGAGAATTAGAAACAAACAGTATCCACGATATTACGTACGACGATTATGCAGGAGGATATGCTAGGTGGGGATTTGATTTCACTCCAGACCAAGGCAGCGACGAGGGACATTTCCACCCAATAAAATCAGGCCAATTCCGTGTGGAACTTCAGTCTGCACCAGCCTTCAAGAATGTATCGAACGTGATCTTGTATGTAGAATTTTATAATACTCTGGAAATCAGCAGTCTGAGAGAAGTGATCCTAGGCTATTAAAAACTAAACTTAGAACACGAAGCCATGGACATAGGCGAGGATGATGTTTTCCATCCAGAACAGCAGTCACAGATCCTAATTCCAAGTGGAGAAGAAGGAAAATCACAGTCATGATGTCACTATGGCCAGAACAAGAACAACACTTAGTGTCCTGTTTTTCTTGCCACTTAGCTGAAAAAATCACATTCCTGACCAGAGAACATTGAGAACCACAAGGCACTAAATATAAAAAACGCCGAGTTCTTCAGACAAACGTCACAAAAAGTTCTAAAAATTACTTTCGGGTACCTTAGGATTTTTAATACTCCTTCATGCATACTGATAAGATCTTCATTTCACATTTTGCTGCGTGTTTTTTTTTTTAATGTTATTATTCAAGTGGAGTCTGTGGGGATTATAAGTGTACCGGGTTGCTTCATGTCGGGATGCAAGTGCGAAATATGCGTCTGTAAACTGGTGATAAGCATGGGTAAGTAAAATGGTATTAAATTGAAAGTGGAAATAGTAAGCTTATAGGGGATATTATTATGACTATTATATATACAAATCACACATTTTCAATAAAGTCTTCAATTTATCTGACCTTTTTTCATATGCGAAATATATCAATTTTGATGCTAAGTCCAAAATTCTGAAAGAGTTTTCAGACATAATCATGATTTATCATTAGTCGGCCAGGAACAATACAATTTAGTTATCTGTTTAGACTCAAACTCCTGTAAAATGGACATACAAGTAAAACATTATATTCATTTTGTAATTGCTCTCATATTACACATATTACATATGCGTTCTTCTCTGAGTAATCCTTCATATCAACCGTTTTCTATTCTTAAATTATGCGAGACACGGTTGTGCATATATTCAATGCATTTTTAAACCACGACACTTTATAATATCCAGATATTTTTCCAGAGAAAGCTGTTTTCAAACAAAGAGTACTGTTCTAATTGTTTTGGAAGAATTAACTGAGGATACCCAATATTTTATAATGATAAAAATTCAGTCTCGAATATGGGCAAATGGTATCCTATATCACATCGGTTAATCCTTACATATAAAAATCGAAAATTTTTCGATAAAGTTTTAGACTGAAAAGCCCAATAATTTCTGTGCTATGTAGTGCCATTATTTTTAAGCATACATGAAAAGACAAATTATTTCTATTCGACAAGATTATAATATAATATTTTAAAATACATATTTTTCTTATCTGTCTCAATGGAAATCGCGAAAGGCGACTCTTGCGTCTCTTGCAGTTTGGTTGACGTCACCTTACGTCTAAAGGAAAAATAGGACATAAATATACCTACATGCTGACCATTCCGTCACTTTCAACATAGGCAACTTTCACTTGGTGTGATGGCTTTGAAAATGATGCTCTTCTAAAACGAGCTATACTCTTCGAGTGCATTGTGAGAATCTCCAAGAGGTGTAAATTCACGTTCACAAAACGCAGCAGCTGCTACGCTTAATCCGAATAGATGGTAGATAAATGAATTTTAATGTTAACAGATGAACTCATAATTTAAACATAAGAATTTCTCCCGTGTTCTGTTTGCTGTGTTTTATATTTGGCAAACTGTATCAACTATATAAATAATTCCAATCTTGGCAACTATGAAAAACTTATACCTATATTCTCTCATAATCAAACTTACAATTCGCTCTTTCTAACGGAAAATATCTTACAACAGAACTTCAACAAACACATGTTTTTCTATTAAACCAAAGAATGTTTGATGCTCACGGTAGAAACCTCTTATATATATATATCTAGATATATATATATATATATATATATATATATATATATATATATATATATATATATATATATATATATATATGTATATATATATATATATATATATATATGTGTGTGTGTGTGTGTGTGTGTGTGTGTGTGTGTGTGTGTGTGTGTGTGTGTGAAGTGTTAATTACATACAGGGTATTTTGTTTTCCTACGTTAATACCGCATATATTTCATCGTGTGGTACAAAAGTCAAACGTGATATTTTAACGAGTGGCGAAGCCAAGAGTTAAAACATTTCTTTTTCTTTTTTTCTTCATCACAATATGAAATATAACCAGATTTTACGCCGTAATTTGTTTCTTTTCTTATTATATACCAAAATTGTTACTATAAATTATATTTTTGACATTTTGTAAACTATTTTACCCTGTCTGACCACAAAGCAAGTCCGATTCGGCTAATGCATCACACCGCATTTTTAAAATTGTTGTTAAGATAATACAGGGGAAATAACTTCGTAGAGACGTGAACAGCGTCGAGTTAAATTACTTCGGCAAAAAAATTTCCTTGTCTGAAAGGTAATGCAGTTTACATTTATTAGTTCGAGCTCACAAAGTGCTCGTTTTTCTTCGTGTTAATTTCTGTAGGCACACACAATCAAGCGTCGCATGGGATGATGTGAAATCTTGTATTTTCACATGTGGAAAATGTAATGATATATTTTTCACATGTGAAATATAGGAATTAAAAAAAATATGAAAAATATTTTGCCAATAATTTTCTATATTTCACTCTTAAGTATATAATAATGTGCTGGTATTTTATAAGGGTATTAAGTGCATCATATATGTCAAATAAAATCTTTCATGAAAAGAAAATCATGTAGTCTGTGAAATGTAACAAAACTGTGTGCCCAATATGATTCCTCGATTCTATGTCGTGGGCAATAAATACAACATGCTGAAGACGAAACTTGCAGCCGAATTCATGGCTAAAAATAAAATTTTTGTTTGTGTTGGGTATAAAGTAATGTTGGTTCAACGTGAATAAATGGAAGATATATAAATATAACCTTGTATCTGCAAACGCTAAAATGTAGCTCAACAAAATTGTAAACTCCCTTTTTTGGATAAAATATCCAGCTTTTACGAGTGCGAAGAAAATTCTACACAAGTTATCAAATATCTTCAGAAATAATGCTGTTCTGTGGTGTTCATAATTTCGTATCACTAAGATCCCCAATGTTTGTCGGTAACATTCTTTCGTTTTGCGCAGTGTTATTTATATGTAATACATTTAAGTTGTTTTTCATAAAAGCCCAGTTACACTGATCATTCCGCCATCGCTTGCAGTGTACTACAGCAAAGACCTTTCACCTCACTACGTAATATTGTGTTAAAGCGCCACTTTTTGTCACACTTACGTGTTACTTCTATAAAGTTATCATGTAGCTTTTCGAACATTAATACTCTTCTTTCTCTTGTTTTTATTCACATAAAACTCCTGAACAGATCGGCTCCCCCACCCCTCCGGTTCCTTACAAGAAGTTCCTTTACAATAACTTGTGCAGATACTTCATTGAGCCTGTATACATATACTTCATTGAGCCTGTATACATATACTTCATTGAGCCTGTATACAGATACTTCTTTGAGCCTGTATACATATACTTCATTGAGCCTGTATACATATACTTCATTGAGCCTGTATACATATACTTCATTGAGCCTGTATACATATACTTTTTTGAGCCTGTATACAGATACTTCATTGAGCCTGTATACAGATACTTCATTGAGCCTGTATACATATACTTAATTGAGCCTGTATACAGATACTTCATTGAGCCTGTATACATATACTTCATTGAGCCTGTATACATATACTTCATTGGGCCTGTATACATATACTTCATTGAGCCTGTATACATATACTTAAATGAACTGTAAACATAATTAAGACTTTACATAAAAACAAATCAATATAGTCCTAGAGTATATAAATTGTCATACATTCAAACAAGTTCTGCATAAATGAAAAGGCAATTGGTCATCATGGATTGAAATTTTATTAACTGCGATATTATTTCTAATAAACCCAATTAGATTCTGTAAGATTCTATTACAATCAGTCAATATGATCTGAATTTGTATTTTAAATGCAATCTAAGGCTTGTGAATGAATTTGTATGTTTAACCCTTTCAATATGTTTCTGTCTTTCCATGTAATAGGTTTGGCTACATGCGATACATACGACATTAAACTATACTGTATTGTACAATAACACAACTATTTAACAATGCAAAGAATTATCGAGATCAAAATTACAATAAAACTTTTCAATAATACAATTCCAAAATCATTTTACAAATATTCATATGTATTACATAAAGAGGTATTTTAATGTCTCCGATTCTTTATCACAAAACTAGCAACATTAAATAGTAACATTACTATTTATCTATATAGTAACATTACTACTTTATCTATATAGTAACATTAATATTTATCCATATAGTAACATTACTACTTTATCTATATAGTAACATTACTATTTATCTATATAGTAACATTACTACTTTATCTATATAGTAACATTACTACTTTATCTATATAGTAACATTACTACTTTATCTATATAGTAACATTACTACTTTATCTATATAGTAACATTACTACTTTATTTATATAGTAACATTACTACTTTATCTATATAGTAACATTACTACTTTATCTATATAGTAACATTACTACTTTATTTATATAGTAACATTACTACTTTATCTATATAGTAACATTACTACTTTATCTATATAGTAACATTACTACTTTATTTATATAGTAACATTACTACTTTATCTATATAGTAACATTACTACTTTATTTATATAGTAACATTACTACTTTATCTATATAGTAACATTACTACTTCATCTATATAGTAACATTACTACTTTATCTATATAGTAACATTACTACTTTATTTATATAGTAACATTATTACTTTATCTATATAGTAACATTACTACTTTATCTATATAGTAACGTTACTACTTTATTTATATAGTAACATTACTACTTTATTTATATAGTAACGTTACTACTTTATCTATATAGTAACATTACTACTTTATCTATATAGTAACATTACTACTTTATCTGTCTGAATTCGTGAATTTTAAACAGTATTCTTCCCCTTGGTTTCCTCTAATTACCAACTGTATCACCACATGATAACTTTGTATGAATATTTACTTTTTTAAAAGTGATATCTTCTGTGAGCTTTCTTAATCCAGAAATAGGTGTCCTTAATTGAGAGATGTTTCATTACCTAAATAAACTACGGGCTAATGGATAACAACTTTCGTTTTGCCCCAGTAACTGCGGAGTAAATTGTACGTCACAGGAAATAAACAAAGATACGTGTATCTTATGGATCAATGATCAACCGCAACACATTAGTTAGAAGTTATATCAGGCCTGAGATGTAACAATTAAGATGAACATGCGCAAAATGCTTACGTACTTGGTATTACAAATACTGTACAATTAATAAAAAATGAGTAATAAGTATTTGCCAGAAAGTGAAGCATAACGACCCTAGAAACGTGGGTCTTCCAAGAAGGTTGTTGTAAGTAATTACATTTCCAAACCTGTTCTGAAGACGTGTGTACATATTGGCCAACGGCAGAGAGAGAGAGAGAGAGAGAGAGAGAGAGAGAGAGAGAGAGAGAGAGAGAGAGAGAGGTGTGTGTGTGTGTGTGTGTGTGTGTGTTTAAAACGCTAGCTACGATTGGTGTGATTGATAATGAGAATTCTAAGTGTTTGGTAGAAGGGCAATGGAGCGGGTAAGAGGGAGAACCTGGTGAGAAATTATTGTAATGGGCATAACTTTAATAATACTACTACATACACGTATTATTTTAGCATTATAAATTAAGCGTCTAGTTCTTAATAAAATTTCTAAAATATCACTTGATCACAGATAACCATAATTAATTCAACCACGTACATAAAATGTAAAAGCAGATCCAGATAATCATGCTTCAGGAAATGCACACGCATTAAGTATACCATACATATTAAACATATGAATCATGGCCCGTTTACAAGTTTTGCCTCTTTAATCTTTTCACAGTGTCGTTGTAACTTAAAATCGTTATAATATGCCCGGATAACAGACTAAGATGCACGACACTATTCTGTTCTAAGTGTTACCTGTTGTTATCTAACAATATATTAATCGAAACAATTTAAAAACTGTCATGTTGTAGCAAAATGGTGTTTTAGAAGGTCTACGTCTGTATTATTTACGCTACCTCTGTGTGATTTACGTCGTATGTGCCTGTTAACAATTGTTTTGTGCATTTTCAAACAGCAACCATATATCATAGCTAGAAGATGTTCTGCATTTTCCGACTTTAATGTCGTCTTCATTAGTTTCCATTCTTTCTACGTTCATTTTCAATCTTGGGATTTTCAATATATTTTATGTTGTGGTTTAACATTAGATTGTGTCTACTTAAAAAATACATGGGTTTTATACCATTGTTTTTAGAGGCAAACGAAACAGTAGATTGTAGTCAAGGCAACTGTATAGGAAACTTGAGTGGAACTTGTGCTAGCTATCATTTGCAAGTTTTGTTTTGTTTATGTTGCTTTGTTTTGCACTGTTGCTGCTTCTTAAAATATAAAATTCTATATTCGTTGCATTTGAAGGAAATAAATGCAAGAAAATAAAGTTGCTTTGGAAAGATCACGAGCCTACTTTTGCTCAAGCTACTCACACAATGTTTTATTTGACGAAAACATTCATTCATGATTTGATGTTCTTGAACAGGTTCCTTAAAAGGCGTTCAAAATAAGAAAGAAAATCAGGAACTGGACTTTTCGAGTTAGGAGACTAGACTGTAAGGGAGGCGACTACAATTCTCCATTCCACATATTAATTTCTACATTTATTAGTATCAGTACTCCACCTCAACACACACACACACATACACACACACACACACACACACACACACACACACTTGACAACCTCCTCTCCTCCTCCTCCCCCTCCAACAAAATTGAAGACCGTGAATATTTCGGTTTTAAAAAAAATAAAAAATAAAAAAATTACATGACATAAAGAATTCTATAACCTGTTAGGTCAAGGCAGGAACAATGACTAAAGTTGTCAAAATTGAGATAAACATGCTGATTAAGTAAACCAAAAATGTCGCCTTGTCAATCACTTCAGCCACGAAGTACCACTGATATTTTTTGTGTGATCCGGTAAAAATGCTGGCTGTTTTCTTTATCTTTATTCTTACATCTTTCCTTCTTTCACCATACACATTATTTTGCCTGATTGCTTTCCTATAAGATGGTCTCTTCTTATACGTATTATTCTTTGCTTGACTGTATAATGATTTGTCCACATTACGGTTCGTGGAAGGCAAGGGACATAACTTGTCCTCCTCCTCGCTGCTCTCCTCTGATATGTAAGAAAAATTTGCTATGGACTGGTTTTCAGTAAATACATTATGGGCCGATGTGCTACGTATTAGTTTATCTGTATCCTCTGTATCTGGGGTTATCTCCTTCAATGAAATATCTTCATGGAAGGAAGAGCCAATCGCATCTCTGTTGTTGCCAGGTAATAAATCATCTTTCTCTGAGAGGAAGAAGTATTGCGCATTCACCCGTCTCTTCCAATCGTCGATATGTGTGCAGACGACTTTACTGAGGTAGTTCTCACAGAAACTGAGGATGAGAGGAGGGACTGGAGGAATGGGATCCAACTGGGCTCTCTTTTTAATGTTCATCACTATGGTCGCCATGATAAGTGAAATACAGTTCAAGGTCATCACCAGTAACAGGAATACACCTGGAAGATACAATTTACGGAGAAATACGAGGATGTATATCTTGTACTCGCAGTTTTGAATCTTAACGTTGTATGTTATTATAAACTTTTACATCAATATATATATATACATACACTGTAGAAGACATGCGTTTTGAAGCATACTGTACGTTGCAAAGAGCATACAATTGTTATAATTGTAGCCCCACTGTAAGTTGTAAGGAACATACAATCGTTAAAGTTTCATCGACATTTATAACAGTGTATTGTGGATTTCACTGCCACAATTTTAATCTCAACATACCACAAAAACTCTGGTAAACATTTAGGAATCTAGGTATTTGATATTTCCTTTGTGATTTTCAGATCTATTTTTAGGTTGATACATTCAATTTAGGTCTAGGAGTCCAGCACTTAAAACAACTTTATAGATGACTGACCTATATGCATCTTGTTTCCTTAATTCATCTGCTAACAACATTCTATCGATAAGCATTGTCTATTCAAGATCAACGAGAAGACATACCATTAATATTAACATTAACATCAGAGTCTCAATCAGTATATTTTCTTTTCTTTAGAGAATCTAATAACTCCGTGTACATTATAAACAGGTCCAGCTTTCATGAAAGGCGTCAACTTTATTAAACATTCAGCTCAATTTTGTATATTGACTATTTGTAAACTACGACAGTATAATTGCGGTGCACTTACATTATGAAACAAGCTGGGGCCTAACAATGAGATCATGATTTTAAATTTAAGTTTTTAAAAATTTCATCGAGGGACACGGTTTTTAGATGAGTGAGTAGTTTTGCGAAGGTGTAGCAAGCACACATGTGCTCGGTTTCTAGTGTGTCCTTGACCTTTCCACTTTTGACTCCAAAATCAATAGCCTTCATCCGTACCCTAAGTGCAAACTATTCACAACGTTTGGTTGAGATATATTATGTAGAACTAATGTTTTATTGTGCAGAAATTATTTCTTTTCTTTCAGTCACAGAGACCTTGACCGTCGACCCTTTTACACGCATTATCTCAGGTGTATAATGAAAAACCAGTTCAAACTTCAAAGCAGTCTGGCACCAGATTATTTGAATACTTTTACTCCAGTCTCTGAAGTTCATTGCTGAATCACGTGCTTTCTACTAAGAGTCAATTAAGTATCCTAAAATACAAAACTGAAATGTTTAAAAGGAGTTTCACAGACAATGGAGTTTTAATATGAAATATTTTAACTTTTAATATTAAATCATGCACAACCCTTGCTGCTTTTAAACACAAATGTAAAACATTCTTTGTAACACAAAATATAATTTTATATTTTTTTACGACTTGCAGTATTATATTGCCTCCATTCTGTGATAATACATATTTTATGTTGCCTCTATTCTGTGATAATAGATATTTTATGTTGCCTCCATTTTGTGATAATAGATATTTTATGTTGCCTCCATTCTGTGATAATACATATTTTATGTTGCCTCCATTCTGTGATAATACATATTTTATGTTGCCTCGATTTTGTGATAATACATATTTTATGTTGTAAATGTATTTGATGTAGCTCATTTATTTTATTGTACATAATGTGAATAGTGAATACTGTATATTTAATGTGAATAGTGAATACTGTATATTTTAACACATCTCGGTTTCTGTCTGATATGAGCCTTCGGCTAACAGTCCATCGACAATAAATAACGTCGATGATGATGATGATCATTATTATTGTTATTATTATTATTATATCTAAGACGAGTGTTTTATTCTATTTGTTCTCCAAGACAATATACAAATTACATTTCAACACAAGCTAAATGAAATAGTTACCTAGTAAAGGGGTAGAGTTGGTATCAGGCACGTTCTCAGCGATTAGCAGCTGAAGGACATACAGCGTCAGAAAGACCGTCAGTCCAATGGCAATCTTCCATCCACACTCACAGGGGAGCAAAAAGGTGGCTAATGTAAGCACGCACAGGTCTATGGTGGGGGCTATCACAATGTAGTCAAAGTAAATGGATTTTCTTTTCATCTTTAACCGGAACCTGACCATCGGATGATTCCCTTCCCCTGGGCAACAGGCCTCACCCACGATGATTCGCTCCATGCTAGTGTGCAGAAGGTCGAATTCATTGCTAAGAACGTACTCGGAGAGATCTGGCGTTGAAGATCTTATATGCAAATCAACTTGTGAACCGTCGTAAATCCATGAACCGAACATTATCTCACAGGCCTGTTTGTCATAAGGGAAGTACGTCACATCCACCACGCATGCGCTTTTGATCACGAGTGGAACGTTCCATTGTACCCGGCCATCGTGGCGGAGAACAAGGTAACTTCCTGTTACGTTGACAAAGCCGTCAAGGGCCGCACCCGCTCTTTAAAAGAAAGGAATAGAAAATAGAAGTAGAAAATTAAGAATGGAGACATTGGCTAAAAGTTTCTTTCCTTAGACGGATTTAGAAAAATGTGTTTGTTTGCTAGCTTTTTTGTTCTAATGACAAACAAATTATTCTGGTCCATTACTTTCATGTCTGGATACCAAAAGGATGGGAAGCTTACTGTCATATAAAAGTGATTTAAAAGTTGCCTGCATGCCTCTTCCCGGGTGACCATTACCTACATTCTCTGATAGCTCGCCTTATAACCAGCTTCCCTATCCATGACAGGTCTGTTTTCAAAATAGTGTACTGTGACCAGAACAAAATCGTGCCTTCAATATAAGACATAAAAATCTAAATAATTGTTTCATTTAAGCTTCATTCCCTGCTAAAAGCTAGAGAATTCTATCCAAGTATTTTTTTAAAAAGTGAAATACGATGTCATAGTGATGCGAAGAAAGAAAACATATCTTCTTTAATATGAATTCAACTGTCTAATCTTTTGTAAGAAATCCTAATGAAATGATTTTTCCTCCTGCAGCTAAAGTTCCCAGGATTTTTGTAATTGACAATGTAGGTCTAACTTACATTAGCACAAACTTAACTGAGAAAGGTTTCCTGCAATATTTTTTCTACATTACCAATCCAAACCAACACAAACTACAGATCAAAAACATACTCTTCGCCGTACACAGATTTCCGTAAAGAAACAAAATCCTTTACAAAAAGAACTAAAGACCAAAGTTATTATTAATTGAATTTGACATGATTCCCATTTCAAGTGATATCGGTTCCGTTACACCAAAACTTCGAACAAAAAAGAAAAAAATAACATTCTAATTTCGAAGGGAGAAAGGTCAATACTGGAGCCAAATCCGCTTACGTATTTCCTTTATGTCGACTTAAGACCTACTGTATACCTTTAACTTCTTACCATAGATGATGGCTACACTTCACTAAGAAATGTTACAATTGCACGTGAATATTGCATATTTTGAGATACACATTAGAAAAGACAGACAAAAAGGCACGGATAGATGCACATATTATTCAGACATACATACAGAAAGCTTAACAATTACACTAAATTAGACTATCACGGAATGAGTCGCATGCAATTAAGCTCTTGCTCATTGTTTTATATCATACTTGCATTTTTATGCAAATTCAATGTTATTACTTAGACCGTATTTTTCATGAGCGGAGCCTTGCCCATTGTTTAGTCTTTAGTTTATTGCAACCTTTTGCTAATTTAATTATGCAGTTTACAGTCTTACACTTATTTACTGACTTCATGAATTCAAGATTGAATGCTATTCACCAGTGCAGCATGCTTTGATGTGTTTATTTTTCTACTGCATTAAAGAATACAAATATAACAGAAGTTAATACAAATTATACAAGATTAACATACTGTTATCACACTAATACATCACAGCTACCATGCTAATCGGTCATAAACTCAGAATTGCTCATTAAAATTTTCGTAGAGGTATCGTTCCTTAGAAGCTGAAATATTAGGTGCTTGTTTAATATCATGTTGCAAACTATTCCATAAAACTATACCTGAGTAAGCAAAAGATTTCTTAAAACAATCTGTCCGAGTTTTTGGTATATATAAATCATAGTTTGCACTCGACAATGTGTTCTTTGCGCTAATGTTCCTTACAGACTTAATAATCTTAAGATACACTAGTGCTAAATTATTTAAGACCTTTCTATGCTTCTGAACCAACTAAGGAACCTTCAAATATACCCCACCCCACCCTACACACTATAAATCCAACAATGGACTGAATGTCAATCCTTTCCAAACTATCACTGAAATTAGGTTTTAAAAACAATAAAAAGACATCCCAGAATTTTCTACTTGCTCATCTCATTATAAGCAGTATTCATAATAAATCTGGTGAAGTTTCAAAATTCTTGATCAACAAAACAGTCGAATTCTTGGCTGTACCAGAAGTCAGCATAGATTCTTCCTCCCATGATGCACACTTTTGTGGTTCAACTCCCGGCAATCGTATGTTCTGGAAAGATCGTACCTCAGAGGATAGTGTGTCCTTATTTTGGTTCGATCAGACATACCAGCCAGAAGAAGGACGGACCTTGAACCGGAACATATTAACTGCAGAGTAACATAAATGGTTCATAGCCAGTGGTTACAAACTTCCAAACATGCGGGAGAGTACTTTTACTTATATAATTACTTCATTTTTTTTATTTTAACCCATTTACGTTCATTTTGTATAATGCTCGTCGTGTCCTCTTTTTGCACTTGAAGGAAGGGGTCCTTAGAACACAATTAATATTCACTTAATATAACTATATAACCACAATATCAGTTGTCCATTTACAGTTTGTGCAAATGGAAAAAGAGGATCATTGCCCACTTCAGGTGCGCACCAAACAAAATATGGTTCTTTATAACTACGATTTTAACAAATCTACGTTATTAACTCACCTAATTTTGTGCATATTGCTTCATTTAGAGTTATCCGTTTTGACTTATGTACAGTTATGCCTTCATAATGAACACACATTATTTGCAAACAATCACTTATATGTCTTGAACACCAGCATTGAAATATTAACTGTAACAAATTTTAATCTGAATTACACTTCACAGTTTTCAGTAAATAAATTGTTCTTGTCATCCCAGAACCTTGGACGTATGAGCTTGTGGCACTTTGGGTACGCCTAATGATTTATGAACACTTCTTTTGTCCTCCGTCGTCATTTTATGCATTGCAATTTCCAGTACAATTCCCGTTTGCATAGTTAATTTTGAGCCTGTAGACCTGGATAATTTTGTTGAAAAACCTTGACTGCTTCACCTACCATCTTTATGGCCTCTTCCCGTATGTTCCCAACAGTATCACTGGACAGCATCATACGGAGCTTAAACGATATAAATAATGGTTTTCCGTTGTTTGTTTGTTTTTCTGTTTTTTTTTTTTTGGGGGGGGGGGGCTTGGATGATTAGTCCCACTAAAGTTAGTTCTTAAACACTGGACTGGGTCCATAAATTCATCATTACTATCCACTGATAGTCTCTTTGAAACATGCCAAACAACACCAAAAATCTGCTATAACTCCAATATTCGCTTTACTCTCGAAATCAACATGTCTGGTTCTACAGAACGAGACATATTTATTAATATATCATCTGTATGACTTCATTGTTGATGTAGCCATGCTATTTAGTGCCTGTTGTGCTACGTTTTCCGCAAACACCTCTATTTGTTTTAACCTAACCCTATCTGGGCCGACTGCTAAAATTGTTCTTTTCGACAAAGGCAACCGAATTGACTGATCGACCAACATACTCAACAGTCCCCAGATACCACAAATGTTTTTCACACTTTGGCGCGATTATCGTTGCATGTGCGTTTTATCTCTGCACCAAATCCAACACTTTTGGAATTAATGCAAATGGTGAATTTACGTAATTGTTTTTTGTTTTTTTTATGTCCCAATCGTTCTGCGCCAGAGCATCTACTCCGCAAGGTATTAGTCCCAAAACAAAGAATTGTAATTTGGTAGCTGACTGGTTACGATAGAGGCGAAATCATCCCTATCGTGTGGTCCCCACACACTATCGGGCGGAATAAAACGGGATGTAGCATCCATTTCTAAGTTGACGTCATCCCGGATAACTTGTCTGCTTGCTAAGTCTGTTTGCCTCACAAGTATGCTGATGACAGTGTAATGTTTCTTTCCATAGCCTTCACGTGAATATCTCTGGCTATTGCCTCCAACTCCATCTAGGAACAGCCCATAGTATTTATTAATGCTACAGTTGTCTGAATATCTGATAATACTTGCACGTATTTGTTTTAGAGCATTTTTTCAGAAGGATTTCAGTCCATGAACACCGCTAACAACTCTCAGTAATTGGAATGTTTGTATGACAGTCTTTTGCTCTAAAATCCTTGAGCTTTGTGTCCTGGAATCCATGCTCCCCATGCTATGCTGGAAGCGTCTGTTACTAATTTGCAGTCTATTGTTCTATCTGAAATAATGAAACTATTCTTGTGATTTAATGAATTAGGCCACCAATTCAAGTTGCTTGCCGCATACGAATCTATATCCGATATGTCAATCCATGCCGATCTTGTTGCTTAAAAGTCTATAAATATTCCGCAACAAAAGCTCATCTGATAAAATACACTTGCACATAGATACACTCTGTCCACCTATCCTTGCCAGTGTTCTCACAAAAACATAACAATGCTTTTTTTTCAATCCCCGCCTAATATCTTTCTTTAATTTGTGAATGCTATCCTTTGTGATTCTAATAATAGCACTATCCCATTATTTATCAATTAAGTATCCAATAAAGGTTTTACATAAATCTGGCTATAAATCTTCAACCTAGTTCAACCTAAATCTTCCAACAACTGTAAAAAGATGTGTTTCCTTGCGACTCTATCAAACTCTTTGGTGTAAACTATATAAAATCATTCACATTTAATACTAAACGGAATCCTTTAGACCGTAAATATACAATGACCGGTGTCAGCACTTCTTTTAAAAAAAAAGAAATATGGGCTATCACAGTGCCCAAAATGTAATGAAGTCCGTTTAAAATACGAAGAATCGCACTTAAAACCTCATACATACCTATGGCTCTAATGTTAACCGGAACATGATGAAATCCGTCTTTCGAATCTGCTGTCATAATATAAAATCTTGGACGAACATAATTTATTACACTATCAATGTCTATTTAAGTTTAGGCACGTGGCAAGCTGAGTTAAATTGTCCTAAATCTGCAGCAAACCTACGTTTTTTCTGAACATATTTCAATATACCCTTTTAAACATAAATCGCAAAAAAAAAACAAATTCTGTGTGAATGAAGAAAATGCAGGGATTTCCCTTGATTTTGAAAAGAGATAGTAAAGGACTCTTGACTCCAAAGATAGGGAGTCACGAGAAAAATCATGGGAGTCCCTAACCAATCACGGGGTCCTAGACCCAGTGTAATAATTAAATATGTTCCGAGATATACTTTTTGCAATAGAACAATTTAACACAATTTTTTAGTTTCAATAGAAAAAATAATAATATAGGTTTTTAATGTTGTATTGGAGAGAGAGAGAGAGTGAGAGAGAGAGAGAGAGAGAGAGAGAGAGAGAGAGAGAGAGAGAGAGAGAGAGAGAGAGAGAGATTTTATGTATCTGCATTGGAGAGCCGGAGAAAGGATAAAAGTAAACTGATCTGCATTTGTGATGTTTATGAACATAACCATTTTGTTGCAAAATATTTATGTTTTGATTAAAAGTGTATGCTGTGCAGACAAAAAAAAACAAAAAAAAAAATGGAGAGTGAGGGGCAGGCACACAGACAGTCAGAGACTACTGCCTTTTTTCTCTCGAACAACCCTCCCCACCACAGAATGTGCATGATCCGGATTCGTCTCGTGTCAGGTAAATGTCAGGTAAATGTAGAAAACTGCAAATTAGAGCTTCCATGAACGAAAGAGTTCGTCTATCCGCACTCCGCACACTTGGAATGAACAGCACTTTTATCTCCGACAACGTTCTCTTTCTTTCTTTGACAAGGGAATTTCTCTACCCAATCTACCCGCCATTGTATTTTCTGTTACTTCTAACAGTCATTTACTTTATCAGCTTCGTTCTGAAGTCGCACCAGAGACTTTTCTCTCATCTTAGGTGAGTTAGTTGCTGAACGTTTTCCAAACATATTTCACAAAGAAAGCTGACTCATGATGACTTTGCATACTCAAAAGATAATTTAAAGTACTCCTCATATAAATAATTGGGAATATATACCACTGTCTATGTGAACTTAATTGATGACGATTGGTTGATTAATAAAGAAAGAAGACTTAAATAAAGATGGCAGTAAAAACAAAGACTTCAATAAAGATAGCAATATCTTTTTTATTTGATCTGTAGGAAGCTACATTACATCCAATAGTCTCTGATAATCCACTGCCATGCAATTAGGCATTGCACTGGTGATATATTAAGTAATGCAGTTAGGGTCTTATTAGACACCTGTTTCGACTAACTGGGGGCAATTCACTATTCATTGCTTGGAAAGATGTCAATGTGCAGACACAGCCTTTTATGTAGTATATTTGTATTAGATACTCGAAAGAAGCACATGAAACTCTGTCAAAATATGATTTATCTCGGGGACCCGAGAGGACTGAAATAGTGATTGACTTCACAAAGACACCTTCCTTTATCTTAGCTTCACTTAACCTTGGAGATTTTCCACGGAGGTACTTGAAACCTGCGTGTGTTTTGTCCATGGCCTTGACAAAGTTCTTCATCAGACCCAGCTTGATGTGCAAGAGTGGTAACAAAATCTTCCTTGATTCAACAAGTGGTGGATGCTGAACACTTTTCATCCCAGGTTCCAATGACTGTCGGAGTGGCCAATCTCTCTTGATGTAGTGGGAATCTCGCGCACGACTATCCCATTCGCAGAGAAAACAGCAGTACTTTGTGTATCCAGTCTGCAGACCAACCAAGAGAGCAAGAACCTTGAAATCGCCACAAAGCTGATGTTGGTCATAGTTTATGCACCTCAAAAGTTGTTTCATGTTTTCATAGCTTTCCTTCATATGGACTGCATGACCAACTGGAATTGATGGCAAAACTCTGCCATTATGCAGCAAAACAGCTTTAAGACTCGTCTTCGATGAATCAATGAACTATCTCCACTCATCTGGATCATGAACGATGTTGAGGGCTGCCATTACACCATCGATGTTGTTGCAGGCTACAAGATCACCTTCCATGAAGAAGAATGGAACAAGATCCTTTTGATGGCCACGGAACATGGAAACCCTAACATCACCTGCCAGGAGATTCCACTGCTGTAGTCTGGAGCCGAACAGCTCTGCCTTACTCTTGGGTACTTCCAAATCCCTGACAAGGTCATTCAGTTCACCTTGTGTTATGAGGTGTGGTTCAGAGGAGGAGGATGGGAGAAAATATGGGTCATGTGACATTGATGGTTCAGGAGTAGAAGTTTCATCCTCTTCCTCTTCCTCGTCTGACTCAAGTGAGAATGATTCTGGTGCATCAGGAACCGGCAGTCCTTCTCCGTGGAGTACTGGGCGTATAGCTGACGGAATGTTTGGATAATGCACAGTCCACTTTTTCTTCTTCGACACACCTTTCCCAACTGGAGGCACCATGCAGAAGTAACAATTGCTGATATAATCTGTTGGCTCTCGCCAAATCATTGGCACTGCAAAAGGCATAGATTTCCTTTTCCTGTTCAACCACTGGCGAAGATTTGTTGCACAATTGTTGCAGCATATGTGTGGGGCCCACATCTTGTCCTGATCTCCAATTTTGCAGCCAAAATAAAGGTGATAGGCTTTCTTAGCCATAGTGGTTATACTGCGCTTTTGTGATGCAAAAGTCACTTCACCACAAACATAGCAGAAGTTATCTGCATTGTTCACACAAGTACGAGGCATCTCTGCTCACTTTGGCTAAACAGAAATGTGTCCCTTTGCAAAATAAGAGAGCACGACACTGTATGATTTGTAGAGCTGATATAGGGCAATGTCTTCAGCAGAGTGATGTAAGCTTAGTTATGATTGCATCATCCATGACTCTAGGAATAACATGATGCAATTCATATCATGTATGACGCAATACCAGCTTCAGATTGCATCATTCATTGTTTTGCCTAAAAAGCAAGTACTGTCCAAACCTAGTCATAGATTTATTCATAGATCCAGTCAAAGATGTATTTTAGTCATTTCTGGTATAAATTGAGATCCCTTCCCTATATAACTCACTTATCCTCCGTCATTCCCAAGTCAAGGGTCGTATATACTGACCCAGTATCATATCTTTAAAACTAGAGCCAATCAACAATTTTAAGCATCATTTTCGTTCTCAGTGACCCAGAATTAGTAAAGTTTGACAACATTTATTGCGGAAGCATTTTGGCTGTAGACCAGTGTAACCAAACTCATAAACATTAGCCTTGTTCATAACATTTTTTTCCAAACAGATTCAAGTAAGCCCAGGTTGTCCCAATATACACGAAAACGATCCACTGGATAAACAAAACTATCGTCATGTTAATGTTCTCAGAACTATAACAAAACTCTTTGAACGAGCTACATGTGACCAGATAACTAATTATTTTGACATTATATCACAGCCATGTATTTCTGCTTTTAGAAAGGGTTTCAGCTGTCAGACTACCCCAATTAGACTACTAAAGCACATGCGCTTAGCCCTATACCAAAAACAAGTATCCTCCAGCTATTTCACTAGATTTATCAAAAGCATTTGTCTGTTTACCCCACAAGCTCCTCTTCCAGAAACTGGTAGATGCAGGATTTTCAGATTCGGCAGTAATCACTATGGCAGATCACCTCTCAAATAGAAGAGAATATGTCAAAATAGGTAAGTCCGCTAGTTTATGGGCAAATATCAATAAAGGGGTACCTCGGGCTCAATTCTAGGACCAATACCTTCTAATATTTTTTATTAATGACATCTTCTTTTTCATAAATGATTCTGATCTATATAACTATGCCGATAACAACATACTTGTCTGTGCTCACCACGACTTTAATATTATGAAATCTACATTGGAAACTGACAAGGTGGTTTTCAGACAATGAAATGAAAGCAAATCCAGATAAGTTCCAAGCTAGTGCACTTGGAATGAAAACGAACGAACGTCTTGGGACGTTTTCAACCAAGGAGGCTAATATATCTTGGGAACTTCTAGGAGTGAAGTTGAACTTTATGCTAAGCATTAATCAGTAAATCGCTGAGATTTGTCAAAAAGTATCTAAACAATTAATTGTGACAAAAACGAATCGGAAAATACTTCACAACTTAAGAACGACTGGCAGAGTATCACTCTTTCAACATGGCAAACTTCAACTACTGTCCTCCTACCTAGCAGTTTAGCAGTCAAAATAATATGAAGAAACTTGAAAACCTCCATGAAATAGCCATACTAATGAATTCAGTAAACCTTTTTCTGTACTCTTCAATTTCGTTAATATATCAACTCTACTTATCCGAAAGATGAAGACCATTGCACTTGAAGTTTAAAAACTTCAAACAAGCAATGTCCAAGATACTTAAATGATCGGGTTGATTTAAAAGAAACAACAAATCTTTATTCATGCAAACACCTTGGAGACTCTGAATGTAAGAACATCCAGGTATGGGCGACACTCTTTTATGTATGCAGCAGATAAATTCTGGAATTTTCTCCCTAAAATGTTTGAAGCAACCTCAGATTTTGAACAATTCTTAATCCCTTTTAATGTCCTGGTCTGGAAGCGTATTGTGTAAATGTTATTTAGACACTAGTTATGAAATTGTTGCTACTGCCCTGATCTGCTGACATGATCTGCTGCATGTTTAGTGTTTTAGTTTAAGTCTCGTAGATTTGCTTATAGCTTTTAGCTACCCTAAATATGACTACTTTTCTTACAGCTTTTAGCTACCCTAAATATGACTACTGTTTCTTACACGTTTTAGCTATGACTACTTTGTCTTACAGCTTTAATTACTCAAAATATGACTACTGTTTCTTACAGGTTTTAGCTACTCTAAATATGACTACTGTTTCTTACAGCTTTAATTACCCTAAATATGACTACTGTTGCGTACAGCTTTTAGCTACCCTAAATATGACTACTGTTTCTTACAGGTTTTAGCTACCCTAAATATGACTACTGTTTCTTACAGCTTTTAGCTACCCTAAATATGACTACTGTTTCTTACAGCTTTTAGCTACCCTAAATATGACTACTGTTTCTTACAGCTTTTAGCTACCCTAAATATGACTACTGTTTCTTACAGCTTTTAGCTACCTTAAATATTACTACTTTTTCTTACAGCTTTTAGTTACCCTAAATATGACTACTTTTTCTTACAGCTTTTAGCTACCCTAAATATGACTACTGTTTCTTACAGGTTTTAGCTACCCTAAATATGACTACTGTTTCTTACAGCTTTTAGCTACCCTAAATATGACTACTGTTTCTTACAGCTTTTAGCTACCCTAAATATGACTGCTTTTGCTTACAGCTTTTAGCTACCATAAATATGACTACTTTTTCTTACAGCTTTTAGATATCCTAAATATGACTACTGTTTCTTACACTTAGTTTTAGATGGGTATTCCTCATTATCTTAGATGTATATAAAACTATTTTAGATCTGCCGCATATGAAGAACTTTTAAGTCTGTAGCTTCGCTTATTGCATTTAGTTCCGTGGTTTTGCTTGTAGCTTTCGTTTACTTGTAACTCCTGTGTTCTGTTCTCATACATGTTTGCTGTTAATTACTCTTAACTGCTCTGTCTTGTGATATATATGCTTCCAGTGCATATACCCTAATCGTATGTGTGTGTGATATATATGCTTCCAGTGCATATACCCTAATCGTATGTGTGTGTGATATATATGCTTCCAGTGCATATACCCTAATCGTATGTGTGTGTGATATATATGCTTCCAGTGCATATACCCTAATCGTATATGTGTGATATATATGCTTCCAGTGCATATACCCTAATTGAATATGAGTAATATATATGCTTCCAGTACATATACCTTAATCGTACATGTGCAATATATATGCTTCCAGTACATATACCCTAATCGTATATGTGTGCATTCTGTAAGTATGTGCATAGTCTTGTCGAACTCCATGTCCATGTATATTTCAAATTTTCATGCATGCCAAATGGTATCACAAGTAGGCACTGTCTAGCTATTACGATTGTATATTTTAGAGCTGCGTGCAATTTTAGAGTAGAGTCTCTCTATTGTTTTTCTCTGTGCTGAATCTTTAAATACAAATTATATCTTTCTTTTTTTGGGGGGGGGGCATGTATTTATATCATTGAAACAAGATTTGTAATAACTTGTTACATAATTAAATTAGTATGTATTTTTGTATTTATGTAGCTACGTACGTACATATGAGTGTATATATTTATGTATGATAAAGTTAATTGTTATTTTATTGCTTATAGTTTGTAAAATAGCTCCAATAAGCTAATATTTCTTACTAAATAAATGAACACCAACTCTAAATAAAATTTGTCTGTGTCTATGTCTACCATAAAAGTTGGAATAGTTTTCCCAAAACTAATATAACCCCTAATTGTCATCCATCTAAGTGTGTTGAAAAGAGATAATGTAGATGTTAATATATCTTTAACATTTAAAATCATCCCGATTGCCCTTTTCTGGAATCTGTATAGTCTCTGCATGTAAGAAGAATTACTGGTCTATCACCACACAGTACAGCAGTAGATAAAATAAGGAAAATCATCAGTATTGTATACTTTTAGGATCAACTGATCTGACACGAAACCTCTAACCTTTTAGATAACACCTATTTTTATATATACTTTTATAAAAAATGTTTTAAAGTGGATGAAACAGGATAAAGTATTACCAGTAAGGATACCTAAAGGTTTGGAAAATGTAGCAATTTAATTTTTGTTTTTATTATTTATTTCTAAGTACAATTCTCTACATTTGGCTGCTCGCTGTGCTGAGCAGATAAGCATTAACTGGGTTTTCTGGAATTTAAGTTAAGGATTTTGTCATACATCCATTCCATAACATATTATAATTATTCATTTAGTTTGCTATGAACAACGCTAACATCTTTATCACTAACTTATTGTGATGTATCATCTGCATGCATTGACACTGTAGAATGTTTCAAACACGTTGGAAAATCATTTATATGTAACATGAAAAAGAGAGGACCCAAAATTGATACCTGTTGTATTCCAATGGAAATTTCCTTACTATGTGAGATATTACTTATCCAGCTCGTAGCCTGTAATCTGCTATAGAGTTTTATGAAAACCATAGCAATGAGGGTTTTGTAACATTATATGCTGGTAATTTCTTAGTAAAACTTTATGATGATTAATATTATCAGTAGATTTATGTAGGTCTAAGAATAAAACTCTTGTTAATTTCCCGTCATCAATATACTTTAACCAGTGGTCAATCAAACCAGTGAGTACTGTTTTGCAGGAATGATTTAGACCGAAGCCTGATCGACACGGGGTAATCAAGTTATTTTCATATAAAAAGTCATAAAATGGATTGAAAACGTGCCTTTCTAGATTTTGCTAGCAATAGATAGAACATATACAGGTCTATGATTATTGACTCTCGAGTCGTCTTCTAATTTACAAAGGTTGGTAACTCTAGTTTATTTGTTCCTATAGACATATTAAATATGTAAATCAGCGATTCAACAATGCAATCTATTGACAATTTTAAGAGTTTCACAGACATCACATCAAAACCAGTAGCCTTTGATTTATACATTTTTATAATTTCCTTTCTAACAAAATCCTCAGTAATGCTTGACATCTGAAGGAACATTTCATCTGAGATACGTTCGATATCTGGTAGGAATGAATCAAAGTTCTTACCAATATCTAACCCAATACTCCAGAAGAAATCATTGAAACTATTTGTAATTTTAGTAAAGTCATTAACGACTTCCCCATCAACAATAAGAATATTAGTTCACGAATGTGGCTTCGATGAAGGTAACAAATCTTTCAGTATTATTTCCACATTTATTTTGGTTTGTTTAACGACTGCTGAACATATTCATTTAAATAATCTCTTTTTACATATATAATGTTTTTATAGAACCTTTTTCTAAAAACCCTATAAATTGCCCAATTGTTTGTACATTTACTTTTTCTTGCTTTCTCATGTAGGAAATCCCTGGTATGCATGTACGAGAATATATTAATCCACTTCTCTGAATTCGATCTGATTCTACGTTCTTTGTATGGTAAATGCTATTAATTATAGGAAACAATCGCTTAGATGGTTATGACAACTTCACTAGCTGAATGGGTACTACATTCTTGTTATCTTATTATTGCAATTTATGAATTCTTTTTTCATTCATGAATGTATGTTAGATAAAGTATATGTATTTTGTTGATTAATTGTATATATTGGCATTATGCCAGATTTAGAATTGTATATATTGGCATTATGCCAGATTTAGGATTGTATAGATTGGCATTATGCCAGATTTAGGATTGTATAGATTGGCATTATGCCAGATTTAGGATTGGATAGATTGGCATTATGCCAGATTTAGGATTGTATAGATTGGCATTATGCCAGGTTTAGAATTGTATAGATTGGCATTATGCCAGATTTAGGATTGTATATTCCAGTTTTGAGTAGATTCTAATCACTTTACGAGCGACAATCTTATTTTTTATTATTTCTGACTTTGTTTTCATTGTCGTATTGGTGTTCATTATTTATCTTGTATTCATTAAATGATAAGAATATTTCAGTTTCATTGATTCTCAGTAATGATTCACATTATGGATAGATTGCGATGTATATAATTTGATATTTCTTATGTTCGCACACGTATCATATGCACTTACGTATGCGTGTGATATTTATCAATAACGGTACACGATCAGTTAGGTTACACTGTCAGTAGATTGATTCACGAATGAATGATTGACTTCTGAATTGATCGCCATGACTGAGTTTACAGTGATTGTTTTGGTTGCACTCCGTAACTTTAGGATTCTTCGTAATGGAGACTCGACCCATGGCTTTCGTCTACAAGTACTTGGGACAGTGGTGGACCCATTGTTATTTGACTGGGTTGGGAAGGATTTGTGCCCACATAGCCATTGGTGTTATGTTGTGATAAAATAGTATTTGATCATTAAATATATCAATATTTTAACATTACTATCAGAGTAATTATGTCAACCTAATATATGGAAATGTTCACATTGCTATTGGAGTAATTGTTTTAAGTTATTATTTGAATCGGAAATGTTCACATTGCTATTGGAGTAATTGTTTTAAGTTATTATTTGAATACGAAATGTTCACATTGCTATAAGTGTAATATTCAATATATCGTTTGGAAAGAATTATTTCATATGACTATATTTGTAACATAACTTGTCACTCAACAGGAATCTACAATCTTGATTCAATCAGTCATTCAGTGATGAGAGAGATAGTCTATTTAATATTCTACTAACAATATAACTTATTTTAATAGAACAGTGTCAGAGTACAGTCATGATGTTGTAGACTTGTATTTTTGTTTCTTACTTTGAAAATACAATTGCTAGTTTAAAATCAGGCCTTTGTCTTTTACTAGTTTTAGACCTGCTCGTTCACTCCTGTGACAGAGACCGACAGACAGAGAGACAAACAACGGAGTGAGACACTGACAGACGGACATACAGACAAACAAACAAACATATAACGTACATATTGAATATGTAGACGTCAGGAACCCAGAGTTGAGTAGATGGAAGCATGATCTTGTTTAGACCGTCAAATTCGCTCGGGTCCCAGCCAATGTTTTCGTCTATCCATTCCTACAAAACAATGAGACAAAATATCGAAAGATTACTAGTTAAAAATAAAGAATTGCGATTTTAGTCATTCTATATTATGACTTTGCCAACCTTCCAATATAAACTCACCAACAATTTCAGAAACTACATAGCAAATTCACATGGTATTGTATGTACAAACGCAACTGTATGACACTATACAATGTACAAACGTGTACATATATATATATATATATATATATATATATATATATATATATATATATATATATATATATATATATATATATATATATAGATAGATAGATAGATAGATAGATAGATATAGATATATAGACGCCAATATAATCAACCCGGTTCGAGAGTTATTATTGTTTCCAAAACAGGAATCGAACCTGTGCCGCGAGTAAAGACATCTATCGCCTGCCTCTCGTGCACCAGCGCCCTAACCCACTCGATCATGCTTTCACCTCCCCCCTCCCCCTCCAACCCCACCCCCCACCCCCAATAAGGATGAAACAAGAATAACATCGGTTCTTTAGAAACTAACCAAGGGAGGACGCGAGTGAAATATTGCATGAAACAGTTAAGGTGTTTCCTATTCACGAAATCAGTCAAATTCGAGTTTTATCTTCTTTCATGTCTATACTTGATACAGTTTGAAGGTCTGTGTTAAGAATGATTAAACAAGAAATGCTGAAGATGCTTTGTCTTGACTGCTTCGCGGTACATAATCCAAATACTTAGATTTACCAATTTAACAAGAGCGGTAGGTAATGACAACCAGAATTTACTTTTTTATGGACGCTAACATGTGAGAATTGAACTTCATATTTTACAGGATTGATGAAGTCAAGAAGATTTAAAATCGATTACACAATGCATGAACAACCAATACGAAGCGAAGGCTGTTCATGTCGTATGTAATCGATTTTCAAGCCGTTGTAACAAGCATTTAGATTGGTTAAAATTGCATCGCGTGATACAGAAACTAGCAAGTATTAGTTCCAAACACCAGAAAGAAAAAACTTGAGTATTCTTGCGTCCTTCTTGTAGGCTTTGCCAATATTTGTAAAAAATGGTTTTAAAAAAAAAGAAGAAAAAAAAGATGTTATTTATTTCTTGAGATTCGTTATTATTTGTACAGCTATTTGTAAATGGATTTGAATGAACTTTATATTTTACAGGATTTATGAAGTCATGAAACTTGAAAATCGATTATATCAATACCAATGACAACTTTCATTTAGAATTTAAGGTCACCGGCCCATATAGAATTAATGTTATTAATTATATAACACATAAGCGCCTCAATAAGCCTCAACATACTCAGTGCTAAATTATATTATGGTGCCTAAAATATTTTTATATTAAAAGAGAGACTGACAGACACACAGACATACACAAAAAACAATATGTGGAAGAAACATATTAATGTTGACATTACAGTTGGAATATATCAGATTCGTCATGTATCTCGAACTTGTTTTCTCTTTTGAAAAGCATGGTATAGAAAGTAAGATAAATTTCGATATTGGCCTTTTCAATCTGCAGAACTGAATAAAACCAAATTTCTGAAGGATAAGATTGACAAATTGATAGGAGAAATTTTGATCATTCTAAATGCTTGTCACAAAGACTTGATACAAAGGTATAATTATATAAAGGTGAATGTACACATCAAGTGTTATGACCATACATGTAATAGTGTCTAGGAAACCGAGCTACATGTAACAGTGTCTAGGAAACCGAGCTATATGTAACAGCGTCTAGGAAACTAGGCTACATGTTAGGGTGAATTCACAAATCACGTGTTAGGTCAATATCTGTAACAGTGTCTAGGAATTTGAGATACATGTAAAGGTGAATTCACACCAAGTGTTAGAACCATACATATAACAGTATCTAGGAATCTGAGATACATGTAAAGGTGAATGCACACATCAAGTATTAGAACCATACATGTAACAGTATCTAGGAATCGGAGATACATGTAAAGGTGAATGCACACATCACGTGTTATGACAATATCTGTAACAGTGTCTAGGAAACTGAGCTACATGTAAAGGTGAATGCATACATTAAGTGTGACAACCATACATGTAACAGTATCTAGGAATCTGAGATACATGTAAAGGTGAATGCACACACCAAGTGTTAGAACCATACATGTAACAGTATCTAGGAATCTGTCATAAATGTAAAGGTGAATGCACACATCAAGTGTGACAACCATACATGTAACAGTATATAGGAAACTGAACTACACGTAAAGGTGAATGCACACACCAAGTGTTAGAACCATACATGTAACTGTATCTAGGAATCTGAGATACATGTAAAGGTGAATGCACACATCAAGTATTAGGACCATACATGTAACAGTATCTAGGAATCTGAGATACATGTAAAGGTGAATGCACACATCAAGTATTAGAACCATACATGTAACAGTATCTAGGAATCTGAGATACATGTAAAGGTGAATGCACACATCAAGTATTAGAACCATACATGTAACAGTATCTAGGAATCTGAGATACATGTAAAGGTGAATGCACACATCAAGTGTTAGAACCATACATGTAACAGCGTCTTGTAAAAGCAAAGAATAATACTATTAAATGTCACTTCTACCTTCATGTACTTTCTGTTTGTGGTGATTTCAAATGTGAACACATCCATCAAATTTTATGATAGTATATACACATGAGATACAATGCAGCCCGATGTCCCTAAAGACCTAAGAGTTTCTGGCATACCTTGCCAAAGCAATTATGAATGCTGGATATATTTAACTACCATGCGTTTGAAAACTGTATTTTGTTCACGTATCCCCTAATTTCAGCTATTAACATTCATAATAAAAATTTCCACATACTGGTTTTTTAGTTGACACCCCCACCCCCACCCCCACCCGCACACGCACACACCACGCCCACATACACGTCCAGTCAAACATAAAAAGTGTCCTATCTATATGCGCAAGCATAGAACTTAAGAAGAATGTCCAAGGAGCAGATATTATCAATTACTTGAAGCAAATTATTGCTTTTTTTTCTCTTTAGATTACACATTTGACCTCCCCCCCCCTTCCCCCTTCACAATGCATGCACAGGAAGCGGAAAGAGGACATGATATTGTCGATTAAAACATATTCTTCTCGTGTACAATGTTCTATTTACATTGTACATCCCATGCACACCACTGTATAATTATAGTTAAACTTTCTCCTGACTGAAGCTGAGATTGACAGTCCAATATTGTTTTGACACACTGTTCTCTTTACATCGTACGTGTCGGGTACACCATTCTCTTATTATAGCAAACCTGTCTTGTATGAAGTTGAGAAAGACAATCCAATAAGGATGTAAAATTTTATTTCAGGAAATAAAAACAGCACCAAAATGCCCCTACGTAACAAAGCAATCAAATAAAGAGAACGCCCTGGCGTCCTCTAATAACATCGAACTTAACGACTCGAGGTGCACGAGAACTCGCTTGCTAGGCATGCGGAATTTAACACTCAGCTATATAAAAAAATAATTTTTAAAAACAGCTGAATTTATATTTAAAGCTCAGGGTATATACTTGAAAAAAGAAATAATACTTATAAATAAACATTATATAATCAACAGAAAGGAAAGCGCTAACCCTGGATCCCATATTGTATGTTCGGATTATATACAAGAAATGTATAATCAAACAGATTAGATAGTTATTATTCGTTCCAAGCAGGAATCGAACCCGTGCCATATATATATATATATATATATATATATATATATATATATATATATATATATATATATATATATATATATATATATATATATATATATCCCAACTCTTCAACTCACCCAAGGAGATGGATCAAAATTGTTTAACTAGTAAACATCTACAAACCACCCCAATTATATCGCGTCTCTGCATTAAACGGTGTAAGAGGAGTTTAAATGGACATAACGCAAGCACTTGCCATACACATACGCACGCATGTACCGACAGTGTCAGGTTAACAACAGTAAAAGTGACCTACCTCATTGATCCATACGTATGTCTTGAGAAATTGATGTTTCTCATTCTGGAAGAGAAGCAATGAATTACTGGTAATGAATGTAGTTTTAAAATAACTATATTACCTTTAGAATTAAAATTTTACTTATTGGAAGATACCGTAGATACACTTCAAAAGCTGAAACACAGTCATGGGCCGATTCTCATGAAAACTAATAGTCTTTCGTTAATGTTCCTTTTTTGTTACATCGGTTCACAAGTCAAGTAAAATAATCATTACTAAAAGTAAGTATACATGCTTAAAACATATAAAACACAACCTCTACATTGCTTTTACTACCGACTATTTCAAACTAATGTAAGTAACATTCGTGATTATTCATACCACATGACAAATTACAAACATACATGCAATCAATAAAGTAGTACATACTGTAACACATAAGTGTACAGGACTTTACAAAGTACATATATCCATAGACAGATAAAGTATTTTTAAGAGCATGCATGCATACATGCATATTTAAACAACCAAAATTACATACATAAATAAATACATACACCAGCATATATACATACATGCTCCCACATACATACATACATTACAAACTGAGACATATACCACATATATATGCCATCATCTTGTACAGTTTCACATAATTCTACATGGATTTATATAACACATGCATCTACATGTATATACAAACATACGTATTCTAGAATAAGCTTTACAGAATTAACAGCTGTGAATAAATAAAAGCAACTAAATTTGAAGCAGAAGAACTAAAAATTATCAGCCAATTGTAAAAGCTTGCCAAGCAAATGTTAAGACTTAAGTAAGTAAAAGCTATTCGCAGATTGCACATTTGCTCGTAATACCATTCCAGGTTTTGATAAAGTTCTTAAAATCATGGAAAGAGGTAGCTGTTCTTGCGTTATTGGGAAATGTGTTCCATAAAAGTACTGAACTAAAACTGTTTTACCATTCATGACTGTCTATCTATCTATTTCTCCATTTCTCTGTCAGTCTGTCTCTCTATCCATCCATCCATCCAGTCACCAACCCATCTATCTGTCTATATATATATATATATATATATATATATATATATATATATATATATATATATATATATATATATATATCTGTCTATCCATTATGCACATAAGTTGGAGCATAATTTGTATCCCCTTCCCCAACCCCAATCCAACAAAATTACAAATCTCTGCCACACTCTCTAGAATGCAATGGAAAATATGCCACTGGTTATTTTTTTATTTTTTTCTTCTGTAAATGTTATTTTGGTTGTTCACTAAGTTCTGAGATTTGATCCAACGGATTCTAGAAACCAGAGGTAATGACACTTGGTGTAATGCAATTTAACGATCAAAAACAGTCTGTGTCAAATCTTTACAGACACCAATACGTGAAATAATTGCTTGATCAAATTACTGATTTGGGTCAAACGAATGTACTATCATCAAACAGCACATTTTATGTTTCAAACGGGCTGACGTCACAAAATCGAGTAGCTCAAACTCTCATTAACAGCCTGCTTGTCAAAGATATCAATGCTTGGACATGAAAGTATTTGTTTGAACTTGGAATAGTGAAGACAAAACAATTAGTGAGAAAAAAATAAAACTAATATATAAAGTATTATAGTATTCGGAGTTTTATTGAAGTTGATGCCATCAGTTATCAGGAGGAAGCTTTTAAAATATATTCAAACGGCTTCTATATAGAATAGATGGGTTGACTGACTGACTGACTGATTAATTGATTGGTTGATTCAATGAATGAAAAATGACTGATTGATTTATTGATTGATTTTCCATAGCATTTACAATTGTTTAGATGCAAAAGAGAGAGTACGAGAAAACGAATTCGATTTCAATCTCCCAAGAACTATTGTTTTTGTAAAAGCAATTTCCCATTTTATCCAGCGGAGCAGTGTTGCAAACTAATCTCATTAACTGCACGTATCGCTTGATTAGCTCTGTTTAGTTCTGAAATTTGAAAGTTCCTAACCGTTAACTAATCAAGATGGAATGACAAAGCGGTTCTACTTTCACAGTAGTTAAATTTATAAAGAAATGTTTTTCTCCCATGGAGAACGGTTTTGAGTTATGGCAAGTAATCTGCTGTAACGCGATGATCATTATATCGCAATGTTCCACCACTATGCATGAGTTTATGGGACAAAACCAAGCATTCTTATCATTCTATAGGAGCATGCCACGCAGAGCGAGGGGTCGCTGTCTTCTGGGCTGCAATTTATGACACATATGAGTTTGAATTTGAAATTCTTTCTCTGCCAATAGGTTTTATGTTATCCAATGTTGTTGTTTTGCTTTTTGTTTTTTATAATTATTTTTTTATATATTTTTTAAAAAATATTATCATTCTTTTTAATCCCTTAATCAGACAGATCCATATCTGGACAAGCTTCCATACAACGTCTAAATTTTAAGTATATACTCACAGAATGACCACGGAGATTTTGCAAAACAACATTTACTTTATTCGGCAGCTCGGAAATAAAATTTGCATTTAAAGGCAAGAACTAAGGAAATCGGTAGAAATAGCACCAAAGTCGAGCTGTCTATCGTTTTCATGGTATTTTTTAGCTTGCAATGCAGCACTAGAGACAGTTCGAAAAATATTAGGCAACAGATGCACGGGTCAAAAGAAATGGTAAGTTTAAGAATGATCGCTTGTGATATGTTGGAAATGGCTAGTTCAAGAATGATCGCTTTTGATATGTTGGAAATGGTCAGTTTAAGAATGATCTCTTGTGATATGTTGGAGTAACCTTTTGAGAAAAAAATATTTTTGACATAGCTAAAGGTTCAGTGAATTCAGATCACTTAGAAATGTAATGGTTGATGTGCAATCTCTTGCATTACTCTTAGCTGAAATAATATTCCCAAGTAAATGTCATTACATAGAAAAGTATGGGTAAAAAGTAACTGTCAATATTTGCCAATACAATATAAGCTGAATGAGTACTAGGGAAATAATGACAGACCTGAACAATATTTAAATATAAAATAGCACGGACGTTTTCTTGGTCTGGGCTGTTTCCCACGCTCATGAACTAAAATAAAAATTATTGCGTGATTAAGTTAAAATGCCAGATTTATCATTGTTTCTCGACTCTGTATTTCCTTCCCTTATGTGGACAATTGCGATATTTCAGAGCAGGACCACTTTCCGTACTACTGTGTTAAAAACAAAATCCACCCTAGAGTCTCTCGATCATTGTGACATTTCTGAACCGGACCAATTTGTGTACTACTGTAGAAAAACAAACAACGCCCTCATGCCCCTGGACTACATAAATATTTCAGATCTGGACCACTAGTCAAATTTAATAAAGCAACCTCAACTTCCTAAACCACATGGCTATTTCTTCATTGCGCAAAATCACAACATGAATAAACATAAATGGTGGAGCAAAGCTGCATTGTGATGCACTCAACAGTATTCAGAGATGTGGAAGAAATATTCAATGAGTTTAAAATAAAAGCAGCAATCTCGGTAGCAAGAGGGAATGTGTTTTGTTTACATGTTTTGGTGAAATACAAGTATGGTCAAAGCTGGTTGTGATACCAAACGACATTCAAGAGGGAATGTGTTTTGTTTACATGTTTGGGTGGAATACAAGTATGGTCAAAGCTGGTTGTGATGCCAAACGACATTCAAGAGAATACAGATGTTGATCTATCGATTTCAGAGATATAAAAGGATGTAATGCAATGTTTGAGAAATGATGCAGATTTACAGATTTCATTAAATGACAATAGCAAAGAAAGAAAGAGTATCAACGCTGTTATCAAGATGATGAAAGCTGTGGTGTATAAGGAAGGAATATATTACCTATTTGATGGAGACAAATACACAACTGTGTATTCAGCTAAATTTACATATAAACTCGAAGATGTGAACACCTTTACAAGGTCAGTCTATAACGATTCAACAAAATCATAGATATAATGAATGGAAAACAATGTTAGGTTTTAAAAAACACTAATAACTCAGTGTATGACGTAGCTGTTTTTGAATCAGCCATATGAATGGCAACATTTTTCATCAAACTTAAATAGTTCATACATTTGAAAGGATTCAAAAAAATTTGCAGATTGCTTCAAACAAAAGTTTTAGTTGCAGATGGTTGGTCTGATGGCTTGTTGATAACGCCACAAGACAAGTTGTCAAGCGTAAATTATTCACTGGTTGTTTCTATACCGTTGTAGATCACCTTGAAATAACAGCATCTAAGTTATTTTTACTACGATCCTGAAAGTACAGTCGCTTACACACATATGAACAAATGTGGAAAGAAATTAACTGAATAATCTACCTACACATTTAAAATACATGTAGTAAAATATATATTGAAATATTGTTAGTTAAATAAATGACGAAGACTTCTACACTTGATCAACCAATCTCAGACCTATCCCAAAGCAAGCCTGAAAACAAATTAAAGGCTCCGTAAATACATAGGTTAACCCGTAATGAATTGGGGTGTAATAATAAGCAAAATGGGAACAGAATCATCACTAAAAGACTTAGAGATTTATTTTAATGAAAGCGACAACAGATTTTATAGTGATAGCATTCAAGATTGGTATGAATTTTTTAATGACATTGAACGATACCTGAGGAAAATTGTAATTAGGAAAATCCTTCAATTTTTTCTGTAAAGGTACAGCTTGACTTGACTATCAGAAGTATGAAGAGACAAACACAGGAGGGAGAAAATACAGAGAGCTTTATCATAGATGACGACATGTGAACATAATGAACAGAGATGAAATAGATGATGCAATTGAACGTTTGTTTGACAATTTACATACCACATTTTGACATAATCGAAAGTACGAGGTGGATATTTGACAGGATTCAATAGGTATCACTTCCTTTGATACGTATCAACGTCTAAGAAGAAGCTCATATATAGCTTTGCCAGAATCTCGAATAAATATAAAAATACGGATCACAGATGTTTCTATTACGCTATTGAGTCAATTTTAAATACTCCAAGTGATCACGTAGACAGACGATCAAAATGCAGTTTGGATAGATGTTGTAATTAGTCCAATAAATGTCCTGTAAAAATAGATATTATCCCAAAATTGAGAATGATTATGATATCTCTGTAAATGTGCATTACATTGTTGAAGACTAATACATAGAACCACTTAGATGGACAGAAAATGAAAAAGAAAGACACGTCACGTTGATTTTTTGATCGAATGGAAAAATACAAATACGTTGGCATTAAAGATTTGTCAAATATGATGGGAAGAAATATATCTGCAAAAAATGCTTGAATAGTTTCAATACACCAGAGAAGTTTTCAGATCACAACTGATTAGACTACAGTGTAGACAACTCAATAGACATAATGTCTGAAGAGGAACCAGTTGTCAAATTTCGAAATTATCATCATCAATTAAAAGTTCCTAATTTTGTTCACGATGATTTTGAAAGTGTAATAGTTAAAACAGATGAAGCACATGTATAAACTTCATCTCAATCCTAGACAGTGAAAAGAGCTAACCACATTCCCTCAGGGTTTTGTTTCTACCTCAAATCAACTAAAATATATTACAGGACCGTAGTTACAAAGGTACTTATTGCATTTGGGTGTTTTATTACTGGTTGGTCAGGAAAACAAAACTAATCTACAGCGAATTAAGGTAAAATGAAAATGCAAAACCTATGGTATTTGCAGATGAAGATGAAAAAGATTTTAGCTCAATAAGTACATACCCTATCTGTGATTTAGAAATATTTGAAAACAAAGTGCGTGTTCACGGTCACTTGACTGGAATGTCCAGATGTCCTGCTCGTATAAAATGTAAGTTAAGTTTCTGATACCACCATTATGCCCTATATTTATTAACAACCTGTTTGGTTATGAGAGTCATCTGTTTATCAAAATGCTTGTTAAAAATGATGGGGGTAAAGAAGGAAAAATCATAGCAAATAATGGCGAAAAATATATTTCATTCAGCAAGGATTTCTTACTCGATTAAAGATTGCGAAGAAATAGCAGTTAAAAGAATTATTAGTTTTGTAGATAGTTTTCGATTCATGAGCCAATCTCTAGAGCAATCTCTAAAGATCAAACTAAGTAAGTTGGAAATAAATACGGTTAGAGAATGACACAGATTAATTATACATTTATGTTGAGAAAGAAAACATTTATAGAGACATGAAGGATGATATCAAGTTCTACAACACTAGTGAATATCACAAGGACAATGTGTTTTATATACGCATATGAATAAAATACACCAGGTGTTTTCAAAGATTAGTTAAATGTATTCTTGACTGATAACGATGAAAAAAAGTTTGTAAAGACATTAAAAAAATGCGTGAAAAAATAATTTCAAATTTGAGACGTACAAAGATTGCTTATTCAAACACAATGAAAATTACCAGGAAATGCATTTAATAAGGCCATGCAATAACTACACATACAGCCTACAAATGAACAAACTCGTTTTGTCTATGTATAATGACAAGAGGTTTTTGTTTGACGACGTAAACGCATTTCCTTTCGGTCACTTTAATACCTTGAATTGAAAAGGAAACTCGAGTCTCATCAAAAGTATGTTTCTTTTGTTTTGTTTCAAAATATCTACAATCTCTGATTTTCATTTCGTGTGGTATTAAGCGAGTCTCTTCAAACACCGTTTTCACTGCCTTCCTGTCCTTGCTGTAAAAGACAACCAAAAGAGTGCATTCTCCTTAAAATCTTTGATTACAGAGTTGTACTTCTGAAATTATATTTCAAAATGCCTATAACTGAAAGCTAGATTCCCACAATCATCAATAAGAAACATAGTATTGGTTCCTTGGTACATATCAACTAATAACTATAACCACTTATCTAATCGATTTTCTGGATCTATCACGATCACTTTTTCATCTGGAATAACCACTTTCCACGGAAAAGTTGGACAGATGATAACGATGGAATCAAAAATATCTTTGTATTTTGACTCTATCAGATTTAGTGCAAGCAATGTTTTCCAGCAATTAGTCACTCCACAAATTCTCATGTTATGAGGTTCACGTATGGAAAGGGTTGGCCTTTGTTTTTAATGCATCTTTACACGCCTCAAAGTTAATTAATTTGAGCTCATTATTATGAATGCTAACCTGACCATCAGACGCAAAATTAAATATACATTTGTGAGCATCAATGCTTTCTTTACTGTTGATTTTAAAGTGGATGCCTTGTTGCACGTTGCTAATTTAAGAACGCTACCATGCCAAATGTTATCGGGTGTAATTCTCAAATCAAACCAGATACATTGAATGTCAGTGAAAATGTTTTAGCACTTACGTTACTAATTTGTGTGTGCTTTTATTGACAAAGAAATACTTAGTGGCTTCTGCAAACTGTTGCATTAATTGAAAAACCTTGCAAATAGTCCATGTGGCGCTAACCTTCTATAGTCACCGAATCTTCTCTATTGCCAAGTTGTAAAACTTTTCAGGTCATTCTGGTACAATCTAGATTGTTATCGGTGTATTGGCTGCTATTTCTATGACTCTCTCTCTCTCTCTCTCCCTCTCTCTCTCTCTCTCTCTCTCTCTCTCTCTCTCTCTCTTGTAATGTGGTCGTAAAATAAAGTCAATCATTTTTGGTGCTTGTCACAGTCTCGACTTCCACTTTCGGTCACTTCAGCTTCTTTTCCAAGTATAATGTTGAATCTGAAATTCTGATGAAGAGCAAATGATGCAGTGGACAATGATCTATTATTATTCTGAAGTCATCTGGTATTCTAAATTTCTTTCTATATATCACAAACTGTAGAGCTTATGTAATAATATTTTGCGCATTAATATCTCCTGATCGCAGAGCTCTCATTTTTTCTCATGATGTCTTGATGCATCCTGTTTGTTCTAACACATACATGTAACCACAAATCTTTGCATATCATGAATAGTTGTTGTCATTTAACTTGAAACGATAGTCACTTCCTTAGGTAATGGTTATCTCTTTTAAGAACATTCTACTCAAATAGTTTTTCATTGTTAGCATCTTCTTTCACCTTCGTATTAAACGACGCGAAGAAACCAATAGGTGCGATCAATCTATTTGGACTTAGCTTTGGTATAAAACTTACAATATTTATTTAGGTTTAATGCTGCTAAGGGTGTTTGTAGTACATATATGTGCTGTACTGAGGTATTTAAGACCTTGCAGCATGTTCACCTGCTCGTTATAGTTTATATATTTTCCAAAACGTAGACATCTTTGCTATTTATTGAGCTAAAAAGATAACCATTGCCTAGAACACCCTGTATGTAACATACACACAACACCCATCACAATTGCAATCAATATATTTTCGTATTTGACTTGTTCATAAGAAGCTTGATTGAAATCATTCATTTTAGGGTGTCTTTTTTATTCAAGTTGTTGCTGATCGTTCAAAGTATGTCTACCATCATCACTAAGAGTAGATGCATATATAGATAAAGCATCATCTGAGTCGTTTATATACAGAGTCACCAAACCTTGCTATCTGTCTTTACTCAAGTCTCTTGGCCCTGATTAAATTGATGTCTTCAGTTTTTGCTTTGGTATTCTTCAATCCGTTTTGTTGTTTCTAATTCATCCCTAATCGGATCCATTAAAATCTAATAATTTGAACAGATAGTTGCTTCCATTTTCGTAACCTTAGCTATATATGTATAGTACATTTTGATACTGCAACACTCTCATCTATAATATCAAAATATTATAATTTTATGTTGCGCTTCAAAAAGCAAAAATTAAAATATTGTTCTCTTCCAAACGGTTTGTCTGCGACTCCTTTACCCTTTACAAATTATATTCATTTTGTGAATTGATTGGGTATGTAAAACGTTTATTGTTTACCTCTAATCCGGTACAAATGTTAAAGTAAATTATATCAGATTTAGGTTCAGTATGTAAGTTCATACAACATTGTATACATGCCTACTGTTTTTTCAATCCGTAAATTTCAACCAAATATCGAGGTGATGTTTCGGATTTTAAAAAGTTCCGGCAAGCCTTTTGTTTGTATATATTGATAACGAGTTTCGAAAGATACTTTTACAAGTTTGTAAAGGCTGATTTTTTTCTCCGACATTTATTTCAATCCCATCGGGATACTATTCACTCGATACAATTTAGAAATCGTATAGAAATATATTGTATTTTTCTTCCTTTCATTAAATCTAACTCCCAATGCTATCCTCTGTATTCACATTTTCTTGCTCAATTCAGTTTTGAATGCCTCTATATTTGCGTTTATTTCAGGGTGAGCTGTACCAATGCTACCACTTAGCACAAGAGTCTGTATCTGTATCTATTGTAAACAAATCAGTGAAATCATTATTTGTTTCTTCAGACGTTTCATCCTTTAACATTTTTCATCAATGCTACCTTGCACCACACCGATATTATTGTTGTTCAGGCCAGTAATTTTTGTGTTGCAACCATTCATCATCTTGTTAATCTCTTGGATGTTCTGTTTGTTTTCGCTATTCAAATATTTCTGTATCTATTCCAGTCAAGACTGTAGACTGACATGGTTTTCGAGACATGTTTTAACTTTCTCCATGTCACCCCCAAAGGCATTTGTCTCACTATTTATCCATTGTTCTATTGATTGTAAATATTGTCTAAATAGTCTGCTCTTTCCTTTACTAATTATAGGATAGGAATAGCAGTAGATAAAGTATTGAATCTCTTTTTGAACAAGTCTTGATCTCATAAAATCTTTTTTCTGTTCTTGTACATCTGTTTCTGTCGCTTTGAGATTTTGCTAGCTCTTTCGTTGTCATTATGTTCAATAGCTGTTAATTTATTGTAAACTTCTTCCCTCCACGTCTTGATGTTTTTCTAATTGTTCTATCTAAATGTATTCAGTATTTGCTTATCAGCTCTCCTCAATACAAGGCTTTTTAGTTGCTGCAGCATCCAATGTGTCGGTGTCACGCAAATTGGAGTTATTGTTCAGGTTTAAGTCACTGTTAATTGTTTGAGCTAGTGTTGTATAGTTTTCGTCTGTTGTTGTCTGCATGTTTAAAGGTTTCCTAGAACCTCGAGGAGATATCTCTCCGCATATTGTATTTACGTAAGATGGAAAAAAGGTGCAGGGATTCCGTGAAATCAATTACTTTTCCATCTTCATCTGTTATGTTGATACCCCTCTGTAAATCCTTGTGATAACTATTTACATTGCACAAAACAAAGTCTCAGTAAAAAATATTTTTTAAAAAGGCAAAGACTCAAGTATACACGAATAATAACTTTAATTTTGGTGTGATTGATTTGGTCTAGGAAAATGTATACATGTCTTGGGTTCAAAACCCACTCACTGTATTAGATTCACCAGATGCCTGTATTGAATCCTAGTAACTTGGCATTGTAAACTGTATAGTTCTCTGACTATTGAATCCTAGCAACTTAGCATTGTAAACTGTATAGTTTTCTGGCTATTGAATCCTAGCAACTTAGCATTGTAAACTGTATAGTTTGAATCCTTGCAACTTAGCATTGTAAACTGGCTATTGAATCCTAGCAATTTATCATTGTAAACTGCGATTGTAATTGTTACTAGGAGTGATTGTAACTTTGAAATTTTCCACATCAAAACCTCGTCGTCGTTCTGAAGGGACAAGGCTTGTTGCTTTGCAACAACGGCGCTTAGCGGCAATGTCATTGATACTATTAAACTTGGTGATAGCTAATGAAACTATTTCATAATGTTTTAAAACTTTGTTGCGAATGGTCTTTTTATTCAAAGCTTTTGAACAGTTCCTATAAGTGCTGTGCTAAATCATGTAGCTATTCATGATAAACAATTCATGTAAGTGATGTGCTAAATCATGTAGCTATTCATGATAAACAATTCCTATAAGTGATGTGCTAAATCATGTAGCTATTCACGATAAACAATTCCTATAAGTGATGTGCTAAATCATGTCGCTATTCACGATATACAATTCCTATAAGTGATGTGCTAAATCATGTAGCTATTCACGATAAACAATTCCTATAAGTGATGTGCTAACTCATGTCGCTATTCACGATATACAATTCCTATAAGTGCTGTGCTAACTCATGTCGCTATTCACGATAAACAATTCCTATAAGTGATGTGCTAAATCATGTAGCTATTCACGATATACAATTCCTATAAGTGATGTGCTAAATCATGTAGCTATTCACGATATTCAATTCCTATAAGTGATGTGCTAAATCATGTAGCTATTCGCGATATACAATTCCTATAAGGGATGTGCTAAATCATGTAGCTATTCACGATAAACAATTCCTATAAGTGATGTGCTAACTCATGTAGCTATTCACGATATACAATTCCTATAAGTGATGTGCTAAATTATGTAGCTATTCACGATAAACAAACTCCAGCTGTTTAAGTAACTACACCAGCTAAAACTTTTCCATACTTGGATCTACCGCTTTCAAAACTTAGTATACAATTCTGCATGTTTCTGATAACTCTATAGTGTTCAATATATTTGATCTGATCAATCGTTATGTCTGTAACTTCCAGTAGACCTTCTTCTGCTGCCGTTTCACTCATCTCAACGCCATTTATTATATAACACTTTTGCCAGGTAATAGTCCGCTCACTATTAGATAGTCGATTGTGAATTGGCCAAACGACACTGGAATGATAAGCTTCAAAACTTCTTCAGTGTCCATTGTCTGTGTACAAATTGTAAACCTCAATATCTTCATGTTGCGTGGCAAATTGTGTTGATAATATTTTGTGTTTCAGTTAACATGTTCTTATTTAATACAGGGAAAAGTTTTACAATCTATTGTATGGTGTTGCCAATTTTGTCAGGTAAAAGTCCACTCGCTACCAGGTAGTCAGTTGTGAACTGGCTGAGTGTAAATGGGATAATTAGTTTTGTAATTCTTTCAATGTCCATGTTTGATGGTTGACCTAGTGGCATATTAAATACCTTCTTTAAAAACATGCTGTATGTCACAGTGGGAACAGATATAAGTACTGGATGTTAAACAGAGTTAATAATTCTTTTTGTTTCAGTTGGCATGTTGCAAGATGACTTATAGTATTAGAATAAGTAGTGAACAATAATTTGAAATATAGGTGGTAAATAAGACATGTCCAGAATGTGAAAAAGATGAAGACATGACAGTTTGGGCAAAAACAACAACAACAAGAAATGGAGAGAAGAAAACAAAGAGCTATGTAAAAAGTACTTAAAAAGGTGAAAAGACGTAAATAGAGATAACTATAACGGATACATGAAACAAAAGACTTAAATAGAGATAACTATAACGGATACATGAAACAAAAGACGTAAATAGAGATAACTATAACGGATACATGAAACAAAAGACTTAAATAGATATAACTATAACGGATACATGAAACAAAAGACTTAAATAGATATAACTATAACGGATACATGAAACAAAAGACTTAAATAGAGATAACTATAACGGATACATGAAACAAAAGACTTAAATAGAGATAACTATAACGGATACATGAAACAAAAGACTTAAATAGAGATAACTATAACGGATACATGAAACAAAAGACTTAAATAGAGATAACTATAACGGATACATGAAACAAAAGACTTAAATAGAGATAACTATAACGGATACATGAAACAAAAGACTTAAATAGAGATAACTATAACGGATACATGAAACAAAAGACTTAAATAGAGATAACTATAACGGATACATGAAACAAAAGACTTAAATAGAGATAACTATAACGGATACATGAAACAAAAGACTTAAATAGAGATAACTATAACGGATACATGAAACAAAAGTATCGCAATGATGCAAACTTCAGGATCCCATTTGGCTAGAAATATGATTTACAAAGGTTAAGAGAACATTCAGTTGGACGAAACATTGAAGGTACCAGGTGTACCATCTAATGACCTCTAGATGAGGTAACTATACATTACAAAGCGTGAAGGTGTAAGTGACAATGAGCTTGGAATCGATCATGTCAAACTGTGCGCCTCTTTTGATTTGCCTGATCCAAATAAACAAACGAGATGTTTCAAACTGGACAAACACAAGGCATTCACTGGACAGTGAACATATATCAAAAGTGATAGCATTCATTTGAATAAAGAAATGGAACAGAACCAAAGAAAAGGTTGAATCATTCATCTTTAAGGAGATTTTTAACAGTATTGTCTAATATATTTTTCCTGTACGTTGTCTTGAATCGATATGTTTGAATGTTATCAAATCAACAATCAACGCGGATAGAGGCAAACCTAGTTTAAATAACAAAACTCTGGTGAAATATCTGTTTCCATTGGATATCATGTAGTCATTTTTCAATTCATTATGCAAACTCAAGTCATTGAGTGGAAGAAATCTGCTGGACAACATTGTCACAGTGTAAATTACAACATTTGCCAATGCTTTGGAAATGTTTGCAGCTCTAGCATTTACAACATATTTCACAAGGCTTTTTGATTTTTTTCGAGTCCATTTTATTTTTTCAACTCAATTTCAGTCACAATTGTACCCGATATCTCCATCTTTTTATGACCCATTTGCAATTCGTGTGTTAAATACCTGTTTGAACTCTTTAATTTCCGGAGAAATGGATCTATTTTTGCATTGAAAAAAAGTCATCATTCTTTTTCCAATTATGACGTATCCTTTATTGGCTATCAAATAACCGAAAAATGGCTGAAGGTGATCAATAATTTGAAATAGAAGACAATAAAAGTCCTAAAGATTACAACAGAGCTGGCTTTGAATACGCTGGATCATTCAAAAATATCGAGAGACAGTTAGATGACCCTAACCTATCAAGAGAGGGTTTTTAACTCCTCAAAACGTCTTCGGTTCGAGCTTATCAACAGGTACTACATGGGATCCATAATGCGTGGACTAAAATTAGACGAACAAATATCAGTTAACAGTAAATGATTTTTGAATTGAAGACAACACGTTTTATTTTTACGACACAGATACAAACAATGTTAGAATTTCAAAGTCAAACAATCCACGAGATGTCCTGGTTGAAAAAAAATTAAAGATGAATCTATAGATAAAGAGACAAAAGGGAAGGATTTGAAACAAGTTAAACTGCCAGCCATACATTTATATCAAATTATTGTTTCGAACGCATTTGTTAACAATGCATTTGAAGGCGATGTGTTTCTTACAACCTGAATTGCGTAGCATATCTCAAAGAGAATATCCTATTACACTGTCAATTACTATCGGATTATCAATATAAGTCCCAAAGAATATCGAGATTATAATAACAGAGACAAATGAGACGTTTGATAACCACGTATTTGATACAGAAATGTTTTCATTATAGATTGGTACTACGATCAAATTCAAAGCGAACAACTTCCACTTGCAGTGAAAACACTATTCACTATTCGGGAGGAATAAGAATTAAGAGCTGTGTAAATGCTGTAGAAATTATCAAATTAAAAATAGAGTTTATGAGACTTGATGCTGAAATGTATGTAAAATATATCAAAGAACTACAACTTCAGCAAATAAAAATACCAAACCAAAAGGGATGTTTTACAAGAACAGTTTGAAGGGTTTTAAATCATAAAGATCAAGCAGTTGGAAATCTGACAGAGCTGGGGTGCAATTTCATAGAAAACATTGGAAAAATCGATTTCAAAGTGAAGGAAAAATTACCATGATGTGAAACCATGGAACAGCTGTTCAAAGAAAAGAGTGTTACAGCGATTGCAATTACTTTGTCAACAGTTCTGTACCTAGCAAATTTGGTAAGAAATATTGTTTTTCAAACTTCCCCACCACCTCCTATTTCCACACCTCTGCCTACTCCCCAAACTATTCATACTCCATTTCCTTCTCCTTCTGCACCTCCTCCAACTACACCCCAAAGATCGAAAATGGCTTGAATTATTTAGCCGACTATTTCAGTTAGCCAAAACAGTAGTAGCAGCATTACCTGTCATTATTGGTTAGCATGGTTGTTTAGGAGAGCTGAACGATTTGTTTCTTTCCTCGCTTAACATATTGTTGTTACTTGTCCTGGCATTTGTAGATTCGTTACTCGCATTTTTGGTCGAGAGTATAAACTTAGCATTTACCAGTGTTAAAGGTACGTACACTGTTTAAAAAGTAAACCATATTAACTCCCACAACAATCAGTTTCAAAAAAAGTTATTGCTTGTTTATTTCGTGGTCTGGATTGTTTTTTGACATTTGTAAATTGGACTTTCTCCACACGTACGCTTCGCGTCCTAACTTCACACCTTCTTGATCAGACTTTGTATGCTCTATGCGATTATGATGTGCCCTTTGAACGTCCCAGAATCTGATAGAATTAGCAGACCTGACAGTAGAACTATCGCTGTCATGGTCGTTCTTCTCGACATAATATTTACCCATTTTATCGTTTTTTTCGTCCTCTACTGCTTCTTGTTTACTGTCACGTATTGTCTCCCTGTCTTTTGAATACCTTTCTTGATTAACTCGGTATTAATGGTACGGTTTAATCCCAGTTTGAACGAGGCATTGGATTTCTGAAAATTGTAGGTGTATCTAATAATGCCACCTATTTGAATGATCATGTCGCTCGGTAACAAACCAATACCAATACCGCCAAAAGTATAGTACAATTTTACTTTTGAATCTGTTATGCATTTCTGGAATTTTACCATGATGTTCATCTGTGTCATAACTTGCTATCTTCATATTAGTAGCTCCGCAAGCTTTTATACAGTTTCTGATGCTTACCTGATTTTGAATATTTCCTTGGTAAAGTAAAGAAGGTAGCACTTTGCAAATATTGTCTTTGAAATTCTAACTGTTTCAGTAATTTTGAGTTCCAAATGTATCAGTTGTCAAATAACCGAATAGACTGATTCATACTTTTGATCTGTTTCTTTCCTGCTCGATTCGACCAGAGTCATGTCTATTGATGCGTGATGCGAGTTATTGTAGTTCTGAATTAGCTTTGCCAACATTTCAACCCATTTTATGGTTTCGTTTTGTGTGAAATAGTTCCACATTCAAGTATTTAATGTATGTTAAACCACTACATATGCTTTTGTATCCTAGCAAGTTATAACATACTCAGTGTTTTCCTTGTCAAGCAGTTCCTTGATTTTCATGTTGTAAAACTTTTCCCTTTATCTAACTGTAACTTTGCAAGTCTTATTTCTTTGAAGATGAATCTGTTAAAGTAGTATATAGCATCTCCTTTGTTTGTTTTCACTCTCTGAGGCCATGCGTAGTTTGAAAAGACATATATCACTGTCAAGATGTAAATGTAATCATCGTTGCATGTTTCATACGCTTGCATGTCAACAACATCTGCTTTCCATTGATCAACAACGAGTAACATAGACCCTTCTGAATGGAAATCTTTTTCGCATTGGCTTGTGTAGGTAGGTTTTTCAGTTAACCATTCTTTTAATTTAGCATGATTTATTTACTTTCTTGTCCCGTTTAGTTTGTTCCCACAAATGATTGATTTTGTGTTAGCAACCGTACTTTCAGTATTGTCGTAAAAATGACTTAAATACTGTCCTTTCTCGGCTATTTCAAACGGTCTGGAAACATCAGGAGATTAATTTACGATTGACAAAATGTCCTTATGCGTTATAAACAAGTTAACTAAACAACCATCTACAATTGTAACTTCTATTTTCAGCAATATTTGTTAGATTACTTCAAACATACGAACGATTTAAGATTGATGTAAACGTTTGCCATTAATCTTGTGCTATTTTAAATCTAACTTTGTTTTTCATGAATAATTAAATCTCTGCTTTGTTGAATCGTTCCAGACTGGCCTTGTAGACGTGATGAGATCTTCGAGTTGAACTTTAAATTTAACTGAATACAAACAACCCATGACAAAAAAGGGTCCCTGCTATTTTAAACTGAACTATGGTCCAGCTTTGTTATTGCTTCCCTACTATCGGTATTTAAAAATTCTTCAAATTTACACAATTTGAAGATCAAAGGCTCCTCTTTTCAAGTACACAAAGAAAAGTATATGTTGATGGGCGAAATGTTTAAGTATGACACAATTACTGAGATCATATCGGTTTTTGGCAACAGAAATCGTACGCAGTGAATTTACTGCAGGTCGTAAATCGCTAGAGATTTCCCAAGGTCTCGTATACTTTTCGTTGACTTGATCATTTTCATTCAGAGCATTATTTTTGCGGTTACTAAATTTGTATAAGAATTATTTTCATTATTAAAAAAGAGACAGATGTTACAACCACTTCATGTTACATCCTATCTCACACAGAGTTCATATCGCTACAATACATCTAGGCAAAAAGTCATGTCGATGACATCCCGAAGTAATGATCACGTCTTTCTGAGCTGCGAAGTTGGCGTTGATTTTACAAATGGGGACTACCTTAACAATGAAATTTCAATCGTAAAATATCCACTTTTGTTATATCCGTCTGTGTATTCGTAACTTGACGAAAATATTGGCAACACGATAACTCAGTTTTTTTCAGCAGGTAAATGAATTTCAATTTGTCTCAGAAGTATGCTTTGTAGCAGACGACGGCAAACGCGTAAATTCCGGTTCCAATCGTTCATTTTTACAAGTCATTGTGGGCAAATGTTTTGCAAGGCATTGTGAATAAAGCTGGTGTGATTTTATACTTTCCCAAGTTCATGAATGAAAACCTTTTCCAAATGATTCGTCACAACGACACTACATTTCAGAAAATTACCTACAATGACCTGTAAAGATGGCTCCGATTTGTACTGGAATTTCCGTTGCGTAAAAATCAAAATTCTAACTGAAACTGAAATTCATCTACCTGCGAAAAATAACTTAGTTCTCTTGTTGTGAAGATTTGTAGTTATCGTCCTTAATTAAGTATTTTTTTCCCAGAAAACTTGCAAGGCATACCTACATGACAGTGCTGAAATAGACTTTAGACCCATATATTGCATCAAGTTTTTCTTATTAAAATCGTAACACTGAAAATATGACTTTATCAAAATTATTCAGTGGCACCATTTTTAAGTTTAGTATATTTAGGTAGATTGGGATTTTTTTAACGCAGGTCAAGAAGACATTAATTAACTAATTTAATGAAAGCCCGACATGGGAATGACCTCAGTCTTCTGGTCTACAATGACAAAACAGCAATACCTCCTTTTCTGAACAGAACCAAAAATTGTGACGACTCTTGGGAATATCCGAACTGGTTATTGGATATCTTCGGCATTTATGTAATCTGTGCAATAACTTAGTGATGGAGATGCCGATACATACATACATACATACATACATACATACATACATACATACATACATACATATATATATATATATATATATATATATATATATATATATATATATAGTTAGTTAGTTAGTTAGTTAGTTAGTTAGTTAGTTAGTTAGTTAGGGTAGCATGGCAGGCTAGGTAACTTTCTAAATCGTTCTAATGCGTTCTACTTGAGTAGGTCAACCAGTTCTCGTGGTACACTAGTGCTCGTTGTATCTCATCATTGTATAATATATCTGTAAAGAAAACTCCATACTTATTTAACTTATGGTAGAAAAATATATTTCCTTTCTTTCTTTCCATTCATGAAATATTTATTTCGTTCCGATGAAGTTTGATTTAAAACGTAGAGTTTTCGTTGACGGGGTGAATTACGGTCCACGGCGTCGTATTCTAAAATCTCCTATGATACAGTTTTGAAAGGTATGTATATGCGTCATTTTAACATGACTGATTCAAATGGTTAACTTAATAGTAGCAAGTAATATTGTATTATCTAATTCATAAATAATTTCGTGACGAATTGATACCTTTGCGACTTCCCGATATCGCGAGCAGTGGTTCATTTTACGATAGTTTACACTACTTTTACCAGGGTGAAAACAACAACTGGTTTTCAGCAACCGATGTTGTTATTATAATAATGGGACAAGGTTTGATCTCGAAGACAAACGCATGAAATCCATTGTATATTGTTGTTCCATTTTTTAGAGAAAATAAATTATAAATATTTTACAACGCGCACTGATACACCCATTTGTTTTACAGAAGCGATTAAATAATAAATATTTGTCAATTATCGTTCAACTAGTGTAAATTATAATGCTGAGTGCTGAACATCATCACGGGACGCATGACAGGAAATATTGATGGCCTGAGATGAGTCTCATGGTGATGTTCACGCTGATAAGGTCTATGGCTTTCTAAAAGAGTTAGGGTTATATCAAAATTTTGACTTTGTAAGAATTTTACCCTTTTTTACTTGTATCTTTGTTCATATGCCCGTTTGGGGATGCCTAAACTTACTCGGCATTATATAGCCAGCACTTTGCTCATGTGCCGTTCAAATCCCATACAAACATACATACTGTCTCAAAAGTACTTAAACAAGAGTAGATACATATAATGTATGCTTGCGCATTATTCAAACTATTAAATTAACACTATTAATTGCAACTACAAATGGGCTTTGAACCATTTTTGTGTTGAATCGATGCAAAATTAACGACTCACAACAAAACCACGCCAACAAAAGCACTATAATTGCCTACTTTAGCGTTGCTATACCCTTCTGTCATGCTATTTTTGAAACCTTTAGTACTGACAAAATGGAGATGATATAATGCTACAACTGAGAAATATTATTTAAAAAATTCTATATGTACAGGCCTTGAGCGCAACTGTTTTTCTAGAACGAAGCGAAGCCGGGTACACATGTTGCTGTACGTAATGACTGTCGTCTGATATACAAGTAAAGGTCTAAAGAGTTTGTTCCCTTAATAAAAGTTGTATATAGCCTTACTAGTAGAATATGGGGACGGTATGTCGATAAAAATGGCATTGTTTAGGTCTATGAAAAAGGCGGATAAACGGGAATTTAATGTTAAAAAACATCCATAGGCTTATCACTGGGGAACCGTATGGGGATCAAGTGGAAGTTATCATGGTAGGAATGTATGAGGTGTATGGGAATTTTAGATTGCAGGCCAGTATGGGGGATCTATGGGAATATAACATGGTAGCGCCTATAGAGATATCCCATCACACCTAGTTATGATATCCCATCAAGCCTAATACGCATGTGCACACAAAACATGAAATTAAAGTTTGTGCATGCACACTAAAAAGTTTTTATAACAAGTTTGCTCAAGTGCACCTAATATTTTTAAAGTTTGCGCATGCGTACTTTAAAAAAAATTAAAATTAACAAAATAAAAAATTATTTATCTAAAAAAGAAGAATTTACAAAAGTTTAGAAACATTTACTAACAAATAACAATAAAAATTTAAATTTAAAAATAAAAAATTACTTCGGCAAGATAAACTCTTTGTACATATATACATACATACATACAACAGTTCACTGTTTCGAAGAGAGATTGTGGAGCTCAAAACTTAAATCTAGACCCGAACTTTTACATTATACAAGTGTCCATACTGATCTTCAACCACTCGCTGTCTGGAATATTGGAAAATGTTTACCTGAAAAGACTTGGTCTTTTGTAAACATTGCATATTTGATAATGTGTTCAGTAACTTCAGAAGATGAGTATAATTGTAAACTTTGTAAAAATTAGTTTCTGACAGAGTCAAACACATGCTTCTGTTCTGCCAAAACCTAAACGATGAACGCAATATGATGTTTGAGCAAACAATAGACTCAGTAGCCTGCCTGCAACGGACTTCTATATAAGGAGTGATAGTACTACTGCCGCTACTGTTACTCCACAGTTCGTATCCTATGTTCCACAGAATATATTAGATTGGTTTTGGCTTTCTACGATTTTTTGTCGTCGCATTAAATATTTGACGCCACCTCCTAGATCACTACCATTGCCAGAATACGACGATTTTAAAAAGAAGCAGAAAGAAGATCTAGAGACAATCTTACAGCGACAATGACATAAAGAAGAAGATACTTTTGCACAACAACAAGAAAAGAAAAAGAGAAAGCGAGAGATGAAAACCATGACCATGAGCAGTGAACAGAGAGGACATGATTGATCCTTTTGCATTACCACTACCGTCAAAGACAAGATCGTAAAGGAGAGGAAGTCGTTCGGTAGCACCTAAAGAGTATTTTCACATTCAATCTACCAACAAAGTGACTTTCAGAAAAACGTCGAAACACGGCCTACACAGAGTTCAAGTCCCTATTCCCTGCAGATAAACTGGCTGCGTTTGTTACGGACTTACTGAAGTCAATGTTGGATAAGTTGAAACGAACTGAAGATCAAGATATTTTGCGACTTTCTATCACTCGCGACAGTTTGAAATCTCCTGTCTGAATATAAATCGGTAAACGTTCCAAACATTCAACACGTACAACAATCAAACAATGAGTTTATCATTAAGGATGAAAAAGACACCCTCCATATGACTTATGTTTCACATTCTTCAGGCAGCGAAAGATTTTTAAAATTTTGTATATCCTGATCAACACCACCAAACGAGGTATCATCAAGATTGACAACGACCGTGGTGTCTAGAGTTCATGTTGAGAAAACAAATACACCAGAATGGACGCGATTATGGGCGAAGATCAGAAAATCACACTATCCCCAACAACGAAGACAAGCATAAACCCTGCTGGAACAAGCGAGCATTTCGAAAGAGACCATGTGTGGTCCTCATGAAATGCAAAAATGTCAAGATGTGTTATTACCTAATTATATGTTGAAAGTTTATCCACAAGTGATCGATGGCGATCTCCCGTTTCGTTTCCCAATTTTCCAGACGGAAAATATAATCATGTTTATCATCACCAAAATCATTTCGATGCTATTATCAACATCAAATGATTTCATGGATACGGTTAATGTTGCGACAAATGTGACAAAGGATTTAACAATAAGGAGCGACATGTTCATTGTGGAAAGAGGTGTCATGGCTGTTTAGCGTGTTACGACCGGCATCACATGAAACAATTCTAACAAAAGAAAATTGCTAGTGAATTATTGGAAGTGTGTCCAAAATGTGGACAGAGTGTTCGAACCAATTCAAAAGCACTTCATATTTGTCAAGGAAAGAAACGATGTCCTATGTGTCATCAGGTCGTCGACTTGGATCATCAGTGTTACATTCAGCAATATGTCAACGAACAAGACAAATTATTCAATCACCAGACCAACAACAACAAAACAAAGAGAAAACAATGGGACCATCGCACAGACTGTATTTTTTTTTTTACTTTGAATGTTCCCAAGACAAAGGTATCCACATTTCTAACTTTTGTGTCACTCATTGAGCTTGCCATGAATGTATTCAGGAACCCATTTTATCACTTTCAGCGTGTTCTCGGGTGAACGAGTAAGATATTTCGTGGATCAAATACTCTTTCCAGTTTGTCTCAGTGGGTCATGGATCCCACCTTAGACTCGGACCAAGACGAGGTCGATCGTTACGGTAACTGTCATCAATACATTACAGTTATCGCTCACAATTTCTCGGCGACGACGGTTAGTTTCTTTTGAAGTATTTTTCAGGAAAAGAAACCGAATTTCCACAAGTCGGCATAAATGGAACCAAGATCATTCACATGAAAGTCTGAACTGTATAGTGTAAAGTCCCATGAGTGATTTGGCTGAAATGGCTAAAGGATATTTCCTCACTTCTCAGTACCGAAGAAAATCAACATGTCGTGCTACTTCATTTGCCTGAGACACACTACAATGACTCAGACGGTATGCGATCATAGCAGGGGAAAGCTTTCAAAGCATGGTACCAAATCTATTCTTCGGACTCTTTTGATTTTCAAGAAGAGATGCTAAAGTAGTGTCGTCCCGATGCAGACATTCTACTACGTTGTTGTGAAACATTTCGACAGTTATTTATCGGTGTCGATCCATTGAAGGAAGCTTCTACCATTGCCAAGGCTTGTGGATTGGTGTACCGAAAGAATTGACCGCCCGAGAACACCTTTGTTGTTGTACCACCTCACACGTATCAATCAGTGATCCGTGGGCATTCGGCCATGACTTTGCGTTGGTGACATTACTTGTGCCAGACTCAATGCATGTGGATACAACAATCCAGAAATGGTGGAGAAAAGAAGATAGATCCATACTCCGTTGATTGCTATGATTCGGAAAACCCACAGATAGTGTACGAATTGTATGGATGTCTATGGCAAATCCGTGCATGGACTATCGATAGATAAGGAACTCACAAACGACGACAGAGTTTGGAAGCTCAAGGACACCGCATGGTGGAAATGTGGGAACTCGACTATGATCTACTTTTAAAAACAGGCCCAAAATGTTGATGCATCGTCGAAGACTATTATGTGGTAGACATCGATCCTATGAATCCTCGTTACAGTTTGTTTGGAAGACGGATCAATGCGACACGCATGTTGTACGAAGCAGATGAATCTCAAGGAGAACAAATCAAATATATTAATATGTATTCCTTGTACCGTTGGGTCGGTAAATATGCTCCATTTCCAACAGGTCGCCCTGAAATTTTGACAAAACACATCGACGTCGAACACATTCGCCAGTAAGAAGGACTAATCAAATGAAAAGTTCATCCACCGACAGACTTGTACCATCCCGTGTTGCCTCGTCATTGCAACGGAAAACTGATGTTTCCCTTATGTCGCACGTGTGCTGAAACGTCTAATAAACACCAACCGTGCTGTCACAACGATCATGAGCGAGCATCGACAGGAATACGGGTGAGCGTGAAATTGTTGCATGCTCTCGATCGTGGATACCAATTGTTAAAAGTACATGAAATTTGGCACTTTCCTACCACAGAACATTACCATCAGGACGACTCGAGTCGAGGGATTGTTCTTTTTAGGATACGTCAATGAGTTTCTCAAATTGAAACAAGAAGCGAGTGGCAATCTCACCTGGTGTCACAGCCAAGAAGACAAAGAAAAAAAAAAGAAGAAAAAAAAAACAACAAACAATTCAAGTAATGGTATCAATCCTTAGAAGGCACCGAATTTGAACAGGTGGAACTGAACGAAGGAAGACGAGCTTTGCTAAAATCATGCTCTGTTGTTGGTGGGGAAAACTCCCTCAGCGCCCCAGTATTCCAAAGACAGAATACTTAATGGATCCTAACCAGAACTTTCAGTTAATAGACGATAAAGGAAATCTCATCAAAAACGTCGAAACCATACGTGAAGATTTGATTCTGGTGGATTACAAAGAGGTCATCAAGTTTGTTCAACCCAAGGAGTTTGCCAACGTCATCATTGCTGCTTACGTGACAACCAACACACGTTTCAAATTGTTCTCGGTTTTGGAACCTTGAGAGGACCGTGTATTTTACTTTGACACCGATAGCTATATGTTCATCGATTGACTTGGACGCCCTGCGACAAGATCGATGCACGGTCTTGCTCCACTATAGAACGTGATGCCGTCCGCGTGCCAATATATGGATGTCATTATCACAGTTACAAACCACTCTTAATACCACAAGCTAAAGTGAAACCCATCGTTCCAGAATTATCCCTGTCTTATTAAGGAGAATCATGGATGAGAGGAGAATACGCGTTTTCCGTCGTTTTGCCTAGGTATTGTGATTTTGCCAGTCGATTCAACACGTTTAAAGAGAAATTGCCAAATTTTATCTGGCAGAACCATTCTTGGTGCTTTAGCTACAGCAGGATTTGTGTAGATGGGAGAAGGAAATAAAATACCGTGTTTCAGTTGTGGCGTGAAACCCATAAATAGGAACCTAATGATACAGCTTACCATGAACATGCCAAATGGTCTTCACGCCGTCACTACCGTCCCTTGGTCAGCCCAGACGACAGTATCTAAGGACTCTCATCATAGATAGTTTAGCGTATTCAGAATCTACCTTTGGAACTGAGAGAACGCATTTACCATTATTTTCTACAGATTCAAATGAAAAGCAAAGAACTACTTCATCCTAAATGTCACAGACGTTTCACTCGTTGGTATCTAAATGCTATTAGAAGAACGATTACTTTGAAAATATTCAAATGGTCGGAGGCTGATCAACTGCGAACACGTTATAAAACTCGCGATACGACGACTTCTTCATGCATCGTTGCGTGGGAAAAGGTCAGTGAAAAGATTAAAGACTTAGAGGATTACAAAGTGCTTTTAGAAGCACACATTCCACAAGACGATACTATTCCTTTAGATTTGGGACGACGTACTGCATGTGTGTCCGTAACTGTATTTCTTGGATTTCATTTATCTGCAGACTCCCTTTAGTGCATATATCACCATTACATGAAAAGACATGTCGACGAAAACTTTATCTGTTTACGAAAGAATCATTCTGAGAAATGTCATGCGATTAATGATGAATACAAATCAACGTCTGTGTGAAGAAGAGATTCGTCACACTTTATTCACAGTTCATACTTAATAAAAGTGTGTGTGTCGCTAGTGATGTCAGCCAACTAACTTTACACTGAAATGATGCACGTGACTGGAAAAGTCTTGGATTCGAAGCTTGGATACAAGACGTAGCTCACCATGCAAAAGTACTGTGTGAATATTTAAGAGCTTACCCTGTACAAAATGAGGAACCCAGACAACGGATCGTGCTGTAAACCCAAAAAAGAAAAGAACAAGAAAGAAAAAAAGAACTTTTTGATCTCGTTGTGACATGGTGTTTCATGTATTGTCTCTCTTAGTAAAAGAATTAAACATTTTGTTTCTGTATAAAATGTCGTGCGTCCTTTGCTTCATTCTCAGAATTTCTAAAACAACTCATGATTCATGGCTGCATTTAATATTCTGATTGCTGATTGAAAACGCGTATTCTCCTCTCTTCCGGCAAAACCGAATTTGTCAAACGTTTGATCGAACACAAACAACTTTTGTTTTATCGTCTTCTACATCGCCTTGTGTGGTATTACAAAGAGTGGCAATCGGCTTACTCCTTACTGAAAAAAGTCAAGGAAAATGGATTTAATTTGTTGAAAGTACTCCTCGTGAAGACGATTGGACCGTGTCTAACTCTAGTCAAACGCATCTCGACATTTTCGATGATATTTTAGGGGAAAATGAAGAAATTAAACTTCGGTTTACACGAAAAAGACATCATAGCAACGCTAGTATGATTTATATTACCCAAAATGCAAAGTGCATCGCACCATCAATCTCAATGCTCATAATGCCGTGCTGCTAAGTCCTATAGATAAATATCAAGTCCAAGTATTTGCTAAACGATTGGGAACGCCATGGATGAATTATGCTAATAATAATAATAATAATAATAATAATAATAATAATGAATTTATTTAGAGAAGATAACTCATTTAGTTACAGAACTAATCTACCTTGAGGTATTCTGTTATGTATAATATATACAGCACACTGTGATAAATTTGGCTTTAAACTAAAGAATTTAGTTATTCTGAATATCAAAAGTTTCAAGCCCAGAACATATGCACAAGGATCAGTGAGCACATAAACATACATAAAATATCATAATGTATTGACAAATTCATCTGTGAAAAAGTTGTTAAGCAGAAAAAGCAGGAGGTGTTTATATTACTAGAACTATTCGACTATCTTAAGATTTCATCCATTTAAGATATTGATTATGAAAAGAAGAAATGCTAGGAGCCTGCCTTATGTCACTGGGAATAATGTTCCATACCAGTGGACCAATATATTGAAAGCTCTTTTTAAACAATTCCTTCTTTGGCTTTGTCATAATGTAATTTTTACTTCTAACAGAATTTAAATTTGGAGTACCGTCAGCATCTCTTTAGTGAAAGATATTGCTTAGGTAGACATGCATGGCTTTTCTGGACACTTTATACATAACTTTAGTATATTTAGTATAACTTATGACGATGCCACTCGTTTACCACGGCGTATTTACTGATCGATTTAAAACCACAACCTCAGATTATCTGAGATTTCGTATGGATTTGTTTCACGACTGGTGTCACGAATGAATCTAGTGATGTACACATCGCCGTCCTCGTTTTCGTCTGTCTAAAACAAAACAAGCCTTGAATTCCCTGATATTATTGATCATGACCTCCTTCCAATCCCATCTTCCTGCCAAATTGATTCCTGCAATGTACGCCATCTATCGCCAAATAGATGCACACATACGTAGGCATTTGTTAAAAGCAGGTTTCAAATATGTGCTGAGATTGATTTATTTGACAACACGTCAATTACTTCAAGGAATTATTTACATTCCTCATCAAACGCAGCGTTTTTTGAAAAGCATAATGTAGCCTTGACACAACTCGCCGATCCAAGAATCTATATTCAGACTAAAAAAAAAAATTATATTGAAACCTGGTGGAAGTGGTTTCTAGGAGGAGTGATTATTCTACGATGAGATTCCAATATAGTAGCCAAGGTCATAAAAGCAAAACAAAAACCAAGAGGAAGAAAAGAGTTGCAGTTAGTTCACAACCAAAGTCATCTCCTAAAAAATATTTTTAAAAAACCAGAAGAAGACCACGATCACAACCCCAACAAAGAGAAGCACTGTTTCTCGAATGTGCACGTACTCATGGAAACCTCGGCCTGTAGTCACACCGACATCTGCTGCCTTCTCCTTCTCTCCCCAGTTATTGATGATTACAGCAAAACCTGAGACAAGTGTTTCCCAATCTGGTGAAGACGTCTCCCATATAGACTCCAATTTATAAAGTTACTCCTATTCCTTTTCCTCTTTTGTCTTCTTCTATTCCTGTTCTGCCTGCTGCTGCTGCCAAAAGTGTAACACAGTATAAGAAAAAAGTGCAAGACAAAACTGGTATGTCACAAAGTTTACTGGATTTGTCCCTGCAAGAATTCACTCGATTTAGTCCATTGTAAACTCCATCGTTGTTTCGTCTTCTAGTGTTAAAAAGTCAGATTGGTACGAAGTCCCAACATCCTGTGGACACGAATCTCCGCATAAAAGAAGTTTGGACAGAGGTTACCTAAGTTCTCTGAACAAGATGTCCTCCCCCACGAGTTAACAGCAAGAACATCGTCGTCAAAAGATTCCTCAAAACAAGGTATAAAGTACCATTCCTAGTTTAGCTAAACATTGAGATGTATTGTCGGTGCTCACTAAAGCGAATGCACCAGTGCGAAAACAAATCATTCAAAAGGCTCCTAAAGAAATCATCGATACGATATGTGAATGTTGTTTCAATGTATTAAAAGGAAGGGTCCCCTTGATGAAGACACAGAAACAGCGATTAGGACGGCATCGACACATGGTGAAAAAGAAAATTCCAGTCAGTCAAAAGAAAAAAGTGCTCATTCAACGAGGAGGATTTCTTTCACTGCTGATAGGTTAGTTCTTAGCCAAAGTGGCTGCTCTCATGTTAGGAGAGATTGCCGGTCCTCTTTTAGGAAGAGTGTTCAGGTGAAAATCTAGAGAACGGTGCTTCTGCAAGAACATAAATACTGTACACCTGGACCTTATGGAAGGATGAAAGTTAACTCTAGTCCCTTAAAAACGGTGGATAGAACTCGACCATTGGCACGAGCAGCGGATAACTCACTGACCATCGAATCCTAATTACACATAGATGGCAAATTTACAACAAGACTTACAGTTGTTGATGGATCAAACAGACGTGTCAGAAACGCAAAAATCACAACGGTACGGACAATGATTGCAACGTCTACAACTGTTTGACCAGAATTCTTTAGACGGGACCGCCAGATCATCTCTTAAAGATTGCAAGAATTTTTATAAAAACCGAAGGAAAATAAGTAGCAGCTACAAAGACGACGAAAGACACTTTCCGATGAAGGAGGAAACATCTATCATGTTGACCGAAAATGTGTGCATCTCCGTTATCTTCCTCTCAGTAAATCGTAATTTGACAGTGTGAATATTGGTACAAAATGAGATCTCGGATAAAATATTATATTCTCGGAAGGAAGAGTCACAGTGGAACTACGTTTTCGAAAAAGATTCTTGACTGAATTGTAACTCATGTACCGAGCAGTAGCTCGAAATGAGGACATGGTTTACGAAGTATGTTGCCATCGCTCTTTTGTACTGTGGTACCCGTCTTGAAATCTTTTCTTTACCAAGGATTGTATGTTTAAAAAAATTGGTGCAAAGAAATAAACTTGCCCAGAACGTGTTAATTGACAAATAGAGTCCCAAACAAGCGAGGAATGTGTTGATCCAGACAGAAAAAGAACTCTCTGGACCCCGAGAAACACCTATACACTTCATAGATCTGTCGAAACAATTGATTCCTCCTCCTGTGTTCTGATTGGTGGATACCAAACAATGTAATAGATGAATTATGTAGCACACGTTGGCTGAGTCCCAAACTAATTTTTTTATATAACAACTGTCTGTATAAAGTTGTGCGTTTGCAAGTCTTCCATTCATCGTCAATCATGTGGAATAAAAAGAAATGAGCCAGAGTGGAAGATTAAGTGAAGCATTGGTCCATTTGCAGAGGGTGCAGCACCTCCAGAATAGGGTGAAGGAGTTGGACCTTCTCCCGATCGGCGCTTTGTCAAAAGACGTGGTGTACACTTCAAGATGACCAAACAGCTAATCAAAGACGCCCTGGAAGAGGAAAAAGAAAAACCAAGCTTGGGAGGAGAAAAGAGGCTGCATCTGAACAACAACTACATCGGCAGAAGAGGGAACAGCAGCAGCAACTCAGTGAAGAGCAATGGAATCTTCCAGGAATGGCAACAGCAGCAGCAGCAACAACAACAGCAGCAAGCAGAACTAGAACCCCTTATCCCAAGGGTAGAAGATTGGAGAAAGTGAGGCTAACCAGACTCATTTTAACCGGCTGTCTCCATCAACCCTTGGGGTGAAACCGGTACATACATAGATGAGGAGAATGCCGAGCCTGGCCTGGGAAATGCTGACACTAACCTTATCTGAGAGAAAAAATGCCCTTCTTAGGGCCTGCACAACGGTCCTTTTCAGGGTCACAAATATATCTTGGAACAGAAACACTATTCAGTATTGTCAACCCCAAAATATGTATGCATGTATGTATACCTTTGTCTTACCCCCTAAAAACAATTAAAACAATTTTTAAAAATGTTTTTAAATTTTAACAAATGTTTCAATTTATAAAATGACTCATTTTTTATGTTTTTAATTTTTTAATTTTTGTAATTGTAATTTATTTTTTTGGTTGTATTTTTCACTTCTTATTTTATACAGTTTTTTATTTTGTATTTATTCTTTTTATGTTTTAATTTTTTATTACAATTGACTATTTAAATTGCTTGTACCCATTACTATTTCGGATATTATAATAGCTACTTAAACTTCTTGTACCTATTGATATTTCGGATATTTACGATAGACTATTTAAACTGCTTATATCTATTGCTATTCGGATACTATAAAAGACTATTTAATTCCACACGGTTTGTTGCCAGATCAAATAGTTCCGAAAATACATCTAGCGCTTTGTTTTGTCAATGCCTATTCCTTTCTGCGACGTTTTCCACAATATGTGCAACGATTTATGCCTTGCAAAATGTCTGAAATGTATTGTATTTAGTTTTGCATTTCATCGATGCAAAATTTGTGTTCTTTGACATATTTGATTGTATAAGATGTTCTCATTATATTATATTGTGTAAGGTGTTATCATTATGCTAGCAGAAACAATTGCAAGTTTGTCCAAATTTGTGTAAATAATGTATATATTATTTTGTGCGATCTATCCAGTAAAGTATAAATACAGGCAAATTAGTTATACACACCTTTAACGGAATCAAACTGTCGGATTTTATAACGATGATCATTCTTAAGTTTGGTCCAATATCATTGAAAAATTCATACACATCCTGACTGTTACCTCCGTAAAATATGTATTCATTCAAAGGTGTACAGAATGAATCAATATGTCTGTTAGTCATATTTTATTTTATTCATAAGCCTAACATTTCTTTTAATGCGTACTAAAGTATTCTGTGTTCATTTGGATTTATTTATTTCAGTATTGGCACATCAAGTATAGAAGTATTTTTCTCTGTGTTTATTGGAGATTTATTCATTTCAGTATTGGCGCATCAAGTATAGATGTATCGAACCTCTATGTTCATTTGGATTTATTTATTTCAGTATTGGCACATCAAGTAGAGAGGTATCGGACATCTGCGTTCATTTAGATTTATGTATTTCAGTATTGGCACATCAAGTAGAGAGGTATCGGACATCTGCGTTCATTTGGATTTATTTATTTCAGTATTGGCGCATCAAGTATTGAAGTATTTTTCTCCGTGTTCATTTGGATTTATTTATTTCAGTATTGGCACATCAAGTATAGATGTATTTTTCTCCATGTTCATTTGGATTTATTTATTTCAGTATTGGCGCATCAAGTATTGAAGTATTTTTTCCGTGTTCATTTGGATTTATTTATTTTGTTATGTATAATGTTTATATAATATTATAAATATTTTAGGAAATTATAAATGTTTCTTCACTTTAATATTTGCTTAAATCTTTATGTTTATCAGGAAAAACATGTTTAACTAGTGTCCTTGAATTAAGTTGTTTTGATCAATATGTTTTCTCAATTTGAAGGTCAAGGTTGAAATTTTGTTTACAAGTAAAATTCCATTAAGATGACACGTGTTCTAGAACATTCTGTCATGTGACCAATCTTTATATCTGCCATGTTTGGTGGACATTTATTCAGTTTTGACATTACCATCAGTCTTGTAAAGAGCTATTACAGTTGTGAAAATTCATTACAAATTCTAAGAGAGGAATTATTTTAAATATTCATTGGATTATAACAGTGCTCATAAACTTTTGGATTTTGGATTTTTAATTGATGATTTTGGAATTTAAGTGAACTTATTCAGAGATATTTTGGAATACTTCATTTTGACATCAGCACATCAAGATTTCTAGTACATCAGGACTTTAGAGACCATTAGCACATCATAACATTCAAGGACACAGCCGTGAATTCGGAACATTCTATATTTAGGACTTGTGATTAGAACAATCATTCTTATTGGATTATTAGGATTTCAAAACACATTACTGTAAGTGACTTTTCGATTTTTTATTTTAATTATCTAGTAATAAATTGCTTGTTGATTTTTACTTGATTTGTTGGTTTCACTTTCTTTCTGTTACATTTTACTTAGACCATAGAGTCGTAACAGAAATTGGGGGCTCGTCTTCTGGGATCTGAATTTCTTTAAAGCATATTAGAGATATTAAAGTTATTTTTTAAATTCATATTGATTTTGTCTCGGAATTTTTTTTTTGTCTTTGGCAAAGATTTTATATAGAGAAATTTTTTGTGTGAAACCAACAAGCATTTACTATGGCATCTAATGTTCAGAATTTCATTTCAAAACCTACCCAGGAGGGGTTAGAGTGCATGAGAAAGGATGAGTTGCTCGAGCTTGCCAGAAAATACAGTCTATCTGAGGCAAAAGTATCATTGACAAAACAGGAGATAAAGATTATTTTAATTCAGTATTTAGTAGGAAAGGGAATTTTTGAAAATAGTGCTTTAAGTTTGAAGAGAAAGCCTGTATCTGGTTCTGACAGGAAATTAAGGGAATTAGAGTTAAAGAACCAGATGGATTTAGAGTTGGCAAAGCTTCAGATTCAGAGAGAGAGAGAGAAAGAAGAGAGGCAGATACAGATGGAGAGAGAGAAAGAAGATAGGCGGATACAGATGGAGAGAGAGAAAGAAGAGAGGCAGATGGAGAGAAAGAAAGAAGAGAGGCAGATGGAGAGAGAGAAAGAAGAGAGGCAGATGGAGAGAGAGAGAGAAAGAAGATAGACAAATACAAATGCAGATGCAAAGAGAAGAAAGGGAAATGCAATTTAAGTTAAGAGAATTAGAACTGGCAAACAGAGCACACTCCACTCCTTTAAACACAAGTCCAGGCTTTGATGTTACTAGATATATTAGGTTAGTACCCCCTTTTCAGGAAAAAGAAGTAGATAAATACTTTCTTCATTTCGAGAAAATAGCTGAAAACTTGAAATGGCCCAGAGAGCATTGGACTTTGTTGTTACAGAGTGTACTTATTGGCAAACCTCGTGAAGTCTACACTTCACTGTCAGTACAACAAAGCACTGATTATGATATGGTTAAGGAGTACATCTTGAAAGCTTATGAGTTGGTACCAGAGGCATATCGACAAAGGTTTAGGAATTGTAGAAAAGAAACTGGACAAACTCATGTCGAATTTGCAAGGGATAAAGAACAACTATTTGATAGGTGGTGCTCAGCCAAGAAAGTTGATCAAGCTTATGATAACCTCAGACAGCTCGTATTAATTGAAGAGTTCAAGAGGTGCATCCATAGTGATGTTAAAACCTATCTTGACGAGCAGAATGTGGAAACTTTGGAAAATGCTGCTCGTATGGCTGATGATTATTCCTTGACTCACAAAATTTCATTTGGTAATAAATCGTCCTCTCAGCAGTTTTCTGGTAAAAAAACCATTTCAATCTCATTCGAGTACTTCCAAATTTCACAACAGCACAACTGTTAGGAATCAAACATCTGATAAGACTGATCAGAAATCCTTATCTCTTAATACGTGCACTTATTGTAAAAAGAAAGGGCACGTTATTTCTGATTGCTTCAAGTTGAAAAATAAGCAACAGAGAAAAGACAGAGCTTTTCCAAATGCTCTTATTTCTAAGAGGTCAAGGTCACGGTCTTGTATTGAAAGCAATACATTTGTTGGGTCAAACAAATCCCAGTCTGATTCTATTTTGGAGGCTTATGAACCATTCATGTCAGAAGGTTCTATATCACTTATTGGTGATTCTGCCAAGCCTATCCCAATTAAAATATTAAGGGACACTGGAGCTTCTCAGAGTCTTTTATTGTCAGGTACTTTGCCTTTGTCTGAGGAGTCTTCTTCAAGTGAAAGTGTTCTTGTTCAGGGAGTAGAGTGCGGCTTTGTAAATGTTCCTCTTCATTGTGTAAATTTGGCATCAGACTTAGTTTCTGGACCTGTGACTGTTGGGGCAGTGACTTCTTTACCCATAGAGGGTGTTCATTTATTACTAGGCAATGACCTAGCTGGAGATAAGGTTGTGGTTAATCCACTTGTAACTGACAAGCCTTGTTTGGATCAGAAAGTTGATCCTGTCGAAACTGAAATCCCTGATTTGTACCCTGCTTGTGCAGTTACTAGAGCTATGGCAAAAAGAGCTCTTGAGAGTGATGTTGATCAGGATATTATTCCTTTAGCTGACACATGTATTGGTCAGTCTTTTGATGAGGTCACTTTTTCCTCAGGTATTGATCAATCAAATGGTATTGATCACAGTGATCCTCTTTTGGCAACTCATTCTCTTTGTTCTAATCAGGATGACAAACGACAATCCCTTGTCGTTGAACAGGAGCAAGATCCCGAGATATCTTGTTTGTTTCAGAGGGCTATTAGTGAAACTGAAGGCACACAAGTTCCAGTGTGTTACTTTGTGAAAAATGGGGTCCTTATGAGGAAATGGAGACCACCTGATGTACCTGCTGGTGACGAGTGGTCAGTGAGCTATCAAATTGTTGTTCCTAAGTCATATAGACAGGAAATTCTTAATTTAGCCCATGAAACTCCTTTAGCTGGTCATTTAGGAGTCCGTAAGACTTATCACAAGATCTTGAATCATTTTTATTGGCCGAAACTCAAAAGTGATGTTTCTAAATACTGCAGATCTTGTCACACTTGTCAAATGGTAGGAAAACCCAATCAGAAGATACCTAAGGCTCATCTGCAACCTATTCCTGCATTTGATGAACCATTTAGTAGAATAATAGTAGACTGTGTTGGTCCTTTACCTAAAACCAAGTCAGGCAACCAATACTTGTTGACCATCATGTGTGCATCTACAAGATTTCCAGAGGCAATTCCTCTGAGAAATATAAAAACTAAAACTATTGTGAAAGCTTTGGTGAAGTTTTTTACACTTGTTGGCCTTCCCAAATCTGTCCAGTCGGATCAAGGGTCAAATTTTATGCCTGGAATTTTCCAACAAGTTATGCATGAATTAGGCATCCAACAGTTTAAATCTTCTGCCTATCACCCTGAAAGTCAAGGTGCTTTGGAAAGATTTCATCAAACTTTGAAGAATATGATTCGATCATATTGCTTTGATACAGAAAAGGATTGGGATGAGGGTGTTCATTTGTTGTTGTTTGCTGTTAGGGAATCAGTTCAAGAGTCGTTGGGTTTTAGTCCCTTTGAACTAGTTTTTGGTCATACTGTCCGTGGACCATTGAAATTATTGAAAGAGAAACTTCTTTCAAATGAAGATTCAAAGATTAATCTTCTTGATTATGTCTCTGATTTCAAATACAAGTTGTCAAAGGCCTGTGAAGTAGCAAGAACTAATCTTCACACTACCCAGTCAAAAATGAAATTAAGGTATGACAGAAATTCACAGGAAAGGAGTTTTAAACCTGGTGACAAAGTTCTGGCTCTCTTTCCCATACCTCAGAATCCTCTTCAGGCTAAATGTTATGGTCCTTATACCGTTGAAAAGAAAGTAAATGACTTAAATTATATCATTAACACTCCTGGGAGACAGAAACAGAAACAACTTTGTCATATAAATATGTTAAAGGAATATTTTGACAGAGATAGCCCAGCTAATTATTCTGTTAATTTAGTTGTACCTGTCCCACACAGTGAAGATATCAACGATGGAGTACAATCAGACTATAGTGACTCTGGTATAACCAATCTTCGGAATTCAGAAATATTGAACAACCTAGACCAGAAACTTTCACATCTACAACAACAGGAAAGAAATGAACTAAAACAGCTATTACATGACTATGAGCACTTGTTTCCTGATGTTCCAACACGAACAAGTAAAATTTATCATGACGTTGACATTGTAGATTCTGCGATTGTGAAACAGCATCCTTATAGGATGAATCCTCTCAAACAGAACTATCTGAAGAAAGAAATTCAGTATTTACTGGAGAATGATTTCATAGAACCAAGTAAAAGTAACTGGAGTTCACCATGTATTCTTGTTCCCAAGCCAGATAATAGATTCCGTATGTGTACTGACTATAGAAAAGTCAACAGTGTCACCAAAACTGATTCATTTCTAATCCCAAGAATTGACGATTGCATTGATAAAATTGGAAATGCGGAATATGTCACCAAGTTTGACCTTTTAAAAGGATTCTGGCAAATTCCACTGACGGAAAGGGCAAAAGAAATTTCAGCATTTGCAACTCCAGATGTACTTTATCAATATAAAGTCATGCCGTTTGGAATGAAAAATTCGCCTGCAACGTTTCAACGTCTGATGAACATGATAACATTTGGTCTTGATAATTGTGACGCTTATATCGATGACGTCATTATCTACAACAACACCTGGGAAGATGATTTGGAAACCATTCGAAAATTCTTTGATCGACTCAGCGATGCGAATCTGACAATTAATTTGAGCAAAAGTGAGTTTTGCCATGCTTGTGTCACATTTTTAGGACATATTGTGGGACAAGGTAAAGTTAAACCTATAGAAGCTAAGGTCAAAGCTATCTCTGAATTTCAAGTTCCAATTTGTAAAAAGCAACTGATGCGATTTCTAGGTATGGCTGGATATTATCGGAAATTTTGTTCCAATTTTTCCAAAATTGCTGAACCTTTGACAAGTTTATTGAGTAAGAAAGCCAAATTTTATTGGTCTGACAAGTGTCAGGAATCTTTTGACAAGTTAAAGGCCATGCTTAAGAATGCACCTGTCTTTCTGCACCAAATTTCAGCCAATCATTTAAATTATATGTTGATGCAAGTGATGTAGGGGTTGGTGGAGTATTGATTCAGGAAGACAAAAGTGGTGTGGATCACCCTGTGTGTTATTTTTCTAAAAAACTAAACAAGCACCAGAAAAATTATTCCACAATTGAGAAGGAATGTTTGGCTTTGATATTGGCTTTACAGCATTTTGAAGTGTATGTTACCTCAGCTCTTTCTCCAATTATTGTGTACAGTGATCACAATCCCCTTACTTTCATCAACAAAATGAAAGATAAAAATCGGAGATTGTTGAGATGGAGTTTGATATTGCATGAATATAACATTGACATCAGACACATCAGGGGAAAAGACAATGTGATTGCAGATGCACTCTCACGTGCCTAAAAATGTAATATTGCTTGATGTAATTAAGTCCAGTATCATAAAACATGTTCTTATGTAATTTTGGTTATTGTAGTATTAGATGTATATTCAAAAGAAAGCTTTATTATATAAATCTTTCTTTTTCTTTATGAGGGGAGGTGTTATGTATGATGTTTATATAATATTATAAATATTTTAGGAAATTATAAATGTTTCTTCACTTTAATATTTGCTTAAATCTTTATGTTTATCAGGAAAAACATGTTTAACTAGTGTCCTTGAATTAAGTTGTTTTGATCAATATGTTTTCTCAATTTGAAGGTCAAGGTTGAAATTTTGTTTACAAGTAAAATTCCATTAAGATGACACGTGTTCTAGAACATTCTGTCATGTGACCAATCTTTATATCTGCCATGTTTGGTGGACATTTATTCAGTTTTGACATTACCATCAGTCTTGTAAAGAGCTATTACAGTTGTGAAAATTCATTACAAATTCTAAGAGAGGAATTATTTTAAATATTCATTGGATTATAACAGTGCTCATAAACTTTTGGATTTTGGATTTTTAATTGATGATTTTGGAATTTAAGTGAACTTATTCAGAGATATTTTGGAATACTTCATTTTGACATCAGCACATCAAGATTTCTAGTACATCAGGACTTTAGAGACCATTAGCACATCATAACATTCAAGGACACAGCCGTGAATTCGGAACATTCTATATTTAGGACTTGTGATTAGAACAATCATTCTTATTGGATTATTAGGATTTCAAAACACATTACTGTAAGTGACTTTTTGATTTTTCATTTTAATTATCTAGTAATAAATTGCTTGTTGATTTTTACTTGATTTGTTGGTTTCACTTTCTTTCTGTTACATTTTTCTTAGACCATAGAGTCGTAACAATTTCAGTATTGACGCATCAAGTATAGAGGTATTTTTCTACATGTTCATTTGGATTTATTTATTTCATTATTGTCGCATCAAGTAGAGAAGTATTTTTCTACATGTTCATTTGGATTTATTTATTTCAGTATTGGCGCATCAAGTATTGAAGTATTTTTCTCCGTGTTCATTTGGATTTATTTATTTTAGTATTGACACATCAAGTATAGAGGTATCGGACGTCTATGTTCATTTGGATTTATTTATTTCATTATTGGCGCATCAAGTATAGATGTATTTTTCTCTGTGTTCATCTGGATTTATTTGTTTCAGTATTGGTGCATCCAGTATTGAAGTATTTTTCTCCGTGTTCATTTGGATTTATTTATTTCAGCATTGACACATCAAGTATAGAGGTATCGGACCTCTATGTTCAATTGGATTTATTTATTTCAGTATTGGCACATCAAGTATAGATGTATTTTTCTCCATGTTCATTTGGATTTATTTATTTCAGTATTGGCGCATCCAGTATTGAAGTATTTTTCTCCGTGTTCAACTGGATTTATTTATTTCAGTATTGACGCATCAAGTATAGAGGTATCGGACCTCTATGGCACATCAAGTATAGATGTATTTTTCTCCATGTTCATTTGGATTTATTTATTTCAGTATTGGCGCATCAAGTATAGAGGTACCGGACCTCTATGTTCATTTGGATTTATTTATTTCAGTATTGGCGCATTAAGTATAGATGTATTTTTCTCTGTGTTCATTTGCATTTATTTGTTTCAGTATTGGCGCATCAAGTATTGAAGTATTTTTCTCCGTGTTCAATTGGATTTATTTATTTCAGTATTGGCACATCAAGTAGAGAGGTATCGGACATCTGCGTTCATTTGGATTTATTTATTTAAGTATTGGCACATCAAGCAGAGAGGTATTTTTCTCTGTGTTTATTGGGACTTATTTATTTCAGTATTGACACATCAAGTAGAGAGGTATCGGACATCTGCGTTCGTTTAGATTTATTTATTTCAGTATTGGCGCATCAAGTACAGAAGTATTTTTCTCCATGTTCGTTTGGATTTATTTATTACAGTATTGACGCATCAAGTAGAGAGGTATTTTTCTCTGTGTTCATTTGCATTTATTTATTTCAGTATTGGCACGTCAAGTATAGAAGTATTTTTTTCTCCATGTTCATTTGTATTTATTTGAGGAAATATTTCCATATATTAAACTATTCACTTTGCTTTATGTGTGTGTGTCTATATATATATATATATATATATATATATATATATATATATATATATATATATATATATATATATATATATATACTTTTTACCTGTACGCTATCCGACTTTTGTTTACCCGCAAAATCAAGATGATATCAGAAGACATTGAATTACTTGTAACAGTAAGACTTCAAATAGCTCCATGGAAGGACAAGGCTAGAGTATGTTAACATTATGCAATTTTGGCCAAGGTTTTGTAGGGAATCATTAAATTAACGTTAATTCAGCACAATAATTTGTCGAAGCCCCATATTCTAGTTGTAATTAACAGTATTAATAATTTAGGGTCCGACCAATTAAAGCGGGGGTGGGGGAAGGAGGTGGCGTGGGCTAGGAGTTTTGATAAATAAGATGTCCGAACCCCAATACCTTGAAGAAGAAAAAAATTACTCTTGCTCTGATTGGCAGAAGAAAAGAAAATTCTATTATCTTTTTTTTAAAAAATATCTTGAGATAAAAGAAACAGAAAAATCCTGGTTGGAATGGAAATCCCAGCACCTCAGCCCCCGAAGATTAAATGGTCGGTCCAATAATAGGTCGACTAATATACGGGAATTAACGGTATTTACTTCTCAGCACATATTAATCTTGGGGGAACAACATCCTGGCTCGCTTTGGACAACTTTAAAAATGCTGAGTGTGAAATATGATAAAGAAGTAAGGGTAATACTTACAATCAAATGTCTTGACTTGACCACAGTTTAACTTAGAAAATCCATCAAACTGTCTGACAGAATCAATTAAACCGTCCCCATAAGGGACAATAAGGAACGGTCTCAACACAATGCTAAAATGCCCAAAATTATCGTTATGTGCACTCGAACGAATACTATTTGTGAATAATGCAGTTTCGCTACAATCCCCATACATTTGCATGCATAAATACACTTAAACAAAGGTTACAAAGAAAGATAGGCATTGAAAATATGCATATATTTACATTATATTATATACATTTCTTAAATATATGATTTTTAAACATTTCTGCGGGATATTTCGCATCACCTGTAGCTAGATATGCGAGAAGCAGTTTGTGTAAACATCTATATGTTTACCAAGAAGACTCTCTGTGTGCGTTAAGAGAGAGAGAGAGAGAGAGAGAGAGAGAGAGAGAGAGAGAGAGAGAGAGAGAGAGAGAGAGAGAGAGAGAGAGAGAGAATCACCAGGTCCAGTATTTGGTTGAGATGGAGACCAAAATGTAGCACCAATGTGTGACTGGCGTTCCGAACAGGACGGGATATGGAGTTGTAACCGGAAGTTATGTTCAGGAAGAGTCTCTTTTCCGTCCCAAGTTTATCACCTGCAAAAGAATACATGCAATTTTTTTTATCAGGAATACATTATTTATTTAGTGTCGGATCAAGAAAAGATCTCTGATGGTTGAAGGCGGTGTAAGGATACGTCCTAAAAGATTGGTTTGCGTTGGAGTTTTACGGTTCAGCAACACAAGTAGGTTATTTAATGTCTTTCCCACGGATACACCATAGTAGCAGACTTTGGCTGATCCGATAGTAGGATAGGGGCCCGCACTCTTTCGGTCGCGAGACCCGCATGCTAACTACTGAGCCATAGCGACTCCTGCCTCCATTAGTCGCCTCTTACGACATGCATGAGAGCGCATCGGGCCTATAACCAAAAAGAACAAGGAGAGGGGATGGGCCAACCAAAGGAAGAACAGGAAGAAGGACACATTAGACTGAGGCTGGTTTGGTTTTCTGGGTTAAAGGCCATTTTTCAGAACACGATAGGCTATACATAAGCCCGGTATATTTGGTGGAGGATGAATACGGGAAAACTCTGTGAAGAACCACCGACCCACTGGAAGCTACTGGCAAGGTTTCTCACATACCCACGTTGCCAAGCCGAGACTCGAACACACGAGGACAGAGGAGTTGTCCGTGATCTATTAAAGCGAGCGCCTTAGACCACTCGGCCACCTGGGGTCTCTTAAACTAATGAGTGGAGCTGCAACCACAACTACCTCCACCACCAAACTGAAGATTACACAAATATTGGGAGGTGTGAATCGACTCAGTAAAATAATGTTCTGATGGAAAACGTGAAGCACCCTCGGGATAATGGCATAGCAACTGGGCGTGGCATACACAGAGTATAACTAACTTTTTCCAAATTCACGCAACAACAACAACAACAAAAATCCACACCACATGATATCGACACGAAGAAGGACAATACTACTGAGAGAAATACCCGCGTGTCTGCAATTGTAAAGAACTTTGAGTACAAGACCATACCGCGTGTCTGTAATTGTAAAGAGATTTGAGTACAAGACCATACTGCGTGTCTGTAATTGTAAAGAGCTTTGAGTACAAAACCATACCGCGTGTTTGTAATTGTTTTGAGCTTTGAGTACAAGACCATACTGCGTGTCTGTAATTGTAAAGAGCTTTGAGTACAAGACCATACTGCGTGTCTGTAATTGTAAAGAGATTTGAGTACAAGACCATACTGCGTTTCTGTAATTGTAAAGAGATTTGAGTACAAGACCATAACCACTACCCGTGTGTTAAGTATTCCGTCCATGAGTGAAGTTTTTTGTTCTCATACGAAATACAGTAATAAAGTGACAGATATATACACATGTAGATGATCTCACGCAAGTGTTGGTTTGATAGGAAATTTATGAAACCAGTTGAATAAATGCATACGCCATGAATGTCTAGGTATGCATAGAGTGGTGAATATAATTATTCAACGGTTTCGTAAATTTCATGTCAAATGAACAGGTTTTTGTCATTCACCTTTAATAGCGCTATGAAATCGCCTTATAAAATTGTACACACATTGTCACAACAATCAGCAATGCCTTATAACAACGGCATACAAGAATGCAAAGTCTTATACGTTATTGCTGTGCGTCGGAGTATGTTAATATTGGAAGGTAATTCAGCCATTTTTTTGTAAATGTACCGAACTCCATATGAAAGCACGCCTGAGTGCCCCCCTCTAAAACCTCCCACCCCACCCTAACACACACACACAATGTACACAACAACAACAACAAAAGGTGGCAAACTAACACACCGGTGCAGATTACTGTCTCATGTCTATGGTCGATGTTGGCGGAGCATGCGGGCTTTTTGTGACAGCAGATTCAGTCGTCTAAAAAGGTGTAAATCGCAAACCAGTGGAAACCTAAATTGTTACATGTGTATTTCTTGAACACACCAATATGGCTTCTATATTGATATGCATATTTATGAGTTCATGTGAGGTCAATATCGAATGCATTCAGAAACTTCAAAAAGTTGTATATAGAATGATTCTTAATGGATTAAATTTACACGATCTGGGATTTTGGACTATAACTTTAATCGCTAGGCATTAGACATGATGGATCTACTTCAGCTGGATATATGTTCATTCGACGTGTAAGGGAGGGAACTAGCGGTAACATGTCCAGCCTCTGGATACAAATGAGTCTGAATAATATACCAATAGTCACTAGGGCATGAACAGTAATTCAGAGTCTAATTCTCTTGACAGCAATAAGTAGTCTTACAAAAGTAATAAATAGTCTTACTAAAGCAAATAAATCTCACAACTGCACAACAATTACAAGTATACACCTGTCTTAAATAGTTTACCTGAGCTACTTCTCCCGTACCGCTTATTTTATTGTTGTCAATCAAGTTTCTGTCCTTCAAAATCAAACAATGTACTAAATATAGCGGAGCCTTCAAGTTTTTTTTATGTTTGTGTAATGAACAGAATCCTGAAATTGTCCCTTATCCCAGCTGGCATTTTTGTCGCATCGATGCTTTAAGCGTCTTTTATTTTCTTGCAAAGGAATTTCCTGTTGATATTTCGTCGCATCGGCCTTTTTGTCTTTGTATTGACCTTTTTTCTCCCCTGTCCCTAACAGAATCATTCACTGATCATAAGAGTACATGATTACAGTTAGCTTATTCGCATGCTAGGGCGTAAGAACATCATGGTGACGAAATAAATAGATATAAATTCTTGCCAAGACGAAAGTTGCTTCGAATTCATGAATTTCCAGGGCTACAGGTAGAAAGTCGGGGGTTGATTGTGGTACGGAAAAGAGGACAAGATAAATAATTACAATACAGAGAGTCTAGTTAATATTTATGCTGATTTTTTATATCATCTACCAAGGAAGCCTATCAATCATAATACTCAATATTAGCCACCATTACTGATATTTGTCTTATGTGCTGAAATTATTTGATTAGAAATCAACAATGACGAGAATGGCATGTAGTTTGTATCTGATCCACGCAGTAATATGTCAAAGGTCACCTTTCCCTTATTGGATTCTGTTTCAATAACAATATTCCAGCTATTGATTAAGCCAGTACCTGCTATATCAAGATTTTTCTGCAAACGAATTCACTCCATCTGAGATCGTCTAATCAATTTATTGTCAATCCTTGCAGAAGAATGGCTTTCTCGTCAGGGTTTTAGCATTGAAAGATTGGTCTATATCCAAACAGGGTTACCTTCTTTGGGTAATATTAAAACTTGAACAAAATGAATGACATGTGTCAATCAATTAAAACAAATAGGATGCGTTGCTTTGCATAAGAGAACAATGTCATTGATTCTTTTCCATTCATTTCCATTAATTCTTTGATTCCTCTATAATTTCTTTCTCTTCCCTATTTCGTTTTTTCTTCCTTCCTCCCTATCTTCCTTTCAACCTAAAGCATGCAAACACAGTGCAATCTTGCTTCATTCCCTCCATTTTCCTCTAACACTCTCTGTATATCTATCTGTATGTGATAGTTTTTTCAGTGTTTTCCCTAAATAATTGTATTACTGTAGCCACTCTATTCAGCTGAACCATTTGGTTATAAATCCTACGTTGTATAGTTTATATCAACATCGCATCCGATGCAGGTGTCACTCTCATGTCGACTTTCCCTAAAAGAAGTTCACGATTTTTAACGAATAAATAAATAAATCGGTGTTACTGGTGACGTAAATATCGAAACTTATTTGACATAAGGTCCTTTTTTTTTACTCCTTATGATATAAATTGTCAGGTGGAAATCAACAATAAATAAATACATAACTTTGATCAGCGAAGAAAATATAGAAATGTATTTGATACATTTTATTCTTGTGATATAAATTATAGTGTGGAAATCAACATGAAAGAAAGAAAGAAAGAATATAGAAACAAGAAAATATGAGACAACAAAAAAACTGGTGATTTTTTTTTTGTTTTGGCATAAATTATGTATATATATATATATATATATATATATATATATATATATATATATATATATATATATATATATATATAAAGTCCTATTTACCTGTTATAAAGGAGAAAACTGTCAGTATTGTAAGATATCGGAGCTTTACGGTCGGCATGACAACACGATACCGGTCTGGTCGGGCTAGGTCACTACTAAACATCAGCATTCACTACAGAAAATCTGAAATGAAAGTGAAAACTATATATAGAGCAGAAAGTTAATATACAGTATTTCACTGTGAAATTTTCTAACCATTAATGTAGAATATTAATATGGTATACTTATCTTAATTCCATTGCCTATTGAAGCAACATATTTGAGAAATCAAAAAAGAGCAGGGTACCAATCTATAAGCTATCTTTTATTTTGTTTCATATAAGATAGCAATACAAAAAGCAAACGTCTCTTTTTTTATTTCTTCAGATACCCGAAATTGACCAACTCAGACTAGCTATATTCATCAGCGCTATGTACATAGACAAGAAAAAAACTCTGTTCACACACACACACACACACACACACACACACATACACAGAGATATAATATTGCGTGAAAAAATTGACTAGACAATAAAATCTTAAGTAGAAAACTGTTTTATTTTTGTATTTATTTATTTACTGCGACTTGAGATATGTGATTGCTTCTAATCCAGATACAAAAGAGAGCGGCGTTACCCGCCCAAAGTATCTTTACAAGAACAAGTTTGACTGGATAATATATTCACTGATTTCCTTCTGCCGCCACCTAGCGGTCAAGAAGCAAACGAGAATATTCCGACCAATTTGTATTGACACAATCAAATCGCTCAAATGGCTTTATGAATTAATCATGAGTACGAGAGTATTACATTTAAATGTATAAAAAACATATATATGTATATATCCTTTGAAAAGCAAGTCAATTATCTTAAATCGAGGTAAAGTTATTCAATTTAGACTAGTCAAATCTCATAAGTCTATGCAAAATTATTCCATCTTAACCGGCCATGCGCTCATTCCAGAAAAAAAGATGGAACATGGTCGAAGGTATAAACTCGAGGTGTACGGGAACTCATTCATTAAGCAAGCAAAATGTAACACCCCGCTATATGCACAAACCCACTGGATTTATACTTAAAAACGCAAAATATATGCATGAAACAATAATTAATAAATGGCACATACACCAAACAGAAAGGAAACGGTATAACCCTGGACCCCACATTGCCTGTTTAGATAGATGCTTATATGAATGAAATGTATATAGAATGACACCAAGGTTATAGAGTTACAATTCGAAACAAAGCAAGAATCGAATCGAATCCGTGTCAAAAGTAACGGCACCAAATATAAAGCTCTCGTGCACCAGCGCCCTATCCCACGCGTCGATGGACAAGCGGAATTTAATATTCAGCTACATGTACAGGCCCACATGGATGGTCATGAACTCACTAGACAAGTTGAATATAATACTCAGCTATATGTACAAGCCCACATGGATGGTCATGAACTCACTAGCTAAACAAGCAGAATTCAATACTCAGCTACATGTACAGGCCCACATGGATGGTCATGAACTCACTCGCTAAACAAGCGGAATTCAATACTCAGCTACATGTACAAACCCACATGGATGGTCATGAACTCACTCGCTAAACAAGCGGAATTCAATACTCAGCTACATGTACAGGCCCACATGGATGGTCATGAACTCACTCGCTAAACAAGCGGAATTCAATACTCAGCTAAATGTACAAACCCACATGGATGGTCATGAACTCACTAGACAAGTGGAATTTAATACTCAGCTATATGTACAAGCCCACACGGATGGTCATGAACTCACTCGCTAAACAAGCGGAATTCAATACTTGGCTATATGCACAAGGCTACCATGATAATCATGAAAGACCATTTTAATTTTCAGTCGGTAAAATCCCTGAGATTTATGAGTTACCTACTCGTCATCATACAAAAATTAGCCTCGCCTTTGATGATTTCATAACCGATTATAAAAATGTTTCTACCTCAAATAATCATTAAACTACAGAATATAAATAAAGAAATTAAAACATGTGTTGTGTATGATGCAGTAAGCAACACATATAATGATACAAAACCACGGCATACAAAAACAACAACAAACGCATATTATAACGAAACGACGCATACGAAGTCAAACCTGCCCCATATAATGACAAATCCAAGGCATACAAAGTCAAACCTGCCCTATATAATGACAAATTCAAGGCATACAAAGTCAAACCTGACCCATATAATGACAAAATCAAGGCATACAAAGTCAAATCTGCCCATACAATGACAAAATCAAGGCATACAAAGTCAAACCTGACCCATATAATGACAAACTCAAGGCATACAAAGTCAAATCTGCCCTATATAATGACAAAATCAAGGCATACAAAGTCAAACCTGACCCATATAATGACAAAACGACCCATACAAAATAAAACCTGCCCCATATAATGACAAAATCAAGGCATACAAAGTCAAATCTGCCCCATATAATGACAAAATCAAGGCATAAAAAGTCAAAACTGCCCTATATAATGAAAAAACGACCCATACAAAGTCAAACCTGCCCCATATAATGACAAACTCAACGCATACAAAGTCAAATCTGCCCCATATAATGACAAAATCAAGGCATAAAAAGTCAAAACTGCCATATATAATGACAAAACGACCCATGCAAAGTTAAACCTGCCCTATATAATGCCAAAATCAAGGCATATAAAGTCAAACCTGCCCCATATATGAACAAAATCAAGGCATACAAAGTCAACCTGCCCCATACAATGACAAAATCAAGGCATACAAAATCAAATCGGACCCATATAATGACAAACTCAAGGCATACAAAGTCATATCTGCCCTATATAATGACAAAATCAAGGCATACAAAGTCAAACCTGCCCCATATAATAACAAAATCAAGGCATACAAAGTCAAACCTGCCCCATATAATGACAAAATCAAGGCATACAAAATCAAACCTGACCCATATAATGACAAACTCAAGGCATACAAAGTCAAACATGCCCCATATAATGACAAAATCAAGGCTTACAAATCAAACCTGCCCTATATAATGACAAAATCAAGGCATATAAAGTCAAACCTGCCCTATATAATGACAAACTCAAGGCATACAATGACAAACCTGCCCTATATAATGACAAAATCAAGGCTTACAAAGTCAAAACTGCCCTATATAATGACAAACTCAAGGCATACAGAGACAAACCTGCCTATATAATGACAAAATCAAGGCATACAAAGTCAAAACTGCCCTGTATAATGAGGAAACTAGAGCACCTAATGATGACAGCACGAAATATAAAGACAAACCCATTTAATATAACAAAGGCAATGTTAGAGCTCAGAAGTGACATTTAAGCAAGAAAATGTCACTTAAAGCGGGCTTGGTCCAGCGAAACTAAAATTCTTTTGTGCGTCTCTGATGCGTACCATTAAAAAAATCACATAAAACAGCCTAGGCATCCCAGATGCTGCGGCTGCTGCTGCTTATGTTGATGATGATGACGAGGATTGTGGCGATGATGATAATTACAATTATATAGGATATCCAAGTGAGTCTGTATTTCATGTATTTTTCTGATACAGATTTTGACTTAAGCCCAAACAGCATGCCATCGCCCTCTTGTTTATTACAATTAATGGTATCTCCTCACCTTAGATCTGCAGTCTATACGTACGACTGAGAAACACATATACATCCAAGAGAATCTTGGTCTGTTCTTGTTTCAAGTATTACTCCAGCGATACATAATTTAAAATAAGGACCATTGAATCATGCAGGACTTACCGAATTTCCATGAAGAAACCATTCCTTCCAGGAATTTTATTGCAGTTGCTGATGTGATGTTTACAGATGAGCGTGAGAGATGAAGCCACAGTGATTTATTTGCAACTATTGATTTTTTCAGAGGACTACTTTGGTGACAAATGAAAATAGAGATCGAGGAGACCGTAATTGCAACCACGGAGCCTGGAGAAATCGAATTTGAAATGTAATTAAAATGGCTTTAAAACCCGCTATTTAAAGAGGTACATGCAATTTTTGCTTTCAGTACAAGGAACCATATAAGTGTTTGTAATTAAATTGTTCTTCTATTTGTGGACGTTCGGGCGAGTTTTATGTCTTGAGGCACGTGTATGCCACAGTAGACGATAAACGAGCAGTGCACTGGGAGGTATGAACAATAGTATTAGTACTAGCAGCAGTGGCAAGAATAGTAGTTGTTATTGGTATTGTAGTAGTAGTAGTAGTGGCAATAGTAGTAGTTGTTGTTGTTGTTGTTGTCGCAGCAGCAGTGGAAGCATCAGTATGAGTGCTAGTAATAGTTACTTTTTGTTGTTGTTGTTATTGCCGCCGCCGCTGCTGGCGGTGGTGGTGTTAGTGAACAAGTAATGAGTTTAATGTGTTTACAAATATTACATATACTATGTTTTTGACAACATTTCCTATATGTTGCTTTCAAAGTCTTTGTGAGTGGACATATGGAAAATGTCTACTAAAATCCGAGTTGTACCTACAGACATAAAGTACTCTCATGTCTGTCCGAAAAGAATGGGATTACTGTCGATTCAAGGATAGACAGAAAGTAACTTGAGTACGCGCCGCTCACATGCCGTTTTTGTACGCGATTAGAATTATTCTATTTTTATGAGAAAGATAGCGATATGTTTACTCGATTGCTTGACTAGGGGAAAAAATATTGGAATAGTTCTAGCGTTTAGCTGTATTTGCAAAAAATAAGCTTTTTCCGCATCACAGTATCGTTATATCCGTTTTCGAACGTGATCAGCGATTGCAAAGTGACAAGATCTCTACTAAAAAGCACATTTTTAAGAAAGCGTGCCTTTCACAAGGAGGTGGCCATGGCAATATATGCATGGTTAGTGTGAAATTCGCCAAATTTAGCTGGCTTTTACACGATATCTAATAATGCTCGTTTGAGAACAAGAACAATTTCCATGAAGAGTAGACCGTATGAATTACCCGTATACAACGCGCTCTTGATGAATTACCCGTATACAACTTGTCTGTCAACAATGCGATATCAGATACTCCTGAGTGTTTTGTGACAACATATATGGACCCGTAGTCACAAAACTGTTAAAACACGAAAATCAACCCCATGCTATATTTAAAAAATGTTGCATCTTCAATAACTTCTCTCTGAGTGAGGTTAAAGTAACGAAAACTTTGGTATTAGGTACCGACTTTTTTTTATATCCCATCATACGTTCCAAATATCAATGACATTGAGAGGCTCTAAGAGCTATTTTCAATTTTGTAGTTTCTCGTCTGAATTTTTTTGTTTGGCTGAGAGGGATTCGTAATATCGGGGCCTGGTTCTATGTAAGGATAAGTAGGGTATGCTCTCAAGTCTAGACTCTCTACTGATCAATCTGAATGACACTTTTGACTTCAACCTATAATTGCGAGGTCTAGCTTTCTACCATAATTGACCCTTTATCTACAGTAGAAAGCCGTTTTATTACTTTAAGAGTCATGATTTTAACCAACTAAATTTGTAGAAAATCGCCTACAAGTACATCCTGTAAATGGATTGAAAATTATACAAAATTTGAACGAACAAGAGAGAGAGAGAGAGGGAGTGTTTGTGTGTGTGTGTGTGTGTGTGCTTGCGTGTGTGTGTGTGTGTGTGTGTGTGTGTGTGTAAACTCTTAAACTTGCATTGATACAAGATGTATCAGTTAGCAACGAATTGAATAATGCTCCTGCTTCTACACACTCATTAAGAATGTTCTCTTTGATAATCATGATAGAATATATGACCTTGTCGTGATCTTGACCTTGAATCCATGGACCTGAGCCAAATATGTGACTCGCTCTCTGATGAGGAGACATATCTGCACAAGTTTTCTCAAAAGATTTGAAAAAAGGTAATAGAGCAGATATCAAGATGGTCATAATTTAAAATCTGACCTACTTATGACCTTGAACATTGATATAAGTACCTACATGCAGTATGCAACACACTTTGTATTCTTGTGTATACCTGCAGAATGTTTTGTCAAAATATCTCCAGTATTCTAAATCTGACAGTCTGAACATGCAGAGTAGTATTAGTAATGACCTAGCCTTCTTATAACACCTTAGCCATAGTCCCTAAATCAAACTTAGCATAGTCCCTGAATCATATTTCCAATGCGTGAAACGCTCTCTGGTAATTATATTTGCATGAGCTTTTATCAAAATATCTTCGAAAGTTCAAAAACTTTACAGCACACCAAAGAAATCAGATCAGAATTTAAAATTTGACATTGATATGACCTTGACCTATAAACTTGAGACTTAAATAAGGTATGCAGCAAATTGTCTGCTTGTAATATAATAGTATCTCCTAGGGTTTCTTCTTAAATACACTCAATAGAAAAAGTTATAGCGCGAACACGAGAGTGTAACAGACAATAATATACCCCCAAAAATGTTTGTGAGAGATAAGATAGTAACGTTTCCGTCGAATATTGAAATATCAAGAAGAGTGACGTGTTCGATTTGTAAGTGAACTGTATGGAATCTGGTGATATATAGCAGCATTTTAAAGTATCAACATGTTATCTTTTGGGAAGAGTGATGGGATTTTAAAAAACAAAAGTCAGGCTCCTTATTAGCGCCCCGTTCCCTTACTCCCCATTCCGGCTCCAAAGAAAATCCAGCTCCAATCCACAATCATTACCCGAAATTTAAATTGCCGATGCACAAGTTTCTAAGTATGCATAAAAATGCATTTGTTGAGTAAATAATGATCAACGTCTACCAGCAAAAAAATTATTCTTTATTCTCACAATACATTCTATTTATCATCTTTGTCAATAAATCACTGACACTCTTTATCCAAAGGGAAGAAGCAAATGAATGGCGTATTCGATAAGCTAAAAATGCTATCAAGTTTGTTTAGTTTTAAAACTGCATATTTTGGCTCTTCGTGATAAACGTCCATGCGACTGAACATATTCCTACAGACAATCATACATCATTTCAACATATTTTAGATAATATCTGACAGACAAAAAATGCCTCCCGTTTTAGAGGCCGATATTAATTGCCCCGCTGAGCCTGAGAGCTTTCTGTTCTATTCGATATCTATCTGAAACCGCTTGTCTAGTTAAGGGACCAAGTCTTCAATAAAGAACTGGCAACCATTAACCGCACTTTTCCAGTGTAATAAGATATTCGTATTTTATCGACCAAATAATTCTCATGCAGAAAAGATCAAAGTAAAACATGTTAATTGTCATTCTACATTACATTAGAAATGTCTTTAAAATCTCTCTCTCTCTCTCTCTCTCTCTCTCTCTCTCTCTCTCTCTCTCTCTCTCTCTCTCTCTCTCTCTCTCCTTATTTGCCACTCCGATCACCATCAATATGAGCGTAGAGTTTCAACTTCATGTTGTTTTGCTTGCTTTTTTGAGGGTTATTTAGTCGTACGGGGGGATTGCTGGATTATTTGTTGTTCGTTTGTTTCTTTTTTGTTGTTTTTTTATTATTTATATATTTATTTATTTTGTTATTTTTTTATTTTTTTATTTTTTGTTTAGTTGGTTGGTGTGAAAGTAGCGAATATACCAGAAGTGATTTTTCGAAGCAACGGACATTTGAACCAAATCAACGGCCGTGCTAATGAACGCCTCTTTGCAAACTTCTTAAATTCCTGTGTTTTTCAAAACCGATCACTTCTGTTTAGACATTATGGGATTAGAGACTACATGCAAGATTTACTTATCTCAGAACTGAAGAACTTGACAACGGAAGTGCTCCGATAAGCTTTGGCAATTTTACGTTTCGCAAAAACACATGTTAACAGATTTTTAGGAAGAATTTTATTTAGTTCTTAGTACAAATTACAATCAGGACATATTTTAGATTGACTTTAGCAAGTTATCACAACAAAATACGTAAAAGGGCCAAGTGTTTGGAACTATTTTGTTAGACTCTTAACATAACATACGTTTGCTCCGAGCTGATCGGCGTAGGGATAATAACCAAAATCGGATAGTAAATCGCCAGATAGAAGAGGCGCTTACTTAGCGGTGATGGTGCAGATTGAAGCCTCTTTGCAGATAGCAAAACTTCAGTGTTTGGAAATATAGTCTGTTCGGACAACAGGAGTAGGACAGATATAGTCTCTTCGGTACAATGTACAGTTAACATTTACCAATAATGCTCGGGGAGTTGGGGCCAGGGCTGATTCAGGTGTTTTAATTTAACAATTTATTGCGGGGGGGGGGGGCAGACGCGAACTGAAGTGCCTTTCAGCATGGTACTTAAAATTTTAAACATGTCTTTTAACGTTAGAATTCGTAAATAAACATTCATAATTCTAATTTACGACACAAAAGGTTGTCTTTCAGCCATTGATATACATTTACCACGCATGAATATTTTACCGAATTAATTACAGAACTTGTTAAAGAAACACTTGTCTGATATGAGTGTATCTAAAATATACGAAGTTTTCTCGACACAAAACTATACTCGACAGGATTTCGGTTATATTTTCACCTTTCCGTGTAGATAATCGCCATTTGATTATCCTGCACCAACGTTACGTAGCGATAAGGCTACTTTGAGGAGAAAAAAAAAGGGGGGGGGGGGCAACGTTTCATGGCTGATAATAGTACCTGAAAAGTCCTGTATTGCTTTATCATCTTTATCTTTCTTCTTCTTTTTAACTTAATGTTCAATACAATAATGCCAATATCGTATATTCCGTGTAATGATGTCAATATTCAAGTTAGATTTTGGCACGAAATCCAAATTTTCATGGAGTGGCTGATTTACGTGAAATCTGAATAAATTGTGAAACGGTCCCAGACAGTAGCCCATTTTTGAATGAATTGTAAACCAGTTTAGTGTGTAGCTCATTTACGTGAACTTTTGAATCAGAACATCGCTCGGCCATTTCCGTCATGGTCGAGAAATAACCCCGGATGTAGTTGTAAGGAATACACATACATTTGATGAGTTTGGTAATTTGCTTCCGGCGAAGTGCACCACATATGTTCTGACAGAAAAGGCCGAGAATGTTCTGATTGTGGCGTTGTCGCCTTTGACCGTTATATTGCGCCAAGTGAACAAAAGTAGTTCCGAATATCGTTCTCAATGGCGCTAAAATTACATTCGAGGTTTCTTTCTCAACTTGATAGAAGCTCATTTCCATGAAGTTTGAATGAACTGTACACCAGTCTAAGGCAGTGGCTGTCTTGCAGTTCGAAACATCATCGTTTTTTCCGAAAAGAGTCGAATATTTCGACTAAATCGAAGATACTTTTATTTTCCGGAATGCGACGGAAAAGGCCGAGGGTATTCCGTGTGGATGGTGTGTGTAAACTTTGAACAAAGTGTGTACCAGTCGCAGACAATGGTTCGTTTACACAGATATTTGAAAATCCCCACTTAAATTAAATCAGGCTTTACACACAAGGTCGTTGTCTCAAATAGGCTGTAACTATTGCAACAGAATACAACAGTTTGTTTCGCAACATAAAGGGTTCTGATGCTATAAACTCGACGCGAGCGTTAGGGCTCACATGTCCATATAATACTGTGTCATGCTAGTAATTGCAGTGCTTTTTTATTTCATGATTCATAATTTATCCATTTACTTCGTATGCTCTTTCGAAAATAATTTCAAAGAGTTCCATCAGATAAAGTGATAATAAATGCTACAAGTACAGCATACTCTCAGACATCCAACACATCCAAAGTGTTCCTTCAGATAAAGTGATAATAAGTGTTACAAGTAGAGCATACTCTCAGACATCCCACATAGCCAAAGTTTGGGGCGAGTACTGATACTTAAAAAATTATCAAGTTTTTGGCGGAGGCACATCGGGCTATATATGTGACGAATAGATCCTCACGAAAAGAACGGTGTTGAAAATAACACCACGCCCTCCTCGGCTTTCATCGTTATGCAATGAGGAGTAAAATCAGAGCCTACTGAAAAAATTTAGTGAAAATGAAAACGACGCTAGGCGGTGCCGCGTGTGTTGACTAATATTAAATAAAATTAATAATGAAAAAATTAAAGTATGACAATTCACATTTTTAAGGTAAAAAAAAAGTTAAATTTATATCAGTAAGGAAGAATGTTGCAAGAACAATTTAGTTACATACAAGCCTGGCGTCTTTTTGACGCCAGGCACACTTTATCGATATAATCTCGTTGATGTCAACGCTTTTTCAAGGGATGAGGAAACAAATATCCGCTTGATGTAAACAAGCAACAAAGAGATGTAGTTTCTGCCGGTTTTTCTCCAGGCTAATATCTGCAAATTCTCTGTGTTGATACGGTCTGGGCAGGCCGAGACTACATCCAAGGTCTTTTTCTAGCATGCCGCGGAAAAGGACGAGAACTTTCCGGCTGGGGGCATGTTTTTACGGGCTAGTATTTGTGTTTGACCCAGATTATCTGGCACCAATCGTATAGGATTCATGAAAGTCTCATAAAGTAGCAGTGCCTGGAATGTCTTTATCGTAAATAAACAAGCCGTATCAAACTGTATCCACGGGATACTTGACAATCGTCATAAAAATTGAGAACATCACACATATATATCAATACAGAAGTAAAGAAGTTACTTCCAGTAGCCTAAATAAAGTGATAATCGAGAATGTTTGAATCGTCGGTATATTTTCTTAATTATCTCTCATTTATTATTCTGTTGTGAGCAAACACTTGTATATATTTTCGCAAGGTACATTCTATGTTCTGTTACTGTGCATGCTGGATTTGTAATAAGATTCATATACTTCGAAACGAGCATTAGCCATGACCATACCTAGGATCATCATACTTTCTGATATGCATACTTTCACTTCGATCATCATACTTCCTAATATTCATACCTTCACTTGGATAATACTTGATATACATACCTTCACTTGGATCATACTTGATATACATACCTTCACTTGGATCATCATACTTTCTGATATACATACCTTGGATCATCATACTTTCTGATATGCATACCTTGTTTCATCATACTTTCTGATATACATACCTTCACTTCAATCATCATACTTCCTGATATTCATACCTTCACTTGGATCATCATACTTTCTGATATTCATACCTTCACTTCGATCTGGCAACAATTGTTATATCTGTCATTAATGAAGTAAGGGAGAAAAAAAGTCAGATAGAAAGAAAAAAAGTTGAATGAATATAGCAGATGGGAAAATAATAAAATAATAAATAGTTATCATTGTTATGAACAATCATGTTAAAGTATGCCATGCAAAGAGTAAATAAGTAAACACTTAATTGTAGACAAGAATTACTTCTTTCGAATAAGAAAGAATACAAACAAAATATTGTGTCTCCCTTAACCTACAAATTATGGAAGAAAAGAAGAGATGACGAATATGAGAGGCAAAGTAATGTAAAATTAAAATTTTCAAGGTTCATCACATTTTTTATATATCTTTGACAATTATGTACTCACCTGTACTCACCTCCATTGCATATGGTGTATAAAAATACATGCATGTTTGGAGCGAGAAAATTTCTGTCTTCGTTGTGTAATGTTATCTTTCATTGAAAATTTTAAAAACCAGATTTGTTTTTTTTTGTTAAATACACAAACACCCACTGTTGCCAAAAAATTCAAAGTTGATTGAGTTCAAACATTGATGAAAAGAAAACAAAATGAAAAATTGCCTTAGCGACAGGAAGACATAACCAAGCCATATACATTATCATACAAATATGACCATCCAGTTTTATTTGTCTATGCCACGTGGCTTCTACATTAGCATACAAATATGACCATCCAATTTCATTTGTCTATGCCAAGTGGTTTCAATATTAGCATACAAAAATATGACCATCCAATTTAATTTGTCTATGCCAAGTGGTTTCAATATTAGCATACAAAAATAAGTCCATCCAATTTCATTTGTCTATGCCAAGTGGTTTCTATATTAGCATACAAAAATATGACAATTTAAATTTCATTTGTCTCTGGCAAGTGGCTTTTGCGTAATCCTGCTAATAATGTTTTCACCAAAACACTCATGTTCACAAGAGTTCCCAAGGGACTAACTCTCTACTGGCCGACAAGGATTTTTTGGAATTCACGAAGAAAAGTCTGGTTATTCCCTCCTTTTATACTTTTTAATTGCTGAGGTTTGAAATCACCTTAGGTTTTTGTGAGAAATTCTACATATCAAATGTTGTAACAAACATATTTTCATATATCTTTGAATTAACATTTTCACTGGATCAATGCAGTACAAAAATATATGTTGTGGCTTTTGATCTTAAACCTGATAGCATGAAGAGAAACCAGTTGAAGCAGTCACAGATCTGATATCATGAAGAGAAACTAATTGAAGCAGTCACAAATTGGATATCATAAAGGGAAACCAATTGAAGCAGTCACAGATCTGATATCATGAAGAGAAACCAATTGAAGCAGTCACAGATTGGATATCATAAAGAGAAACTAATTGAAGCAGTCACAGATTGGATATCATGAAGAGAAACCAATTGAAGCAGTCACAGATCTTATGTCATGAAGAGAAACCAATTGAAGCAGTCACAGATCTGATATCATGAAGAGAAACCAACTGAACCATTCACAGATCTGATATCACGAAGAGAAACCAGTTGAAGCAGTCACATATATGCAAACATATACTCATGTGCTTTAATCTGATTAATATTTTATTGAACAAAATAAAACCATTGAACTGGTATAATTCAAGGTATTCTTCAGATATATCTACAAAATAGGTTTGACAAAAATCCATTCATACCTGTTTGTGTTTATCATCCTCACAAGCCATCACACATGAATAACTGAGTCAAGACCTTTGATCTTGAAATCAGTGTCAGACGGCTGACTATTAACTTGTTTATTGAAGAAATAACAACGAAATATTAAGTCTGGTCAAAATTCATTTGCATATGTATAAGTCACTGTGTTCATTAGTTCATTGAAGTACACAAATGCAATCAGTAACCTTTGACTTTACCCCAAGGTCAAGAAGGTCTACACCTTTCTTCACGTTAGCGTTAACATTGTGCTCTTCAGAACTCCATCATTTTCATTGAGGACTAGTTACATACTGCAAGTCATGTTTTAGCAAAACCCTATGTCATTGCTCCCATTCCTTCAAGAGATGTTTTAGTAAAACCCTATGTCAATGTCCCCATTCCTTCAAGAGATGTTTTAGTAAAACCCAATGTCAATGAACAAAATTAAAACCTATTGAACTGGCATCATTCAAATAAAAGTATGTTATTCCTTCAAGAGATGCATTAGTAAAATCCCTATGTCAATGCCCCCATTCCTTCAAGAGATATTTTAATAAAAACCCTATGTGAATGCCCCCATTCCAGAAAGAGGTGTTTAAGTAAAAACCCTATATCACTGCCCCCATTCCTTCGGGAGCAGTTGTGTTGACAAGATCTTTTTAGACGACCATTGTGGTTGCCATGTTAGAGGTCAGATCAGTAAAATTCAGTCAAGACATGTTACATATTGTTAGAGTATTTGTTGTGAAAAGTCCATCCCGATACAACCATCCATTAAAGAGAAGTAGCTATAAGAAGATTTTCAATATGGCTGCCAAGGCATTCATTTTGGAGGTTAGATCAGCATCTCTTTTGTTTCGCTCTGGGCTTTTGTATCACCGCTGAAAGAGGTGAAGGTACGGGGAAAACCTGTTATTCATCTACAACTCTCACAATCTTACGTGTCTTTCACCTAACTAATATTTATAAGTCCATGTGATGTCAATCTAGGTTGCATTCAGAAATTTAAAAAGGTCTTATACAGTCCAGCATGATTCTTAATCGATGGATTTCTGGCAATAACTTTAATCATGAGGCATTAGACATGTATGATTATCTTCAGTCGGATATACATCTATGCAACAAACTTTAAGGGCGATGACTTACGATTTTACTAGCCTGTTCAGCCTGGGCATGCAGCTAGAACATAGCAAGTAGGTCACTTTTCTCCTCCTCTTGAGAACGACTAATAGTCCTACAGTAGGAAAAGCCCAAAATTGTAATCCTTTCAGGGATTTTCACTCGGTGGTTTTTTTTGTCTCACCTGTGTAATCCCACAATTGTATTTCTTTCAGGGATTTTCACTCAGGGTTATTTGTGTATCACCTGTGTAATCCCACAATTGTAGTCCTTTCGGGGATTTTCACTCAGGGTTGTTTGTGTCTCACCTGTGTAACCCCACAATTGTAAACCTTTCAGGTATTTTGACTCGGGGTTATTTTTGTCTCACCTGTGTAAACATAGTGAGATACGGTAGTCACCTTTCCCTGCGGCGGCGGCGACTATGTCGTCGTCAACAATGTTCAAGTTTTGCGTTAAAGTTTTCGAAAGTCACATATCTATTAAACTGGTTGCTGTATTCAAATGAACTTTGGGATAGTATCACTGTAGGTCATAAGTTTAAGCGTGATATGATAGGAGTTCATATCGTGTATGTCTCATATGCATAACGTTTATGCGTGATATGCTAGGAGTTCATATCTTTTATGTCTCATATACATAACGTTTATGCGTGATATGCTAGGAGTTCATATCTTTTATGTCTCATATACATAACGTTTATGCGTGATATGCTAGGAGTTCATATCTTGTATGTCTCATATACATAAGTTTATGAGTGATATGATGAGTTCATATCGTGCCAGTCTCATATGCATAAGCAGAAAGCTTGCCTCGTCGGTGTGAAAAATGTCACAGTTTCGTGTGTGAGGTTTTGAAAGTCATATACTTTCTACATCATAGGCTGCATTAAAGAGAATCTTTGGAGTAATATCACTATAGATCGAATGTTTTTGCAGTGAAATGCTAGCTGTTCTAGTATTATTCGTCTCACCTGCTCAAGCAGAAATTTTGTTTCGTGTTTAAGTTTTTGAGAGTCGCATATCTTCTATATCAGTTACTGTAAGCAAATGAAACGTTGGGATTCTATAACAATGGGTCTAACGTTGGGATACTATGCCAATGGGTCTAACGTTTATATGCTAGTATTCTTGGATTTCCTCTCTTGTTTGTTTAGCCTGCTTAAGCACAAAGTTTAGTCCATCACGGTGAACAATTTTGAAGGTTTGTGTTAAAGTGTTTTAAAGTCAAATCTCTTTTACATTTGTTGCTGCATTCAACTGAAATTTTGGTATAATATTACCATACATCTAAAGGTTATACCCTGATATGCTTTACCATATGTCTAAAGGTTATACCCTGATATGCTATACCATACATCTAAAGGTTATACCCTGATATGCTATACCATACATCTAAAGGTTATACCCTGATATGTTATACCATATGTCTAAAGGTTATACCCTGATATGCTATACCATACATCTAAAGGTTATACCCTGATATGTTTTACCATACAACTAAAGGTTATACCCTGATATGCTTTACCATACATCTAAAGGTTATACCCTGATATGCTTTACCATACATCTAAAGGTTATACCCTGATATACTTTACCATATGTCTAAAGGTTATACCCTGATATGCTTTACCATATGTCTAAAGGTTAAACCCTGGTATGTTATACCATACATCTAAAGGTTATACCCTGATATGCTTTACCATACATCTAAAGGTTATACCCTGATATGCTTTACCATATGTCTAAAGGTTATACCCTGATATGCTATACCATATGTCTAAAGGTTATACCCTGATATGCTATACCATACATCTAAAGGTTATACCCTGATATGCTTTACCATATGTCTAAAGGTTATACCCTGATATGCTTTACCATATGTCTAAAGGTTATACCTTGATATGCTATACCATACGTCTAAAGGTTATACCCTGATATTCTACGAATTACAGTCTTTCCCGTCTCGGCTACTTCGTTAAACACGTGTTTCATCGTTGTAAAATGTTAACGTTTGGTGTTAATTTTTTTTAAAGTCACATATTTTCAACATAAGTTGTTGTATTCAACTAAAACGTTTGGATGATATTACTAACGGTCTTATGCGCTTTTATTCCAGGAGTTCCTGCTTTGTCGCCCTAAGGAGAAAATGTGTTGCATCATGGTCAACAATATTAAAAACAAATTATGTTGAAGTTAATGAAAATCAGATACAGGGGTTATTCTGACAAACATACGGACGCTGGCGAAACATCAGATCCAGGAGTTATACTGACAAGAATACGGACGCTGGCGAGACATCAGGTACAGGGTTGTGCTGTCAAGCATACGGACGCTGGCGATACATCAGATACATGGGTTTTACTGACAAGCATACGGACGCTGGGGAGACATCGGGTTCCGAGGAACACATGTATTGGATTTCTATTGATTATCCTAACCGAGCAATAAAACTTAAATAAAAATACCCCCGAATCCACGTTGAATATTCATGCCTTAAACAGATTACCTGACCCACTTCTTCTGCACCCTGACATTCATTTTTGTAATGTTTCTTTCTTTCCAAATCCAGTTAATGAATTAAATATATGGGAGCATTCAGACTTTTAGAAATGAAAATGAAAATAGCCATGCGATGCTGACGATTTTCTCACAGATGCACATCACAAGTAAAAGATCCAGCTGTGTGCTCTAAAACCGAAATCAACCCCCACCATTCTCATATTAAAATAGAAGAAAATTAAAGGCTAGTTAAACTTCACTTAAGATATATTAATTCCTGTTTTTATAACAAGAACTGCCAGTGGGGAGAATCCGTTTAATTAAATCTTCAACCTGTGCAAATGTGCGAAACGTTGGAACAGAACTTTTTAATATAGGACCAATATGGCAAGAAGTGTTTTAATCTAAACCACATGTCGATACAACCATCCGTTTAGAAGGAGTAGTCATAACAAGATTTTATGATAAAAGCTGAGTGGCTACATTACTTAGTCATATCTTCGCCATTTGTATTCAAGACTAATTTCATACTGTGTGAAGTCTTTTAGTGAAGACCACATATTAATATGACAATGGTTAAGGAGCATTAACAATAACAAGATTTTCATGATGATCGACATGTGGCAACAGTTTCAATTCGGACCGTCTACATGTCATAACAAGTCTTAAATAACAATGCCATGTCAATCTAATCATCCATGCAGTATGAGTATCGATAACGAGATTTTCACTATGACTGCCATGGCTGCCATATCGATCTGATGGTTTCTGCAGGCGGAGTAGCAATAACAAGACTTTCAAAAAATGTCCTCCATGGCGGCAATATTGGATATCAGATCGGCACCATTTTCATTTAGAACTATTTAGAACTCCCAAGTAGTCTTTTAGTCAAAACCCTATGTCAATATGACTATCCGTTTTGAAGGATAACGAGATTTTCAAAATGGCGATAGCAGGCAAATTGGATTTTTGAGGATGGCTTTCCTCCATTGCCTCCATTTAATTTAGGAAGAGTGGTGATAACAAGCAACCGATAGCGGAAGGACGACGGACGTAGACCCAGCAAACAAGCCCTTCTTGTTTTCAACTAATAGAGCTTAAAATAAAAATCGCTTTAGTCTCCAGAAAATAAAATAAGGTAATTAACATATGCATACTAACATGTTTAACATATATCATTTGTCTCTGTCAAGTCTCAAAAGTTCAAAAACATATTTTTTTTCAATATAACAAAAATTGACTCAGTGACAGTTAGTAGGTTGCTATAAATTAAATAGCTTAGCACAACATCGTATCACCCAATAGCTTAGCACAACATCGTATCGCCCAATAGCTTAGCACAACATCGTATTGCCCAATAGCTTAGCACAACATCGTATCGCCCAATAGCTTAGCACAACATCGTATCACCCAATAGCTTAGCACAACATCGTATCACCCAATAGCTTAGCACAACATCGTATCACCCAATAGCTTAGCACAACATCGTATCACCCAATAGCTTAGCACAACATCGTATCGCCCAATGTGTAACGGTTTGAACGACAAATTTAATTGGACGTTAAAACAAATGCTACGTCAGAGGTGCCACGAGAGACCGGGGATTGGGGCCGATATTTAGACGCGATTTTGTTCGCGTATCGCGAGTTACCGCTCGAAAGCTTGGGGTTGTTCGAGCTGTTATACGGAAAGACAAAATGTGGTCCTATTCGGGTTCTGCGCGAACTTTGGTCGGGTGATGCCGCGGATAAGGAAGTCAAAACAACCTACGAATACGTTGTCCACTTGCACAAAAGATTAGAGCGTACGTGTCGGATGGCAGACGACGAACTCGAAAAGTCGGATCGTAAGTTTACAAAATATTACAACCGCGGAAAAAGGGATATTGAATCTTGTATGTCCTGCGGTCATCAAAGACGAGTTCGGCGAACAACTAAAAGATAACCCCAGTACAGAAACTTCCCTAGAGTGCTCCATAGAGGTAGGAAAAGAAGGAGTAGATAAGGTCAACGTGTGTCCAGAGTTACTGGAAGGTCTGCGTCGACAAATCGCGGAGAATTTAAATAGGTATCCAGATGTGTTTACAGTTAAACCAGGTCATACTGGGTTGATAAAACATGAAATAAAACTAAGTACATCAGAACCAATCAGAATTAAAGACTATCCAATACCCTTTAATGCACGGAACCCTCAAACACCCCGTATTTGTCCCCCGTGATGCTGGTCAGAAAGAAAGATGGAACAAACCGTTTTTGCAAAAATTTAGGCAACTGAATAAAATTACCGTGTTCGATGCGGATCCGATGACGGACATTGGGATTTGTCTTCAACATTGGCAGAGCATCAATATATTTAAAAATTAGATCTCACCAAAGGATATTGGAAGGTGCCCATCGCTGACAATTCCCGCGCGTTAACGGTATTCGCGAACCCAAAACGTCTATATTAGTTTAAAGTCATGCCTTTCGGTTTGGTCAACGTATGCACGTCGTTCTGTCGTCTTATGTGCGAATTGTTAAATGGCATGGAAAACGTAGATAGTTTCGTTGACGATTTTCTTGTGTATACGCATACATAGGAAGAGCATATTACGGTATTAAACAGCAAACTGCGCAAGGCCAATTTCACAGCGAGACCCACCAAGTGAAGTATACCATATTCTAACTTGGAATGCTTCCGCCATCTGGTAAGTGAGTCAGTGCAGTTGAAACCCAACCCTTACAAAGTTGAACGATCAGAGACGCTCCTAAACCAGAAACCAATTAACGGGTTCGATCGTTTCTTGGGTTAGTGGGATTTTATAGGAAATTCGTTCCGAATTTCGCAGCTATAGCTAGTCCGTTAAGGTCTTGACAAGGAAAGGGCAACCCAATCAAGTATCTTGGGATTCATGCCAGGAGAGAGCTTTTAATGCTCTTAAGAGACAGTTGATCAGTGCACCAATCCTAAAGTTACCAGAGTTGAATAAATCATTCGTGTTGAGAACTGACGACTCCGACACGGGATTAGGAGCAGTTTTGCTACAGGAGTAAAATAACCCGTCGCTTATGCAAGTATAAAATTGCTGCATCGGGAGCAAAACTACTCCGTTATAGAAAAGGAGTGTTTGGCAGTGGTGTGGAAAATAGGAAACTTTCACACATACATTTTTGGAAGGGAATTTGTCCTTGAATCGGACAACCATCCTTTCATGTACCAGCCACCAGCCGTATAGCTTCTGTATCGAGGCAATCAGAGAGTCGGAAAATGTAGGGGTCAATTACTTGAGCAGAGCGTGATTTGTAAATTATCATAACAGATCTTCCTTTTACCATAGTGTCCCAAAAATATAAATATTAGTTTCCGTTTGTATTAGTAATTTTCTTTTTTTTTGGGGGGGGGGGGGGGCGGGGCACATTCCGTGATTATTGAAAATGTTTCCACTTTTTTAAAGGGATCTCGATGAGGTATTGTCACGGAATTGTGTGTACGAAAATACCTTTGCATTATATATGAACGAAAATGTAGATGGATTTCGTTGCCGCGTACAGCATTACCCGGGGGTGCATGGTTTAACCTTGGCGATTTCGAAATACAGATTTTTGTTCACTAGCTGCAGCAAGCACAATGCGCCGGCAATGTGTGTACGGGTGGTGGTGGTGGCGGCAGGGGGGGGTGGGAAGCTAGCGGTTATCTCCAGTTCACTGACCGTGAATTTGACCACGACCATAAAACATATAGTGCTGTCCGAAATACACATGAGTATTGTCATAAAGCTGTCCACTTTACGGAAACAATCTTCAGCTGTAGAGGTACGTGAAATGTAATACTTTATTCTTTCTTGCTATCCGTTATAGGTGATGAAATTATTTTATATATTGAATGTTTAGTTATTTATTCTAAATGTCTACTAAGTCAGACCTATGTCACATAATGTCATGTTATCGGATAGAATACAGTCTGTTGCAAGTTAGGCATTTTATAACGGAAAAGACAAGTTAAATTCAATTATATGTTGGACGCATTAAATGATGACAAATGCTAGAGATTTTATAATCCAGTGGCGTTATTCTTGTCTGAGACAGATTCGTATACGAACGTAGTTATTGTAATCAAAATGTTGTACAGTCGTTCCTTTGAAAGAATTTATTGTGTAACGAAGTCAGTTCATGTGCACGCGTGCGTAATGTATAACACTGTATTCACACTCAAAAGTGTCTCATGTAGTATACGTTGCTGTTGATGTAGTTTTTTTAGGTTACTGCATTTGTATGGGAAAATATGAACGAGTTTTCTGAGTTATACTGCACGATGTCAGGAGTGCAGTATAGCTCAGAAAAAACGAGTTCATATTTTCCCATACAAATGCAGTAACCTTTTAATTATATACTCACTTTGCTTTTCTACCTAAGGCTGAATAATAAAAAGAACACACTGCAAGAAACAAAGTAACTGAATTTCTGCTTTATTCTAAAGTAAATACACAACTGAAGTTAAATCAATACACACTAACAGTATTCATGCGCACATGGCACCGCCTAGTGACCTTTGAACTTGGTAGAGTACCGCGCGCTCAGTGATTTGTTTCAAAAAGAAATCTCATTTTGGTCTACTTAAAATTGAAATTTTGAGTCATATTGTGAATGACTGCGCCTTGGAACAACTTTCCCAGTTGATCTGGAATGGAGGGATTTTGTTTTTCTATCGATTCAACTAAATTCTGCTCTTTTAATTGTGGTGAACTGGCGTTATTAGCTGGGTCTATTACGTACGATGTACATGTAGCTAGAGGGACTGGCCTCGAGACTTAGCTAGCTTACACATGTGTTACTGTCCTGTCATTGATAGTTTGGAATCATAATGTGGACAAAATATGAAATTCTTTTAATTGAAATTCTCAAGAAGATGCAGGATTAAATATTTTTGTTAGGGAATATCAAATTCATTTCGTTTTGGAGTGCAGTAAATTCTCCCTTGGAATGCGATTTCTGTTGGAAATGTAGTCTAGATTGCAGTGCAATTTCGCGCCGTGGATCAGAAAGTACATTTTGAAGAAATTCAGGATGCAGAAAAGTAAGTACATTTATTGCCATTCTTATTATCAGCTATAGATGACATATTTATATGTACTGTCACTATAAATCCAAACAATTTCTCAAAAAAAAAAAAAAGACAGGCAAAATTGCAAAGCGGCTGGGGTGTGAGAGCCCATTTCGTCAGCGGAAAATAAGGCTTCTTCGTTATCGTGGCTTTTTGGCTCCGAGGCACTTGCTTTTATACCAAAACCCGCCTTCTTTAGTTGTATTTTTTCCAATTTAGTGCTTGGACTGACTTGTAAAATTGGCGGTCTCTGAGAGAAACGGAATATCATTTGGTAATAAGATGCCTTTTTATGCTATTTTTTTTTATAGACTCTAGAGAGCACGGTTCATAGTCTGAACCATCGGTTAAATAAGTGTTTAAATGATCAGAATGATATTTTCAATACTGCATGCCTCACGTTTGTTGTCATAAAGCCACAGCTGTACATTGTGAATATCACGTTCAGTCACTCGCTTGGTTGAAAGATTCTTTTGTGACTCAATGAATTCATCCACATCGTCAGCTTTATCATCTCTACTCTCAAACAGCTTTTTTAGTTCATTCACAGACAAATCTAATAAAGCAAAAGCTTTAACGCTGGCTCGGGACTTTTTTAATGGATCATTTCAATATTAATTTGATGAATGACAGGCAAAGTAAATGGAACGATAATATCATTCAAACGATTCAGTCTCCTACTCGAGTCATTGACAAGGTGATGACGTTAATCGATCACATTTATATTTCGCACCCCGAATTTATAATCGAGACATTTGTCCCAGCATATTCTGTTACTGACCACTAGCCTATCTGTGAAACAAGAAATAAGTTCTGGAAACCATTCAAAAAGGCCTATGCAACTATAAAGGACCACTCCAATAACTGTTTCCATGAAGATCCCTTTTTGACCGACTTGAAATATGCTTTTATATAATATATAAAATATAAGTAACTGTCAACCTTCTTATATAAATCCAGACCTTCACGTACAAGGTTGGACTGCACATTTTCTTGCAGTCCTTAATCGACATGATCCAATTACATGCAAAAGGGTCAAAAGAATAATGCAATCTGACTGGTTTAACTCTGAAATAAGGGGAGCCGTGAAACTGCGTGTTTTTCTATCAGAAACAGCGAGACAAACGAAGTTATAAAAAACACAGAATTTTTTTTTTTTAAAATTAATCGCTAAAGCTAAAAGAGAACATTTTCAAGATTAATTGCGAATAAAATGGATTGTATAAAATATGGAAACATTTTCGCAACTTTAATTCAAGTTCAAAAGTTCATGATTTCCCTTCAGAATTAAAAACTGGTATTCCTACTAATACAGAGCCAACAGATATTGCAAACGACTTAAGTACCTTTTTCACATCATTAACTTCAACACTTGGAGAACATTCTGCTATATCTCAAAATGTTTCGCTTCTTATAGATTTTGTAGAGTAGAAAGTCCAATCTCTTATATCATTCCAGATCCCTTACATATGTGTTCAATGTGTTATTGATATTTTAAAGAAACATTATGGCACCAAAGCAACTGGACTAGATGAAATCACACCAAATAAACTGAAAGAATCAACTCAAGTTGCTATCGTGTTAAATACAAGTATTGATACGGGAATCTTTCCAACTAATCTAACATTAGCCAAAGTGTTATCAGTTTTTAAATAAGGCGATAGATCATCACCAAACAATTATCGATCAATATCAATTTTACCAATCTTATCTAACAAATTTGAGAAACAAATCTCCCATCATCTTCGCCAATTTTAAAAGAAATATAAACTTCAACCCCCAGAACTTTCCTTTCTCTCAAACCTACATGTATATGTTAGTTTTGTTTTGCTCTAATGTGTGTATGTGTATGTGTGTGTATATGTATATGTTTGGGTGTCCCGTGGACATATTGAGTGTTCCATTTAGTTCCAGATCTCTGGGATGCGCCCGATTTTGGCTCCTTGGTGATCGGCTTGTAGAGGTTTGGTCGTCATGAAGATGGGTGTGTGAGTGTGTGTATGTATGTATGTATGTGTGCGTATATATGTGTTAAACGTAAACATGTGTGCGGAATGGGATATATATATATATATATATATATATATATATATATATATATATATATATGTGTGTGTGTGTATGTGTGTGTGTGTGTTTTATGATTACATGTGAGTGTGTTCGACACTGTAGTGAGTAAGAGTTTTTATTGTACATATAAGTTACATTTTATGGTTGTAATATTCTATTGTCTGAGGACTCCGTGTAAGATTGGTTAGAACAAATGTAATATTCTCAGGAAATAAAGTTATTATTTATTATTATTATTATTTTAATTATTATTATTATTATTATTATTATTATTATTACAAGGTTCAGTCTCTATAAAGTCTCTTAACGAATGTTCGATACTGGCTTCGTGTCTGCAAAGTGGTGCCTAATCTCTGTGCATCTTTCCAAGAGAAGAAACAAAATGTACATATAGATAAAAAGAAAAGATACATAGTTAGGCGAGTATTTAGATCCGATAGAATCTCAATGGTCTTGCACAATGTATAATACCAACAAGAAAAGAAAAATATTCTGAAGAAAGAACCAATATAAGCTATCAAACTTGCTGACGAGAGAGAGAGAGAGAGAGAGAGAGAGAGAGAGAGAGAGAGAGAGAGAGAGAGAGAGAGAGAGAGAGAAAGAGAGAGAGACTCCCGCCCACATAAGAAAAAAATTGAATGGTAGGCAGGTGATTGAATGTTAAGTGTTGACTGGAATCTGTTTCAAAATACATCGTTTGTCACAGTGGCGTAGCAAAAAATTCTACCCCCACCCACAAAACTTAATTCTGTTTGATGAGAATTCTGCCCCCTACACAGTTGCAGGGGTTGCTTGGGTTGCTACGCCAATGGTTTGGTTTCTCTAAAACATACACCACACTTGTGTTAATGGGAAAAGGATCCCAGTTGATCAAATTTTGATGAGTCGCTAATGGATTATTGACTCAGTAGATAACTGCTAAAAACATGTGTTCCGATTTGTGCTAAAAAAAATGTGTTCCGATTTGTGCTAAAAACATGTGTTCCGATTTAGAGGGAGTTACTTCAGTATTTTAATAGCGGAATAAAACTCTCTGTCTCTCTCTGTCTGTCTCTCTCTGTCTCTGTCTCTCTCTCTCTGTCTCTCTCTGTCTCTGGTTCGGGTTTATCTCAATTAGTATCAACGCAATGGTAATGAGACACATACTATCTGGAAAGATTCCCCTGAAAGGACGGCATAAGAGAAGAAAGGATTAGTAAAGAAAGAATGTCAAAGAGACCTTATCTTAAATTGAACTATTTCTTAAAGCCGATTTTTGTAACTTTCTACTGAAGTAAATTAACGATAAAGGTAATTATTGCGAAAATGTTATATTTTTCCGACTACTAATAATACGATACATCACATAGCAAACATATATAAGATATTGTCCAATCATGATAAAGAAGGTTCATTGTATTTTACCGTATTTCCAACAGTGCTTCCATAATTTACGGAAACCTGAAAATTCCTCGTGAAAGGGGTTCATTCAATTACTGTCCTCACGAGTTAAACTTAGGCGGAACTTTACAAGCACTTGTATCAGATACATTTCACTATTTGTAAGTGTATATTTACATATGGCCTTGACTAATTAGATGTTACATCATTTTTATTTGACTATCCGTTAGCAATTCATAATAAATAATTGCTCTCTCTGTGTCTCTCTCTGTCTCTCTGTCTCTCTCTGTCTCTCTGGTTCTCTCTGTCTCTCTCTGTCTCTCTCTCTCTCTCTCGTGAAAATATAACCGAGTAGAAGAACTAGGCAATATCAAAGCATAATAACTAGGACCATAAGCTATAGCACAAGTGTTACGATCTAATTTCCAAATACGAATCTATTTATGTTTCCGCGTGACTACCACAAAGTTCATATATCTCTGTGTTAACTTCTCTGCAGAGAGTCATTACTTAAAGAAAACAAAAACAAAAACAAATATCATTCTGATAACTAGCAATTAGGAAGGAAAATTATAACACTCACGTTCAGTACTGAATGAAATTATTCCTGAGATTTGCTGCTCAATCTGTGCACCACAGCTATCCTTCTCTCAAATCGAACTGTGCTGTAGAGTAGTTCGTTTTCTAATTTGCCAAGACGTGTGTAACAAGAGCTTTTCCATCACTGCCGTTAAAAGTATCGACAAAACAACGACAGCGCGTAATCAAGATATGACTAGTGTGTATAGCGATGGGCAAGTGATAAAAAAGCTGATTTAATCATCCTCTGAATCTATAGCCTACTGAAACAAAATAAGGTAAGATCAAGCGATGAAAGAACATGAACGGCATAATAGCATTCTTCCAGCGTCATGTGGCCGAAATATAAAGCGAAAATCAGCTATATTGGCGGACGTACTACCGTGCTGTGGAGCCATGCGTCGAAGGATGGGAAAGAATTTGAGTACATCATGAAGGTTGCAATGGCAACAAGGTGGAGGTAGGAGATGTGCTAGGGTATAGTGAAGAAGAGAAAACTGCCATTTATCTGTATATCAATAGGAAATGTATATATTGTCAGTCATTATAATACGAAAACCCTTGCCAGTTACATGCAATGACAAAACCCTTCTGAAATTTATAGGCACATTCTTCTTTGACCCTGATGGAAACAGGCGCTCACTAGTTTCTGTGTTGCAGATCTTACGACATATTTCAGATAAAAGACTCTGTGATAATTTATAGAGGACAGGTGAACTTTTGTTTTTAGAAATGTCATACTGCACTCAATACAGTCATTTTTTTGTACAGAGTTTGAATGGTGTTCTATTTATCCGTGTATAACTCTCTATAAGGGGACTGGAAGATTATGTGAGCTCATCCAGACCGCTCCAACATTCCAAACTATCTTACACTCAAAGTCAGACTCAGTTCAAGATTCTGATGTTTTATTAGTCAGTAATTTTGACGTAAGTCAATCAGACGTTTGATTGGTCAGTAATTTTACACCAGCCAATCAGACGTTTGCTTGGTCAATAATTTTACACTAATGTTACGACTCTAGATATTAAATATTTGACAGAAAGGAAATGAAAACAATAACATCAAGTAAAATCAACAAGCAATTTATTTCCATACAATTAAAGTGAAAATTCAAAAGACACTTACAATTTGTGAGTTCAATTCCAAAAAATCCTAAATGTCCGAATCATAAGTCCAACATAATAGAATGTTCCGAATGAATTCCAATAGTCTGTGTCCTGATGTATCACAGAGATGTAATCCAGAATGTATTTGAATGAGTTCACATAAATCCGAAAAAAATGTATTAATCCAAAAGTCAATGAGCAATTTAGTAATTCCAATGAATATTTTAAATAATAATTCTTCTCAAATTATATCTGATTTCAACAACGCAACTGTAATTTCTATGATAGATTCCTTACAGACTGATCTTTAGAACCAGAATTCTAGAACAGGAATGAATTTGTTTACCAAAATCTGTATATAAATAAACATGCCTACATGACCTATGTCACATCAGAATATGAGTAATTCTAATGGAAAAAATACTGCCTTCAAAGTCTAATTGCGAAATGCCTATAAAAATACTGGTCTACCTGACACATGGCACAACTTACAAGCATGGACAATGGACAAAAGTTAAGTATGTATTTTCAAATAACCATACAACTTACAATCATAGACAAAGGTTAGTATGTAAACATCATGCATAACACTAGCCAATTAGAAATTTGATTAGTCAGTGATTTAGCCATGGCTAATCAGATGTTTGATTGGTTAGTAATTAGAGCAAACAATAAACTTGGGGAACATTTTATACCGGCTTTCAATTAGCGTTTCTTGTTGTAAGTATTAGCATATACTAAATAAATCTGAAAATCCAATGAATAACGTTCTGTTCTAAATGGGCACTGTTTACATTTTCTTAGATTTTAGATTATGTGTCAGTTCAAAACATGAAAGTAACTAACAAAAGAAGCTAGTATGTATGCATGCATGCATGCATGCATGCATGCATGCATGTATGTATGTATGTATGTATGTATGTATGTATGTATGTATGTATGTATGTATGTATGTATGTATGTATGTATGTATGTATGTATGTATGTATGTATGTATGTATGTATGTATGTATGTATGTATGTATGTATGTATGTATGTATGTATGTATGTATGTATGTATATTAGATTAAAAATTTCCTCGCTGTTGCACCGAATATTATGTCAATCCTCCCGCATTCCACCAGTAAATTCCGGAACTAAATCAACACTGATCTGACGGACGTTTAATTTGGCAGCGAGACTCACGGTCGTAAATCTTCCCTAATTAGCCGGTTGTCTGCTGTTAGGTAAATATTTGCTGCTGCTAACAAGCGTCATTTGCAGAGCGAACAGATCTTCTTCCACAAGTAATCACACAAATCTGGAGTTGTTTATATTCAAACAGATCTTTAGATTCCAGCATGTGTTGAAAATAAAGTAGCAGGGAATGAAATTAAAGCGAAGACTCTAAATACGTATCAGATGGAAATGAATAGGCTCTTTGTTATTGATTTAAACGCAACAAGAAAATCACGAAGATAGATTGTCAGGTTTACATAGATAATTGCAAAGACGTTTTTATGCACTGAGTTCTTTCAAATGGTAGAAATTTCATTACCTTTGATATGTATCAACACAACAACTAGAAAAAAGATCCAAATGGAAAATACATCTAGTTATCTCGTCAAGCGTTTTGTGATCGATCCCAAATTTCGTCATAGATTAACCATAAATAATATCGCAAAATGCACACATAACACTAACGCTACTGACCTCTCGGATTTGAGGAGAATACCCCGCCCACTAATTATGAAATCTATTTCAAATCGGCGTTTTCTTCCTCATAAATATTATGATGTTGCAAGAATATATTTAAGTAAAATGTGAAAATTTCACGAAAATTTAGCAATAAAATGTCAGATTTATACACATTTAAAATTGTATATGTTTTATAGCTAAAAATGCCTAGATGACGCATTCATATGGACAAATTCTTGTATAGCTGTTAGATTGTGTCTGCAAAAATGGAATTAGGTTCACATTTACAACTTCTGGGTGATCAATTAACTGTTTGTTCTACGATACTTAATTGGCATATGCCGCATACAGCTGAGAGATCAATTTCACTTGTATTATGGCCCCACTTGTGCTTTACTATCTAATCACTTGTATTATGGCCTCACTTGTATTATGGCCCCACTTGTGCTTTACTATCTAATCACTTGAATTATGGCCCCAATTACGTTTTACTATCAAATCACTAAAAATGTTGATGTACAAAGTCAAAGTGGAGTGGATTATAACATCATTGCTAATCTGTACCAATGTCTTACGTACTGTCTTTACTCGCATATAAGTCGGATCCAACAGCAAAAAAACTTAGATCTTGTTCTGATATCGAATAATGCGCTGGCAGATCAGGGTCTATGTTGTTTGATCTACTGATTACTCCTAACAAAATACATGGATCCAGATATGCTAGAACATTATGCGAGGGTAGATCTATGCAGTTTGCCGTTGGATCCGATTTGTACACCAGTATATACGGTATATGGGACAAAAAAGATGAACAATTCGTGCACGATCTCCGTATTTCTTGAATACACACTAACATAAAAAGTCATGCTCAGAACTTTTGATAAATCGGCACCATAAGTTTGTCTCCGTAATCAAGTTGCTTAACTTGACAGTATCATTGGAATCGCTATCAAACAATCAACAAATATTTCACGATAAATTTGGTATGAATTTGGTATCGTTTCGTTCCGTTCTTGGCATAAACCTCATCCATATTTCGAAAAGTGTTGAGATGAGATGTTAATCGATTTGCATATATCCTTCAACCAAAACAGGCAACAAAAAAAAAAAAAAAAAAAAGAAACTGTTTTCATTGATTCCACAAATTTCTCATGTTAATATAACATTAAAATTAAATAAACATTCAAATGCCCATCCCAGAAAAGACTATATTTCATAGAAAGTCACCGAAATTCCAATTTAAACTCCTACGTGAGGAAATTTCGGATTCGGACTAGGACTCTTAGCTGCCGATAATAATTGGATCATTACCTCCCTTTCTTCCTCGACAGGAGTGCGTGACGACTAGTGTATTCACGCCAGTTTCATTTGCGGCTTTTCTATCGGAAAACTGTATTAGCCAAGGTTTAGGGTCTGAATCAATGCGTCCCTATTGAAAGATGTCGGCTTAAAATTTAATCAGAATCACGGCTGAAACAAATTACGACGCCAATGTGCCAAAAAAGGCGTAAAATGGATACGAGATTTGCATACAGAATGGGCCAGAAGCCTTACAGTTAGACAATCGGAACACTCTGCATTCTGGCGACTTGTTTTCTTCACAGTAGCAGATTATGCTTACATAAAATGAAGAAAACTGCACATCAGTACATATGATTTTCCCAAGACACATTTCGTCTAGATTTTTAATTTCCCATACCAATGTAACTATTTCAACTGTATAATTCAATAGTGTTGCAATTCAAAATAAATAAAAAATGTCAGAAACGCAACTGTTTCATTAAAAGATTTGCATGATATGAAAGTGATCACTCAAAGAAAGCAACTGAGCATGTTCCCAGAGATAGAGAAAAGCATTATTCGCGGCTTACCTGGATTGTTAATATCATATGTGGACGTTTTTGTCTATTTAAACTTCCCGTGGAAATCTAATGTAATGGACACACGCACACACACACATGTGCGTGTGTTCGATTCCTACTTGAAATTTTTGTTAACTCTCAGAATCCCGTTTGATTATGTCTTGTCATATATATATATATATATATATATATATATATATATATATATATATATATATATATATATATATATATATATATATATATATATATATATATATATATATACTATGAAGAGTGCCTTCTGCCTCACTATACTTTTCCAGATGGATCTACGATACAAGAGCGTCACTGGATCTGGTTCTATAATTATTGTTATCTTCGCAGGACTTTATATCGCAGAGTTGGGTCTTCTTTTTTGGACTTTATATTGCAGAGTTGGGTCTTCTTTTTGTGTCAGCTTGATTACTAAGCTTTATGATTTTGTGCCACCAGATAAAATCTTTAATTGTTTTGAAATAATGCAGTTCATTTAGAAAATTGTTATCCTGTCTTTTAAGGATTGCATTTTATTTTCTTTATCTTTTCTTTTACGACATTTTTATCTTTTATCTTTAATTTTATAAGAGGACATGTGTGCTTTGTTCGGAATGGTAATCTTCCTGATCATTTATATTTATTTTAACTTAACCACTTTTGTTGAGCATACGCTAGTGGCAAGCGAAACCTATCAATCTCTTTTCTGCCGTCTCTGGCATCATCGACAGTTTCTTAAAGCTTTGATTAAAAATGTTCATGCAGGACCTGAGCGTTTTCTTACTACTTAACTTTGACTCTGTACTATATAGCCTGAATTGCGCTGCTGTGCCATTCAACCCTATACATACATACATACATACATACATACATACATACATACATACATACATACATACATACATACATACATACATACATACATACATACATACATACATACACACATACATACATACATACATACATACATACATACATACATTCATACATACATACAAAAACATATTCATCGGAGGTTTTGCACTTTACCACGTTTGTTACAGTAATACGCATGACCTTCCTGTCCAAAACACTTCATGTACATGCAGAGTACGCTTGATCAAATTGCAACAAGTGTATCAGGTTTTCCCCTTCTATTTTTAGTATAAAAAAATTTGCTTGCATTGAAAACTCATGGGTCAGCCGGTCAAAACATCAGCTGTTACAGGTCAGGGATATTACTCCCATCATAAATATGGTAGAAACGCATTCCAATTCTACATTAAGCCTAACTTGGAAAAAAGTTTAATTGAGAAACTTGTATTTAATACTTTCAAAAAAAGAGGACACTGTTATGAATATATATATATATATATATATATATATATATATATATATATATATATATATATATATATATATATATATATATATTTATATATATATATATATATATAAGAGACAAAGAGGAGATTTAAGGACCGAAAAGCAACATGTCTGGGAAAAAGAGAACATATGGCAACACTAAATTAGCATTCACTAGCCGTCTATTTTCAGTTTTGTTAATAAATCATATTTATTTATTTATTTATTTATTTTGTTCTTCTTTCAATTTAAGTCTTTGGATGTATTCTGACTTTCTTTATTTAATTTGGATGATAGATCTACTGATTCTCCAGCACTGGTGTCAGGTAGAAAGGGTTACAGTCATTGTTGGCTTCTGGTGGCCATCAGATTTATGACGTGGTCAGCGTTCGACGCTTCCGCGGCCATTTTTATTTAGCCGTAGCTAGAAGTAGTTCATCGAATGTGGGCACGTATTCACCATATAAGGAAGCGGTGAATATTTTTACTTAACTCCGGTAGCAACAACGTTATATTAATGGGACTGTTTATAAAGTAGATAATAATGTTTTTATTGTGATCTTGTATTTGGGCTCACATGGCATAGTTATAAAACACAGCGAAACCTGCCATAGCGGATATATTTATATAAAGGTTATATAAAAAGACACCTGCCCAAAATGGACAACATTTATAACCCCCTTCTCTTAAGTTTACTCACATATTTCACATCCAAGGAAATTTAAGTTAGTCTAGACTTAAGACATATATTTAGTCAATTTAACTTGGACTTCCATTTCAGGATTGCAGGTTTTACCCTTAAGTTTAAGTTTAGACCTAAGTTCTGCTGGAGAAATTCAGGCCTGGACACAATTTCATCAACAGAAGTCTTAAAATTAAGTCTAGACTCAAGACATATGATTGGTTAATTTTAAGCTATACTTAAATATCTGCCAATTTGATCGCCGCATACTGGATTTAAGTTCCAATCCAAACTTAAGTTTTGCTGGTGTAATTCAGACATTTTTTTTTGTTATAAAGGACACAATTTATTGTTCCTCGGTTGTCCCTTGAGTAAAGTCCAAAACAATTGTTAAACTTACAGACTTCACCATCTCACCAAAGAATGAAATACACAAAAGTCTCGAACGGCAGCTTGTAAAAGGTTAACTCTTCACGCGCTCTGACTGACTTTAGAACGTAAGTAAACAGCAGGACTGATCTACCGGATGATAACCATGCCATGCTCTTCTCAAAATAGGTACAAATATTGTTGTTAAGTACCTTTTTCTATGCAGTGTATTGTATGTCTGTTAGATCATTCCATAAGCACCAGACCATGAAAATAGTAGCTGCGGGGTGGGGTCGGTGATGGGCAATTGCTCCCGGGCGCCGGGGGAGGGGGGTCCACCGTCGGGAGCTTCTTTTTTAGCTGTAACGGGGGCGTTGATTAGGGTTGAGGGTTGGTTGGAGGTTGGCAACTGATATAAAAAACTGTTCTCTGTGGCAAAGTAGGGACGCCACTAAAGAACGTTGCCCCCGGGCGCCTCGGTAGAAGCGCCACTAAAGAACACTGCAACGAGCGCATCGAACCGTCGCGCCGCCGCTGCTTGAAAACATATCCGATAAATCATTTTCGGCAAATGTCAGAATTACGCTCTCTTGTCCAAGATTTTTTTTCCTGTATATAAAAAAAAATAATAATAATACAAAACTCGCAAAAGAACCAGAAAATATTGAACGTAATTGTTTCAATTAAACTCATCCTTCTCTTTTGGCTATCGCTAGATGATGTGACTGAAATACAGGATTTAGAAACTGGTTCTCTGGCCATAGGAATCTTTACTCTCAAGCAAAATTTATGAAACAAGGAACCAATATGTCACAAGTTTACACACGCCATATAGAGCTACAGATAGGATAAGCTCTCAAAAGATTCATTTTACAAACAAATTTACTTTTCATTATCAACCAAGCATTGCCTTCCACACACATGTATACTCTACTTAACTTCACCCATGTCTAGACTGGTTCCCATTTTTCCATATAATTGGTACCGTGAGTCCTATATCCACCCTTGATTTACTTGACAGACCTTTGATTGCCAGTAGAATGCATAAGTAAACAGTGCGCACAGCTCTACTTGTCAAATATTACATTAGTGAATATTAAATTATATTAGAAGTCCATTATACCAACATCAGCAACGGTGCGTTTCATGCAACATTTAAGTATTTGAGCTTCATTTTAGAAAATCAGGAAAAAATATTAAAATAATTCTGTCTAATGAAGAGTTACATTGTTTGCTATCAATATTTATCTCTCTTCACTATAAGATTGAAATATAGTGTCATCCTTGTCATATTAAATGAGTAAAATGTCACTGTGACTATCTATATGTGCATGAATTACTTCAAATAAGGAGATTTAAATGACAGCAATTCTTAACATTTCTCCAGAATACATATAATTTAAAAATAAAGTAAGGTATGCATATGCCAATTAAAATACAAAATATGAAGTTCCAAATCATTCACTGAATGAAACTGGTGGGCCACAAAATCATGAGAGGTCATGTGAATTAAGCATTGTGTTACATGCCTAAGTGATCAAATCTGAAGCCTAATGTTTCAAAACATAGCTAGTGTTACGACTCTATGGTCTAAAAAAATGTAACAGAAAGAAAGTGAAACAAACAAATCAAGTAAAAATCAACAAGCAATTTATTTCTAGATAATTATTATGAAAAATCAAAAAGACACTTACAGTAATGTGTATTAAAATCCAAATAATCCAATAAGAATTAGTGTTCTAATCACAAGTCATAATATAGAATGTTCCGAATGCACGGGTATCCTTGAATGTTGTGATATGCCAATGGTCTTTAAGTCCTGATGTACTAGTAGTCTTTAATGTGCTGATGTCAAAATGAAGTACTCCAAAATATCTCTGAATAAGTTCACATAAATTCCAAAATCATCAATTAAAAATCCAAAATCCAAAAGTTTATGAGCACTGTTATAATCTAATGAATATTTTAAATAATTCCTCTCTTAGAATTTGGAATGACTTTCCACAACTGTAATAGCTCTTTACAAGACTGATAGTAATGTCGAAACTGAAAAACTGTCCACTAAACATAATATATATAAAGATTGGTCACATGACAGAATGTTCTAGAATATTTGTCATCTTAATGGAAGTTTACTTGTATGGACATGACTTTTTACACATAACTCTAAGGATTTTCCAGTTTTATCTGTAAACAAAATCAACCTTGACCTCAAATTCAGTAAACATTTTGTTGATCAAAACTACCCTTTAGCTCAAATCTTAAGTAAACAACCAAATTCAAGGACACTAGTTAAACATATTTTTCCTGATCAACAACATTAAGATTTAAGCAAATATTAAATTCAAGAAACATTTATAATTTCCTTAAATATCTATAATATTATATAAACATCATACATAACAGCTAGGAAATATCAAATTGGTGACCATAATTACTCTTTGAATGGTAAACTGTCTAAATTAAATATTTGGTTGCACATATATTAACCAATGTGCAAAACACTGCACCCAACATAGTCAAATCAACACACTCTATGCCTCCCCTCTCATGTCAACAGTTGTTATATCTGAAAATGTGTTTAATTCGCCACTGAAAATCTTTCTGTGGTAGTAAAAAGGTATTCATTTTGTGTGCTATCCACAAACAGAACCAGAATTTTGTATATATAGTAACTTAAATGCCCATGCATATGTGGAACCTATAGGACTCACGGTACCAAATCAGCTCGCATACTAAAACTATGGAAACACCATGATATTAAAAATTCAATAACTTTAAATTTCTAAATGTTCATGATCAAACCTATATTTCTCAATATAGACCCATCCTTGATGCAAGCTTCTGTGTGGAGAAAACCATATGTCCCGCATATTTTTTTTATCTATATGTGCATGAAACATATGTTATCCATTCTACATCTAGTGAATCAGGTTCTACTTTCATTATTGACTGTTCCTAAGTCAAGTCTGTACAAATACTAAAATTTCATTAATAGAATCCTGGCGCTAATTTTTTCAGTTACAGATAGGAAAAGCTCTCAAAAGATTTTTTTACTAAAATTTTATTAACAAGAATCTTTAGAGAGTTTATCCCGTTTCTAACTGAAAATATAGAGACAATATCTTATTGAAGGTACAATTAATAGATAGAAAAGGTTCCTTATTGGAAGCTGGAGAAGAGCCTCAAGGAATGAATGGCCTTATTTTGATACAAGAAAGACTACTGTCCTGACGAAACAGTGTACATGGTTTAGTCTATATAAAACCTTACAGTGATAGCAAGTTCTATCAAAGAATGTTGCATTCACAAACAGCTTTACGTACGATTCATACCACTTCTTTGCTTTGTCCTGATGTAAATCTGGGGTCCTCTTTTCCAGTTAGTGACTACTACCAATATCTCTACAAGACCACTGGCTGGTAAAACATTTAACTGTGGAGTGAAACTATCTTCCATAACCAGTATTCGTCACCAGCATCAACCGTCATTGCGTGTCTTGTATCCGCTCCCTCATTGTTTGCTAATTTCACTACTAAGGAATTGAATTTGGGTAAAATTAAAAGTCCCGCCTTGTAAGTAGTAATAATATTTATATCGTTGAAAAGTTATTGTTCTCCTGGACCTGATTTCTGCTTTTTTCCCATTTTCATTAAAGTTCAAAAAACTATTCACTAATGTCGCTCTCAAGGCCTAAACTTCAAAATCATTTGCAGAGTTTAGTAGGATCACATAGGTGTTATCACGCATCTCTTGTAGGATCACATACGTGTTATCACGCATCTCTTGTAGAATCACATAAGTGTTATCACGCATCTCTTTGTAGGATCACATAAGTGTTATCACGCATCTCTTGTAGAATCACATAAGTGTTATCACACATATCTTTGTAGGATCACGTAAGTGTTATCACACATATCTTTGTAGGATCACATAAGTGTTATCGCGTATCTCTTTATATGATCACATAAGTGCCATCACGCATCTATTGTAGGATCACATAAGTGTTATGACGCATCTCTTGTTTTCTTTATTTATACAATTTGACATGGAGAGAAGTTTGAAATAATCTGATCACACAATTTTTAACCAGCACAAATTGTAAAAAATTGTTCGAGAAAACTGTGTTCATTTTTTTTTGCCCAATAGTATAAAAAGTATGATAAACAGATATTCATAACAATGACACATCGCTATGCAGCAATATTCACGAAAATGATATGTCACTATGCTGTACTGAGAATATTCACGAAAATGATGTCACTATGCTGCAATATTCACGAAAATGATATGTCACTATGCAGCAATATTCATGGCAATGATATGTCGCTATGCTGTACTGAGAATATTCATGAAAATGATATGTGCTATGGTGCATTGAGAATATTCGCAAAAATAGAATGATGCTAAAATATTCGGATTCAACAGGAAGCAAGTTTTCTTGTTGCTAAATTATAGATGCTTCATTTTTCTATTGCATATTTTTGCTTTTCGTAATGACGATCATTAAATACTACTTAAACAAAACCAGCCCAAATCAACCAATTCATTTTATCCTGCGACATGAAGTACCAATAACTCTCCTCTTCCATTATTATTTCTTTTTACTTCAAGCCCAGATCTTTCAATATATTCATGCATCACATAATTAATAGCATATGCTACTCAATGTGACAGACCAGACACCTATTCTCCCACTCTTGCCTACATAATGGCATATGCTACACAATGGGACAGACGGGACTCATATTCTCCCACTCTTGCCTACATAATGGCATATGCTATACAATGGGACAGACAGAATGTTATCCAACTCTTACGTACATAATGGCATATGCTACACAATGGGACAGACAGAACTCATGTTCTCCCACTCTTGCCTACATAATGGCATATGCTGCACAAAGGGACAGACGGAACTCATATCATCCCACTCTTGCCTACATAATGGCATTTGCTACACAATGGGACATACAGAACTCATGTTCTCTCACTCTTGCCTACATAATGGCATATGCTACACAATGGGACAGACGGTGCTCATATTATCCCACTCTTGCCTACATAATGGCATATACTACACAATGGGACAGACGGAACTCATGTTTTCCCACTCTTGCCTACAATGGGATGGATGGAACTCACGTTCTCCTACTCTTGCTTATATAATGGCTTAAGCTACACAATGGGACGGAGGTATCATAAGAAAACCCCATGTTGATAGAGCCATCCATTTGGAAGGACTAGAGATAACAATATTTTCAAGATAGCCACCATGGTGGCCAAATTGAGGGATAGTCATTTTCATTTAGGACCAACTAGACACCATAAGAACTCCTCTGATGAAAATCCAATGTCAAAACGAATTTCCATTTACGAGGAGTAGCGACATTATAATTTAAGACCAACAAGACATTAAAAGAAGTGTGGTGGCCATATTGAATGTCAGATCGGCACCATTTTCGTTTAAGATCAACTGGACTTCATAAGAAGTCATTTGGTAAAAAGCCTATGTCATTATGACGTTCTGTTCAGGAAGAGTTACGATAACAAGATTTTCAAAACGGCTGCCATGGCGGCCACATTGGACATCAGATTGGCACCATTTTTTTTAGAACCAACTAAACACCATAAAACTCTTTTAGTAAAAACCCCATGTTGATATGACCATCCATTCAGGAGTAGCAATAACAAGATTTTCAAGATGGCTGTCATGGTGGCCATATTGGATTTCTGAACAGCACCAATTTCATTCAGGACCAACTACACCATGGGATGAATGTGTGTAAAGTTTCATGGCAATCCTATAAGTAGTTTAGGAGGAATAGCGATAACAAACTTGTGCTAACAGACGGACGGATGACTTATGATGGACGAAAGACCATCCCATAAGCTCTTCTGGTCTATGACCAGTAAAGCTAAACAAGATAAGACCATTTCTTCCTTTTAACTGCTGAGAGTTGAAACCATCTCTGATATTCTTCAGCAATAATACGATTTTCAAATTAGCTGCTGTGATGGATATATTGGATGTCAGCTTGGCACCATTTTCATTTAGCACCAACAAGGTATCATAAGAAGTCTTCTGGTTTGAAACCCCATGTTGATATCACTTTCTGGGTTTTTTTTAGTAACGATAACAAGATTTTCAAGATGGATGCCATGGTGGCCATATTTTCGATATCAGATTGGCACCATTTCTATTTAGTACCAACTAGACATCACAATAAGTCTTTTGTGAAAGCACAATGTCAATATGACCAGCCATCTAGGAGAAGTAGTCATAACAAGATTTTCAAGATGGCCCTTGTGGCAGTCATATTAGAAATCAGATTGGAACCATTTTCATTTATGACCAAATGACCATTAATTTAAGAGAAATAGTGATAATAAGATTTTCAAGATGACCTCTGTGGCAGGAATACTGAATGTCTGAATGGCACCATTAGGACCAACTAGACATCATAAGAAGTTGTTTACTAAAAAATCATTGTAGATACGACCATCCATTCAGAAAGAGTAGTGATATTTTCAAGATGGCAACTCTGGACGTCATATTAGATACCAGATCAACACCATTTTCATTTTGTGCCAGCTATACATCATAAGAAGTCTTCTGATAAAAACCCCATAGCAATATTACTTTTCATTCAGGAGGAGTAGCGATAACAAGCTTTTCAAGATGGCTACTGTGGTGGCCATACTGGATGGATGTCTGTTTGCTTGTTTTGTAGGTTTTAATGGCACTTTTAACACATTACTGGAGCTAAGTGCCTTTTCCAAGAACATGCTGAGACAGCTGACCTAAGCTGGCCTGGGTGGATATTGAACCCATGACCCTTGGATTAAGAGACCGACACTCTACCACCCGAGTTACCATGGCTCCTTTGGATGTCTGGGTGGTTCCATTTTCATTCAGGACCAACTAGACCTAATAAAAAGTCTTTTAGTAAAAACCTGATGCTAATACAACCATTCATTCAGGAGCAGTGATAACATGATTCTCAAAACAGCAGCAGTGGCAGCCATATTATATGTGAGAGTGGCACCATTTTCACTTAGGACCAACCAGACATCATAAGAAGTCTTCTGGTGAAAACCCCATGTCAATATGATTTTTTGTTCAGGTGGAGTAGCGATAACAAAATTTTCAAGATGTCTGCTGTGGTGGCCATATTGGACATCAGATCAGTACCATTTTCATTTATGACCAACTAAACATCATAATAAGTCTTTCAGTGAAACCCCCGTGTTTACATGACCATTTCAATATGACTTTTTGTTCAGAAGCGGTAGTGATAACAAGATTTTCAAGATGCTAGCTGTGGTGGCCATATTAGACATCAGATAAGCACCATTTTCATTTGGAACCAACTAGACATCATAAAAAGTTGTGCGGTGAAACACCCATGTCAATACCTTTCCATTCAGGAGGAGTAGCGATAACAAGATATTCAAGATGGCAACTGTGGTGGCCATATTGGACATCAGATCAGCAACATTTTCATTTAGGACCAACTAGACATCATAAGAAGTCTTTTAGAGAAAACCCCATGTTGATATGAACATTCAGGAGGAATAGCGATAATGAAAGTTTAAAGAGGGCAACTGTGGCAGCCATATTGGATGTCCAAGTGGCTTGAGTTTCATTTAGAACCAACTAAATCATGGAATGAATGTGTCTGTGTAACATTTCATGGCAATCCTACACATAGTTTAGGATGAGTAGCGATAACAAACTTGTGCTAACGGATGGACGGCTGACAGATGAAAAACCATCCAATAAGCTCTTCAGGTCTATGACCAGTAGAGCTATAAACCAGTTACAATTTCTGTGCTGATTTTAGCTGAAATTCAGTTTTGCACCACTCATGCTGTTTTTGGATGTCACGCTACTTTTTTTTTTAAAACTACGATTTCGGCAATACATTATGCGAGCAAATAAGTTGATTACTAATTGATCATTCATCAGTTAGTTGGAACTGATGATCATGCAATTTCATCCAACATAAAAGACTAATGGGTTCCGTTGCTAGAGTGGAAATAGTGTTAAGATCAGCCTAATTTTCTTCATGTACTATAGCAGTAACTCAGAAATGAATTCCTTTATATTATTGCTTCTTATACAAAATTATATCCTTATTGTGAATGTTTTTTTTTTTTTATGATTGCCGGAATTTCTAATATCCAGGTTCTTGACAGTGGGAGACCATTCATGTTGGTAACAGGGAGTGACTTTTGTCATCTTATGTTGTCTTAACCATAGGTGTTGATGTGCATCATCAATGTAGTATAGTCCCTGAAAGATGAATCATTTTGGTTCACAATGGGCACATAAAAAAGATACAAATGCATATTAGAATACATATTTTCTTTAATTTGTTAATGCCTAAATTTTTGAAATTACAGAATTGAAATCAGTCTTTGGACAGATGCATTTTTTAAAACTTTGACAAATATATAATAAAAATATTTACAAGAAAAAATAATATTTTCATTTGAAACATTAATGAAACATGCTTATATTTTGATAATTTATAGAAAACTGATCAAAATAGTTAATTTGGTGTATTAGAAGTCTATATACAATCTGATAAACAAATTTACATGATATCAGTAGTTGAAATTCTATCAAAATGTTACAAGAATTCTAACTAGATCATAATTACAGTATATAAAGAGAACACAACTATATGCCAAACAGCATATAAAGAGAACACAACTATATGCCAAACTAGATCATAATTACAGTATATAAAGAGAACACAACTATATGCCAAACAGCATAGTTTGCTACACAATATGCTGCCAAAATGTCTATTATTATAATACTGCAAACACAACATCTTCTAAGTTTTAATTATGGCAAAAACAATTTTGAAGTTTTGTCTTTCTGCATTACTTTATATGAACTGATTAATACCATCTGAAGAGAATATTTCCACGGGGTTAAACAAGGTTATGAGACTAAATCAAATTACAATGAATATTGATGGTTTAGAGGATTTCCACAGCGTTAAACAAGGTTATGAGACTAAATCAAATTACTATGAATACTGATGGTATAGAGGATTTCCACGGGGTTAAACAAGGTTATGAGACTAAATCAAATTACTATGAAAACTGATGGTTTAGAGGATTTCCACGGGGTTAAACAAGGTTATGAGACTAAATCAAATTACTATGAATACTGATGGTTTAGAGGATTTCCACGGGGTTAAACAAATCAAATTACTATGAATACTGATGGTTTAGAGAATTTCCACAGGGTTAAACAAGGTTATGAGACTAAATCAAATTACTATGAATACTGATGGTTTAGAGTATTCAGACAATATGCTTAATTAAACAGGATCAAAGAGATGAACATAAATTGTGAGATTTTGATAATCATGTTCCTTTTCATTATCATAAGCAAATACCAATTTTCCTAGAAAAACATATAATCTGAATTATAAATATTTTGTATCTTTTTTCTCTTGATCTCTTATTAGAGAATAGAGACAAAATTAATACATTTTAACAGAAAATATTGAAGTAACTATCTTTTATTAGCATTTTCCATTGAATAGATTCTGTATTGTTTAAAGTACTACACAGAAACTGTGAAACTATTTCAAGGGAGGTAACCACCCTGTCTAATTACCTCCAGACCAAAAACTGTGGCTTCAATAACAAAGATTGACAAAACTCTACGCATGAAGAAGATACATTGTCAAACTTTAAATTCCAATTTAAAGCAGTGTTTTCATCAAGTTATGTAGAAATTCCTATTTAAAGCAAAGTTTTCTTCAAGTTATGTAGAAATTCCAATATAAAGCAAAATTTTCATCAATTTATGTAAGAAATTCCAATTTAAAGCAAAGTTTTCATCAAGTTATGTAAGAAAAAAGTGGTATATTTTCAGGAAGAAAGTTAAAAGTTTTTTTTACAGCACTCGAGCAGCTGCAGATGTCATTGGTCTAATATTCAGACTGCGAGATTTTATACAAATGTGTATCTTCACCATTTATTGATATAAGAAAGTCATGTCTAATTGCTTTTTTCTACAGTTACATAATAAAGCTAAAAAATGTGTTTATAGAACACAAATACCCCACCACAGTGCCTTAAACCTGATCTAAAACACAAACTTAACCAGACAAACAGATGGACAAGGGTAACACTGTATGCCTCTACCAGATTTGAGGGGGTGGGTGGGTATAAAACCTATAGATGAACCAAAGTAATCTCTTTCAAAAGAAACTATAATATTCATCCCACTCAAAGTGCACTTGAGGACAAAAGGCACACAGAGACAACCAACCCCGGGCTGGCATGGATGTGTATCAAATCTGCAACCATTTGATTACAGGTCTTACACTCTACCAACTGAGCTAACACAGCTCCTTAATTAAGGGGTAAATTAAGTAATGTTCTATATGAAATATTAAGGAAACAGAATAGCAGCTGATGGTTTAAAATTATTTCCAATGTAAATTAAATCTGTAAAAACTGATTACAGCCTGTAACATAATGTACATTTATGATGGCTTAAATGAGAAGCTGTACCTTTTGGTTTTGAATTCAGGTAATTAACACCAGACTTCTGGTTCATTCTATGCACTTGTAAATATGGATTCCCTTGTATATTATGACATGATATTCAATGTGTTATAATTTTAATTTATGCCATGAACATTTGATTTGATCACACAAATTTATCATACCAGAATATACATATTTAATTTGTTACATGAAGAGAACAGAAAACTTATTCTCTTAGAAAAACCACTTAAAAGTAGTTATACAAAGAGATGTAACTGTTACATAGCACTTACAAGTAGTTATACATGTACAAAGAGATGTAACTGTTACATAATACTTACAAGTAGTTATACATGTACAAAGAGATGTAACTGTTACATAATACTTACAAGTAGTTATACATGTACAAAGAGATGTAACTGTTACATAACACAAGTGGTTATACAAAGAGATGTAACTGTTACATAATACTTACAAGTAGTTATACATGTACAAAGAGATGTAACTGTTACATAACACAAGTGGTTATACAAAGCGATGTAACTGTTACATAATACTTACAAGTAGTTATACATGTACAAAGAGATGTAACTGTTACATAACACAAGTGGTTATACAAAGCGATGTAACTGTTACATAGCATTTACAAGTGATTATACAAAGCGATGTAACTGTTACAAGATGTTGGTTTTCCTCTATGAGAATTGTAATAAACATTTGAAGAATGTACATTTATTATAATTTTGTCAACTAAAAAGTTTACTCAAAGACAGGAATGCTCTTGCCAATAGGATCACACTCAGAGTAGCCAACAAAATACAGACTAGTACAGATGAAAATACCATAGTAACACTAGACTGAAAATGAAGTCACTATGACTACTTTTGGTATGGTTGAGTTACACTCCCCAAGATGCATCCACATAACAATTTTCACAAGTATATGTGAAATATGGTCCAAGATATTGAGGATGTAACCAACCGATAGCTGAAAACACAAATGTTGTTCAAACATGAAAATTAGGTTACAGTGACCTAGTTTTTGTACGGCTTCGTTATTCTCCTTAAGAAGCCTCCACATGCCAAGTTTCATGAGGTTAGGTGAAATGAGGTCAATGATATTGTGGGTGTAGAGAACAAATTGCAAAAATTCACAAGTAGCTCCAGCATGAAAATTTGGTCAAACTGACCTTGCTTTGGTAAGATCAAGTTACTTTGAATGAGATACAAACTCATACCAGCTTCCACGAGTACTGGTGAAATAGGGTCAAAGATATTGAGGGTGAATGAAATGGACACCTGAAAATACAAGTGACTCCAGTTTTAAATTGGGTAGATTGACACAGTTTTAGTATGGTTGAGTTACTTTGACTGACCTAAACACAAAATACCCCACCCAACTATCTAAAAAACTTACCTAAACACAAATGCCCCACCCAACTGTCTAAAAAACTTACCTAAACACAAAACTTAATGACAGGAATGTATAAGTGAACAAAGGTAACATTATATGCCCCAATCAATTTTTTTTTTTGGTGGGGGGACATAAAAAAGTGGTTAGAATACCCAATCAATTGGGGGGGGGGGGGCTCAATTGGGGAGGGCTGGGGAGTGGGCATAAAAGGTTTAGAAAGCCCAATCAATTTGTGGTGGGCTTTAAAGGGGGAATAAAGATGGTTTAGAAAGGATCAATAAACATCTAAAACTTTGTTCCTTTCCAAAAAGCATCAGAGATGTTTTAGAAGAAAAGACAAAAGGAATGTTACAGAAAATTTTGCTCATGCTTTTTCAAAATGCAGTGTTAATGCTGAATTATTTTAATAGCCTAAGAATCTCCAAGAGAATGGATAATAAAATAATTTATATATTCACTTTTCTACGTTTTTTTTTAGCCTATTATTTTCAAAATGATATGCTCCATTCCCATTTTATGCACAAGCCATTTATAACTGATATTATGAAAACTTGTATAATCTCTGTAACATAAAATTCTTCATGAACAATGGCAAACAATTTGCTGCTTTCACACACACACACATATATATATATATATATATATATATATATATATAGATATATATATATATATATATATATATATATATTTTATACAGTACAATTTATTGGAGGATGATGCATGTATTATGATTACAGATGATACTGTGTATATATCTCAATAGTTCACATGTTGGTGTAATATAAAGTGAGAACTTTGATGATGTTGTGTATATATCAATAGTGTATATGATGGTGTAATATAAAGTGAGAACTTTGATTATGTTGTGTATATATCAACAGTTTATATGGTGGTGTAAAACGAAGTGACAACTTAGATGATACTGATACTGAGCATATCTCAACAGTTTATACGGTGGTGTAATAAGAAATGAGGACTTGGATGATATTGAGTATATATCAATAGTTTATATGGTGGTGTAATAAGAAGTGAAGACCGACGATATTGAGTATATATCAACAGTTTATATGGTGGTGTAAAAGGAAGTGAGGACTTAAATCATATCGAGTATATATCAATAGTTCATATGGTGGTGTAATAAGAAGTGAGGAATTGAATGATATTGAGTATATATCAATAGTTCATATGGTGGTGTAATAAGAAGTGAGGACTGAGGATATTGTGTATATATCAACCATTTATATGGTGGTGTAAAAGGAAGTGAGGACTTGAATGATACCGAGTATATATCAATAGTTCATATGATGGTGTGATAAGAAGTGAGGACTGATGATATTGTGTATATATCAACAGTTTATATGGTGGTATAATAGGAAGTGAGGACTTTAACAATGAACTTCTTACAAAATCTTTACTAGACCTTCAACACAAATCCAGGATATGACACCCTTTCTATGTGAACTGTGCACAAGTCAACCAGTGCTTTAAGATGGTTACAGGTCGACTAAAGTAAATATTATTGCAAAGACAAAATTATATGATCGAACTTTAGGAAGAGCAGGTTGTATGATTTTATTCTAACAAATCGAAAATGATTAATTATTGTAGCTGTAACACCCATTTTTGTTCATATATGGCCGAACACGAACTAAATCCAAAGAACGAACGAACACCCAATACATCTAACCTGTTTTGGTCTTTACTCTCCAGCAAAGATAAAGTTCCCAGTACTTCCCTGAAATTCATTCTATTGGTTTGCAAACAACAAATTTGTTCCCTATTTACATATATGATGGACTTGACCTGCTGTGTTTGAATTTGCAGATTTATCTTCCATGAGCATGGGCATGTAGGCATAGGTACGTGGATACAATTGTATCTTCATCACATACATTTACATGTACAGTATGGACCCATTTATAACTTACACCCAACCATTGACAGAGTACACACAGACCTGCTGACCCATGTATACTAGTAGTAAAGATTGATTATTATGTCCTTGGAAACAATGTTGTCTCTGTTAGATGATTCGTGTTTAATTTCCCTGGCCAAATCCTAATTACTATATATTCCAAAGGTTTTGTTAATAAGTTCCTTTGTTTCAACATTTAATTGGTCTTGCATTTATTTTGTGTTTTCCATCAGAGAAAATTAGCTCAGTTATAACATTTTTATCACCAGATATGCTGAAGCCAGGTAAACAATGGTGGTAATTTAAATAACAAAGGCATAACAATGGCACCAATTAACAAAAGTGTAATAATCACACCTCACTCAAAATTGACAATTTAGAATCACAGGTTCATATTCAGTGCAATAAAAGCATGACAAGAAATGCTTTATATTGTACTTTTTTGACCAAATATGGTATTCTATACCTGCATGTTGAATAACTGAGTAGAGCTTGAAGTAAATCTCTCATATTCCAAGGAGTCATCTTCAATTTGAAGTCAAAGTACTGATGTGCTCTAATGCAAAGATACCTCACAAGCCTTGACTAAAAAAATGTGTGAAATAAATTTATTGTCTGCAATCAATAAGATTTATCATGTATGGAGTGACGTTTCCCTAGACTGTGTTGCAAATTGTTTTGTTAAGGCAGGGTTTAGTGAGCAAACAGATGTAATTACCAGGTATAATGATGAGGATGTTTCCATTGCTACTGTGCATGGCACGTAACGCCTACTTGGGTCTGGTAACAAGGATGTTGATTTATCAGATTATGTTAATTCCAATAGTGACATTGTCATATCTGGTATCTGAACAATTGAAGGTGTTGTTTGTGAAATTAGTGATCTCCAGGAAGCAACCAATTTTTCTGCTACTGGAAGTTATGAGGAGGACAATGACTTAGTACCAGCCTTTGTACCTGGAGCCAGCAAGGTTTTAGATAGTGTAGTGGAGATTACACCGTACCTACAAGCTCAGAGTGACATACCTGATATTTTTTATGAGCATTTGTCACTGAAAAACATATCAACAAAAAAATCTCAGATTAACAAAAAAACAATGACTATCGACAATTTCTTTCCGTTTAGTACATGTACATGTTGAAATTTTCATCGGATACTAAAACTTATTACATGTACGTCCAATGTCATCAACATGTACATGAACACAAAAATAAACATTCTGAAAAATAAATGATGAATTTGGATATGTTTCTCAGTTATAATGTTATAAAAATCACAGTCCCCTGTGAAACGATATAAACAATCTTTACTGTATAACTTACACCCAGATCTGTTGACCCATGTATAACCTACACCCAACTCTGGATAGAGTACACCCAGATCTGCTGACCTATATATAATCTACACCAACCCTAAAAAAGTACACACAGATCTGTTGACCCACATATAGCTTACACCCAGATCTGTTGACCCATGTATAACCTACACCCAAACCTGAACAGACTAAATACAAATCTGCTGACCATGTATAACTTACACCCAACCCTGGACAGACTACACACAGATCTGTTGACCAATGTACAACTTCCACCCAAGCATGGAGAGACTACACCCTGATCTTCTGACCCATGTATAACCTACACCCAACTCTGGAGAGACTAAACCCAGACCTGCTGACCAATTATATAACCTACAGAGAGCTCTGCTTACCCATATATATTCTACATGCAACCTTGTACAGACTACAACCAGATCTTCTGAACCATGTATAACCTACACCAACCTTGTACAGAATACACCCAGATCATCTGAACCATGTACAACCTACACCCAACTCTGGAGAGACTACACCCAGATCTTCTGAACCATGTATAACCTACACCCAACCTTGTATAGTAAACCCGGATCTGCTGATCCATGCATAACACCCGTATCTGCTGACCTATATATAATCTACACTGTAACCTGGACAGACTATACCTTGATCTGCTGAAGCTGCATAATACTTGGACAGATCTTGTCTCATTCAACCAGACTCTCATGTTTCTCTGTGAGATTTTCTTCATATAAGGGTCTGGTAAGATGTTTCACTGATCTCTGTAACTGACAGATGGCATTTTGGTCAAACTTTGTAGAAATGAAACTACAGAGACATTCTTCCCGATTTCAAAATTTATCTAGATATACTTTCTGCAATCATTCCAGCCAAAATTATATTCTAAGCTTAAAAGGATATCAATAAACATCAGTTAGTACAGAGATGCCAATTCAGAAGGCATGTCTAAATTAATCAATGAAACTATCCGTGTTTACACAAAACAGAATGACATCTCATCATCACAGTGATGTATTACATCATCTAATCTTTCAAAATTTTGGAATGCCTCATTCTGACATTACAAATAAAACTCAGTATTTTACCAAACCGTCATTTAGTGGAGATCTCATGAAGCCATGCAAGAGGTCTGGTTGAACAAAGACTATAATAGATCAGGGTATGTACTACCTGTTTGGAAGTCCTAAGTAGAATCAACAGTGTAGACCCTGATCTACCAGAGTAAACCTGGATCTACCAATGTAGATCCTTATCTACTGGTGTAGACCCTGATCTACCAATGTAGACCCTTATCTACTGGTGTAGAGCCTGATCAACAGTATAGACCCTGATCTACTGGTGTAAACCCTGATCTACTGGTGTAGACCCTGATCAACAGTATAGACTCTGATCAACAGTATAGACCCTGATCTACTGGTGTAGACCCTGATCAACAGTATAGACCCTGATCTACTGGTGTAAACCCTGATCTACTGGTGTAGACTCTGATCAACAGTATAGACCCTGATCTACAGGTGTAAACCCTGATCTACTGGTGTAGACCCTGATCTACTGGTGTAAACCCTGATCTACCGGTGTAGAACCTGATCTATTGGTGTAAATCCTGATCTACTGGTGTAGACCCTGATCAACTGGTGAAGACCCTTATCAACAGCATATACCCTGATCTAATGGTGTAAACCCTGATCTATTGGTGTAGACCCTGATCTACTGGTGCAGACCCTGATCAACAGCATATACCCTGATCTTTTGGTGTAAACCCTGATCTTTTGGTGTAAACCCTGATCTATTGGTGTAGACCCTGATCTAATGGTGCAGACCCTGATCAACAGTATATACCCTGATCTACTTGTGCAGACCCTGATCAACAGTAAAGATCCGGATCTACCAAAGTAAACCCTGATCTCAGTAAAGACCCTTATCTAACTGTTGACCAGTAAAGGCTCTGATCTACTGGTATAGACCCTAATCTACCAATGTAGACATGGATCTACTAGTGCATTCTGAAATGGTAGATCTGAGTCTATGTTATTTACAGTTGGATAAGCTTCAAACATGAGCAGATGCAATAAATCCACATCATATCTGGTATATGGTAACCACATTTCTGGTATATACAACCTGTTCTTATAAAAACTACAAAGCTGTGTACATGTAAAGTACATAATTCCGTGAACATTATGTACCTCAAAGCTGCAATACTTAAAAAACAAGAGGCCCATTTGGACCTGAGATTACTCTCCTGGCTGACTTCTGCCTAAAAACCAAATGAAAGAGCAGTTGGCCAAGAAATCTAGGTCAGTAGGCTGCTTTCTGTTGAAATTTTATCCAATATTGTTGATTGTATATGTTATGAAAATAACTGTTTCATGGTTTCTCTAGTTTTTCTATCTTCATCCATATTTGATAGAATATCATCATCATTTGTCCAATATTAAAAGGCTCCTATACCAGGATGATTTGTGTCAAAGTTGGTCAAATTCTGTTTAGCAGGTTTTTTGGGGGGTTTTTTTACGTAAAGTTGCGCAAATGTTTTTCTGCTTGTATTAATGGATTGGCATTATTTGTACATTTGAAAGCCATCTTTATAGGATGGTCTCTCAGAAATTGCCCAATTCAGTTGAGCGGTTATTTAGAAGTTGTTTGAGCGTTCCCTATATTTAGTAACTGTGGCCATGTTTGACAATAGATCAGCATCATTGGTATAAATCTGGAAGTCTTTATGCCAGGATGCCTTCTATCAAGATTGGTCAAATTTAATTAAATCAGTTCTGGAAAAGTTGTTTCAAGTTTTTCTAATTTTAGTAACAGTAGCCATATTTGATGGCATCAACATCAATTGTACAAACTTGAAAGCCCTCTATGCCATGATGCTTTCTGCCAAATTTGGTCAAATTCTGTTCAGAGGTTTTTAAGATGTTGTTCAAATGTTATTGTAATTTTAGTAATGGCAGCCATATTTAATGGCTTATCGGAATCTTTTGTAAATTTGAAAATTCTTCATGCCATGGCGCTTTCTGTTAAATTTGGTAAAATTCTATTCAACAGTTTTGGAGAAGTCATTTAAAAGTTTTCTATATTTAGTAACAGTATCCATATCAAAGGAGGATCAGCATCATTTGAACAAATTTGAAAGGTATTCATACCAGAATGCTTCTGTCAAATATGATCAAATTCTGTGTACCACTTTTTTTTGAGAAGTTTAAGTGTTTTTTTATTTTCTGTAAGTGGCCAGATTAGCATCAGTTGAAGAAACTTGAAAGCCCTCTATGCCAAGATGCTTTCTGTCAAATTCTGTAAAGCAGTTTTTTTGAGAAGTCATTGAAAAGTTTGTCTATTTTTAGTAATGGTGGCCATATTTGATAGCAGATTGTAATCAATTTGATACCAGATAAGAATAATTTGTAAACATTTGAAAGGTCCTCAAGCCAGGATGTTTCTGTCAAGATTGGTTAAATTCTATTCAGAGGTGTTGGAGAAGAAGTCATTTAAAGTCTTTTCTATTTTTAGTAAAAGTGTTCATATTACAAACAATTTTGACCTTAAGGTACTTCTGTATTTTTCTTTGCAATGTGCAGTCTTATAATTAAAACTAAGTTTAAAATCTAACAACCCAAAACTGGATCATGTCTGCCATCCACATCCATGGGTCTAATATCCGATCAAATACTAACATCATCACTGTCACAATTATCAGCAGTCATATTTTGTGAAAAAATGGGTATTCATGATCACTCTAACTTTGTGAAAGGAATCAGTGATATGGCGAGACTTTCTTGCCGACGTCATGACAATGCAAACCACAGGTCATTTTAGGGCAATACTTTCTTGCCAATGCCATGACAAATGCAAACTGCATGACATTCTACTTTCTTGCCAATGCCATGACAAATGCAAACCGCATGTCATTCTACCACCAGACTTTCTTGCCAATGCCATGACAAATGCAAACTGCATGTTATTTAATGGCAAGATTTTCTTGCCAATGCCATGACAAATGCAAACTGCATGTCATTCTACTGCAAGACTTTCTTGCCAATGCCATGACAAATACAAACTGCATGTCATTCTATGGCAAGACTTTTTTGCCAATGCCATGATAAATGCAAACCATATGTCATTCTACTGCAAATATGAAAAATCAATATTGATAGTTGTTCATTGTTAGAAACCCACATGTCATGGATCCCATTTTTTAATGGAGTTGTATTGAGATTAATCACATGTGGCTTTGCGACGAATGAAGATGCTGAGAAAAAAGTACATCCACTATTTTAGACAAGCTCTGAGGAATATCAGAATGTTAAATACTATACTTTTTAGATATTCCATTCCAAAGAAATGCTGCTGGAGATCTTAACACATTATTGGCTACATCATGCTGAGGAAATGGGAGCTAAGTGTGTTTCCCAAGGACACACCGAGGCAGCCAACTTGGGCGAGGATTGAACCTGTAACCGTTGGATTACAAGTTCAATACTCTACCAAATGAGCTACCGTGGCTCCCTTAAACAGACAACAGATAGACAGACATGGTTACAGGTCAGTTTACAGTTTTGCACTATGCACATCTGCACTGTGCACAAAATGATGTTCTAAGTTATCTGAAGATGAGGCAATTTAAACAAAGCATGGTGGCAATATTTTATAATGATGACTTCCTTCCAAGCTAGTAATTTTAAAAGCAATGAAGAGGCTGAACCCAGCAGGTATTTCTAGTTTAAAAACTTTTATTAAACAAGGGTTATTCATTCACCTACTAAAAACATTGCCCGTAGATGATTTTCTAAAGCCTGACTCAAAATCTTCATACAAATCGTAAAGTTGATAACAACACCACCATCCAGAAAAGTGAAACTTATCTTTTGATAATACTTGTGTGATGAACAGACCAGTCACTTGCCACAATATTAGTGGGTTTATGTAATGAACAGACTAGTCATATGCCATAATTTTGGTGGGTTTGTGTGATTTACAGACTGGTCACTCACCATGATTTTATTGGATTTGTGTAATGAACAGACCAGTGACTTGCCATAATTTTAGTGGCTTTGTGTTATGAACAGACTATTCACTCACCATAATCTTACTGGATTTTGTGATGAACAGACTGGTTACTCACCATAATCTCAGTTGGTTTTTGTGATGAACAGACAGGGCACTCAACACAATTTTAGTGGGTTTGTGTGATGAACAGAACAGTTCACCTGCCATAATTTTAGTGGGTTTGTGAGATGAACCGACTGGTCACTCACCATAATTTAGTGGGATTGTATTATGAACAGACCAGTCGCTTGCTATAAATCTCTATGTGTTTATCTGATGAACAGACCAGTTACTAGCTATGATGCTAGTGGGTCTGAGTGATGAACAGACCAACCACTTGCCATAATCTCTGTGGGTTTGTCTGATGAACAGACCTGTTACTAGCCATGATGCTATGGGTTTTATTACTTGCAACTGAAGATGATACTCAACAAGTGGACTGCAAAACCACAAATGTGAATCCTGCTTTGTCTTCATTACCATGAACCTGAGGAGGTGGTGATGATCACGATTAATGTGAATACTTATAACTAATTCAAATGGAATGAAGAAACCCTAATCCTTCCTAACCCCATCACATTTTTGCCCAATCATGGATGTTGGTTTGCTACCACATTTTAGTAACTTATGAATGAAATACAGAGTAGAAAAAGCTAATGCTGTTTTTAATTAAGATCTTGACCTTGTTAATTTATGGAATATTGGAACTTATAATGATGTACACAAAGATGAAAACTTTACCTATACCTCTTGCAAATATCTGAATTTGGGCTTAGAAAGGCAGGTATGTGAATGCTGCACAAAATATGCACTTATTTTTATTCCTGGGGAGTTAATAATAATCCACTGGTTAGTATGCAAACATAAACTTGTAAGCAATACAGATCAAGAGAATGGTACAAAACATACAAATACACAAACACTGTCTTTTATCGTGAAAATATTTTTTTGTTACAATAACTTGATTGAAAACTTATAAATATACAAGATTTATACACTTCATTGCATTGACATCTGAAAAAAGTCATGAAAATTTAGGTATGAGGACAGTAAGTAAAAATAAATTTAATATTGCTGCATGCAGAAAAGACAACAGGGAATGGACAAAAATCTCAACCTGAGATAATTACCAACAAAATTATTCTTAGATGGAAAGTAGGAGGCCAGAAGAATCGTAAAAACAAGAACAGATGCACTCAAAATAAGTTACAAAAAGATACAGTGCTGATTTAAGATAAAAAGTCACACCTCATGTGCTGATAAAACTGGTAGAAAGTGAACAATAAAGTATGCAATATTTTTCACAGTATGTTCAAAAGAACATACATGTCATCCCAACATACATGTTAATGGAGACACTCTTTTCTCTTAGACTAGCTTATAATAAGTCTTCTAAAATGAAAAAGAGTCCCTCGAAGGGACTGATGCTCGAATTCAAGATATAACCACTTCTTCTTTTTTAACTGATGAGTGCTGAAACCATCTCTGATATTCTTGAGCTATAAGATTTTCAGATTAGCCGCTGAGGCAGCCATACTGGATGTAGGATCGGCACCATTTTCATTTTGGACAAACAAGACAACATTAGAAGTGTTTGGTGAAAATATAGTGATCCATTCAATTGATTTAGTGACATTGTGGATGTCTTTGGGGCACAAATTTAATTTAGGACCAACTAGATATCAAAAGAAGTCTTTTGGTGAAAACCCTATGTCAACAAGACCATCAATTCTGGAGTGGAAGTGACAAAGATTTTCAAGATGGCCACCATAGTGGCCATATTGGATGTCAGATTAGCATCAATTTCATTCAGGGCCAACTAGACACCCTAAGAAGTCTTCTGGTGAAAACACTATGTTAATATGCCTTTATATTTAGAAGTACGAAGAAGATTTTCAACATGACTGCCATGTTCATTCAGGTGGAGTAGCTATAACAAGATTTTCAAAATGGCTACTGCTGCACCCATATTGGATGTCTGTGTGGCAGCATTTTCAATTAGGACCAACTAGGCATCATAAGAAGTCTTCAGGTGAAAACCCCAAGCTGATATGACTTTCTATCAGTAATAGCAATAACAAGATTTTCAAAATGGTTGTCATGGTGGCCTTATTGGATGTCCAATCAGCACCATTTTTCTTTAGGACAAAGCAGACATCATCAGAAGTATTTTAGTGAAAACCCATGCTGACATGGCCATCCATTCAGGAGAAGTAGTGATAGCAAGATTTTCAAGATGGATGCTGTGGTGGCCATTCATGGATGTCTGAGCAGAACCATTTTCATTTAGAACCAACTAGACCTTGGGATGAATGCATGTGTAAAGTTTCATGGCAATCGTCCAAGTAGTTTAGGAGGAGTAGCAATAACAAACTTGTGCTAATGGACGGATGTACAACAAGTGTCGGATGACAGATGACTGACAACAGGCCATCCTGTAAGCTCTTCTGGTCTATGACCAGTAAAGCTGAAAACTATGTGAACCAGCCTAGTGTCAGAAATGCCTTGGCCTAGGCTCTGAAATAATAATAATAATAATAATAATAATGATGATTCATGTAAATGAAACACACTGGAATTATAACAGTAAATTGTAACAAGTAATAAGGACCTATCTTTGTGAGTAGTGGAGACTTAAAACAACACAAAGTAAAGTCCACTACTGCAATCTACTTTGAAACAAGAGGTAAATTTGCCTCAAGAAACATGAGGTACATTTGCCTCAGGAAACACGAGGTAAATTTGCCTCAGGAAACACGAGCTACATTTGCCTCAGGAAACATGAGGTACATTTGCCTCAGGAAACATGAGGTACATTTGCCTTAGGCACACCATACAATCATGCTGTTTGCTCAAATGTAAAGACACAAAAACTTATTCATCTCCTAAACAAGAAGTTGTACAGCAATTTGGTGTCTTTGGTTTTATTAGATTACACAGGAATTTGCTTAATAAATTCAGGCTGCAGCAGCCTATAGCCAGCCCTCCACTTGTCTGTCTGCCTAAAGGAGTAATTACATTATAGGAATATTATTTTTGCTAACAGCTCCATATAACCTATTTACAGACTGCAGAATTCGTGTCTCCACTTGAGATACCTAACACTGTCACTTAAAGTAAAAAATCATACAATACAAACCAAATTACCTTAGTGATTATCAATAGTCATTGTTAACCATTAGATACTGGATTAATAAAATGAAATCTACTTACTTAGAACTGTTTTATAATATCTTCCTGCTGTGTCCTTTTACAGTAAATAATCAAGAAAATCTGAATTATTCATTAACTGTATTATGGATGAATAAGCTGTAAGCCTTGGATTTCTATTGTAGACTACTGAAAACTTGCATTAGGATTCCTTAAGAGTTTTACATTATGAAAAGCGTGTATTTCTATTGCAGATTACTGAAAACCTGCATTAGGATTCCCTAAGAGTTTTACAGTATGAAAATTAGCCTCAATAGAACAGGCTATACAATTAGTTTTCTCTGAAACTACAAATGTGCTTTTGGAACAAAGATGATCCACATTAGAGTCTGAAAACTGACCTAATGCAAAACAACTAATGTGAGGCAGACAGACAGACAGCAAGACATACAAGTGGATGGACAATATGAGGCAGACAGACAGCAAGATGTACATATGGATGGACAATGTGAGGCAGACAGACAGCAAGATGTACATATGGATGGACAATGATAACACTATATGCTCTACAAATTCTGTTTTGGAAAATATAAAAAAAAGTTGCATTGTTATGGCATAAGCATAGGATTTAATGTTTTTCTAAATAGCAGAATGTTGTTATTTTATGGTATGAATGAAATTTGCATACAAGTCCTGTCCTGTGTATTGAAATATACAAGTCCTGTCCTGTGTATTGAATATTTTGCATGCCTGACAGATACATCTGACTGGTTACTCAGGACTCATCTTTACTAACTGGGACTTTTTTCTTTCTTTTCGTTTCTTCTGAAAAAGCCTGTTGACCAAAGTCTCAGAACACCTTTCTCCGTGCTTGAGCCATTGGTCATCTTAAAACATGACTTCTTTTTTAGCTGTGGCATCCTTTACATAAGACGTGAATCTCTTAAGAAACCTTGGGTACTCCCTCTTGTACACTGCCCTAAGAACTGATGCAGGGGCCCAGCCCCCAGGGTTCACTGAAAAGAAGAAATAATATATTACATGCAATGATCATCAGAATACATGTACCAAATAATTACTGGCTAACTAGTGAAAAGTACTTAATTAAACCCTAGTTATATGTTAATGTCTGGGGGAAGGACATAGCTTATGGATTGTAACTTAGCATAATAAAAAAACTGTCAAAACTACATTATATGCCTATAAGATGTTTTGTGGAATGGGTTTTGAATGATAAAGGCAAACTTCAGCTTCAACATATTTATTGATTTTCCCTTTCAACTCTCGAGCTCCTATGAAGTGAACCACTTAAAAATTGTTTTGAAACTGACAACATTTCTCAAGCTCTAGTGACCTTGAACTCTGAGGTCATGAGCTTAATTAAAATCTTATTATATTTCCATAAAACCTCCTGTCTCTATGGAAACCACTTACCATCAGCAGTATAACTAATTTTACAGCGAATGTTGTCTCTGGTGATTTTTCCATCAGCTGGTGGGTCTATAATTGTCTGACAGATCATTGCAACATTCATTGTCACCCGTACATACTTCCCTGTCTGGAGAAGAGTTAACAGATTAATGGACTAAACATATATAAACCTACGTATATTAAAACAAAGTCGTACACTTATTATTGTGAACCTGTTAAAAGATTATAGATAGCATGATAATAATCCAAATTTATTCCAGTATTTCTCCTATATGGAGTCCAGATAGACTACCATGTCAATTACTACAAAGTGGGAGGCAAGAATATAATTTTGTAACACTTTCCTAAATAAAGAATTTCAAAAACAATGCTGGAGTAAAGAAACAAATTACATTAAAACATGTGTTTTATAGTAACTTAAACAGCTTACATTCAAACATGTGTTTTATAGTAACTTAAACAACTTACATTCAAACATGTTCTATAGTAACTGAAACAGCTTACATTCAAACATGTGTTTTATAGTAACTGAAACAGCTTACATTCAAACATGTGTTTTATAGTAACTTAAACAGCTTTCATTCAAACATGTGTCTTATAGTAACTTTATATAACACGAGTTTTCCTCTTATTTGAGTTACTCTGAGACTTGCTTATTTCTTTTACAAGTTGTATCAATTGAAAGAAAGGTAATCACATGGAGACAAAGACAGGCAGTGTGACTAACAGAAAGACAGACAGACAAACAGATCATACCTGAATAGATTTATGGTCAGTAGAATAATTAACAACAATCCAGAGATCCGGTTCCTCATCACTGTCACCGGGGACATGTCGGATGTGTGTCCAAAATACAGCATCTCGCTGTGAAGCAGGCCAAACTCTCTTGATGACATTATGACAGATGAAGGTGTCCTCTGACAGCCACTCAATGACATCACTGCTCTCCAGAGTGGCTGTGTAAACAGAAATAACATGAACATTATGACAGATGAAAGTGTCCTCTGACAGCCACTCAATGACATCACTACTTCCAGGGTGGCCGTGTTAACAGAAATAACATCATGACAGAGGAAAGTATCCTCTGACAGCCACTCAACGACATCACTACTTTCTAGAGTGGCTGTGTAAACAGAAATAACATGTACATTTTGACAGATGAAAGTGTCCTCTGACAGCCACTTAGTGATATCACTACTTTCCAGGGTGGCTGTGTAAACAGAAATAACATTTACATGTGATTTCATGTCCCTAGTAGGGTTTTGTCATTATTTCAAACAATACAATATAGTAAATTCCACTTGTAACAGTAATGCATACAACACTGTGATGCATCCATTGCTATGATGTACACAGCATGGAGTACTGTGATGCATCCATTGCTATGATGTACATAGCACATAGAATACTGTGATATATCCATTACTATGATGTACACAATAGAGTACTATTATGCATCCATTAAACTGATGTACGATACTGTGATGCATCCATTACTACGATGTACATAACACTGAGTACTGTTATGCATCCATTACACTGATGTATGATACTGTGATGCATCCATTACTATGATGTACATAACAGAGTACTGTTATGCATCCATTACTACGATGTACATAACAGAGTACTGTTATGCATCCATTACAATGTACAATACTGTGATGCATCCATTACTACGATGTACATAACACTTCGAGTACTGTGATGCATCCATTACAATGATGTACATAACACTTCGAGTACTGTGATGCATCCATTACAATGATGTACATAACACTTAGAGTACTGTGATGCATCCATTACAATGATGTACATAACACTTCGAGTACTGTGATGCATCCATTACAATGATGTACATAACACTTAGAGTACTGTGATGCATCCATTACAATGATGTATGATACTGTGATGCATCCATTACTATGATGTACATAACAGAGTACTGTTATGCATCCATTACTACGATGTACATAACAGAGTACTGTTATGCATCCATTACAATGTACAATACTGTGATGCATCCATTACTACGATGTACATAACACTTAGAGTACTGTGATGCATCCATTACAATGATGTACATAACACTTCGAGTACTGTGATGCATCCATTACAATGATGTACATAACACTTCGAGTACTGTGATGCATCCATTACAATGATGTACATAACACTTAGAGTACTGTGATGCATCCATTACAATGATGTACATAACACTTAGAGTACTGTGATGCATCCATTACAATGATGTACATAACACTTCGAGTACTGTGATGCATCCATTACAATGATGTACATAACACTTCGAGTACTGTGATGCATCCATTACAATGTACAATACTGTGATGCATCCATTACAATGATGTACATAACACTTCGAGTACTGTGATGCATCCATTACAATGATGTACATAACACTTAGAGTACTGTGATGCATCCATTACAATGATGTACATAACACTTCGAGTACTGTGATGCATCCATTACAATGATGTACATAACACTTAGAGTACTGTGATGCATCCATTACAATGATGTACATAACACTTCGAGTACTGTGATGCATCCATTACAATGATGTACATAACACTTAGAGTACTGTGATGCATCCATTACTACGATGTACATAACAGAGTACTGTTATGCATCCATTACAATGTACAATGCTGTGATGCATCCATTACAATGATGTACATAACACTTTGAGTACTGTGATGCATCCATTACAATGATGTACATAACACTTCGAGTACTGTGATGCATCCATTACAATGATGTACATAACACTTAGAGTACTGTGATGCATCCATTACTATGACGTACATAACACTTAGAGTACTGTGATGCATCCATTACTATGATGTCCATAACACAGAGTACTGTGATGCATCCATTACTATGATGTACATAACGTGAAGAATACTGTGATGCATCCATTACTATGATGTACATGACACAAAGAGTACTGTGATGCATCCATTACTATGATGTACAAAACACAAGCCCTCCAATCTATATCATCTGTTATAATGATATTTGGTGATAAGGACATGGATTTTAAAGATCCACTGGGTATCTTTATATCCTGAATTGACTGTACTTTTGCACTTGTGCATGACAGTTATATTACAATACTATTACCTTGTAGCCTGATGTTATATTACAATACTATTACCTTGTAGCCTGATGTTATATTACAATACTATTACCTTGTAGCCTGATGTTATATTACAATACTATTACCTTGTAGCCTGATATTATATTACAATACTATTACCTTGTAGCCTGATCTTATATTACAATACTATTACCTTGTAGCCTGATCTTATATTACAATACTATTACCTTGTAGCCTGATCTTATATTACAATACTATTACCTTGTAGCCTGATGTTATATTACAATACTATTACCTTGTAGCCTGATATTATATTACAATACTATTACCTTGTAGCCTGATGTTATATTACAATACTATTACCTTGTAGCCTGATATTATATTACAATACTATTACCTTGTAGCCTGATATTATATTACAATACTATTACCTTGTAGCTTGATGTTATATTACAATACTATTACCTTGTAGCCTGATGTTATATTACAATACTATTACCTTGTAGCCTGATGTTATATTACAATAATATTACCTTGTAGCCTGATGTGCTAAAAGTTTCATAATGATCACTGATTAATGTGCTTCGGTTATTATTTCAGTCTAAATCTGTACCTATTTGATCTCTGTACAATAACCTTTTTTTTTTCTGTCGCTAAAGATAAAGGCTGTTAGGTACTGATGGTCGTGGTAGTAGGAGGAGTACAAGATGTCAATCATTTAATGGGAGAAGTAGCAGTAGCAGCTGCAGTAGTTGAGGTGACTTGTCAGGTTATGAATATCTCTTCATGTGAATATTATCACGGTTCAACATGTCAAATTACAAAATAGACGGATTAATTTGACAGTGTAACCACACTTGCTCAGAACAGTTATTTAATCTATCTATTTTGTAATTTGATGTATTGTTGAACCTTGATAATGGTCACATGATGAGATATTCATCATGTGTCAGTCACATGACAAATCACTCCATTCACATGACAAAACAACCATTTTGAATGAGCAAAGTCGCATTTGATTGGTTCCTCGATATTGATGGAACAGCTGATTATCTGTCGATGGAGCCCAGTAATTCAAAATGGTGACATAAAGTGTTATTCCTCATGGATTTACAAGTTGTCAAACACTGGAATTGATACAGAAATATGCTGTACAGATCGTCAAAATGACCCTTCAACTACCATATGTCAAACCGCAGGTAATACTGGTAAGTGTCTAAAAATAATTGATATGTGCACTCATATGTTGCACACAAATCTGTCTGCAATAAACTGCGGAGTTTTAAGAATAGGTGAGATCTTTTACCAAACCTACCAACAAACCAATACAGGTTTGGAGGCTGATTTACTAGACTATAGCAGCAGCAGTAGCAATAGCAGTGCAGTTGGAGCAGTAGTAGTAGCAGCAGCAGTAGTAGAAAATGGAGGAAGTATGACTATACTATGACTGCATGTATAATGTTTGGTAAATAATAATCATTATAGATGTTGCTGTAATTGTAATTTTTGTATATCTGACATCTGAACTGGCGGTGGGGTGGGAAGGGGAGGCTGTATTGGCTCAGTGGTCAGCAAGCTAGACATGCAAGCAAAAAGTCATGGGTTTCAATCATGCCAAGATCTGCCTGGGTTGGCTACTATGGTGTGTTTCTAGGCAAGACATTTTACTTCCATTGCATCGATACTATAAAGACTTGGATGTGTTGATGTGCCATTATACACCAAACAAACAAGCAAAATGACCTTTGACACCCCTTCCTATAGACCCCAAAATTATACCCCTCTTACAGATGACTTTTACATCTGCAACATATGAACCTAGTTTGGTGATTATTCACCCAGTGGTTTAGAAAGCAGAGTTATGGGCATAGAGACAGATTGGTATACAGATGGAGTGTATCACTATATACCCCTGCAAAAGTGTGGGGATAATAATTACACAAAGACTTTCGAGTTGAGTTTGAAAAATTCAGATTTATGCAGGTTTTGTACATTTAACAATTACAAACTTAAATGAAGTGAAGAAAAGACTACAAACCTTCCCAATCCATCCTGACTTTGATATCCCAGAAGTGGTGGCACACCTCATGTCCAGTAATGCCCTGTTTATCACAAAAATAATACATTAACAATTATCTCATCTGGGGGGAGGGGGAGGGGGTATGTGTGTGTGTATGTGTGTGATGGGTAACAATTCCAATTTTCACCTACTAGCCTGGCAAGGATGATGGCCTCAAAATTCGATATTTTTGCCCTTTTTCAAATATAAATTGGGCTACTTACATGAAATTTCAGTTCTCCAAGAATGAATTTTAGTTGCCCAGACTAGTTGGGCCAGGGAATTGTCATCCCTGACCATCTGCAATATTGCAGATTCTTCATAAAAGAGGTCAATATTTGGATGGGAAATCACAACAATGCACAATACTGTAATATAACAAAAAGGATCAATAGTCTATTCGCCTACTTTAGGGGAGATATGTAATAATCTATTATCCAATTTTAGGGGAGATATGTAATAGTCTATTAGCCAATTTTAGGGGAGATATGTAATAATCTATTATCCAATTTTAGGGGAGATATGTAATAGTCTATTAGCCAATTTTAGGGGCGATATGTAATGGTCTATTAGCCAATTTTAGGGGAGATATGTAATAGTCTATTAGCCAATTTTAGGGGCGATATGTAATGGTCTATGAGCCAATTTTAGGGGAGATATGTAATAATCTATTAGCCAATTTTAGGGGAGATATGTAATAGTCTATTAGCCAATTTTAGGGGCGATATGTAATGGTCTATGAGCCAATTTTAGGGGAGATATGTAATAATCTATTAGCCAATTTTAGGGGAGATATGTAATAATCTATTAGCCAATTTTAGGGGCGATATGTAATGGTCTATGAGCCAATTTTAGGGGAGATATGTAATAATCTATTAGCCAATTTTAGATTAGATATGTAATAGTCTATTAGCCAATTTTAGGGGAGATATGTAATAGTCTATTAGCCAATTTTAGCAGAGATATGTAATAGTCCAGTGGCCAATTTTAGGGGAGATATGTAATAATATATTAGCCAATTTTAGGGGAGATATGTAATAATATATTAGCCAATTTTAGGGGAGAGATGTAATAATATATTAGCCAATTTGAGGGGAGATATGTAATAATCTATTAGCCAATTTTAGGGGAGATATGTAATAATCTTTTAGCCAATTTTAGGGGAGATATGTAATAATCTATTATCCAATTTTAGGGGAGATATGTAATGGTCTATGAGCCAATTTTAGGGGAGATATGTAATAATCTATTATCCAATTTTAGGGGAGATATGTAATAATCTATTAGCCAATTTTAGGGGAGATATGTAATAGTCTATTAGCCAATTTTAGGGGCGATATGTAATGGTCTATGAGCCAATTTTAGGGGAGATATGTAATAATCTATTAGCCAATTTTAGGGGAGGTATGTAATAATATATTAGCCAATTTTAGGGGAGATATGTAATAATATATTAGCCAATTTTAGGGGAGATATGTAATAATCTATTAGCCAATTTTAGGGGAGATATGTAATAGTCTATTAGCCAATTTTAGGGGAGATATGTAATAGTCTATTAGCCAATTTTAGCAGAGATATGTAATAGTCCAGTGGCCAATTTTAGGGGAGATATGTAATAATATATTAGCCAATTTTAGGGGAGATATGTAATAATATATTAGCCAATTTTAGGGGAGATATGTAATAATATATTAGCCAATTTGAGGGGAGATATGTAATAATCTATTAGCCAATTTTAGGGGAGATATGTAATAATCTTTTAGCCAATTTTAGGGGAGATATGTAATAATCTATTAGCCAATTTTAGGGGAGATATGTAATGGTCTATGAGCCAATTTTAGGGGAGATATGTAATAATCTATTATCCAATTTTAGGGGAGATATGTAATAATCTATTATCCAATTTTAGGGGAGATATGTAATAGTCTATTAGCCAATTTTAGGGGCGATATGTAATGGTCTATGAGCCAATTTTAGGGGAGATATGTAATAATCTATTAGCCAATTTTAGGGGAGATATGTAATAGTCTATTAGCCAATTTTAGGGGCGATATGTAATGGTCTATGAGCCAATTTTAGGGGAGATATGTAATAATCTATTAGCCAATTTTAGGGGAGATATGTAATAATATATTAGCCAATTTTAGGGGAGATATGTAATAATATATTAGCCAATTTTAGGGGAGATATGTAATAATATATTAGCCAATTTGAGGGGAGATATGTAATAATCTATTAGCCAATTTTAGGGGAGATATGTAATAATCTTTTAGCCAATTTTAGGGGAGATATGTAATAGTCCATTAGCCAATTTTAGGGGAGATATGTATATAATGTGAGTTTTTCATCTCTCAGTTGCAAAGTTGTAATATTTAATATGTGTCAGTTAGTTAATTCCATGCATATATGAAATTTCTTATGTGTTTTCTTCTTTCAGCTATGCTTTTCTTCTTTTATGTTGTGTAAGTAAAGTAAAATAGCTCATTAAGAGCTTGTGTTCCCATTGTGACAAATAATGTTGTGTCAGTAAAAAGTAAAATAGCTCATTAAGAGCTAATGTTCCCATTCTGACAAATAATATTGTCAGTAAAATGGCTCATAAAGAGCTAGTGTTCCCATTCTGACAAATGATGTGTCAGTAAAATAGCTCATAGCGAGCTAGTGTTCCCATTCTGACAAATGATGTGTCAGTAAAATGGCTCATAAAGAGCTAGTGTTTCCATTCTGACAAATGATGTGTCAGTAAAATGGCTCATAGACAGCTAGTGTTCCCATTCTGACAAATGATGTGCCAGTAAAATAGCTCATTAAGAGCTAATGTTCCCATTCTGACAAATAATATTGTGTCAGTAAAATGGCTCATAAAGAGCTAGTGTTCCCATTCTGACAAATGATGTGTCAGTAAAATAGCTCATAAAGAGCTAGTGTTCCTGTATATTATTCTGACAAATGATGTTAAATATGAAGTTTCTTGTAACTAGCATATTGTACTCTGAATTTCTTTTCACACACATTAATTTGCACAGTTTTGCAAATGATTATTTATTTGCTGGTGCTTAAATTTGTGGATTTGGGAAGGGGATCCTATTGCTTCACAGGTGGTCCTATTGCTTCCATAGTAGAGGGTCCTGTTGCTTCCACAGGTGGTCCTATTGCTTCCACAGAAGGGGGTCCTGTTGTTTCCATGTAAAAGATCATTGTTTAGGGGGGCTTTGTGAATTTGGAAGTAGTCCTATTGCTTCCAGAGAAGAATCATTGTTTGATGGATCTATATGAATTTGGGGAGGGGGTCCTGTTGTTTCCAGAGAAGAATCATTGTTTAATGAGTCTTTATGGAGTTGGGAATGGGTTCTGTTGTTTCCATATAAGAATCATTGTTTAATGGGTTTTTATGGAGTTGGGTAGGGGTTCTGTTGTATCCATAGAAGAATCGTTGTTTGATGGGTCTTTATGGAGTTGGGAAGGGGATCATATTGCTTCCATTGAAAGATCATTGTTTCTTGTGTCTTTAAATTCATGCTTTGTTGCAATCACAAAATCTACAAAACATGGTACCCAAAAAATATACATAGAAGAATCATTGTTTTGATGGGTCTTTATGGAGTTGGGAAGGGGGATCCTATTGCTTCCATTGAAAGATCATTGTTTCTTGGGTCTTTAAATTCATGCTTTGTAGCAATCACAAAATCTACAAAACATGGTACCACAAAATCTACAAAACATGGCATAGGCCCATGCACAGTAGTGGATATTAAAATGGGGGAGTAACACAACTTATTGGGGGTGAGGAAGTGGGGTGTATACTTATCAAATTACTATTTTTCCTAACTTCTCATTTAATGGGGATTCTGAGTAAACAGTCTCCTTTTATTTCTTCCACTCCAGTGTCCAATAGCTTCCTGATAATTAAAGGAGTTTGATGCACCCACTTCTAGCTGAATAATTTTTAGTTGGTTAAGTCTAACAGGATCAACCTGTTGCTTGATCCTCAGTTCCCTCAGTAACATCACAGGGGCTTTTATTGTTGCTTACAATTTACCTGTAAATTATACATGTAATATATATAATTATACCTATAAATAGTACATATATTATTTATAGGTAATTTGTTATAAACTATAAAAACTTGTGGTAACATGAACATCATCTCTGCTCTACCATGTTCATCTGCTTCTGCAGCAGTAACCACCCCCGGTCATTTCAAGTTCAACCCGAGCATTTCTGACCAGTGCATTTGCATCAGGTGTTGATTGGGGGGACATTTATATCCTCCCTGTTGTCAGCACTCTGCCAGAAAAAAATCAGTTATTGCTTCATTTAATGAGTTCTAAAACTTGAAAAGCACTAAGTATGGCAATTATCAGCATGTCCTGGCCATGTTATACCAATTTCAATACCCCTTTAGGCATAATTACATACACAAGTGAATTGGCTGATTTCATGGGGAATCCCAGTTCTAAATATAAACTATGCTGAATGGTACTGGCTTATGGAAAGGAAACTGGTACGTTTTGATGCAAAATATGAAACTATCTGAATTTACAACATTTTTATTATAACTACTGTACACCATTATATAAACTGTATTTGGGTGGGTGGAGTACGGGGGTGGGGGTAAAACTGCAGGTTGTTGTATAGGAGACCCCTGGTGCTGCAACAGAAGGTCTCTCCTCTGTGGTAATCTCCTGGGCTTGTCTAAGAACGGGTTGAGGTGATTGTTGAACCATGACCCCTGTGGCCACAGGGGGGCTATCAGAATAAGACAAGATGAGACAGGATGTGGAGAACCTGCAGAATTATTTTGAAAGGTGGGAGATCATAAGTGTACAGATGATCCCACTTCAGACTGAAAGCATCCACCACCTGAAAGCATCCGATCCGGCACTGGAGACACATAAAGGTGGAGTTTGTTGTTCAGTCTTGTTGCAAACAAGTCCACTAATGGTCTCCCCCACAGTTGAAAAATTGCCTCTGTTTCCAAATGTTGCAGAGATCATTATGTGAGTACCACACAGCCCTGTCTGGACAGGCTGTCCACCATGATATTCCTTTTGCCTGAGAATGATCTACTCTGAGTCTGCCCATTGCAGGTTCTATACTTCCACACAAGAAGAAGGAGCTTGTGTACCTACCTGATGTACTATCGATGTGTTGTCTGAGGTGACCGTAACACAACGATGCCTTATGAGGTTGACACACCCCTGTAGGGCTAGAAACACTGCCTGCATTTCCAAGTTGTTTATATGAAGGGTCGCTTCTTCCCAAGATCAAAGTCCCTGAAGAACTACCCCTTCTTACTCCAGATAAGCACCACATCCTGAATCTGATGCATCTGTGTACAGAAAGGAGTGAGGTTCGGGGATATGAATCAGGACTCTCAACAGGAATTGATCACGATCTAGCCACTAACTCAGGTGGTGACAAAAAATGCGGATCCCAGCCAATAGTGGGTTTTTGTGCAGTTTTCAGTTTGCTAGAAAGGGGGAACTGGAGAGGGTGCAAGTGAAGTATCCCTAAGGGATCTAGTTCTGCAGCCACGTTAAGAGTTCCTAGGAGAGAAATGTAAAGGTCAGTCAACAATGAAGTTTTGGCCACAAGACCCCCTATGAGGGACAGAATCTGAGCAGATCTGTCTGGTGGGACATAAACCCTCCCTTGATTGGTGAGGAAATTCATCCCCACATATGCAAAGTCTTGTGAAGAGATGAGATCTGACTTCTCTGGGTTGGGGGTTAGACCCAGGTAAGTCACCATTGACCAACAGAGAGAGTATCTCTATGAACAATGTGCTTCAACCAGTCATCAAAATACTGAAGGACCTCAAGTAAGCCAATATTATCCTCACTCTGGAGGCTAGGATGAATATTATCCTCACTCTGGAGGCTAGGATGAGGCCTAATAGAATAGACTGAAAATGAAATACTTCCTTGCCAGGACAAAACCAAAGTATTTCCTGTGAAGTGGTACGATGGGGTTTTAAACGTACACATCCTGCAGATGTATGGAAACTGTGCAGTCATAGTGCCTTATGGCATTCTTAACCAAGGTAGAGGTCTCGTCCTGAAGCGTTCCTCCTGAAGAAATTTGTTTAAGGCGGAAAGATCAATGATGAGTCAAAATTTTCTGCCCTTTTTCAGCACCAAAAAGATCTGGGAACAGAAACCTAGAGTTTGGTCATTTTCCACCCTCTTGACTGCTCCCTTATACAGAAGGCTGTGTACTTCTTCCCTTAGATGAACCAGTTTGGACTAGTGAAAGAAAATGGGAGTCCATGATAAAGGAGGATGTTCTCAGAAGCAAAGCTGGTATCCCTCTTTAAAGTGGAGCAGACCCCCCAACCAAAGCTCTGAAAAGAGGGCAGATCAAGCACCTACTTGGGTGCCCCGAAGAGGAAGATTCTTCAGAAGAGGGTGCAACTCCCTAGGACTGACTACCTAACTTCTTGAGGAATTTTTTGAACAGTCTTTGGTTTTCTTAGTAATTCAATATGGAAGTACTTCAGGAGGAAAGCATATCGAGTTATTATATTTTTTTCAAATTAAAAGTTAAAAATACAAAATATACATTTGAAATAATTTGTGAGCAATGGCACTGAATATATGAAATACTTTAAAATTATGCACAACACATGTGATAGCATATACATGACAAATGTTTCAGGCACTTTAATATGGTAATACTAACAACTGTCAAACTCTATTTTACCAAACATAACAAACTTGCTTAAAAAAAAAATATCAAGAATTACAAATGTGGAAATTTTCTGCCAATAAATATATAAATCTGGACTGGAGTCTTTACAAGAAATATGTTCTTCTTAAAACAAAGTCTTTTTCTAGCACATAATAAATATGTAGAGAAATTTTGATATGTAAATACATTTATTTGTATACACCAGAGACACTTTTCGTTCTGCAGCCTAGTGGTCACAAAGCATTATTAGTAAATTCACACAGCTTTTTCCATTTTCCTCTTCATTCACACAACTGTAAAAATTCAATTGTATTTTTCAAATGAGTCTTATAAATATAATCATACAATAATAATGTCCCTTGTTATATTGCTATTTTATATTTGTTTTCAGTTTAAATTATAAATAATTTATTAAAATATCTAACCTGTATTATTTTCATTATTTTTCATAACCTGTTCTATTGGAATATAAGAATCTTGTAATCTAAAATTAATTCTCTAATCATGTCAACCTTTTTTCTACAAGGGAAAGATCTCTACATAACCCCAAACCCGTTATTCTAAACAGTCTTTATTAGTATCGAGATGACATAAGAAGTGCGTAATAAACCGAAATTTAACAGCGCAATGACACCTGTGAAAACTTTAGTGTTACCGATCAATAATCTGTAAGAGTTACTTCCCTTCATCTATATGATATATAGCCAGAAAGCTATTTTTTGTCTTTCAAGGAGGGCGGGATTCGGAGGTACCAGAGAGTAATCCCTAATGCTATTGTGGGTGGGTAATGTCTTTGACGCATAAATCTGGGTCAGTAGGGTGCTTTCTGTTGACATTTCTTCAAAATGCTGTTGATTGCATATATTATGAAAACAATTTTGTTTGATTGCACATTAGCATAATTTGTCCAATATTGAAAAGCTCATATGCCAGGATGCTTTGTGTCAAAGTTGGTCAATTTTTGTAAACATTCTCTCAAATAAAGTTTTGTTTTTAAACTTTTACTAACGGCAGCCATATCTGATGGTAGAACTGCATCATTTGCATAAATCTCAGAGGTATTTAGGATACTTTCCAAGCAGCTATCAAATTTTAGTAGCCATAGGGCAACCAACCTAAAAATTTTAGTGTCCATTTCCCATTTTAGGTTGCCAGGTCCCAATAATTTGGTTGCCTTAGACATTGAGAGCAGAAACTAATTCAGTGGGGAATTAATGAAAGAAGATGAAAACAAAATAAAGGTGTTAGTTAAGACAAATTACTGAGTAATTATGAACAAGAATCCCTTAAAGGGACTGATGCTCTACTGGCCAAAAGAACTTCCTGGAATCCAAGATAAGACTTTCTTCCTTTTAACTGCTGAGTGCTGAAACCAACTCTGATATTCTTCAACAATAAAAATATTTCACTGTGGTGGCCATATTGGATGTAAGATCGGCACCATTTTTATTTAGGTTAGGTTTGTTGGTTTTAACAGCAATTTTAACAGATTTTTGGCTAGATCATGCTGAGCAAATGACAGCTAAGTGTCTTTCCCAGGGACACATGGAGACAGCCAACCTGGGATGGTCTGGGTGGGTTTTCATTTAAGACCAACAAGACATCATAAGAAGTCTTGTGGAGAAAACCCTATGTTGATATAAATCATCCATTTAGGAGGAGTAGTGATGACAAGATTTTCAAGATGGCCATCACAGCCATACTGAATTTAATATCATCACCATTTTCATTCAGGACCAAACAGATATCATAATAAGTCTTTTGGTGAAAACCCCATGTCAATATGACTTCAGCAGAAGCAACGATAACAAGATTTTCAAGACAGTGGCCATATTGGATATCAGACTGAAGTCATATTAATTTAGGACCAACTAGATACCATATGAATTCTGGTGAAAACTCCATGTTGATATTACCATACATCCAGAAGGTGTATCTATAACAAGATATTCAAGATGGCCACCATGGCGGTTATACTGGAGGTCAGACAGGCACCATTTTCATTTAGGACCAACTAGATATCAGATAATGTCTTCTGATGAAACCCCCATGTTGGTAGAGTCAACAATTATCAAGTGTCATGATTTCAACATAAACAGCACCCAATAAATAAACTTTAAGAACAAAATTTCAGCAGTCACTAAATTGTGAAATATAGGTCACTATAACTTTTTGCAACAAGAGTGTAGTACTTATCAAGATGCATCCATTCACCAAGTTCCATGATTTTAGCAAGAATAGTACATGGCAAACACTTGTGTGGTAATGAGCTAAAGGCAAACACTTAACCAAAGCCAGTAAAAAATGAAATATAAGTTACAATGAGCTTCTTTGGTTGTAAGGTTGTGGTACTAACAAAGATGCATTTCATCATCAATTTCATGATTCTGGCATGAACAGAGCCTGAGAAATAAATGCCCAATAAAAAAATTCAAATTTCACCCAAGCCACTGAAGCACAAAATATGGGCCATAATGATCTACAGCTGAAATGTGAGATTTAGTGCTCATGAACATGCATCCCCTTACCAAGGTTCATCATGCTAGATAGGATAGTATATACACAGCATGCAGAAATCCTATTTAGTCATGAGCTAAATGCAAAAACTTAACGTAAACCAGTAAAATGTGAAATGTAGGGCACACTGACCATTTCTGTACAAGTGTGGTACTACAAGAGATGTATACAGTCATGTATATTAGTGATCCAAGCATGAACAGTTAAAACACAAAACTGAACCCAAGTCAGAGATGCATTACATATGATTCTAGCATCAACAGAGCTACAGAAATATACTTAAAATGCAAAATTTGTAAACCAAGTCAGTGAAGTGGGAAATATGGATCACAGTGAGATATGTCTGTGATGAGAGTGTAGTGCTCATCCAGATGCATCCCCTCAGCAAGTTTCAGGATTCTTGGTAAAACGGTGCAACAAGAGTACCATGAACTGCATATTATATGCCAGCCCCGTTTAACAGTCCTCTATGTACTTAATTGACATTTTCTGTGCAGAAACCACTTTTCTTCTTTCATTCAATGACCCTGACCTTGGACCTTTTGATCCCAAATTCGATAGACATTTTCCTTACCCCAAGTGTAAGCAATCCACAAATTTTGCTCAGGTCTGTGATGTACAACTAATGTCATTGTGCGGATACCATTTTTCTTCTTTCATTCTTGGCCTTTTACTTTTTGACCCCAAACTCAATAGGTTTCTTTCTTAGCCCCAAGTGCAAGACATCCACAAAGTTAAGTTCAGGTATATAATGTAGAACTAATGTTATTGTGTGGAAACCATTTTTATTCTTTCAATAACAGTAACACCCTTGACCGCAAAATAGACAGGCTCTTCCATACCACATGTGCAAGCCATCCATAAAGTTTGGTAACCACAGATGATGGAGAATTGTGCAAAAAACATTTTCCTTCTTTCAGTCACAGTGACCTGGCCTTTAATCTTCTGACCCCAAAATTGATAGGGTTCTTCCTTACCCCAAGTGCACATCATCCATTGAGTTTGGTAGCTGTAGAAGGTGGAGAAATATGTTATTGTGCAGAAACCATTTCTTCTTTCATTCAGTGACCTTGACCTTTGACCCCAAAATCAATAGGGTTCTTCCTTACCCCAAGTGCAAGCCATCCACAAAGTTTGGTAACTGTAGATGGTTGACAACTTGAGTTACTGTGTGTAAATGAAAGTGGAAACAGACAGACATGGATAGACAACATCATAATATAATACACTTTGTCTTATGGCAGGCATATAAAAACCTATTTGGTCATGAGCTAAATATAAAAATGTAACCTAAGCCAGTAAAATGTGAAATGTAAGTAACAGTAACCTTTTGTTGTAAGGATGTGGTACTAACAGAGATGCACACACTCATCTACTTTGATTATTGTAGCATGAACAGAAGTTGAGAAAAATAAGCTTAAAACAAACAATTTAACCAAATCAGTGAAGCATGAAAGATGGATCACAGTGACAAACTTTGTGATGAGGGTATAGTATTCATCAAGATGCATCCATCCCCTTACCAGTGAGGTTGTACAAATTTATATTTTTTTGTATGCCAATGCTGGTGCCAGAGTAGTACGATTGCTCTCCTCTACCTTCACAGAGATGAGCTAAAAGCCATACTCGCACTGCATGCAAATTTCCTGTTTGGAGTACGACTTACATCACAAAAGCCCACACATCAAACTAGCCGAAACCATGCTGAATCATGTAAGAATATGTAATAATGAGGTCAACATTTCTGACTATAATGTGTTGTCATTAACTGATGGTCTGACACCGTGGCCAATTAGACTATATACAGCTCTCCTTCGTTATAATACGGTAGTCTGGGTCCATTACCACTGACCGCATTATGTACCAAACCGCATTATACCGAGAACCACGATATATATGAAACCATGATATATTGAGAATAGCATAATATGCAGAACAGTGATATTGTGGGCACTATCAAAATTTGCTAAATAATGGTGTTTTGAAAAGGAAATGTAGATGTAAGACTAAGTTTCACCTTGTTTTCTTTAAAAACCTTATTGTTATACATTGGTATGATTTTGGTCATGGGGTCCATTGTAGTAGCGTGTTATATTCAGAATCTTGTTATAATTAGGAGCATTATAATGGGGGAGATCTGTACGAATTCAATCTGTTACAACTTTACTATCTTTCACCATATTTTTTTGTGAAATTTTAACTTTGGAACAATACTTACTAATAAAAGAGTAAAAAAATTTATGAAAATCTTTAAAACAAAAATGCTATTCTTATTAGTAGGCATGTTTATCTCTGATTTGGGGATTGATCAACTGTATGTTATACTCACAGTGACTGTATGGACAGCTTTGAGGGGATCTAAAACGATCCCATTTTCCTCAATCTCCCTTTTAAAAACCTTGAGCTCTCCTTCCTCAGCGATACATTCCCATGTATCGCCTCCACCCTTCGTCCTCTCATACATGCGATGGATATGCCGAGAAACCACCTCATTTATCTGTAAGAAAAGAATTCAGCAAGTATACTAACAGAGGTCTAAATAAGCAGTGTATTTGTGTAGTTAAAGAAAACAATTTGACTAAAAACAAAGAACTTTTTTAATGCATTCATATTACGCAAAACAAATTGATTTTAAGCATTTAATCCAAATTTTCAAAAAGTCATATTGACATGAGGTTTTCACCAGAAGACTTCTTATGATGTCTGGTTGGTCCTAAATGAAAATGGTGCCCCTCGCACATCCAATATGGCTTCCACTGCTGTCATTGTGAGAATCTTGTTATTGCTGCTCCTGAATGAATGGTTGTGTTAACATCAGGTTGTTACTAAAAGACTTTGTATTATGTCCACTTGGTCCTAAATGAAAATGGAGCCACTCAGACATCCAAGGGAGCCATTGTAACTCAGGTGGTAGAGTGTTGGTCTCTTAATCCAAGGGTCACGGGTTCAATATCCGCCCAGGCCAGCCCAGATCAGCTGCCTCAGCATGTTCTTGGAAAAGGCACTTAGCTCCAGTAACGTGTTAAAAGTGCAATTAAAATCTAACCACAAACAAACAGCCACAGTGGCCATCTTGAAAAGCTTGTTATCACTACTCCTGAATGACTGATCATATCAGCAAAGGGTTTGCACTGAAAGACTTCTTGTGATGTCTATTTGGTTGTAAATGAAAATGGTGCAAATCTGACTTCCAGTATTGCTGCTACAATTGCCATCTGGAAAATCTTATTATTGTTACTTTGCCTAGATGGCTGGTCATATCGACATTGTGCTTTCACCAGAGGACTTCTTGTGATGTCTAGTTGGTCCTAAATGGAAATGGTGTGCATATTTGATATGGCCACCATTGCATCTATCTTGAAAATCTTGTTTTTGTTACTCTTCCAAAATGGAAAGTCATTTCATCATGGGATTTTCACCAGAAGACTTCTTTTAATGTCTTGTTTATCATAAATTAAACATGCTGCTGATCTGATGTCCGATGTAGCCAGCTTGGGGGTCTTACATTTTATTAAAAACAATTTTTCACCAAAATTATGAAGTACACTATTGAAATTGGTTTTCTGTTCTGAGCGACTCTGACTTTTTCCAACACTATTTAAATTGACTGGTTTTCCTGTCTGAGCGACTCCGACTTCTTCCAACACTATTTAAATTGGCTAGTTTTCCTGTCTGAGTGACTCTGACTTCTTTAAACACTATTTAAATTAGCTGGTTTTCCTGTCTGAGCAACTCTGACTTCTTCCAACACTTTAACAAAATGTTGTAGTTGATTGAAACACAAGATCTCTGCCAAAAAGCCCTATGGAATCATTGTACAAATTTAAAAGCCTTTCATGATATATGATGCTTTTTGTCAAATATGATCAAATTCTGTTGAGTAGCTTTCGTGAAATCATTTAAAGGATTTTCAAGTTTTAGTAATGGCAGCCGTATTTGATGGTGAATCATCATCATTTGTGTAAATTATGAAATCACAAGAATGCTTTCTGTCAAATTTGGTCACACTCTTCTAAGCAATTTCTGAAAAGAGACCATTTACATTTTTTTTTATTTCTTATTTTTAGTAACAGCAGCCACATTTGATGGTGGACTGGCATCATTTAAAAAATATCTGAAAGGCTTTTGTGCCGGGATACTTTCTGTAAAATTTGGTCAAATTCTGTTTAGATGTATCTGAGAAGAAGTCATTTAAATATTTCTCTATTTTTTTTTTTTAATGATGGCAATATCTGATAGCAGATCACCAAAACCTAAACTTAAAGCCCTCAATGCCAGGATGCTTTCTGTAAAATTTGGTCAAAATTCTGTTAAGTGGTTTCTAAGAAGTACTCTTAAAAGGTTTTGTATTATTAGTACTGATGGCCATATGTAATGGTAGATAAGTATTATTAGTACTGATGGCCATATGTAATGGTAGATAAGTGTTATTAGTACTGATGGCCATATGTAATGGTAGATAAGTATTATTATTATAGATGGCCATATGTAATGGTAGATAAGTATTATTAGTACTGATGGCCATATGTAATGGTAGATAAGTGTTATTAGTAAAGATGGCCATATGTAATGGTAGATAAGTGTTATTAGTACTGATGGCCATATGTAATGGTAGATAAGTATTATTATTATAGATGGCCATATGTAATGGTAGATAAGTATTATTAGTAATGATGGCCATATGTAATGGTAGATAACTGTTATTAGTAATGATGGCCATATGTAATGGTAGATAAGTATTATTAGTAATGATGGCCATATGTAATGGTAGATAACTGTTATTAGTAATGATGGCCATATGTAATGGTAGATAAGTGTTATTAGTACTGATGGCCATATGTAATGGTAGATAAGTGTTATTAGTACTGATGGCCATATATAATGGTAGATAAGTATTATTAGTACTGATGGCCATATGTAATGGTAGATAAGTGTTATTAGTACTGATGGCCATATGTAATGGTAGATAAGTGTTATTAGTACTGATGGCCATATGTAATGGCAGATAAGTATTATTAGTACTGATGGCCATATGTAATGGTAGATAAGTATTATTAGTACTGATGGCCATATGTAATGGTAGATAAGTGTTATTAGTACTGATGGCCATATGTAATGGTAGATAAGTATTATTAGTACTGATGGCCATATGTAATGGTAGATAAGTATTATTAGTACTGATGGCCATATGTAATGGTAGATAAGTATTATTGGTAATGATGGCCATATGTAATGGTAGATAAGTGTTATTAGTACTGATGGCCATATGTAATGGTAGATAAGTATTATTAGTACTGATGGCCATATGTAATGGTAGATAAGTATTATTAGTACTGATGGCCATATGTAATGGTAGATAAGTATTATTAGTACTGATGGCCATATGTAATGGTAGATAAGTGTTATTAGTACTGATGGCCATATGTAATGGTAGATAAGTGTTATTAGTAATGATGGCCATATGTAATGGTAGATAAGTGTTATTAGTAATGATGGCCATATGTAATGGTAGATAAGTATTATTAGTAATGATGGCCATATGTAATGGTAGATAAGTATTATTAGTAATGATGGCCATATGTAACGGTAGATAAGTATTATTTGAACAAATATGACAGACCTTCAAGTTCATGCCAGGATGCTTTCTGTCAAATCCGGTTAAATTCTGCTAAGCAGTTTTGAGACAAAGTTGTTCAGAGCTCTTTATATTTCTTTTGTTTTATAAGTTCGTTATTTTTGAAAAAGAAAGAAAAAAAGAACACATATAATGGCAAAACAGAGCAAAATATGATGCAAAGCTTAACGCATACTCAAACTTATACAAGTAACAAAAGCACGTCTCTCATTATTGAGTAACAAGCACAAGATTGTGTGTATCCCGGCCACTACATCCATACAAAGTGGTAAAAAAAATAGATTTCTTTAGGTATAAGACAATATTTACCATAATAAGTAACACTGATATTGATACAGTAGGACCCCGTTATAGCACGCTTCGTTATAGCACAAATTCGGATATAACACGATCGTGGCATGGCTCCCGAAATTTCATCTATTTTTTCGTACATGAAAAAATTCTTTTTTTTTCAAAGTACGAAAAATAATGTGTAAAAAATTAATTATCATTTTGGGGAAGAGATTGTGTATGAATTCGGATATAATACGATCGTGGCGTGGCTACCTAAATTTAACAATAATTTCGCCAATTTCTTGAACTACTGCAAAGTTATGTGCCAAAATAAACAAGAATTTGATTTAATAATTTGGCAAGCTGTATTGTATTCTTGAAGAAAAAGTGTCTTATGATTGCATCTTTCATTATATGAATAAAGATGCTGAACACTTCTATTTGTGAATGTTCATTTCAAATGTGTCAGTAGTCAATCACTGCACTTTGATCTTAGTTTATTTGTGAAAGACGTCAGCTCATTTTAAAGCTGACAAGTGTTAATCTTATTATTACTGATACATGAACAATAAAGTCATTAAGTCTTCTTTGTGTTTGTCTTCAATACATTCTGTGTACAATCGTTGCTCAAACAATAGCCGACACATGTTTGCTCATTCAACTGCAAACACAGCCAAGCACCAAACAATGCGGTGGTTGATAAAATATTCTCACCTGAATATATAAATCAATTAATTTAAGTCACTGACAATCATCAAAGTCAATCTCAAAGCTAAAAGTTGTTCAAATCATGTGGCAATGATTTATAAAACATCAAAATAAAAAAAAAATAAAAAACGAAAGCCGCCAACGCGCACACGTGGCTTGGCGGTGTTGTTAGACAATTGCCACGCAATTAGTTGACCAGTGAATAATATTGTACATTCCCTATAAAAACGACCCCATTGTTGATTATCAATTATTCATGCTATAGTCGTTCAAACAAATAGGTGTCAGAGTAGTTATTTACAATGGATAACAGTACACAGAAACGTTAAGCTTTTTCTATTAAAGAGAAGCTTGAAGCCATGGACAGGATTAAGTCCGGTGTTTCCACAAGTCAGATTTAATTCCTAAATAATATTTTCCAAGTTATCTGCCAGTGCACGTGGGCCGATAAGCCTTTGGCTTGTAAAAGAACTCACTTTGTTTTCAAGTAGAGTTCTACAACTTCCTGTGCATACACTTTGACCTTAATCCCTTAGCTTGTAAAGGCACCACACTCTTTGTTTTCCCACGTGACAACCCTTTGATCAAGCTGCGAGTTTGATACTTGTTCAGTGCCAAGTAACAGAGGGTGGTTATTTGAACTACCTGTGATCTTGCCGCACAATTGACACGTGTCCAGTTGCATCCTTTAATAGATTTCTGACTTTATGATCAAAGTGTTACTTGCAAGAGCCCAAGCTCAGTCTCTGCATAAGCACCCACATATGACAGTACAGCTGAGGAATCGGAGTCGAACGTGATTTGTGATGACCAGACGACGACGATTTACAATGACTAGACGACAATGTAGGATTTCACCACTTTATCAGACAATGATATTATAACTCTGTGTGCATATTTTTGATGGAATTATTATGGACTCACTCCTACGCATGCCATGAAATCGGCTGGTGAGTACACGTGTCTATTCATGCTATACAATAGACATGTACATATAAATGTACCAATGCATGGTTCTCTGAATAAAGTAAAATATTATATGTGCAATCTCTGTTTTCACTGCATGTGTATTTATCGTTTATTATGCATTGATTTAAAATGGTAACTGTGCCAATGAAGCACGTTGTTTTGAGCCTACAATTTACCCCGCCCCCCCCCCCCACCCCCCACCCACATTTTGTTGGTGCATGCATCATTTTCTTCAGCTAAATGACTTGGTTTTTTGGTTTTGTCTAGGTTGGTTATAGCACGGTTCGGGACATAGCACGATCCTGTTTTGTGGACCCCGACCATCGTGCTATAGCCGGGTCCTACTGTACTACTTATTTGTTAACATCTCTTTTATACCTTTTGTAATATGCCTGATTAGGAACAACCTGTATTAGTTAAAAAGTGCTTTATATTCAGATGATTTCAAATTAAAGTTATCCCAGTTGCAGTTAACATAGCATGAATATTTTTCTGTCAAAAAGTATAATTTACATTTATTTTTAAAATACAGAAGATTGGATATTTCATTTGAAAAACATTATATATATATATTGAACTATATATATATGTATATGTATATGTATATATATATATATATATGTATATATATATATATATATGTATATATATATATATATATATACATATATATATATATATATATATATATATATAGTGTCAATTACAAACAAAATAAAAAAATAAAGATTCAGTACATCATCTGCCTGTTTGTCAATTATCCCATTCTTTTCTTGCTGAGTACAAAATGAGTCAAATGTTGATATTTACTCTTAATCCAATCCAGAAAACTATGATGAAAGGCATTTGTTTTTATACAGTCTCAAAATATGTGAGCTACTGTTTCTACTGTATTCTTACAGAAACAACGTGTTAGTTGTCACTTTTCCAATCTCACTTAGAAAATTGTTTGAAACCAAAATTCTATGAAGTATTTTTAATTGAAACCAATGTAGTTTTGTACATCTTGTAATCTCTAACAGTCATTTAAAATATTTAGGCCAAACTTCCTAATGCTTATTATCTACTTTGAGACTCCATTTAACTTTCAATGTAGGCTGACATGCATTTGAAATAAGTCCCTGATAGATTCTCCTGCTTTTTATATTTTTAGGTGGTTATATTGGATGACACATCGGCATCCACTTAACAAATATGAACGGCTTTGATGCCAGAATGCTCCCTGTAAAATCATGTGCAAATTGGTCAAGCGGTGTTTGAGATCTTTAAACAACTACTGTGAACAGACAAAGCATGACGAGTGGTTTTTGTCCAATCTTGCTAACAAGCTTCTTGGGAATGGTGGAGGCACAGACAGGACCAAATCAAGATGTCCCCACTTCTTGGGAAGGGTGGAGGCACAGACATGACCAAATCAAGATGTCCCCACTTCTTGGGAAGGGTGATGGCACAGACAGGACCAAATAAAGATGTCCCCACTTCTTGGGAAGGGTGGAGGCACAGACATGACCAAATCAAGATGTCCCCACTTCTAGGGAAGGGTGAGGTACAGACAGGACCAAATCAAGATGTCCCCACTTCCTGGGAAGGGTGGAGGCACAGACATGACCAAATCATGATGTCCCCACTTCTTAAGAAGATTGGAGGTACGGACAGGACCAAATCAAGATTCCCCCACTTCTTGGGAAGGGTGGAGGTACAGACAGGACCAAATCTAAATGCCCCCATTGTGAAAACACCTTAGCAAATGTAAATTGATGTTCAATACAAATATGCAACGGAGTATACAATATGTACATTCAATACATATATTTCCTGTTAATTACCTCATCATAGTATGGATTGGAAGGCTGTAGTAAAATCTTTGGTGGTGGTTTTGTGGTCTTTATAGCTATTTTCTGAAAAAGAAACAAAGTCGGGTTTAAAATCCTAGCACTTACATCTCAACTTAAAGTTATGGTTTTCTCTGCTTTCACATGAACTATTTTTATCAATTGCCAGCAATTTTACTAATATCTCTCCAAAATATTTTTTAAAATACAAGCTGTATCAAAACTGAAGTACACTACTGAGTTTATACAGTTTTTTTAAATACAAGCTGTATCAAAACTGAAGTACACTACTGAGTTTATACAGTTTTTTAAATACAAGCTCTATCAAAACTGAAGTAGACTATTGAGTTTATACAGTTTTTCTAATTAAAAAAAATGGCCCTTTAAACAGCTGGAAACAATTTTAATTCAAATATTTTAGTAGTTATGTGGAAAGGGTGAAGAACTAACATGGGGCAAAGTACATGGTACTCAATTACTCTGTACTCTGGAGTCCTGAAAACCCAAATACTCATACTCGTATTTGTACTTGCACTCTTACCCTGAACTGGACACTCCACAGTACATTTTGGAGTACAAAAGGCATTTAGGCAATCGAAGTTGCAAGCCTTACCTCCCAAATATTGTAAGTTAAAAACTGAAGAAGATAAATGCACTACACTAATCTCAAATAAAAAAAGAAAGAAAAAAAAAAAGAAAAATAAGGATTGCTTTATTCCCTATGGTGATTATCTTTTCTTGAGTGACCTTTATTTGTGAACCTAGAAAGAATCATATTCCCAGGATCTACTGGGAGAGAAAAAGAATGTTTAATCCCCTATTTCTTTAGGAAATCAAATATGACTGCATATGGTGTGAACCCATTATAATTTACCTGGTAAAAATGATGATTAAACATACATCTCATTAATATTATATTAATTTACTTGACCAGACTGTTAATTCCTTCTTACCCATTAGCCATTAGTGTCATTTTATGTGACTGGGAAACTGCAGCATGTGAACTCGGCATTTTTAAAGCACACTACATTCAACATTAAATCAAAGTTTGTCTTCGTCTGCTTTACTTTATTTCATTGGGAAATATGTGTGTTATCTGGCAAATCAGTAAATACAGACATACAACTGCTGATGCCCTGCAAAAGGACTTATTCAATTATTCTGCTTTTCAAAGTCTTTTCTTGAAGTACAGTAAAAAAAAAACATAAAATGGTAATATGAACAGTTTCAGTGTAAATAAAAGATAATACAGATAGAGAAAATCATATTTAGGATTTACATTTCACACTATACTTGGTCATTTAAACCTGATAGTCTGGAACTTGATGGTTATTATAGGAATCCTATCTGAATGAATGTTTGCTTTTAGTCAGCAATCATATAGTTTGAAAAATCAAAAGCAACTTTTTTTTTTTTTTAAATAACAACACTTAGAACAGCAGAATCTGGTATGAAGTGAAACAGGATATAATTTTTTCTAATTTATCCAAACAGTTGAGTATGAAGCTTCTGAATTCTATACAGCTGCAATTTCACAAGTACTCAATTTTAGTATTCAGAAGTACTTCTGAAAAGTACTCATACTTATAATTATGAAAGTCAGAAGTACTTGTACTCTTACTTGAACTTAACAAAACAAATTTCTTGAATTCATACTTGAGCACTTAAAAAGGAATTTTGCCACATGTCTGGCAGAGAGAAAGAAAGTGAGAGAGAGGAAGAGGGAGAGGTTGAGACTGACATAGAATGCTCATTGTTTGAAGACATATATTTTAAACTATGAATTCAAATGTTGACACTTGAACATATTACTGGCAGCCATGTAATAAGACTGACACTTGAACATATTACTGGCAGCCTGTTAATAAGACTTGAACATATTCCTGACAACCAGCTAATAAGACTGACACTAGAACATATTACCAGCAGCCTGTTAATAAGATTGACACTTGAACATATTACTGGCAGCCTGTTAATAAGACTGACACTTGAACATACTACTGGCACCAATGCTCATACGACTGACACCTGAACATATTACTGGCAGCCTGTTAATAAGACTGACACTTGAACATATTACTGGCAGCCTGCTAATAAAACTGACACCTGAACATGTTACAGTCAAACCTGTCCTAACGGTCACCTTTCCTCAGCAGTCACCTGTTCACAATGGCCATTATAATCCCCCCCCCCGCAAATTTCCTATATAAATGTCCTGTTTGTAATGGTCAACTGCCTTCTGCGGTCAGGCGTTTCCTTACCAAACAATGGTTTCTCCCTGCCTTAAGCAGTCACTGGGATGTATCTACAGTGACCACTCAGTCTATGCCAACTAAATTCTTGATTCATGAGGAAGGCATTGTTTAGACAAAGGAATATCATGTGAATTGATGTGCAAACATTTCTTATGTCACTTGTACTCGTACTCCAGTCACGTTGACAGTGTAACTCAAAGGTGTCCATATGTCAGATTCAAAAGCGAGGCAGTGTTTATCATTATGGTAGAGGGTCGAAACAGTTCATTTAGTGATGGTGGGAAAAGTAGTTATGTTAACACAGCAGAAATGAAAGTCGCCTTCTGTGCCAGTATGAAAGGTATAGTTTGATATCTTCATCTATCTGCCTGTGAATTAAACCTATCTCTACAGAAAAAGCTTTTCTTTTAGAAGAGATACGAGTTACATCCCTTTTCATTAGGGTCAGGGGTCATTCAATATTTAAAACTTGTCTGTAAAGGCAGGCAAAGTTTTGGTTCATGGGTCACAATGAATAGCCGTATATGGCTTCTTGTGATTTCCTATTCATCACACTGGCTTCTCACATAAGCCGACTGTCTTTTGATATCAGCGAGATGAGCAACTGGCTAATCCAGATATTATTTTGAAAGTGTGAACAGCTGTTTCCAAGTGAAACTTATACAAGTTGGCCGACCAAAGAGTCAGTCCTCTGTTTTACAGTCATATGTAAGCTGTCAATCAGTAGTAAAATTGTTCTGTCATGGCACACAAAAGAAACTAAGATCGGTGATTATTTTAGGTCAGTGATGATTTAATTTAATGGATGAATGAAAGTGAGCAGGATACAGTAATCTTGTGTGGAACATAAATTTGGGAGGAAACAAAATAGTGCACATTAAGCAATCTTGATAAAATAATAAAAATAATAATAATAATAATAATAATAATAATAATAATAATAATACTACTAATGATGATAATCAGTGCATATTTGTTTAAAAACCAATTTTAAAAGTTGAACCTGTGTACAGAGGTCACCTGTGTACAAAGGCCATTTTTGCCTTTTCGCTTGGGTGGCCACTATTCACAGGTTTGACTGTACTGGTAGCCTGCTAATAAGACACAAAATATATTGTCCTTTGTAAAATGGCAAGATATGTCAGTTTCTGATTTATAAATAAAGCTTCAGTGAATGTAATCACTTACATTTTCCTCCTCCTGGACAAGCTTGTCAATAGAGGCATCGACTGCATCAAAGAACTCATCCTCCTTGATAGCACAATGTGGTCCTTCCTGGAGAGATATGTACAATTCAAAAAAGTGGCAAGTACATCATTTTTCCTTACTTGAGACTTACAAAAATACTGAATGTAGCAAAAGTTAGACACACATTAAAAATAATCATAAATCTATGGTGGATTTCAAGAAATAAACGAGAGGCATTTTTTGTTTAAGCAAAAACTTGAGGAAATAAAAAAGAAGTTTTTCAAAAGTAGTTGGAATTTCCTACCATTATTTATGATAGGGTATCTTGGTTTCATTGCCTAGAAACAAACACTGTGGCAAGAGTCCATAGAAATGACTAATGCTCTACTGTCAGAAAAGAATGTCCTGGAATTCAAGAAAAGACTATTTCTTATTTTTAACTACTAAGTGTTGAAACCATCTCTGATACTCTTGAGTGATAAGATTTTCAAATTAGCCAGGGTGACAGCCATACTGGATGTAAGATCAACACCATTTTCATTTAGGACAAACCAGACACTGTTAGAAGACTTTTGGTGATAACCCCATGTTAATAGGAACATCCATTCAGGAGAATTAGAGAAAAGATGTTCAATATGTTCATTGTGGCAGCCATATTTGAGTTTAGATCAGCACCAACTAGATATCACAGTTAGTCTTCTGGTGAAAACTCCATGCTGATATGACTTTCCATTTAGGAGGAGTAGCAATAACAAGATTTTCAAGATAGTTGCAGTGGTGGACATACTGGATGTCAGACTGCCACCATTTTCAATTAGTACGAACTAGACATCATATGAAGTCTTCTGGTGAAAAACAAATGTTGACATGACTTTCCATCTAGGAGGATAAGATTTTCAAGATGGTTCCTGTGGCAGCCATACTGGATATCAGATTGGCATAATGTTTATTTAAGACCAACTAGACACCATAATGAGTCTTGCAGTGAAAACCCCATGCTGATATGACTTTCCATTCATCTGGAGTAGCAATAACAAGATTTTGATGATGGCTGCTGTGGTGGATATACTGGATGTAAGATTGCCAACAATTTCAATTATGACCAACTAGACATCATAAGAAGTCTTTTAATGAAAACTCCATCCATTCAGGTGGAGTATCAATAACAAGATTTTTTTAAATAGCCACTGTGGGGCCATGTTGGTTCTCCAAGCAGAACCATTTTCATTTAGGACCAACTAGACAACATTATAAGTCTTCTTGTGAAAACCCAATGTTGATATGACTTTCTGTTCAGGAGTAGCAATAACACCAAGAGTTTTAAGATGGCTGCCATGGCAGCCATATTAGATGTCAGATTGGCACCATTTTCATTTAGAACCAACTAGACATCATAAGATGTGTTTTAGTGAAAACCCTGTGTTGATATGGCCATTCATTCAGGAGGAGTAGAAATAATAAAACTTTCAAGATGGTCACTGTGACAGCCAGATGGGATCTTTTGGGACCAACCAGACAACATAATTAGTCTTCTGGTGAAAACTCCATGTTGATATGACTTTCTGTTCAGGAGGAGTAGCAATAAAAAAAAAATTCAAGAGGGCCACTGTGGCAGCCATGTTGGCTAGTCCGAGTGGAACCATTTTCATTTGGGACCAACTAGACAACATAAGAAGTCTTCTGGTGGAAACCCCATGTTGATATGACTTTCCATTCAGAAGGAGTAGCAATAACAAAAAGATTTTCAAGATGACCACTGTGGCAGCCATGTTGGATAGTCCAAGTGGAACCATTTTCATTTGGAACCAACTACACAACATAAAAAGTCTTGCGGTGAAATCCCCATGTCGCTATGACTTTCTGTTCAGGAGGAGTACCAATAAAATAAAAATTCAAGAGCGTCACTGTGGCAGCCATGTTGGATAGTCCAAATGGAACCATTTTCATTTGGGACCACTAGACAACGTAAGAAGTCTTCTGGTGAAAACCCCATGTTGGATATGACTTTCCATTCAGGATGAGAAGCAATAACAAGATGAACAAGATTATGTTTCTTACTTTATTCAAATAAAATCTGCACAGATACAAACACCAGTGATGACATCATCACATCAATCACGCTTGTTCATGTCTGTTTTGATGAGAACAATGTTATGACTTGTAAGAGGTTTAAACATTTTAAATTTTAAAAGAACCTGATCCTAGATTCTCACGCATAATGACTTTCAACCATGGAAAGTCAATGGCAGCTTGAAAGCAACTGATTAACAAATCCATTAATGAAATGTATTCTTTGCATTGTGTTCCATTTTGTTGATTATATATCATTCTGCGTCTTGCAATTATGCTCTCCTTTTTCTTCAAAATGAATTTATCATTTTGTGTTCACTCTGCATTCCATTTGCATCCAATCTTATTAATATTTCATTTTTCTTCATTCACTCTGCATTCCATTTTCATTTCACTGGTAAAATTACATGTTTCAGTCCAAGTACACAATGTTAATAAAATGTGTAAGAAATTGAAAAATAGCTGGGATGGCCTCAAAATCTAATCAGGTCATCTACTTTTTACGATGATAAAGTAGGTAAATTGTCATTACTTAAACTCTAATAGTTTTTGTGCTATCATGCTAAAATGAATTTGGTGATGGACGTATTGATTTGTGGACATAAGGACAAATGGACAGCAGCTAAACAATTATGCACCTGTCTGCTATCACATTATTTCCCATAAAAAAGACATGTTTATCTGATTGCAGTGCCTCCCAGCGTGTGATGCTATGACATACTTCCACTGTATTTCAATTGCAAAAACTCACCTATTTTGTTATATCAGATTAGATACCACCAAAACCTCTAAAAAAAATTATAAAGTCAATAATTTGCAACAAGAGATAATAATCTGCAACAAGAGACATTATTTTAAAAGCAATGATTCAATAATGGAATTAATTTGAGACACTGACAGGAATTTGGAATATACTTTGTTACAAGCAGTATTTCTTAACAAGGGATTTTTGTTATAAGCGACATTTACCGTGATTTGTTACTGCATATGACAAAATTTTTGTTTATGTAATTTATGTAACCTGGCTGTGATCTGCAAATATTATAACCTCATATCAATCTGAGGAATAAAATGTCATTCAACAAAAAATTTAATATATGTTCATTAAAAAGGCAACTCAAATAAGCAAACTTGTTTTACTAAAATAATTACATTGAGCAAAACTTGGAATTCTACCAAAATTACAGCAAAACATAAATTACCTCCTTTACTATACCTTATTTGTGGTGGTGACTGGATGATAAGACAGCACTAATCGATCAAGACATTAAGCAATTTGTACACCAAATGACATATATATGAATGACTGCAAATTACTATAAATAAACTGACCTCAAAGTCAGGTCCACCAATAACCAGCCTGTGTTGCTTGTGCTCATTAACTGTCTTTAATTCCTCCTCAAGTTTCTTCCTTTTCTCTGTCTCCTACATCACAGATAAAATACATAACAAGAGAGGTAACTCAGTAACACTAGGGACTAAACACAATGGACTGTTATGATCATAAACTTAAACACTTCAAATTCTTGATCAAAAGTATATAAACATTATGATTATTTTATACAGGGAGTGGGCAGAAGTCGAGAGAGAGAGAGGCACATTTAAAAAGAAATCATAATCCACTGGACTTGTAAACACAAAACACTTAAATTAGTCTGGATTACCAACCACATTACCACATACAATTCAAAGTAAGTGCCTTCAAACTCCTACCCACTTTCTCCCTTTTTCCACCATTCTTAGGATATCAATTATGAATGCTATGTGTCAGCTACATACGTAAACATTTAAACTCACAATGTAGATATTAACCATTTTAGTAGTAAAAACTAAACTAGAATGATATGTCAGAGTAAGTAGTGTATTGCAATATCTGCTGTTGTGCATAGTGGTTATATCTGGGAAACAATTTTCTCATTGTTCACATAAACTGTGACTTAAGTATTTCATGTTGCAAACACTTTCACACAGAAAGTCACAGCACTATAAATCTGTCAAGGAGACTGAAATAGCAGTGATTATAAAATATTAAGGCAAGGAAGTTTCTTCTTCTTCTCTCTCTCTCTCTTCATACAAGATCCATTTTTTAACGTTTAATAGTAATTCAATAAAATTAAATGGTGACATAATCTTGAGTGACTTCTTCAGATCTCTTCCAATAACCAAGAATTCTAAATCATTACAAGTGAATCATTTTTAGTAATTTTCTTCATGCAACAAGTATCTAATAACTGATAAACATTTGCAGTATTTGTCATGTTAAAAGAACAGACATTATTTCTGCAGAACTGGGTGTGTCACCTGCAATTTGTTCAATGATGTAGCCCCCTGTACCTAATCTGCAATGATGCAGCCCCCTGTACCTAATTTGCAATGATGCAGCCCCCTGTATCTAATTTGCAATGATGCAGCCCCTGTACCTAATTGCCAATGATGCATCCCCCTGTACCTAATTTCCAATGATGCAGCCCCCTGTATCTAATTTGCAATGATGCAGTCCCTGTACCAAATTTGCAATGATGCAGCCCACTGTACCTAATTTGCAATGATACAGCCCCCTGTACCTAATTTGCAATGATACAGCCCCCTGTACCTAATTTGCAATGATACAGCCCCCTGTACCTAATTTGCAAAAGCTTTACCAAAGAATCCTAATACCACTGCCATTGCCAGCTCGAGATAAGCAGAGTATTTGCCTATTTTATGCAGTCAATTCAACTAAAAATCATTTTTTAATGTGTTAAAATGTATGCAAAACAGTTTTATTTTAAGCATTAAAGTTATCAGCATATTGTTCCTGCTGTAAGCACAGGCCATGTCATACCATGGCATGTTCGATCAAAATAAAAACTATCCCAGCATATTTCTCCTGCGTAAGCACAGGCCATGTTATACCATGGCACGTTGAATCCATATAAACTATGTTAGCATATTTTTCCTGCTGTAAGCACAGGCCATGGAATCTTCAATCAATATAAACTATGCCTCTGGTTCAAATTCCAGATGTTCTATCCATGTTTGAAATTAATGTACTTGATCATTGCAAGAACACTCACTATAGAGCCATATAATAAAATGCAGTGTGAGTTAGTATTGGTCATTAAGCAATTTAATGCATTCAAAACATCTTGATGATTAAGACTCAGTCTTGTAAAGTTTTGTGTTTTGCTGTGTTCACAATAGACCCAATCAAATTTTAAAAAATGCAATGATCTCCAAACCAAAGAGTAAAAAACACAATTTATAAATTCGTATCTTGAACTCTACATCACTGTCAGAAAAATGATAACTATCTCTCAACATGCTCAACCTGGTAACACAAAAAAAAGTGATGAACCATCTCTCAACATGCTCAACCTGGTAAGACAAAAATAAGTGATAACTATCTCTCAACATGCTCAACCTGGTAAGACAAAAAAAGTTCCCTTTCTTTATAAACACTAACATTGTTTGACTAGAATTTGCTTCAATCTGTTTTCAACAGATTTAAGTGCACTGACCCTTTCCAGTTTCTTTCGGAGTGCCTCCTCCCTCTGTGACATCAGCTCAATACAATGGCTAAGAGTGGCAATAATACCAGCTGTTGTAGCCTTGAAGGTAAAGGCTTCCCCTTTGAAGTCTATAGCATGCCCACCATGCTGTTGTAGGACTGAAGCTACAAGAATGAATAAATCCAATACAGTGGTTTTACGGAATACTGTATCTCACATGCAGACAATGCTTTAACATGTTATATGACAGAACAATTCTTATATGTGGGTTTTACGGAACACCGTATATAACCCATGAATAGCACTATTACTATATGAAAGAATAACTCTTATATAATGGCTTCATGGAACACTGTATCTAACCTGCAATTAGTGCTACAACATGTTATTTGAACGAACAAATCTTACACAAAGGTTTCACAGAACAGTCAGCAGTGTTATAACAAATATAACTTCCAAAATGTTATCATAACATTTTGAGACTGTTGACAACAACAACATGAACAACAAAGACAATGTTGTCAACAACAATGAAGACAATGCTGCCATCCCCCATAAAAGATATACACCTGATGATAAAGATAAGGAAGAAAAAGAAAACTAGATATTTGTCAATACAATATGAATGCCTCAAACAATTTGATGCAACTAAAGAACAAGTTCTAAGTCAAACAGGGGCCATAAGTCCATTAAATTTTGTTGCAAAATAGTGACAATTAACTTCACCTAGGTCTTCTGAAAGTAAAGCCATATGCCAAATTTGGTTTTGATTCACAGTCCTTCTAAAATTATTAGGCAGATATGAAATTCTCAACAGATTTTATTTGACATGACTTGATAGACATAGGTAATGCTATATGGGCCCCTTAAAAAAACAACGGCAAGGACACACAAAAAAAACAACACAAGTTCTGTATGTCTAAACTGGTGCTTATGTAGAAATTTTCCCATGTTGTTTACTCTACATACATACATAGTTTTCAAAACCCAGTCATAAACTGTTGCATCCATGGCAATAGGCTTATAGTGCATAATGTATACAATCAAAAAACATGTTCACAGAGAAAAATTATTACAAATTAGCATTCAAAAGAGACCATATAATAATACATGCCTCAAGTCAGACAACATGGAACTCTGTCTCACAAAATGCCATGCAATGATTTATCCCTAACAAAGTTGGTACTATGATTTATCCCCACTCTTTTCATATCTGACTTGTAACAACTTTTAACACTAAACTGTAATGTTGACAATGCCATAGTTGTTGATCCCTTTGTCTCAATTATACAAATGAGACTGAACATAACAGTAATTTTTTACCTACTAAGACACATATAGTAACAGGACAATATGTTCATGTCCACTGTTGTCACCTGAAATTGACAGAAATGGTTCCACAGAACAAAATGTCCTGATGTTGTATTGTATATGATTAAAAATAAATTACCCCCAAAAATCCACTTTGATGTCAAATCTTAATATTATTGATACCAAAGCAAGCACTAGTGTTTCCTACAGGCCAAATTTGCCCAATACCACACTTAGACCCCTATTTCACAGTGTCATGACCCCATTTCACACTCCATGACCCTTTTATCAACACAAATTCCATTTCCAAATTCTTCTGTAAAATAAAATTTTCCTATACCAAATCCTGTTATGCTCTTCCAATTGTATTCAAGGAGTTGTTTCCTTTGCTTTAATTCAGATAGAAGACCAAGTCATGGTTGTCACTTACTGGATGTCATTATCTTGTTGGTTTAATGTTCACTAAAGACAATCAGTCCATTCACTGACATTGTATGCTTCAAAATGTACCATCTAGTCCTTAAACAAACTTATCTAAATAAAAGCAGGATGATACTCCAAATGAGTTAGATAAAACACTATGCTGCACTAGCTACTGTGGTAAATGAACTAAAAAAAACAGGTGTGCCACAACCAACATAACAATTACAATAGGTTAATGAGTCTGGAAGCATTAGGGTACAAAGTTTTTATTTTACAGTGCATATTTTACAACATACATACATTTATTTTAACCCCCCCACCCCCAGCAGAATCTAAGCCCTTCACAAAAAGTTCCATTTACATTTTCATCTATCAATATTTGTTGTTTTCTGTAACCACAATGATATTTTATAAAGACATGGTGGATGCAGTGATCCTAATCTGAAATAAGTGAATTTTTAAATTGTTTTAGCATATCCATAAGTGAGAAAGATGTTTAAGTATGCCACGCTGAAACAGACTTTAACGTATGAAATTATTACAAACCTGCTTTAAAAAATGGAGAAAACAATATTTTTTATGTAGATCTCGTGGTTTGAAAAAATAAAATACTATATTAAATACATCTGGCTTTAAAAAATAAAATACTATATTAAATACATCTGGCTTTAAAAAATAAAATACTATATTAAATACATCTGGCTTTAAAAAATAAAATACTATATTAAATACATCTGGCTTTAAAAAATAAAATACTATATTAAATACATCTGGCTATAAAAAATAAAATACTATATTAAATACATCTGGCTTTAATCTAGACTTTGTTGATTGACATTATTCAGATATACCTTGATACTGATTCAATTTATGTATGAATTCAGAAGTTGATCACCGATTTGCTAAATGCCTTAATCTTTTGTCTTTTAATCCATCAATGAGCCAAGACATTTCAAATGTTTTTATTTAATGCCTTTCTCCTCCACAGAACAGAGTATATTAACTATGTTTTCTTTGCTTTCCTCCTTATTCCATTTATTAGTATGCACCTTGCATGTTGTGTTTTAGCTTTTACTTCCCTTTTTGACCTAACAAAGTGCATTTCGTTGACCATGTACCATGCTCTTTTCAAAGTCCATTGTAAACATTATAAATAGCTATTTCCCTATCAACTAACACAGGGCAGATAATAAATAAACAAACGCAACTACAATGGCTCACAATCACAAATTCCCATGCAGCTTTCTACTACACTGTGCAGATAATAAATAAACAAAAGCAACTTCAATGGATCACAATCACAAATTCCCATGCAGCTTTCTACTACACTGGGCAGATAATAAATAAACAAGAGCAACTGCAATGGCTAGCAATCACAAAAATCTCAGGAAGTTTTCTACTACACTGTATTTACCCTCACCACTAAACAGTGACACAGCAGTCATAATGAAAAATACATCATACATATGAAGTGTCATCCTGCTATCACTGCAATATATCAATTTTGGTCTGAAAATATTTGAAAATGTCATTGTAAATGAAATTTGTGTACATTTGATCTTGAATCCCCTCACAGGGACACCTTGGGTGGAGCTGGTTACCACAAAGACAATTTAATGACAATGTTTTGTGAATTTCTACCCAGTGTTTAGCAGATGTAAAAGACAGATGGACATGCAAGTGTAACAGGCTTGATAGTTAAAATCAGACACAGGTAGAGACTTGTGATGATTAAAATTAGACATAGGTACAGACTCATGATGGTTAAAATCAGACATAGGTAAAGACTCATGATGGTTAAAATTAGACATAGGTAGAGACTCAGGATGGTTAAAATCAGACATTGGTAAAGACTCATGATGGTTAAAATTAGACATAGGTAGACACTCATGATGGTTAAAATTAGACATAGGTAGAGACTCGTGAAGGTTAAAATTAGACATAGATAGAGACTTGTGATGGTTAAAATTAGACATATGCACAGACTCATGATGGTTAAAATCAGACATAGGTAGAGACTTTTGATGGTTAAAATTAGACATATGTAGATAGAAACTTGTGATGGTTAAGATTAGACATAAGTAGAGACTCATGATGGTTAAAATTAGACATAGGTAGAGACTCATGATGGTTAAAATTAGACATAGTGACTCATGATGGTTAAAATCAGACATAGGTCGAGACTCATGATGGTTAAAATCAGACACAGGTCGAGACTCATGATGGTTAAAATCAGACATAGGTAGAGACTCATGATGGTTAAAATCAGGGATAGGTAGAGACTCATGATGGTTAAAATCAGGCATAGGTAGAGACTCGTGATGGTTACAATCAGACATAGGTAGAGACTCATGATGGTTACAATCAGACATAGGTAGAGACTCGCGATGGTTACAATTAGACATAGGTAGAGACTCATGATGGTTACAATCAGACATAGGTAAAGACTCATGATGGTTAAAATTAGACATAGGTAGAGACTCATGATGGTTAAAATTAGACACACGTAGAAACTTGTGATGGCTAAAATTAGACATAGGTAGAGACTCAAAACATAGTTTCTCTATTCTATACTTCCACTCTGGATTAAAGAAAATAAAATGTGCTCATGGCACACAGATGACCCCCCCCCCCCCACCTGAAAACTGAACTTAATGCAAAACAGTGAAGCTGTTATAGATGGATGGACACAAGGTAGCCCAGTTGGTACAGCATAAAACTCATAATCCAAGCATCGTGGGTTCAGTAACCACACAGGCCAACCTGGGTAGGCTGCCTCTGTGTATCCTTGGGTAAGGCACATAGGTCCCATTTCCACGGCATGATATGGCTAATAATGTGTTGAAAGTGTTATTAAAAACCAACAACAGACAAGGGAAACACTATATACTCTAAATATCTTGGTGGGGCTTAAAAGAAATTAGAAATGTGTTCATGGAACACTAATGCCCCACTACAGTGCCTAACAAACTTACCTAAACATAAAACTTAACCAGCCTGACAGAAAGTCAGATGGACAAGGGCAACACAAAATGACCTTATTGCATTTGTTGTGAGGTATAATAGACATCAATGATACTGACCTAACATTCACAGATCATACCCTGAATGTATGCCAATAGCTGCCATTAGCTGCTGTTTGAACCACCTCGGTTATTTATGAAAGAAGGATTGACCGAGAAGTTGCAAATGCATCAAACTACATCTACTGGTCCAAATAGATTATGGTTTCTTTTTTGTGAAGAAATTTCTGGTGAACAAATGTATGACATTTGTTGTAAATTACTGTGCCAACATACATCTGAGGCATATTTTTATCATGCAGAAATAGCTGAGGTGGTCCAAATGACTGACCTAGGTCTCTGCCAGTAGTGTTGCCATACACTGGACCAGTTCCGCCATGGTGGTGGTCAGAGCTAGGACTGTCCAAGTCATCAGGGTCTCCTATATCATCATTCTCAGTCACTGAAACAGATTATTATAAAATCTGGAAAACAAGCACTCAGGTCTTCCGGTGTTTTTGTAGTGAAATATGTGCATATATCATGTACTGAATAAATATGAAGTCTAATAGGTAACATTGGCTTATCCGACAATTGTCCCGTTTTTAAATTAATATTTAAACAATTGTTATCTATTTACCTACATTTTAAATTTTTTTTGACATCTTTACCTTTAATATTTTATCTTGTACTTCATGTTTATATTTGTTTGGAAAGGTTTATCTTCCTAATGTTTTTGTGCAATTCTTCATTTTACACTTGTAGAACTTTACTTTTAATTGGCTCCATATAGCCATTATTGTGCTGAGGTGCCACTAAACGCTAATATATACATACATACCCTTCTATGATTCTGCCTTTTTCTTCTTGCTATCTTTCCTTTCTTTTAAATCAACAGTAATATCCAGATTCAATCTGGCAGAAAAGCCATAATATTAAATCATAATAAATAACTGCATCAAAAAGATTTCACTATCGTAAGTGCATATAGAAAATAAGTGCTTACTACCTTCACTAATTTCAAAAAGAAGTATGTAAAGCTTAATATCCAGGTCTTACAATATATTAATTATACAATACATTAATTATGCCAAGAGAAGAATATTGTGATTTCAGACACCAGTTTATGAGGCAAAAAGTCTTCTTACAAAGTTTAAACTCGTTTGTGACATGAAACTCAAAAACATCTTTAATTTGGTCGATAACACTTTTGTTGATCTGCAGATTAAGTTAAAGGAGGCAACATTCCCTGAGCAAGACCCCACCTCACTTGTGTATAATTTGTAAATACTAGTACAATGACTGGAGTATGGAAAATAAGGGAGAAAAAACCCCACTAAGCTGTTCTTAGGATTCCTCAGAAGTTCATCTTCAATTTAATCTCCTGAAATAGGAACTGCATAACTTCTAACTGAAGTTCCCTATCTAACACAGGTCAAGACACTTTTCATGTCATTCTTACATGATGGCTAACGGCAAAATCTGAAATTACACTTTCACAGCCTTCTCATTTTCGTTTGAAGCAGCCAACTCAGATTCCAAGTATAAGGCAGGGCCAATGCAACACTGTAACAAAAAAATGCTACAGGGTTGTAAAAGTAGACAGCTACAATGTTTCAACTTGTCAAAGGAGACTGTTTTTAAGCTGGTTACCAGCTGCAAATGAGAACACTATTTTCAGCAACTGTAAGTATATATTCAATGGAGGTAACTCTGCCAAAGACATACATTCCTGTACAACTCCATGAGCCACAGCGGATGCACAGCTGTCAAAGTAGCTCTGCAGGGTATCGACTTGACGGGACAATATGTCTCTGAATGTTTCCACCTCTGCCAACTTCTCTCTTAACCCTCTGCCTCGCTGTCAAGAAAAGTCACATGCCATCATATTCTTGTCAGACTCACATATTTTGCATACAAACATGTTATTATTTAATATATAAATGTCAGGGAACCTTCACCATTCTCTCAATTCCAAAAATTCCAATCTTAATTCTAAGCAAGTAAAAAAACTCATACCTCAAAATTTGCGGCAAAGTATCAAGTCCAATAGTTTCTATGCTTTGCTCTATAGGCTTGAGAAAGAATTCTGATTTCAAATCCAACTTGTAACATCAGAAGTGCAAAAACTGTCTGCACTAAAAAATCACCAAAATTTTTAGATGGTGATTCATTTAAACAAAAAGAAGAGCACCATAAATAGCATATTATATGCCTACTCCATGTAGATAACTGAAATCTGTCTGCAGAAACCATGCTTCTTCTTTCAGTCACAGTGACCTTGACATCTGACCTTTAGACCTCAAAATTAACAGGCTTCTTCCTTAACCCATGTGCAAACCCAGGTATGTGATGTACAACTAATGTTAAAGTGTGGAAACCTTTTTTATTATTTCAGTCAGTGATCTTGACCTTTGACATTATGAACCTGAAATTGATAGGCTTCTTCCTTGCCCAAAGTGCAAGCCATCCACAAAGTCTGGTAAATGTAGATTAGTGGTGAACATGAGTTATTAAGCATAAACCATTTTTCTTCTTTAAGTCAAAGAGGCTTTGATCTTTGGACCCCAAAATCAATAGGGTTCTTCCTTACCCCAAGTGCAAGCCATACACAAAGTTTGGTAACTGTAGATGGTGTATAACTCAAGTTATTTTGCAGAAACCGTTTTTCAACCTTAAAATGGATAGGTCCTTTCTTACCTCAAGTGCAAGCACTCACAAAGTTTGGTAACTGTAGATGGTGGACAAATGAATTTATTGTGTGGAAACTAAATTGGTAGCAGACAGATGACTGGACAACATCATAACATAATACACTCTGCATTATAGTAGCTGTATAACAGTATATTTTGGGATTGGAAACGAGTTATCTACAGATGACATATGCCCCGGTCACCAACTTATGTACAAATAACTACTGAAAATACCATATAGTCCAGCACTCTCAACTTATATACTGTTCATGCTACCATGTAACATAACAATAACTAAATAGAGAAAATTCTCAGTATCAAAAGCAACCTCTATGCAACTTGCCTGACATGTGTGCCGAGTTTGGTTGAAATATCTTGAATGGTTCTAGAGTTATATGTTCTGGAAACAAAAATGTGTATGGACAGACATATAATGATAGCTATAGCCTGGTAATATATGATTGGGTGTGGGGTGGGGGGTTAAAACTAATTTTAATAATGTAATACTTACCTCTCACTATTGCCTTGCTTACCTTTTGGGATGCGAAGTCCCCTTGTCCAAGCTCATATTTCCAACCTCCCATTATATGAAATGTTCTAGAAATCTAAAACAGGGATAACCCAGAACTAGTCTGACTCCCAAGTCAATGACTCATGCAGGATACTCTTCCTCTTGGGCTCAGACCCAGACTATTCTTGGGCCATCAAAGCAGTGTTGGCGGAGGGCATCTTGCAATAGTGACAAGTAAGTATTACATTATTAACATTAGTTTTACCCCCTGCCCCCAAAAAACTACATTTTAATAGCAGTAATACATTACCTATTTCTAGTGCCTTGCTGAATTTGCCAGTTCGGAGGGAGGCTGATGGCCTAAACAAATTGGCATAAAATTAATATACTCACCCTTAAAGTAGTGGTGTCCACTACTGTAAGTTGGTAAAAGACTGGGCCACTTTTTGTGCCATAAATATTGGGCCCAAGGAACAAATGCCTTCGCTCTGGTGCGCCAAGACTGAAGGTAAAAGGAGGACAGAGGAGTGTATGATCGCCAAAAACGCAGCTCTCATAACATCCTCCAGCGACAAATGATTAAAATAGGCTCATGAATTAACAATAGCCTCAACTTCATGGGCTTTAGTGCTCATGAATTAAAGGTCCCTCTCAGCAAGGGACTGATAGGCTCTCTTGATAGAGAGGACAGTCCACCTGGAAATGGTGGATTGTCTATATAGGTTGAAAGAGACACTTCCCACCTTTGCTGATGAGGCCATGTAGAACCATAACACCCTAAATGGGCAGAGTGGTCTATCTTGATCATCTTAAGCACAATCACAACTGGGGATCTCTACAGGGAGTGGGGCTACAGAAGGAAGCTGGTTTTTCACCAAAGAACCTGATAAAAAGGAGAGAAACAGACTCATAACTGTTGTTGAACTGTACCAACCTTTTTCTATAGAAAAGGCATGAAGCCCACTCCTTCTTCTTGCAGAGGTAAACAGTTATAAGGGTAAGCTTCTCGAAGGAAGCTTCACCCAGCAGTTCATAAGGGGTATTGACAAACCCCACAGCATGCATGAGAAATTCAATTTAGGCATTAGTGAGCGAGATACCGGTCTCTGCAGCCCAAAATACTTGATAAGATTGGAAAAATGATGGTCCAAACCAATCACTGGACCCTTAGAGAACTTGAGCATGTTGGACAGGGCTGCCCTATAGCCCTTAATAGTAGAAACCAAACATTATCTGTCTACGAACAGGAAGAGAAGAAAGTCTGCTACTGCACTCAGAGAGGGACAGCTAGGATTAACTCATTTCCTACTGCACCAATCACAAAAGATTCTCCACTTTGCATTGCAGACCTTGGACACAGACTGTCTCCTGGCCTGGAAGATACAGCTGGCAGTCTTGCTCAAAAACTAGTCCTGGTGGATAGATCGCTTGAGATGAGCCCCAACTGATATTTGACATGTCCATGTACAGATATGAGTGGGGTTTGGGGGTATGCATTGAGACACCAACTCAACTGGTGATGAAATTCTGACTCCAGAGGAATTCAAGCTGATTGTATCCTTGTGCAGTTTCTGGTTCATCAGGAGAAAAGGGAGAGGGTGCAAGTACAGTTTTCCTAAGGGAAGCAGGTCTGCTACAGAGTTCAAGGTGCCCAGGAGAGATAATTAAAAGGTGAGCTGAAAAGGTCTTGGCCTGAAGTGCTGCCAAAAAAGCCAAGATTCTGTCTATCCTGTCCAGTGAAAGGTCGATGGAGACTGCCCAATTTCCGGGCCTTATGGTGTTCCTGACTGAGGTGGAAGTCTCCATCTTGAACGGTTCCTCTTGAAGAAACGTGTTTAGGGCAGAAAGATCAATGATAAGCCGAAATCTTCCATCTTTTGTGGAGATCTGGGACACCCAAGAATAGAAAGCCAGAGACTGGTCATTTGCCATCCTCTCTACTGCGCTCTTCTGCAGAAGGGTGTGTACCTCTTCCCTTAATTGAGTCAGTTTTGTGATTGGTGCAGTAGGAAATGAGTTAAAAAGGATGGGGGGCCTAACAAGAGGAGGATGTTCCTGGAAAATGAAGCCAGTACCCTTACTTTAATTTAGGAAGGACCCACATATCTTGTTATGCCTGACAAAACCTCTGAATAGAGGGTTAGTCATGCGCCCACAGGGATCCCAGGAAGAGGTATGCATGATAGGAGAGGATTTGAGTCGCTAGGGCCTCCCCATCCCAATTCCCTGAAACATGCAGTCACATACAATTCCTGGGGGAGAACTCCTAATCAAAAGACCATATCTCTTCCATCTCCTTCACCTGAACCAACAGGTGGGAGGAGGAAGGGGACCTGAAGGAAAGAGGAGGGACCATCTCGGCCAGTCTCTCAGCAACTTGTTAGAGTCCACCAAAACCAAAAAGATGTCATCATCCTGCTCCTGAGGGGAGACACGACTTCCTGACCCTTGGATATCCTCATGCCACAACTCCTCACAGGAAGTGGTGGGAGTGCCTCTAGTAGCAGGCTTTTCAAAAGGACAGGAAATGCCTCTTGTCCCTACTATAGAGGTATCCACATCCCACAACAATTCACAGAGTGGCACAACCGCCTCATTTGCAGACTTTTTAAGGGGATAGGAACGCTTCTCGTCCCACCTCGATTGCCTGGTGGGAGATGACCGGCCCTCCTCCTTTTTGTTTGAGCAAAAGATATACATCCATGACCTGAAATGCTCGGAGGCCAAGGCATGGGCATTCATGATACCATTGATGGGAAGGGAAGATTCACTTCACTGGAATGGATGTCCCCACATCCCATATGGATTGAAGGGAACATAGGAAAGAGGGGATGCTGATCCTATCCCCTTACCCAGTCAATCAAGTATATGACGACTCCCTATCCCCAACAGGACTGATTGGTAGAATGGTGGGGTTATAGACCCAATCCCTGTCCCATACCACTGATGGGACTCCATTGACCAGAGACTGGTATTCAAAGACTGGTGACCAGCACCAAGCGACAAGTGCCTGGTCAAAGACCAGTAAGGTGATGATGATCTGATGGATGAGCCTCCATCAAACAATCCATAGCGATATTACTGCTTTCCCTTCTCAGGTACACGAAATTTAGTCCCTGGCACCTTCACTGGGCCGCTGACCCTGATAGAGTGTTGTTACTCTTCAGGGTAGTATGTCTCTCCACTCCATGAGAGACAGATCGTATACACTCCTGGGATTGAGGAGTGCCTACCCTGATAGAGTTGTGCGACTATTCAGGTGCTTTACGTCTCTCAACTTTGCGAGAGACAGATCCCATACCCTGTTGGGGTCATGGGGTGCCTACCCTGACAGAGTTCTGTGACTCTTCAGGAGCACTGTGTCTCTTGACTTTACTAGAGACAGATCCCATATGCTCTTGGGATCAAGGAGTGATTGATCCCATACTCCTCTGGAACTGAGGATTTATATTCAGAGTCCCATAGGACTCTGAACAAAACTGTCCCAAAGGGGCAGTATTCTTCTCTAGGGAAGAGGAAGATCCCATACACTCATGGGATGGAGGAGATAAGAATCCTATACTCTCCTAGGTTCAAGGAGTACAGGGGGAAGAAGGGCATTTCTTCCCCCCTTTATAGGTGCCATAGACAACAGAATCCTACGGGCCTTCTTGTGCCCACATTTCCCCACATTTTGCAACATTTCTGAAAAGAAAAGTATGTACTGCCGAAGTTAGCACTCTCTAAACAACAAAATGTTAATGCAGACTTCAGATTTAGAAGCAGTGCAATAACATTATTGATGCTACAACCCACATCGTACTGCTTAAGTGAATACTTATTCAAAGCAGTGCAATGAAGTTATCTGATGCAACAGTTAAATTAGTACTGCCTAAGCGAGTACCTATTTGAAAATGTACTGATGAAGCAGTGCTATACAATTATTTCAGTGCAGTTATTGAGTGTACTGCCTAAGCAAGTACTTATTAATTAATCAATTTCCACAACTGATTAACAAAACAATTAAAGGCACTGCCTAAGCAAATACTAATAATTATTAATTCCCAAAATTGATGAACAAAAGGGAAATAGGATACGGAAACACAAATAGGTTATAATACTTACCTTAGGCAAAAATATAATCGAGTACTGCTTAAGCAAATACAAAAATAAAATTCCAGAACTACCACACACAAGGAGTTACATACCAGAACACATGGTAAAGGAAAGTGGAAGAACAGAGAAAAGCATTGCCAGATGCACATGGCGCAGAAAAGTCCCCTATATTATCAAGAGAGCAAAATTCACAATCAAATAATCAAGGACTGAGGGGATAATCACTCAGTTAAAACGGAAAATTATAATAATTTACAAAAGAAGTTTTTAAATGCGAAGGCAATTTTCCGGGAGCGAATTGAACATGTCTCAGTGTTACAAGCATTATGAGGAAAAGTATCCCACATGATCTGATGACGTGGCAGTCAATCCAGTTCTGGGTTCTCTCTGTTCTAAATTTCTAGAATGTTCCATATAATGGGAGGTTGGAATAATGAGCTTGAATGGACGAGGATGTTTAGTGTCCCGGAAGGTAAGCAATGCAATAGTGACAGGCATTGTATTACTACTATTAAAATAAAAACCAAGAAGATGGGGTGATCTACATCTCCCTCCCTGCAAAATTGTCTGCTAGGAAACAAAAAATTTTTTCAAAGATTTTATATATAGGAAGTTCATATTTACAAAGTATACAAGGCAGTGATTGACACCATGAGTTTTGCTCCAAAAATCAAAGTGTGAATGGTGGATAGAAGATGAAGAGACAAGACAAAAACATAAAAAATATTGAAACAAGAATTGTGAATAGCAAATGGCACATCTACATCACTAGTCTAATATCTGTACCAAATATCTTAAACAGATTTGAATTAAGGTATTGATGATAATGGATGGATGCAAGGACAAATGGACAAAAACATTAAAAATATCTAAACTGAAGAAATGTGAACAGAAAATGGCACATCCGGACCACTAGACTAATATGTGTACTAGGATTCATACAGATTTCTTGAACAGTTTTTGAGTTATGCTCCAGAAACAAAAAAGCAAATCATGGGTGGATTGAACATTGAGAATAGCAAAAGGCATATAGTCCAATATGTGGACCAAATTTCATGGTTTTGGAGTTTTGCCCCATACACTAACATGTGGACAATGGATAGATGGACAAACAAATGGATGAAAATATGTAAAGTATTAAAACTAAATAATTGTGAATAGCAAATGGCACATATACACCAGTAGTCTAATATGTGTCAAATTTTATAAAGATCTCTAAACCGTTTCTCATGGAAATGAAAGTGTGGATAAAGAAAAAAAAACTTGCAACTTAAGAATTTTGAAATTGCAAAAGCAAAATGCACATGTTGACCACTAGTCAAACAAGTGTACAAACTTTCAGAGACACAGTGAATGATTTTGGAGTCATGCTCCAGAAATGAAGTGAGAATGATGGATGGATAGATGAACATGTTACAAATACTAAAACTGAAGACTTGTGAATAGGAGAATGCACATCTGGATGACTATCTAATATGTGTACCAAGTTTCACTCAGATATCTTAAATGGATTTGGAGAATGCACATCTGGATGACTATCTAATATGTGTACCAAGTTTCACTCAGATATCTTAAATGGTTTTGGAGAATGCAAATCTGGATGACTATCTAATATGTGTACGAAGTTTCACTCAGATATCTTAAATGGATTTGGAGATTGCACATCTGGATGACTATCTAATATGTGTAACAAGTTTCACTCAGATATCTTAAATGGATTTGGAGATTGCACATCTGGATGACTATCTAATATGTGTAACAAGTTTCACTCAGATATCTTAAATGGTTTTGGAGTTCTGCCCTGGAAACAAGAGTGTCAAAGATGAATGAATGGATGGACATAAAAATGGACAAAACATAAAAAATATAGAAAATGAAGAATAGTGAGCAGCAATAGTCCAGTACATGTATGTGTATAAAGTATCATAGTGATAACTTTAAAATTATTTGAGAATTATGCTACAGAAACAAAAGTGTAGATAATGCATGAATGAATGTACATTAAAATAGTCAAAAACAAAAAAAATTAAAACTGAAGAATTGTGAATAGCAAATGGCACATCTGGACCATTAGTCCAATATGTGTACCAAGATTCACAGAGATACCTTGAATGGTTTGAGAGTTGTGCTCCAGAAATGACAGTGTGGATAATGGCAGGGTCTATTCTAGAACTAAAAGCTTCATTGTTTTTTTTGGCGGGGGAGGGGGGGGGAGGAGAGAGACACCACCCCCACCCCATTTGAAGGAGAAAGGTGAAAGGGGGAGGGGAGTTTTCTGAATATAGTAGGGTTTTATTAAAAAAAATAAAGGTAAAGCTTGAAAATATGCATGAATTTTTTGATTTTTTAGCATGGTTTTTTAGAAATACGCATGAATCCTATAACTGTGCATTCTACAATAGACCCTAATGGAAGGACAGAAAATCAAAAAACAATACTGAAACTGAGGAATTGTGAATAGCAAAAGCACATCTGGACCACTAGTCCAATATGTGTACCAACTGTAATAGAAAGACCTTGAGCAATTTCAGAGTTTTGGTCTGGAAATAAAAATGTTTACAGGAGAGAGATAGACATTATAACTATATCCCCTCATAGACATAGCAATTATAACTATATCCCCTCATAGACATAGCAATTATAACTATATCCCCTCATAGACATAGCAATTATAACTATATCCCCTCATATTGCTTACCGGGAAAAAAAAGATGAAACATAAACATATTGAAACTAAAGAATTGTGAATATCAAAATGCACATCAGGACCACAAATCCAATATGTGTACCATGTTTCATAGAGATACATACTGGGTATGGATTTGTCGAATTGTGCTGTCGTCTGCAGATTTCTGCCTTAAATTCACTAACACCAGCTAGTGTAATGTATTGCCAAGGTTGTGTATATGATGTAAGAAACTAAATTTCTACATAAACGAACATTCAGAAATGTCTAATTTAGCAACAAATCAACACTGTATTAGTCTTAAAAGAAAAATCTCAGAGAATGAGGGGAATTATGAAAGAAAACACTGGTTAATAATGGATAATGACTAAAGATGAGCAGAGTTGTGGAATGGAAAATTATGTAATAAGGTATTTATCTGTTACACTAGAAGCCAGTTGTGGAATGGAAAATTATGTTATGAAGTCTTTCTCTGGTACACTGGAAGCCAGTTGTGGAATGGAAAATTATGTAATAAAGTATTTCTCTGGTACACTAGAAGCCAGTTGTGGAATGGAAAATTATGTAGTGAAGGCTTTCTCTGGTACACTAGAAGCCAGTTGTGGAATGGAAAATTATGTTATGAAGTCTTTTTCTAGTACACTAGAAACCAGTTGTGGGATGGAAAATTATATAGTTAAGTCTTTCTCTGGTACACTAGAAGCCAGTTGTGGAATGGAAAATTATGTAATGAAGTCTTTTTCTGGTACACTAGAAGCCAGTTGTAGAATGGAAAATTATGTAGTGAAGTCTTTTTCTAGTACACTAGATAACTGACAATAACTATTTTTCAGGGCATAAGCTGGTGAATACCTAGTGCCAATCTAGAAAACTGACTTGAGACATTTGCTAGGTCATTTGTACCATCACAAAGGTCATAAAGTAAAACATCTTAAAACAAAGGAAAATAAGAATCTTTTTTAGGGTAAGCACTGTTACAAAGCACTGATCAAGCGAACATTCCCTTCCCCACAAGTCCACAAGAAACGACCAGAGAAAAAATAATTATATCATGACTCAATAACCAATGTGCAATTTTCAACACCACTTTTACGCAAATAAAAAATAATTTACCGTTTATACTAGAGTACAAACCGATACCAACCGCAAACTGCATAGACCCAGATCTGCCGTCGCATAATGCACTGACAGATATGGGTCTATGCAGTTTGCAAGGACTAATCAGTAGAACAAACAACACAGACCCAGATCTGCTGGTGCATTATGCAATGGCAGATCAGGGTCTATGTTGTTTGCATTTGGACCCGGTTTATACGCGAGTATATATGGTACATAAATTTTAGCATAAGTTAAAAACTGTTTGCTTCCAGTATTTACAACATTGTACAGGCATTAAGACTCTAAAGGTTTTGTTTTTATTGCTGGAATCTTGAAGGTGAGCTTAATTTTTACACTCAAGTACTTTGTCACTATGCAGCCAGATAATTGCTATCAACTGCTCTTCATTATGATGCGAAGCCACAGTGGTTAAGTTGGTAGAGCATCAGACTTGTAATCCAAGGGTCACGGTTTGATACATGCCTAGGTCATCCCAGGTCAGCTGCCTTAGTGTGTCCTTGGGAAGGGCACTAACTCCCACTTCCTCAGCATGATATAGCCAATAATGTGTTAAAAGTGCCCTTAAAACCAACATAAAAAACATTCATTTTGATGGTGAGGCAAATAAAAGCCGATGTAATTAGTAAAAGTTCAGTGGAGCCAAGTTTTACCTTATAAGATGAGGCTGATGCAGTCGAAAGACTTGTGCCCGATGTCAGGGAGATCATAGATCCATGTCGATGTAAATTGGACTCGCTACCGTAACCGGACTCTGCCTGCTGCAATAAAACAAAGATTGAAAGAGTACACTTGTAATCATATCAAACATTTTCCAAGCTTACTGCAATATGATTATAGATTCTCTTTTGCATTAATTGGGGATAAAGAGTAAGAATTGGATATGGATCAAATAGACATAAAATCAAGAATCTGAATGACAGAGACATTTGAAGAATATATTTTCTCAGAACTTAAAACAGTTATTGCTCAGGTACAGGCACACTACACATAAAGATTTGTGTGCAATCAACTGACAAAGCAAACTGTTTTGTACTTATCATCAGGGCTGTACAAACTGAATAGCACAATGCCAGGGATGAGTACATTTTTCTATCAGACAAGTGCCCAATAGCAAGAGTTTTAGTCCCAGGCAAGTGTAATTTTTCTACAAGAGTCCCTTGAAGGGACTGACGCTCTCTTGTCCGAATAGAATTTCCTGGAATTCAAGATTAGACCATTTCTTCTTTTTAAGTGCTGAGTGCTGAAACCATCTTTGATACTCTTCAGCAATAAGATTTTCAAATTAGCTGCTTTAGAAGCCATATTGGTTGTAAGATTGTCACCATTTTCATTTATGACCAACCAGACACCATAAGAAGTCTTCCGGTGAAAACCCAATGTTGATATGACTTTCTGTTCATCAGGAGTAGCAATAACAAGATTTTCAAGATGGCTGCGATGGTGACCATATTGCATGTCATAAGTAATCTTTTAGTGAAAACCCCATGTTGGTTTGAGCCCCCATTCAGTAGGAGTAGTGCTACCAAGTTTATTAAGATGGCAGCCATATTGGATGTTAGATAGGCACCATTTTCATTTTAGATCAACTAGATATAAGAAGTTTTCTGTGAAAACCCACTGTCAATATGACTTTCCATATAGTAGGAGTAGCAATAACAACATTTTCAAGATGGCCATTATGGTGGCCATATTGGATATCAGATTGGCACAATTTCCATTTAGGACCAACTAGACGCTATAAGAAGTCTTCCAGTGAAAACCCATGTTTATATGACTTTCCTTTCAGAAGTAGCAAAAACAAGATTTTCAAGATGGCTGCCATAGTGGCCATACTGGATGTCAGATTGGCACCATTTTCATTTAGGACCAACTAGACATAAGAAGTCTTTTTGTGAAACAACCATGTTGATTTAACCCCTCATTCAGGAGTAGTGCTAACAAGATTTTTGAGATGGCTGCCATGGTGGCCATATTGTATCAGCTAGATATAAGAAGTTTTCTGGTAAAAATCCAATGTCAATATGTCAATATGACATTCCATATAGTAAGAGAGCAATAACAAGATTTTCAAGATGGCCAATATGTGTGGCCATATTGGATGTCAAATCAGCACAATTTTCATTTATGACCAACTAGACATTATGAGAAGTCTTCTGGTGAAAACTCCATGTTGATATGACTTTCATTTCAGGAGTAGCAAAAACAAGATCTTCAAGATGGCTTATGTAGTGGCCATATTGAATGTCAGATTGGCACCATTTTTATTTAGGACCAACTAAACGTAACAAATCTTTTAGTGAAAACCCGTTGTTCATTTGACCCCTCATTCAGGAGTAGTGCTAATAAGATTTTCAAGATGACTGCCGTGGTAGTCATACTTGATTTCAGATCGACACCATTTTCATTTAGGACCAACAAGATTGTCATCATAAGACGTCTTTTGGTGAAAACTCCATGTCGATATGATTTTCCATCTAAGATTAGTAGCAATAACAAGATTTTCAAAATTTTAAAATTTTGCAACAAATTCATCATTATTCTTGCATTTGAGCAACTTTGGATTCTTCTAAAGAGTTAAAAGTCCAAAAGGGATATAAACTGTTGCCTAATTATTACATCACATATTCGAAAACTACATAGAGTTTAAGCTGGTGGCGAGGCCTTATGCATTCCACATTCAATTTAGACAGATTTTGTTGAGTAAATTAAAATCAGCTTGATTTTATATAATAAAACTTAACATTTACAGCTAAATAATCATGTATTTTCTCCTGTATATTGAGGCCACATTAAGAGTCCTTTTAGAATTTCACAAGTCACCAATGGAAACAGAAACCATTGGACAGCATCCAGAAAATAAATATTGAAAAAAGTGGCCAACTGGAAGAAAATTTAGGTTCAGCAGGATTATTCTACCAGAATAGATCACAAATGTACTAGACAAAATATCTTAGATCGGTATGCTGACAGTCAAATTCATCTGTACATCAATGACCAGGGCATAATGGCAGCCACCATTTTTCCAGCTGGCATACCAATATAAGTACATTCTTGAATCATATCAGAAGTAAAAAAAAAAAGTAATATATTCCAGTAAATCAGACCCTGCCGAACCTACATTTTCTTTCTCTCTGCCACTCTTAGCAATATATACATTCCTGCTGCATCCCGATGGTTCCCAACTGCCTCGCTCGACGGTTCCTTTCTGCAACTAGGAATACCCAAATCCTGGTGCTCTCGCAGGGTTCAAGAAAACCTCTTGTCCTCTCATCCTGAACAATTAGAAGTTGGCTGGGCCGAGTACAATTTTACTACATACATATACTCGTCCCTGGGCCAATTAAATGCAGATTTGCACCTTGAGAATAAATCTGAGTGCATTTTCTACCTTTAACTCAATAACCCCAAGCGCCACGTTTACGCGTCATGATGTTGTACCCTACTTCCGAGCTCTGTAACAGCAATATCATTTAAGATACACTAAAGTGGATGGAATTGCAGGAAAGTAGACAGATGTAGCTCCACAATGGTACCAAACAATGTCAAGTTTCTACTCACATTAAAAAATACAGCGAAAACAATGCAATTTTTGAGACCCGATTTTTTTAAAGTCAAAAATTGCCAGTTTTGGAACCAGAGTTTGTTTCTGGATTTTATACTTTTTGGCCCTAGATCTAAAGCAGACTGGTCTGAACTGCACACGGACAGATTAACCTTTGCAAAAAGCAGGATATGTTTGAGATTTGGAGTAAAAAGGGGCCAGGACATAAAAATCAGGGGTCCAATACAAAAAAAAGAAAAAGAAGTCCAACTTTTACTCTTCTGCACATGCAGAAGCATAATAGCCATTCAAAAACAATGTTTCTGATACACCTAAGCATCCGGCTAAACAAAAAACTTTCTTAAGCAGATGTGTTTTGCTGCATTCAGAAGTAACCCCAAAAATGTGTTTCCTACCCCCATTTCAGGCGAAAATGAAAAGAATCTCCCCTGGTTAATAAGTAAACAAGTGCCAAAGTTCAACATCGCTCAACATTTAGCATGCATCATTTATAGATAACTTTTGCACAATCTGCCTACTTGCTGTCAGTCTAGAACATGTCGCAAAGGAAACCAACTTCATTTTTTTATACACAGGTACCCAATGTAAGCTTGATACTAAAATGGGTAAATATTATGAACATATTATGTTGCAGTTTCACACCTAGCCCTCGATTTCTTAATGGTATTCACATTTACAAGTGACACTTTTAGTTATTTAGGCAACATTTTGATCTGAAGAAACTCTCCCTTTCAATGAGATATCACACATCTTTACAAGTCAGACTGCTGAGAAGTTAAGAGACATAGACTGTCGACATTTTTGTGATTTTTCATCTAGTCAGGCAATGTTACAGTTGCCCCTGGTCACCGGTATTTTTAAGACCTGAGCTTTATTGATACATAGTCATGCCAAAGGAAAGATGCCAACAGATATTTCTATAAGTATGTAATTACTTTTCACACAAAAAATGTTGCCAACTTACATTCGAAAGAGTATTTTCAATGTCTCAGCCGATTCTGACCAACTTCTACACAATGCATGTTGTTGTAATCTAAAAAACAGATAATGTTGTGACAACAGCTGATTGGCCAAAATTTTGTTGGGGTAATGACCTAGAAATGTTTCAATTCTTTTGGCCAATCAGTAATCTTCCTTTTTATGGCACCTTCGTGTAGCTCTCTAGAATGGGGGTTTGATCAAAATGGACCATTTAGTAGTTGGTGGAAACTGAGACTGTTGGAATTCGTCTTTGAAATGCAAGTTACTGACATTTTTCTTGTGAAGAGTAATTACATATTTATATCAATATCTCCTGGTGTCTTTACTTTGCATGACAATGTATTAATAAAGCTGCACAGTCTTGAAAATACTGGTGATCTGGGGCAAGTGTAACAATGTTTAACCAGATGAAAATCATAAATATTTCACATTCTATGTCTCTTAACTTCTGCCATATCTAACTCATAAAGATGTGTGATAGCTCATTAAAATGGAAAATTATGACACCTAGATTACTCAAAGGCATCAGTGAAAATGTGAATACCACTAAGAAATCAATGGCTATATGTGCAACTGCAATATCTTGAGTTAAAAACCTTGTCTTTTATTATATGTTTATCTAAGAAGCCATGTATTAGAACATAATATTTTGATGGTTTTGCCCCATTTTAGTATCAAGTCTGCATCAGGTACCTGTGGTTCTTTAGTAAAAGCATAATTAGTGTAGTGGAGAAGTGTACAGTGTTAAGTATAATGAGGACAGGGACAAGTAACTCTTGCAACTCACTCATCCCCAGGACAAGTGCTCTCTCTGCCAGGTTTGGGGGGACTGGCAATAAAGAAAGGGAAACTTTATTTTACTTTTCATAATTTGAACAATAAAAATGATCTGTTATTCTGAGAAAGAGACAACTAAACTGAACAGGTTAGTCATTCTAAAACTGAAACCGCACATCACACATAAAAGACATAGCTACATTACATTGCAGTGCACAATCTAGTATCTAATAATGAAGAATAGTCATACTCACATAATTATGTATGCTGCCCTTAGACAGCATTACAGAGATTAGACATTTGGGAATTAATAAAATATGGATAGAAAAACAGGACAAGTAATAAATGAGTCAAGACAAGTCACTGTTTCAAAATCACGTGTTCTGGACAAGTAGCTGGAAAAAACACCCCTGTTCATACTAAATGTAAACTTGGAGAGCTGTCCACTTCTTCAAATTACACAAGATTCTTTATCACTGTTAACGGATATGGTGAAGAATGATTTCCTGTCTTAAATTACACAGAGAATAAGCGAGTGTGTCTAGTGAAAACAAACACATTTTTTTTCTTGCATCAAATGGATTATGCAGTAAGTAATTTTGTTATAGTGTGTAATATTAGATAGTAATTATAGAAATTTGTCTGTGCTAATTTTGTAGTAGTATTTTTTTACCATACAGGCCATTTAGCACATTATTTAGCGCTTGCCTCTTCTTTATCATTATTAACAACCAAATTTTAGATAATAACCACACTCACCCTGTGTGCCTCAATAGCTTCAATCCATATTTGTCTCTCCTGCTCCGATCCAGCCCGTAAATACCACACTGAATCATTGACACTGACATCAAATCTAAACTCATCAAACTGATGGGGCTGCAAAAAAAGATTTAATCAAATTTGAATAGAAATTAGCTTAAAAATAACATTTCTAGAAGTAATGACTACAATCATAGAAACTTCATGAAAAAAAACATCACAAGCCAGTTGCTAGGAAAAAATAATTAATTTTCACATATTACAAGCATGAAAGTTAATGTTGTACAAATTGATATATGATACCTTCGCCAGTGTTGCACCTAGGATCCCAAGGGCAAGGGACACTGTGTCCCCCACCCTCCAAATTTGGGTGACACAATATTTTAAATGAACAAAGGAAAATAGTAGTACATAATGCACTAGTAGCGCAAAATGAGATAATTATGTCTGCTTCAACAGTTTTGCCATCTTTACTGTACTACTATCATATTTTCCTGGGACACTTACATTATCATGTGCTCAAGTAACTCGTGAACACCTTAAAATGTTTGAATATCTGGTTAACCCAAAATGAGCTGCACCATGGAATTTTCCTTTCTGGATCTTGCTCTCGTTTAACTTTAGTGTTCACTCATTATCTACCAGCATTTATTATAATAAATTCCTATTTTCTTTTCACATTAATAAATCATTGATTTATTGACAAATTGTGTATTTCCATAAATTTATTATCTTTATCATTAATTCAACCCAAAAATAAATTAAATTTTTGACACCATAATTGTGACTTTAATTTTCAAAAATACATTACACCAAAGACTTCACATTGCAATTTAGCCATCTACCACAAACCTCGAATGTTTTCATTGCCAGATATATTGTTTAAAAATGGATATTAATTGACATCACCTTTAGTGACTTTGGCCATTGCTAGTGCCAACATAAAAATTGCAGGATACCTGCAAGCCTGCACTCAGGGTGCAACACTGCTATAGCTAAAGAAGAAATGATGATGGATGACTACATTAACTCACAGTACTTTGTGCTTTACTCCAAGAAATTAACATATTTGACCAACAGCTAAAATCTCCATCTTAGAAAGCTATTTGTTTTAGTGATATGTCACTTTCGGATATATATCAGAGACAGGTAAAATCCCAAAGGGCAGATAGAATATATATATATGTATATATACACACACACACACATATATATCAGAGAGACAGGTAATATCCCAAAGGTTAGAATAGGAATGATGCATCCTCCTGCATGTTGAAAGAGGTGACTTAAAGGGGGCAACCTCTTTGCCATGGGTTGTGTCCCATGTCGTTGGAGGAGATGATCTTGGTAAATGAGCAGAGTAGAGATTGATGGTTGCTGCTCCAATCCAACACACTACTTTGGCCTCAACTTCAGGAAGACAGGTGGTCAGAAGGGCCCAGTCTGATCAATCAGCTAGTCACACCAAGCTTCAGGGGCTATGTTAAACATTCAGATTAACTGATCTGCATACATTCCAAAGTCAACTTTCTGATTAAAGCAACTTATTGTTCTGCAAACCTTACAAAGGACATAGCTTCTGAGGGCAGTGGCAAGGGTCAATTGAGTAAAGTTTTTTCTTTGTTGAGTACATCACCCTGACATGAGAAATGCAATAAATGAGCACAAATCTCTGTCCCCTTGTTGGGCTCTGAGGTGGGTGGAAAGCACAGGTAATGAAATAATAATCAAACTGTATATGAAAACTAAAGATTCAACCAGTAGTGTGAGACCTGGTCTCAAAATGACCTGGAATAATTCAACCAGTGACTCAGATAAGAAAACTTGTCCAAGTCAGGGAAATTGGCTAAGATTTCTCATCACTGAATCCAATGATGAAAACCAAAACCTAACCAAGCTATCACCTTTTGTGATAGCTAACACACTTCAGGGCTTTGCTAGAGAGGCAAAAAGTGTTTTTACAAAAATTAGTTCTGGCCAACTACTTGTAGAGTGTACATGTAGCTGCAACGCTCACTCTGACAATCAACTTTGCTAAAAGCAGTGGAGATACCCATTAAGGTATTTCCACACAAAATCTCTCAACGAGCTGAATGGAATACTGCCCTCAAATTGGTCGACTGAAAATTACATACTGTGCCTACTGATAACCTGATTATCAGTTGACCAATAAGGGGGCAGTATTCCATTCAGTGTGTTGTACTTGCATATTAAGCAGGCGCAATCAGGACAATTTCGACCTTTTGGTCGACCAATGAGAGGGCAATATTCCATTCAGCTCATGGCACATGCATATTAAGTGGGTATGACCATGACCATGTTGACCAGTAGCATGGGAAAATGGTCTGGCATTCCTTAAAGGTGTGGTAATAATTCAAGCTTTGTGTAGGCGTGTAAAGTCAAATGCCTAAATATCAGTACCAAAACATTATTACGATATGCAAAGTGTAGCTTGAAATAGCAGCGTTTTTCTTAAATAGGTCGCGTGAGAAGGGAGTGAAGTGTCCTCCCTTGTAATATTATATAGTACATGTATGATTTATAGGTACATTGTAAGCAACGATACGAGCCCCTGTGCATCCTATGAGGCCTGTTCGCATTACCAATGGCCCTTAATTATACTGTAAAAGAAGAGCAATGATTACAGGGCTCGAATTTAACACAAATTTCTTTGTAGCCATAAGGACTAGTATACTGAGAAATTTACTAGTCCTGTCCAAAAAACAATGTCACACACTCGTATCGAGATTAACAACAATTTTATTTCATAAATTACACCGCATAACGTTCTTCTCCTTATCATAATTCAGCCATTCCTTGTCTTTTGTCCATGCCTTCTGAAACGTTCGATTACGCTTTTCCCTATCATAAGAATTATTCCTCTCTTTTATGTCATTTTCATTTAACTTTTGCTTTTTTTCTGGTGGCTGAACACCTTCTATAAAACGCCACATTTTGCCTGTCTTGCAAGGAGGGAATGGTGCCTCGTTTTGAAATACGAGATGTCACAGTATAGCTGATGCGGATTATTTAAAGTGAGAAAAGGAATGGCACAGTGTCCTTTATATAACGAAATCAGAGCAAGAAACATGTTTCAAAGCATGTGCCTCTGCCTGCCCCCCCCCCCCTCCTTAAAATTAAATGGCCTCTCCCAATAAAGATTTGACTTCAGCGGATGTTCTGCAGGATCAAAGCAGTGGCTATTGTAAACACTGTTATAAAATATTAGCATCAGAAGATAATGTTAGTTTCAGCTTGGAAAAGGTGCGTTCCTATCAAACGAAGCCATCAGACTCGGCGCATTGTACTTTACAGTTCCAATTATGGTCTCATCATTAACAGCGGAAGTTTGGTAATTGTTCTGTAGAATCAAGGCAGTGACAATTGTAAACACACAGTCATAAAATATTAGCATGAGAAGACGAAGTCAATTTCTGCCTCGGAAAGGTGCGTTTCTATAACAAGAAGACAGACGATTTTGCTGGCTTCTTGTCATAGAAACGCACCTTTCTGAGGCAGAAATTTACATCATCTTCTCATGCTAATATTTTATGACTGTGTGTTTACAATTGTTCACTGCCTTGATTCTACATAACATCTGCCGAAGTCAAGTCTTTATTAGGGAGAGGCGTAAACAAACGCTGACTGTTGATAACCGAAACTTACTAGCCCATCGGACTATTACATTATGAAAGTTACTAGTCCGACAGGAAATCTACTAGCCTCGGGCTAGCGGACTACCGCTAATTTCGAGCCCTGCAATGTGAAGAGCCGAAAAATGTAAAGAATGCCACACCCTCTGTTGAAAATTCTTGATATGTACAAATGTTGCTCAGTGAGGAACCTAACAAAAATAGTGTGACCTGCCGCCCACGGGACACGCCCCCGCATTTTGATCCCTCGCTTTTCTGTAGACGGATTCTTACCGTCACAGAGGCTCGAGACAAACTGACCGCTCCTCTACAGCCAAAGGAAAGATCACTTTCCGATTTGTAGTAGCTCAAGGTTCCATCCTTCAGCACGATATATCTGTCCTGCCAACCATGTAAATAGTTTGTCCATTTGCTGAGGACTCCCTGTTTCTCCGGGAGGGAAGGCTCGTCGTCCGAATCCTCGTTTTCAGTGTCCGTGTCACTTAATACGTCCGTTTTCTCCTCTGTCATGTCTACTGGCGCAATAAATATAAATTCTTGAACAAAATAAAAGGTTAACGCTTAACTAAACCCATAACTCATAAAATTATAAGCGCATATCAAACTACTCATCCGCATACATGTCTACCCGGCATGAAGTCATAACGGAAGCCTTGAAAGTCCCTCCATCTATCGGATATTCAAGGGGAGTAACTCATTGAACAGTTTAGAAAATATTTAAATATGTTTCCTGACAATAATTTATTGACTTGATGCGAAAAAATGCACCGATAATGAAATTAATGAAAGTAAACATGTTCTTAGATACACTTAACAGCATCAACAATCATCGTTATCATTGCAAGTCTGCATCAGAGATAAAGTTTCTTTTTCTTATTAAAACGAATAACTTTATGCAGGAGACGGTCACTTTTTAATCATTCTATATAGTGTATAGATTCATCTAAAATAGTAACATAGTTGTAAAAAAGTAAATAATTTTTTTTTAACCCAAGAATTCATAGGAGTCGCAGATGTAATAAAAGCTATTCAAGTTACATCTTCGCTAGCTAAGGTTTGTCTATTCAATTTGATGTGGAACGAAATAGACAGACAACCCTTGGCTAGCGAAGATATTTTAGTTACTGCTAAAATCATTTGTATACTTAAGTTTAACAATTTGGATTTTGTAGCTTCTGGACCTAATACAAATCTTAATCTTGTACCGAACCTTTTAGTCTAGTGGTATGTACGCCTGACTGCGAGACACACATGACGGGTTTGATTCTCGACAACGACAGTTACAGACATTTTATCCCTTGCCGCTACATATGACGCCTCGTCCGTCTCAGTAGCTGACGGCCTGGTGAAGAATGGTTTTCAACAAATGAGAGGTGTATCTGGGAAACATTTGATTGGTCGGTTTTCACATTAAAATGCAATTACAGTTCCATTCAGTCTAAATGTTGCAAATATACAGCTGACAAAAGAGGTCTTTGAAGAACTACAGTCAGGAGTGAATCAGTGAGTGTCGGTGAGTAAAAGAATACTGTAGTCATCCAAACAAAGTCCCCATGTCAAGTTATAGTTAATCCCCATACAATGTTTTGGTCAGTTTTTCGTTCTTGACTCTCATACGGTGCCATCTGTACATGATTTTCTTTGGGGAAATCTGGATACCGGCAAGAAATAAGGGTAAATCAGGGTAATTTTCATTTAAGTCAAGTCGAAAACACATGCCTTGCAATCAAATAAAAATCTTATTTCGAGGCTTTGTACATCCTTGAAAATGTTTAAATCTTTGCCTTGTATGAAAACCAGCTATTTTCTGAGAGGGTATCTGACTTTGTAGTCATGGCAGCACCCGTCCTACTAGGTTGTGCTGCACAAAAACAATGAAAATGTTCAAAAATGGCATGGATATATTTTTAAAAAAATCTGTTCAGTTTTTCTTGCTTTCAACTTGCAATTTGATTTCCAATGTTTTAATAAGATATTATTCTCTCATGTTTTCTTTTCTTTTCCACGTATGGTCAGTTTATGAGATGACATTTAATAATAATAATAATAATAATAATAATAATAATAATAATAATAATACTGCCACGTGGTCCTCAACGTATTAACAGGTTGTGTTACACAAAGGTCACTTACACACACTCAAATATACTCGCACACGCACTCACACAGATTTAAAATGGATATATATATATATATATATATATATATATATATATATATATATATATATATATATATATATATATATATATATACTGTTCAACAGGTACATATATAAATTTATACTTTACACAAGCATACACATTTCAGCAGGTCAGAAGTCATACCGACATATGTAAAATAAAAGTAAAATAAAATACACACAGATTATCTATGAATACAATCATTAAATCCTGTACAGGGAGGCTTTAATATATCTTTCCAGCTGGTCAAGAAAGGATTTCTTTAATGAGGTTTTAAATGAAGCAAGAGCATTTGAATTACGTATCGACAGGAATTCCAAAAAGGTAGGTGCTGATATAGTATAGGAGCTTTTAAAAAATGGTTGGTGCTCGATCTCGGAATCTGGAGTTCACTATTAGAGGTAGATCTGAGATTATGATCAGTATTTGATGATCTAAATTCAATTAAGTTAGAGATATAATCTGGAAAAAGGTTGTTTAGAGACTTATATGTCATGATTCCTTTAAAATAAAATATTCTTTTTTGAATTGGAAGCCATTGTAGACGTGAAAACAAAACATTCGAGGGAGTCGAAACAGGAAATTTCAGAATTATTCGCGTGGTGTTTTTCAGGAGTTTATAAATTATGGATAAATTATAATTTGACGTATTTCCCATATGGTACAGCCGTAGTCTATCAGTGATGGTATATATCCAGAAAAAATAAAGTTCAAGCGACTGGTGAGGTAGAAATTTCAACAGTAATTTGAAAGGAGTAATTCGTTTGTCGACCATAGCACATAGGTGATCAATATGCGAATTTTACCTGTGGTGTTGACCAATGTAGATAACAAGAAGTTTCTTTTTTATTGTTATATTTTTATTTTTAATTTTTAAAACAAGACAAGTTTGAACCATTGAGTGAGAAGTAAATCCATGTCAGCGGATAGCACTGCCTTGTTCCGATTGTCATATATTTCGTTTTAGATGCATTAATATACATTCTGTTTGTGTTTACACCAGACTGATACATTGTTTAAGTAGATTTGAAGTTTGTTTTCAATGGATCATGATCATCGGTGTAACTAGTGTCATTAACTATAATGTCCCATGGACTTAGAAGTACTCTTTTTGTAGAAGTTAATGAATCTGTTATCAGAGTTTGAGGCAGTGGCTTCTTTGAAAAGAAGCGTTTATGTTTGACAATGAGGAATTTTGGCTTTGTTCCGTCATAACCGATAATCGGTACACTCTTGACATTTGTGACAGTAGTCTCGTTTAGTAGCCTTAGCGACTTAAATAGTACACCAGTCTGGTTGTTTTTATAGCTAAATTTCTTTAACTTCTATGGGAGCGTGTTTATTTAGGATAGAAAGAAAACAGTAGCTCCAGATAGACAAATCATAATCCGGGTCTGTTTTAGAAAAGGTTAATGAGCTAATATTTGGAGACAGTTCAGAATACACATTTTCCAATCGGAGTAGTATCAAGGACACATTTATTGTCTATTTGCGAGCTAGAGGAACATACATTAAAATCTTAGCATGCTCAGTAGCAATTAATACTTTGGATGGTAAGATACTCAGAACAAATATCACATAGAACATGATACCTATGTTTGACTGAGGTACATGTATTATCACTGTGTCCAGACTGAGGTACATGTATTATCACTGTGTCCAGACTGAGGTACATGTATTATCACTGTGTCCAGACTGAGGTACATGTATTATCACTGTGTCCAGACTGAGGTACATGTATTATCACTGTGTCCAGACTGAGGTACCTAATGTTTATAACTCCAGTTAGGAATAGCACGTCTGTACGTACTGTTATCTTGTCCATGTGTTCCTTTTTTCCGCTGTTGTTAAACAAATTCATGATAAATACGATTCGACAATTTTTACAGGAAACTTTGAAGATTTAAAGTCTGCCGATATGCCATCGGTGACATGTTTTAAGGTCTCAAAGTACTATTTTATATGGAACAATCTGGACAAATACGGCTTCAGGAACAACATCCCAGTGAGCAAAATCACGAAGGAGAGAGTCCACCTGGGCACCGGAAAGTCCACGAAAATTAACCTCATGTACCACACCGTGGCACAACTCGTCGCTGAGACGGCCCAAGGCTGCAACCAAACTATGCCCCCAAATGAGAACTTGCATTCTTGCAGTCAACACAGAGAATGACACTAACAAGCGAAAACTTGAATCTTAACCAAAGACGTGTTTTCAATCACGTCCGCGCGAAAACCATTTTCAATCCAATTCAAAAAGCTCAGGCAAACAAACTCAACTTATGTTTTCATTTACGTCCGCGCAAAAACAAGTTTCAATCCCACCCACAACTCCAAGCTAAAAAACCCCCAAAACCATGTTTTCATTTACGTCCGCTCAAAAACCATTTTCAATCCGCTTTACAACTCCAAGCTCAGACAATCAATCTCAGACAATCAAAACTACAACCATCACGTCCACGCAAAAACCATTTTCGATCCGATTTACAACTTCAAGCCTAAATTAACAAACCCAACCCATGTTCAGTCCGGTTTACAACTCCAAGCTCAAACCAATAACTCCAACCCATATTACAACATCAAACTAACAAAAAGAACTAATAAAGAAAAACGAAACAATAACCATAGAGAAAGAGAGAAAGCGAGAGAGAGAAAAAAACACGCACGCAAAAACAAAACTACGTACATTTAAACACCTTATTACTTTTTCTCTATAAAAACATATCTATTTTTCTTACTTTTATATTAGGATACATAGATAGAAAAGAAACTACACAAGAATATGACCTGGATAGGCCCGTCCCTAACACAGAAATGAGTTAAAATATACACGACAACAAATACACAAATGCTGCACCACACAATGGGACAAAAGAAAAATAAACCTCAAGGGCAGAGGTACCAACTGATTATGAAACTCAAACAAGGGGGGAAACAAAGGGCAAAGACCTCCACCCACAGGATAATGTGTCTGCTGGTAGGATAGTACGAGCCTGAGGTCTCTATAAAAAAAAAAGGAATAAAGAAACTTAAAGAATACGATAGAACAAAGATTAACCTTTGTCAAAATTATAATTTAAATTCAAATATTATTATTCTTATGCACAAAACATAACAAAAAGGGAAAGACAGGGAATTTACACAATAAAAACATTTATTATTAGGAAACAAAAGGTTACACATCTAGGTCTTAACCAGCTATACATGATGGGATGAGGCTAAGAGGTGCCAATAAACCCATTTTGACGCTTCTCATTTCGAGAGTATCAAACTAAATGCAAAAAGGATGATTTTGGAATTCATGTTCTACACACTCGAGCGCTTCTTTGCCATTTTTGTAAAACATAGAATTTTTTTTTCTTCAAATACGGGTGTGTAGTTAAAGCCATTTCCTATTTACCGAAGATTACTTCAATACATAAAGGATATTTTCTTTTCACACGTAAATACCGGATTCATCGTGTGGTACAAAAAAACGTGATATTTGAACGAGTGGTGAAGCCACGATTTAAAATATACCGTTTTTGATACCACACGAGGAAATATATCCGGTATTTACGTACAAAAAGAAAATTTTCTTTTTATTATATACCAGACTTGCTCCAGAATCGAATCTTAGAAGATTAAACTCGCTCTTCAGCACAACACCCACCCCTTTTCGTAAATTCACCTCACTTTCATCAGCTGATTATATAAATATCAGTGACTTAAGAGAGCGGTAGGATTGGGTTGGCCTAATCTGTTGCAGTAAATTACATTTTTTCAGTTTGTAAACGATTTGACCCTGTCTGAAAACAAAGCAAGTCCGATTCAGCGATGCATCACAGCGGGTGCAGCGTTGTTGTCAAGGAAGTAAGGGGAAATAACTTTAGAGAAACGCGAACGGCGTCGACTCAGATTTCTTCAGCAAAAATTAATTGCCATGTCTGAAATGTAATGCACTTTGAATTTTTTTGGTCAAGCTCGTTTTTGGTGCTGCGGGTTTAACTTCTCGAGGCACGCACAATCAATCGTCGTATGGCATAATTGGACATCTTATATTTTCACATGTGAAAATATAAGGATATATTTTTCACATGTGAAAATATAGGAGTGAAAAAAAATATGAAAATTATTTCGCCAAAAAGTTTCTATATTTCACACTTAAGTATATAATAAAAGATCGTACTGCATATATGTGGAAAAAATTAATTGATGTATGATGTTTGACATTACATTACTTAATCTGTTTGTAATGATTTTGGGCAGAATTTTATAATCTAAATATAGTAAGGTGATTGGTATCCAAATTTTAAATTTTTTAGAATTTTGTAGATCTTTACATAAAAGTGTAATATATGAGAGCTTTTGCGAGTCGGTTAAGGTGTTAAAGTCGTATATCAAATTGTATAATTTCACAAGTGTATCACCAATTAAGTCGAAGAACGTTTTATAAAATTCTCTAGTCCATCTATCTGGGCCTGGGAATTTGTCATTTTCTATCGTACTTATGCATTTCCAAATTTCTTCTCTCGTAATTGGGCGGTGAGAAATACATTGTCTCCCTCAGATAATTTTGGCTAATCATATAAAAATTGTAAAAAGGAACTTTCATTAATAGGTTCATTAGTATATAAATCTGAATAAAATTGTTTGAAACACTCCCAAAATTCAGTAGTAGAATTATATTATTAATTATTATATTAGATTTCAATTATACTTTTCTTCCTACCTCGTTTATTCTTCCTCTGAAGAAAAAATTAATTCGGATTTTCATTGTTGTCCCAAATTTTAGCCCTAATTCTGTTTATACTTCCTTTAAAATTGTCTTTTTGTAATTCCTCAATTCTCATATTTACTTCTTGTAATTTGGCAAAGCAATCAGTATTACCATTTTTTAAAAATTAAATTCATGTCTCAAAGAATAATATTTATTTTATAAAGGTTTTAACTCGTAATATTTTATTCTTGACAAGTCTTTTGAATACCTGATAATTTCCTTATAAATTTTAACTTTCAGATCATCCCAATATTCTAATGTAAAATTATGATGCCAAATTACTCTATTAAACAATTCAGTAATACAGTTTTTCAAAACTGTGTTCTAACAAAGAATTGTTTACATTTCCAATATTATTTACCAAAACTTATGGAGTACTTGCATGAAAAAGATAATTCAACCGCATCGTGATCTGATTGATAATAATTAACTAAATGGGTGTCTACAAAAAAATCTATTTTTATTTTTTGAGATGTACACCCTGTTAACCCTACTGGCTTATGTGACTGCACTAGGGTCTCGATTAAATTTGTACCAAGTAAATATTTTCCATTTAGGATAAAGAATACTAAAGGTATCAATGAGGTGGAAATCAGATTTTAAAAAAATAATTAAAATTTGTATTACTGTCTTGATGTGATTCATTTAGTCTATCTAATTTTGGGTTTAGGACACAGTCAAAATCACCAGCTAAAATAATATTGTGTTGTCCTGTGAGATATGGGTATAGACTATTAATTTTTTTTTTTATCCGAGTAGGAATTTGAGGCATATATATTGATAACACGATATGGAAGATCGTTAACTATCAAATCTACAAAAATGAATCTTCCTTCAAGATCTATTTCAAATTGTGAAAAATTGAATATTGTATTTAAATTTAAAACTGCAACTCCAGAGGATGTATTTGAGCCCCAACTACAAATGGTATTTATGCAATTTAATTGTTTGCGAATATTGGAGGCAAGACGTTCATTTTTAATATGTGTTTCCTGTAGCAATAGAATAACCATATTATTGGTATTAATCAATTATTTAATTATAATTTCCAACATGAGTTTACTCGGAGTCAATTGATATTTAACGTTAGGATATTAATTTATGTTGCCATTTGTAATTTGAAAGAGTAGTACAGAAGAAATTGATTGCTTATTATATGATATTAAGGAAGGTTGTTACGACTACAGGTTATGTAACAAAAGAAATGACTCAAACAAGCTTTCAAGATTTAAAATATAAATCTTTAATTTCCTAAAATATTAAAATATTTTAACAAACAATTAAAGTGAAAGAATTAAAAATAACTTACAGTATAGAATATCCTTAAAAGTCCTAAATTGTTTTAAAGTTCACTGTTCCGGAAGTTAATCCAAATATTCCGAATGTAGTATTCCGAATGAAATAGCCTTCACTGTGCTAATATGTTGATAAGATTAAGTTATATCCAAATAATCCTTGCGAATCTGGAATCTCACAAGTTTTAGAAATGTTTCCGATAATTCCATGGAGCTGTATAATAATTCAGATTAAAGACACAGTACTGAATCCTAAATGTACTGTATTAATAATAAATAAATCTCTAAATAAGAATATCCCACACACAAACTGAACCAATTTCGTTATATCCTCTCTATTCAAATGTAACTATGAAGAATGTTTAAACACAGGATTAGTTCCTATATATATAGCCTTAATGCACAGAATCAAAACAAAAACCCATACTACGTCTTCAATAAACAACTGGGTATTTCAAAATAATTTCCTTCTAGTAAACACTATTCATTCTTCGGATGTGACCTTAAACTATAATTCCTAGTCAATAAAATGCTTACTCCTAAAAGTACGAGAACTAGGTCGAAAGTTCATTCTCTCGCGCGCGGAAAATACGTCACATGACCAAAGCTACAAGCAACTAGGTGAAATATCGATCGAAAAAAATACCGTATGTATGCTCATAAGAGACAGCTGTTTAGACTAAGAACAGAGATCATAAACTAATAAACTATATCATTATTAAAAGGAAAAATATATATAATTCCGTAACAAGGTATAATTAAGAAAATCTGGATTAGGTGTAATCAGCTCAATTAAAAGACACGCATCCCACGAGTGGACACACTGAGCATATCACGAATTGTCTGGTTGGTAAACAACTCGTAAAAGATATTATTGACAGATTGTGCTGAGTGAATCACACGAATAAAAACAGATAATTCATACAAATAATATGACAAGTAGGATATAATTCATACAAATAATTAATATGACAAGTATGATACATATACAATATATAAAGACAGGCAATTCATACAAATAGTATGACAAGTAGGACACATATTTAATACATAAAGATCGGCAATTCATACAAATAATATGACAAGTAGGACACATATACAATATATAAAGACAGGCAATTCATACAAATAATATGACAAGCAGGACACATATATAATACATAAAGATAGCCAATTCATACAAATAATATGACAAGTTGGACACGTATAAAATACATGAAGACAGAGAAAATGGAGTGTTCGCTTTTAGTGTATACGAGAAAAATATGACTGTAAAAGAACAAACCTTTGAAAACGTCAGAAACAATTTCGAATATTAAACACAAACAACCGTAACACTGTCCATAAGCTTGAAAATAAGTCCTAATTAAAAGAACTGTGTAAATGATAGATATACACTTGAGTACAGCATATGTCCATTATAAATAAACATTGTCCGTGGTCTTTCCCATGTTTGTTTTTTTTTTGGTCCAGATTTCTCCTCCGTAGTCCGTGATTGGTCCGTATTCGTAAACACATCATTCGGTAATGAAAGGAAAGTCTATTACTCCGCTTGACACTCAATTTCAGTTCCACTTTCTTCACCACAGTTTTCACTGGGTTTGGCTTTTCCATTCTTTCCTACTAGATGCCATTTTCTGGGTATCTCATTCGGGTCGAATTCCCTCTTTCTCCTTGTTTCTAAAGTATGGACTTTAGGAGCATCTTGGGCTAGGGTCTGCACTGTTTTCTGAGGATCATCCGAGATTGACGTCGAAGAAGTGGGCGATTTAACCGAGGTTGATGTATCAACAACTATAGGAATTTCTTGGGGAATAACATGGGTGGGGGTGGATGGTGACACAGTATATGTAGCTTTGTCTGAAATAATTGTATTAGTCATGTCTGTGGGCGCAGGTCTGACAGGCAGTTACACTGGCATAGGTGTTTAATCTCTGTGAGCAATCTTTTCTCAAATGCCCCGTTTGTCGGCATCTGAGGCACGATAGTTTTCCGCCTTTCATCGTCATGAAGCATGCCACACGAACCAAGAGATACTATATATGGAATACTACGGCTATCAATTTCCTTTGTTTCGAACTTGACAATCCTTGCACCATTTTCCACCATCATATCCTCAGCGATCTCTGTTTTTTCTCTACTAATTTCCAGAACTGTTCCGTAGTCTTGCAGCACCTATGTAATGTTGGTATCAGATACGTATAACGCCAACTATTGGATCCCTAGATCGATAAACAATCTCACCAAGTACTTGATTCCGTCATGATTTAACGATCTTGCTTGATCTCTGCTCTTCAGCGCGACGTTCCAAGGAGACTGCTCTCCCTCGTTGTACATGCTTTCAATGTCAGCTAGCTGGACACCAGCAGAGCTGAGTTTCTTCAGGACTTCGTCTCGACTAAGCCTTCTCTCGATTTTCAATGTCCGGTGTATGGTATATGGGTGAACGTGATTTTTGATGTTTACTTCTACACGACAATACATTTTGAACTCTTAAGTAGAGATACACTACAAATTTTTTTTTAAAAAGTTGACTTTTCTGCTTCTATCCTGAACACCTACTGGACATGATAATCTTCCGTTAAAGGCGAAAGATCAGTTCTTTGTGAAGAGAAACTGTATGAGGACGTGCCACCCAAGAAAATCTTGGACTTTTTAAGGGAATGCGGTTTGTACAACACATTTTAATCATGTTTGAAGGGTTTTACATGTGTTACCTTTATATATTATTTTATATACATTTTACACGATTTTAACATCTTTACATTTTTGATTTTATCTTCCGGTACTTAATTTTATTATATATCTCATAATGAGATATTGAAATATATCAGGGGGAGAAAAATGATATCGTCACAGTGGCTATACCACTTTTATCGCCACAGTGAAGGCGATATCACTTTTGGAACTACTTTCTTTTTCCATTTAGGAAGGATATCTGCCCTTATGTATGTTATTCGGACATGTACGGTATATCCATATTTATGCCTATTTCATTTTCTTCTTCTTCTTCTTCTTCTTCTTCTCTCTCTCTCTCTCTCTCTCTCTCTCTCTCTCTCTCTCTCTCTCTCTCTCTCTCTCTCTCTCTCTCTCTCTCTCTCTCTCCATCAAGGATGAACAGACATTCAAATGTCTCAAGACTGTAGACCCTCTAGTATACATTTATGTAATCAACGAGAAGCTGCCATCAAGAATGCCTAAAAATGAACCCCAAAAAACAAAAGGTTGGCTTAAAGTATTAACTTTTTATAATCAGTTTTCAACATGAATCGTGCAAATTGTCAGTGACTGAACTTACATGACCTGTTGTTATTCGATATTCTGTGTCACCCATATAGTATCGTATACCTGTTACACTCAACGACAAACGGTACATCTTTTTTTTAAACAGAAAACCCTCTTGATTAAATATAGTAATAAAATTGTTTAAGTAGCGATTTTAATTCTCATCTGTATTTTAATATTATGTTTATATATATATATATATATATATATATATATATATATATATATATATATATATATATATACCCATCCCCCACCGTTCCAGTGGTTATACTTTGTTCCTCCCCCAATCTCATTTAGAAAATAGTGTTATAGTTTATATAACATTTTGTGAAATGTTCTTAATGTCCTTTTTTGTGCGTTAGCCATGATCATAAGACCATGCCACTCTTTAGGATATTTAGATGCAAATCACAGAGTAATTATTTAAGATCTCCCAAAGAGATAGAGAGAGTAGACAAAAAAAATAGTCTTTTTTTATACTGATTGTATGTATGATATGTGTCATTTTAAAACTCGCAGTTGTCAGTAGATATATTTCTGTTTTCCCTTTTGTTTTTGTTTTGTTTTGTCATTGTTTTGTGATGCCCTTGTTTTCTTAGATTCTTATGTGAGCCTGTCTAGATCCATGATAGCATTGTATCTCATCATCCTCGTCTCTTACGTAAGGGACATACCCCCTGGTTTTATGTGTCTTCCTAAATGTTACCTATATGTTTTGTTAGTCTATGTTAGTTACAGAGAGTTTTTAAAAAAAAAATAATTATATTGTTATATGTTTTTAACTATTCTTGGCTCTCTCTTTTTGAGGGTGGAAATTTTTAGCTTGTGCGGGTGGGGGTTGGCCCGATCACCAGTCGCACCATTTCCCCTAGTGGGAAAGATATCTCCAACCCCTTCCCTCCCAGTAGCTATATTTTTTCCTCTCCAGTTGCAGGCAGCCAAGATTACTCGGTTACTGCGTTTCTACAGAACGTACTTTCATTTTTTTCCTGGATACCATCCAGTGAAGTGTATATTTTTTATTTCATAAACGTTTATATGATATTATATATCTTGCGTATACTAGAGTGGTTCTTCTTTGTATCGCACTTGTTCATTTACACACAGAACTTACCTTATATCATTTTTTATTATTAGTTATGAGATGTTCAGCTATAGTTAGTTTGCCACACCTAATCATAATATTTATTATGTAATCAGTTATATGCTTATAGATGTTATTCTTTTCTATCTTATTTTTATATAGTCAATATTTATTATGTAATCAGTTATATGCTTATAGATGTTTTTGTTTTCTATCTTATTTTTATATAGTAAATTTTTCTCGTGATATTTGCCATACTGGGTTTTTATGTTATTTATTATCTTGTTTCGTGCTCTTTCTGTCTCTTTACAATTTATTATAACATGTTTGTTTATTGTAATCTTCTCTTTCACACAATGGGCAGGGCGGTATTTTTGTTGAATATGCCGGTGAAGGACTGTCTCCTCCATCAGCCATACATCGTGCAGGTATTGAGATATCATGCTTTGTACTTATGTAGGTTTCATTTTTCTTTACATTATCACCTTGTTTTATTATATGAGTCTTCTTTCTTTTTCTATATCTCTGTATTTGAATATTATATATATATATATATATATATATATATATATATATATATATATATATATATATATATATATATATATATATATATATATATATATATAGTTCCTTGTGGTTTCTATTAATTTCATCAGTCTATTATTTCTTTAGATTTCAGGCATATTTTTAACTGTATATCCAAACTAGTATATGTATATTGATGCCCAGGCGATACTTTGTTTGCTTGTAAAGTTTATTATTTGGTTTATTATATTTAATTCTTTTATGTATTTGAGGTGTGGAATGCTTAGTCCCCCTTCCGTCTATATTTTGTATATGTATTCTCTTGTAATGTTCCTCTCCATATAATTTTGTAAGCAAATTATCATTCAAATCAATTGCATTTATAATATACCATATTTTACTGTATATATAGGTCTGTGCGACCTGTATTCATTTAATTGCATTTAGTGTAGAATAAGACCATATATCTATATTGCTCTGTACTTTTTTCGAGGATTTGTTTAAAATTTATATTTATTGAATTCTTGCCATATATTACTTCTAAGGCTTTACCTTGTTGTCTTATAAGTTTGGGTGGTAGTCCAGGAAGATTCTCCCGCCAATTTCCTATTAATAGGTTTGGGTGGTAGTCCAGGATGATTCCCCCGCCAATTTCCTATTATAGGTTTGGGTGGTAGTCCAAGATGATTCCCCCGCCAATTTCCTATTAAGAAGATTTAAGTTTTTGCATGATTAAGTTTGGACCCTAATGCTTTACCAAAGTCGGAGTATTCCTTTTCCAGATGTTTAAATGAATACTCATGTGCTATGAAGTTGGCACAGTAATCTGCATGCTGTACCATTTTTAATTATTTTTCCAAATTTTGTATTTTGATTCCTTTATATTGTTATTGTTGTTTATTCTTGTACATAACGCTTCAGTTGATATCACATAAAGAAAATCGACAGTGAGCATCCCTGTCTCACTGATCTCTCAATATTAAATTTATTCGCTCTTGCTCCATTAATTTGTACTGATGAGTTCATATTCTTATATAATATTTTGACCCAATTACAAAACATTGTTCCAAAACAGTAATTGACTGTTTCTATGTAACTATGCTCTATCCTGGCAAATGCTTTTTCCTGGTCATACAATATCATAGGCCCTTTTTCTCCTTTAATTTGCATATAATCTATAACTGTTTGTATTGTTAATATGTTTTTTCATTTTGTTTCTGCCATCCTCTCCGCAGCTCTCATTAATATTTATTATTTTACCCATGCATTATTTTATTCTGTTTACTAATATTTGACAAAGTATTTTGTAGTCTATATTCAAAGGGATATCGGCTCTCCAATTTTTTTAGATCTTCTTGTCACAATTTATTTTGGACTCTTCATTTATTTGCATACAGTTTATTCTCTCGCAATATTTATCTATGTCTTCCTGTGGTATATCTTGTTTTGTATACAGGTCTTATAAAACTCAAATATTTCTCTCATTACATCTGTACGATCTTCTTATAATGTTATTTTTCCTTCATGTTTCTAAATTTCGTCCATCCTCTTTTTATTTCTTCTCTTTTATATATCCCTCTTGCTTTTGTGTATAAATTGCTGAATTTCCCTGCACTTATCGCTGTTCCTTTAAGCTTATATTCCTGTATATCACCATATTTCTCTTCAGCTATATCTTTTTCTTTTTTTGTTGTTTCCTCACTATTTATAATTCGAATACACACTTTTTCGAACTCTTCTCTTTTTCTCTTTTTTATGACACAATATTATTTGTTATAATTTTAACTTTCTCTTTTAACCCTTCTACTCTTTTATTATATTATAACTTTATTTATTTAGGTATTCCTGTAATATTTCTGTAATTTTTCCATTATATTCTTCGTCTTACAGTATCGAATTGTTGATTTTTCACAATCCCTGTCCCCATTTACTCCTGTTTTTAATATTTGAAAGTATATTCTACTTTGTCGTTATTTAGTGTTCTATATACGTCTAATATTTTATTTTTGTCAATATATTTTTTATTACTTCTTTAAGTAAATGATCTTTAAATGTAAGGCATGTGTTCCTGTCTATATCTTTTTCAACCCAATTAAAATCGCCTCCTATTATTAAGTTTTCTATTGTAAATGGTTGTATGTATTCTGTTAAGTTTTGGATAAATTCCACTTTCTTATTATCTTTAGCTGGTATATACATGTACGTTTTGTATGTGCCATCCACTTAGGTTTATATGTATTAATCTCCCTTTAAAGAACTCATTTGTTATCTCATGGCGGTTTTGAAGGGCCACGTTTATTATTGTTGCTACTCATGCACATGTTCCATTGTTACTGTTGTTACTTACTATTGAATTGTTCCTCAGTGTGGTGAATTCGTGTTTTTTATAAACAGTGTGTTCCTTGTAGGAGTATTATGTCATAGTTCTTAGTTATTTCATATAACTTTTTAGTTTGTCATTGTTTATTCCATTTATGTTCAAAAATATTACACTAAGGTCTTTTTTGAACCTCCATGGTATCCTTGAAACTGATAGTAATCAGTCAAACGTATTATTATTATTATTATTATTATTATTATTATTATTATTATTATTATTGAGTTCGATTTATGCCATATTGAGCATTGTCATTCTGATTTTGTTTTTCTTGTTGTGTTCATTATTTTCTTCTTCTTTTTGTTTTGTGTATTCATGTTCTTGTGTTGCTTGTTGGTCTTGTTGTTTTTGTTCTTTCTTTTTTTTTGTTCTGTATGGTTCTAACGTGATTCTCCATTTTGGGATTCCAATAACATTTCGCCTTAATTCTTTTTCTCGGGGTCAGAGTTAGGGTCGTCGATTTTCCCTTTACTCTGAGAGGAGATCTTTGGTGGGTAGCCATCCTTTATATGTCATATTTCGTTGGCCATTCTGCCGATGTTCTTTTTCTTGTTTTCCTCTTTTGAGAGGGTTTGGTGTCGAGGACACAGGTGTGTATTCTTCTAACACCTGTGAAAAGTCCTCTTCTCCCATGGTCATATTACATGATTGTTCCTCTGTGTCAATGATTAGTTCATGTTTCTCCTCATCGGCTTCTTTCTCCGATTGAGGGTTGTCTTTTTCCTGGTTTTGTACTACTTCGTCGAAGACTGGTTTTTCGAGTATGTAGTATGGTTTAGCCTCTGTTATTTCTTTTGGGCTGTGTTTACTTTGTTGTTTTTCCTTTTCTTTTGCTCCCCCCCCCCCCACACTTGAAACTTGGTTTCAGTGGTATTATGGAAATCTTCCCATTCTAGTTCCGTCCCCAATGTGTTTGATAGGGAGCTCCCGTTTGCAATTGTATGTTTCCATCTCTCAAAATGTCATTGAGAGACGTGTCGAGTTCTATCTCTTGTGCTTTTTTTTTTTTTGCTGCCATTGCAGCATATGTCCTTTCCGTATTTTGTTTAGTGTTTGGATTTGGACAATCCATCGGCACGGCCTATGATGTATGCACCCTCGGTACCAAGTTTTGAGTATAGAAAAACCCATTAGATAGAAAAAAGTGGGTAGCCTTTTGGCTCCTTCTATTGTCATTGTGACTATTCGTACCCCTGTTTGGATTGTTGGGTATTCCCAGAATATTGCCATCTTTTCTTTCTTTACGGTAACGTTCATTTTTTTTATAGTTTTTTTTTAAGCATAAGTTTGAGTTCTTCGTTGGATACCTCCAACGTTTACCTCTGCCATTTTTGCTCTCAATGATTCGTTCGATTGGGGGCGGGGGCCCACATCCACTTTATTTTTTTTTCCCCATTATCTGTATGCTTCCATTTGGTAGAAGGGTATCTCCCCCTTTGCATACAATATATACTTGCCGCTGCCCCCATCCTGTAAAGCTAGGATGTCTGTTGTGGTCATTCCTCTCGCAACAAGTGCGCTGGGTACCTCGACCTATCTGTGGTGCTCCTCCATTGGAACATTTTCGCAATCTAGGCGCTGGCTTAGTAGTTTCCTATATGTTAGCAGCACCCTGTATTCTCCTTTTGTTCCTATTTCTGTATCAAAATAAGCGTCCAGCTTTTTTTTCTTCCATTTTAAATGGTGTGGAGTGAAAAGCGTGAATGGTCCAAGTTTAGTAGAATAGAAATACAAGTCAGAAAAAAGATACAGAAAATTCAGATAAAGTGAGAGAAAATTTCAAACACTAACCTTTTTTCAAACACGGCACGGGATGTCTGTGGTAAAGAAAAAGTCTACACAGGCCTAGGCTGGACAGATATTTCTCTAAACTTTTACATAAAGTGTATTATACATGTGATAAAGAAAATATTCAACACTTGAGTGATTTTCAGTCCCTCAACGGTAGACTTTCTAGCAGTTTGCTTTGTACGTGCCATTGCGAGAAGTTTCTCTGTATGAAACAAGTTATTTGTGTGGTCACCTCCAGACCTCTAACTATGAGAAACTAGCAGGCATTTGTGGTGACCCCCCCCCATTGTTCTAAATTTAAAAGGATTTTTATATCTGTTGTTCCCCCTCCCCTTTCTGTATTGTGGGTTTTATTTAGAAAAATAAACAAATAGAATTTTGATTAAAAAAATAAAACATTCCTTTTGACTGAGGTTCCTCTTTTCTTTTTGATCGGGACGTACTTAGTCAGATTGCCAAGTTTCCATTGGTTTCCTTCCTAGGCCTATATTGTATTTCAAAACAGGTTTTGGTAGTTAACGATATCGTTATTGTCATGGGATACGGGCTATTAAATTAAAGCAATATCGTTACTGTAATATGGTACGGGCTATTAAATTAAAATGCAAGCGTGGAAAAATAAACACTGAAATATCGGTAACAAAATATTTATTTTCTAAATGCGAACAAAATGAGTGAGCAAGCAATATTAATAGAAAAAGAAGCAAATTACTGACGATTGTAAACGAATATTTCAAAAACCATAGGGGTTGGAATCGGTGTGTAACGCTCTAATAGAAAAGAAAATAATTTCAGTATAAATATAAAAGAACTTACCATATCTCTTAATTTCTCACACATTTGACCGTGTAAATTCGCTATTAATTAACCTATAGACACTCGCCTTACACCGTCGTGTTAAGGATTTGTTTATCCTTCTAACGGTGGGGACCCGCGTGGCCGAGTGGTCTAATGCGCTAGCTTTTCCAGATCACTGACATCTCACCTCTGTACGCGTGGGTTCGAGTCTTGGTTCGGCCAACGTGGGTATGCGAGAAAGCTTGCCAGTAGCTTCCCGATGGTCGGTGGTTCTTCCTGGGGTTTTCCAGGGTTCTTCCGTGAATCATGTGCTGAAAAATGGCGTTAAACCTAGAAAACCAAACCTTCTAACGGTGAACAAATATTATTGTCCTTAATCACTTGTAAATGTCGGGCAAGTTCCGAAGTCCGAAAACGAATAAGTTCAATACTAAATGCAAAAAAGCCGAGAATATTCTGATTGCTTCTGTCTTTGCAATGTGAAAAAGCCAAAAAATGCTCCGGTAGCATAAAAAAAGAGAAACATATAATATGGTATCATTTGCGATGTCAATATTGATAATCTAAGCTCTTTTTTTTTTCCTTTACATAGCTAAAAATATTTATAAATATACTATATATAAAATACAATAAATCTAGTGTAAAAAAATAGATAACATGTTGTCATTGAAACAACACCTACTACATGTAGTGTTACTACTACCAGCTGAGATCAATTTTATTTTGCTGCCAAAACATGAAAAAGTATTTACAATAACCTCCTCATTGACTGTTGACTTTCGCTACAGAAAAGATTCCATGAAAACAAGTCACAGAGATCGATAGATGATGACACACTTTTCTACACAGACGACAACACCGCCTTAATGAATCTCCGTCTTCGTCTGAACATATCAACCGCAATAGCAAAGGCAAAACATGCATAAAAACGGAGGGAAAAAAATGTGCCAGCTGCGACACGGTCACGTATTTGTTTTCCTTAGAAGAAAACATCGGTTGTTGGACAAAAATGACACATGCATTTGGCGTCCGCTGTGGAAAGACCCCTAAAGTCAAGGGAAGAATTTTTAAGTTGTAACAAAAAAAAAAAAAAAAAAAAAAAAAAAAAAAACACCTCAATTTAAAACAAAATATAAACAAATTACTGATTATTATTCTGACTAAATAAATACCGAAACAACAACTCGAGTACTTCATAAAGTTGTCATAATTATTTCAATCTTACAACTCGAGTACTTCATAAGGTTGTCATAATTATTTCGATCTTAATGGTTTCAATTAAAATTCCCAAGAGTTTTATGAACTGGAAACATCAAGAATTCCTTGATATTAATGTTCTTAATCAGGATAAGAAATTCATCTTTTTTACGTTTTATTTTTTAACCCTTCCACTCTAAATGTACGCTAAGGCACGAGCCATTACTCGCAATAGTATAATTTTGGTATACTAACGGTGCACGTCCGTATTTAAAGCAAGTATGGTCTCTTATTTTTGTAAACTCACACATCTCACACATGTGTATAGTGATCAGCCAGGGAACTGCTCATATAATTATATATATATATATATATATATATATATATATATATATATATATATATATATATATATATATATATATATATATATATATATATATATATACATATATATATATAACGGTGGCCTTTTAACAGGGGTCAACCAACCGGGCACCCCAAGAGAGTTGAATAATGAAAGGAGAACAAGGGTTATGAAGATAAAACTGAATTCAGAAGCAGTTTTTAGAATTCTGAATAATTAAAATAGATCCTAATTCAGATTTTGGTTATTTTAATTGTACCTTTACGAATGAAATGGTAAATGGATGTCAACTGCCTGCGTTTCAATATTTTGACTGCGTTTAGTGCTGACTCTTAACACCATTTCGACTATAGTTGCATTTGATTGAAGTATTCTGTCTGTATTTAGAAACTCAGTATGAAAAGAAAACTAAATTTAAATTAGAGGGGTGTACTATAGTCGTATATTGATCTGCCTCAATTAGAACCTGTGATACAATATTTTTGTTGTGGATTCAGTCGTATAGCAGTTACGTAGTTATGTGTATTTGAAGTCGAAAGTACAAGCTTTAACAACTGATGCTACGTGCCCGTAAAGGCCAAATGTTGAAATCCACGGCAATTTTAGCGCATCTTCATAAATATGGTATCAATAATCACCAGTTAGGATGAATATTCTTTGCTGATCTCGTGGGTTATGACATAAAGCTTATATTTATTTTCAATGTTGCTGAGAAATTGCTTAAATTTTCAAATCTCAAAGCTTCCACAAGTCAAACAGCAAAACATTATGGACAAAAACCTATGCTATGTCATATATCAAGACAAAAATTCAAAGTCTCCAAAAAAAAAAAAAAAAAAACTAGAAAACCCTAGAAACTAGAGCTACACCAAGGGACTCTATGATGGCAAATTCCCACGCTTTTTATCACTTTTCACTATATGTTCCAAAGTTCAATCGCGTGCCACCTCCCCCCCCCCCCCTCCACCCCCAAAACCATACATCCGTTACATATAGTGTATGTCCTCCTGCCCCGAATGAATATATTAAGTTTGGTATATAACAAAAAGAAAATGTTTGTTTATAAATGTCACTGTAATTGCAATTTTCGTATACCTTTGTCCCTATCAAAGGGACCTTAGGTAAGAGGCCGAAATATTCATAACCCCTCTCGCAAATATTGACCACATGGGCAACCTATATATCAAGTTTGGTCAATTTCCATCCATCGGTTTAGGAGTAGACAGAGTTACGGACAGACAGAAGGACGGTATCACATTATCCGCCACCCCCAGTCCTCATCCCCACCCCTGATAAAGAGCGGGGATAATAAACGTGATGTAACTCATTTGTCTTGCAATTTGTCTATAATCTGAATATGACTACAATTAGGTAGATAATCCAAGCAAAAAATCTGTTGCTTTCTACATGGTTTCATGTTAACCGTGTGCCTATGCGGGAGTGCGTATATACAGCAACTCTTTTATGAACGAAAGTTGTCCAAAAGTTCTGTTTCTTGTGAAGACTGCTATGTTTGAAAATAATCAGCATCATTCAGCAATTTGGAGGATCAAAATATATAAACGGGGGTTTTTCTGACAAATTTCTTCGCAGGATTTTTAGACGTTGCAATCGGACATTATTTGCATACGACATACGACCTACGATACACACCATGTAAAGAACGACGCACAGTGTTTGCAATTTGTGTTAAGCCATGCATGACCTCAGGTGCGGCAAAACGATGAATTAAAACAAACAAGTTTTTTTTAAAAAACAAAATTAAATTAAAAAAAACAACAAAAACAAACAAACAAATAACAAAAGCAAATATAAATGAAATTGAGATCATTCGTTCACGCCTCGGCGGGTATTACACCTGCAACTCTTAGCTTACGAGGTCGAACTGAACTACCGTGGCTTAAAAGAACGAACAATAACTTTGAACTCTTCTCAGATTGGATAAATGGATCTTTGAACTAAAACAAAAGAATTAGAAAGTGAATAAGAACTGATTATTACTCCTGAAAAATCAAATCATTACTCAGTACTCGACTACCCAGCCCCTACCTCCCCCCCCCCATCCCACCCCACCTCAGATATGGACACCATTCTACTCCGTCATAAATCGTTACTCAACATTTCGAGTAATAAATGTTACTCCAAAGTTTGAAATATTACTCGAAATGGACAAATACAGACTTTTGATTGGTAAAAATGTTTTCGAGTACGATTTGAAGTTGAGTAAAGTTTTATGATGGATGGAAAGGTTTCAAGGAAAGAAAACTGGAATAAAAACACCCAAGTCGCCAAAATTTAAGTCTGTAAGCCCAAGTCACCAACCTTCAAGCTTGAATGTTCGAGCCGCTTTCAATTTTCAGCTTACGTACATGTAGATTAATTGGTGGAAATGAAAGACTTTCTTCAGTTTTTATTACAAAAATCAAACTGAAAGGAACAAATCGGGCTAAGCAAACACGTGATATAAGCTATATAATATACCTTATGGTTATAATATTACATGATCGTCCAGATACTATATTATAAGGCTGTATTGTGCCCTTTAATAGCATCTTGAAAAATGTAAAATGAGCACGTTTATTCAAAAGGAGATATAAAAAAAATAGTAAAAATGGCGGCCGTTCAATATGCCACCTGCCTGTTTTAAAATTTGCTTGCGAATACATTTTCTTCTATACATACTGCAAATGGAATTCACTCATAAACATTATTCCCCCAGATGGCGTTTGTCTACTAGAGCGTTCAGTTACTAGCTTCCGAAATTCTGACAATAGGTAAAGCTTCTTAAACAGAAAACCAGTCTAAAAATCGCAAAGTGCATCCTCGCTATTTGGCAATAGACACGAGCGATGGATGAATTCTAGAGGCACTCTGTGTCATATAGTTATAATTTGTCCAGATGTTTTATTACTTACTCCTTTCGGTAATATCACCAGACGTTTCTGTTTCATTTTTGAAGTTGTTGGAGTGGTGCCGACTTATAAGGCTTGCGTCCTTCCTTTAAAGGATTGATGAGATTAGGAAAAAGCAAGAGGACAGGACTCTTAAATATAGTTAAATTCGCCTGTATTGCGTTATATCTAAGGAGATTCTCAAAGCCTTTAAACCTTATTATCGTTGTTGTGGACTCTAAAGTAAATTTACGCATTAATACCAACGAGTGCAATGAGCCGCAACACGCAAAAGAAAAAACCGTTAAATTGGATAATAACGAATAGTTTGACTACAAATTCCCTCGTTCTTCCAGGCAAGTTTTGTGCTATGAAAAATGAAAGTAGACGTTACTGACTAGAGTTGGAAATATATGATGGATAAAATCAGGCCATGTGGGTTTCCTATTGAACGACCCTTCATTTTAAAATTACATCTTTTGGCTTGAAACTTTAACTTGTTTCCAAGTCCCCGTTTCAAATCTTATAGATTCCAAAAAAATTGGACATTATAGAACCATATACAGCCGACACATCTGACACTTCAGTGAAGATTCTGTCTTTTGTCCTAAGCCGAATGACTGCGGATAAATAACAGGACTGAAACGAGTTATCTTTCATGTGTCTTCTTTGTTGATCTATGAGCATGAGTTGCATCTCTGTAACAGATAAGGATCGATGCTCTCGGTATACACTGTGACTAATGGTACCTTTCTCTACCCTGAACCCCGTCCTAGATTTGATGGTGATGAAGGAGTAGAGAAAATAGTCTCCATCGGTTGGCACTACCAGAGCGGTGTTATTGTCCAGTATTAAGCTATTGGACTGGAAAGCTGTACCAAAACCTTGCATCAAAGTCCAGCGCAGTGAACTAGCTGAAAAATGAAAGATTTCACATTTATTTCCTTTCCTACCCAAACTATTTTCAGACTTTGCTACTAACTCTTTGCATAAAAAGAAATTTGCGCATGCGCTCTTAGTAGTCCCAATTCGGACACTAAAGATGCCGTCCGAAACTAAAATTCTAAAGAAACCTAATTGAAACAATTTGTTTGCAAAAGTATTGCTAGCAGCTCTAGATGTCTCGCAGACATCGTTTTTTTTTTTGTAGAAAACAATGCATATTTCATTTGTTAAATACCACAAATATACCTTTGCACTTGAGATGTGTATTAAAGCATTACATATATTTGGATACGACAACTATTTTGTTCATCGTCAAAAGATCAACTGTGAATCTAAATGGTAAGAGTCATAATTCTAAAATCATACTTTGCCGTCAAAGTAAAGAGCTCTCAAATGTGAAGATCGCCCAGTTTCACTGACTAAATTTGAAGAGTACATTTCTTTTTGTTTTGTCCAGGACTTTGTACCCACTGTACTTTAATTCTGAATTATTTTCATTTTAAAATCTTGTTCTGACTGATACATAAGTAATGTTATATGTGTGTGTTTGCGCGCGCGTGTGTGTGCGTGTGTGAATGTGTTTAAACCCATAGTATTTATTTATTATGAAAACCATCACTAGACTGATCTTTTTCTGAACATATTGCATGCGTGTGGAAGAGAGTTGGCCGATGGAAGTTTATTATGCTTTCCTTATCAAGATTCTCTTGGGCCAATGAGCAGAACTGAACTAGGGCTGACATAGGTTGCCGATGTAGAATTGATAATACGTACGAGGTCTTGGAAGCATCAACTTGATGTCTCACCGCCCAAGATGTCGACGACTATCATTACCTAAAGATGGCCGTGACTTTCAAGAAAACGTTCAATGTTTGACATTACAATCTTCGAAGATTAAAATAATCTAAACTAGACATAGGTTATGTTATAATCTTTCAATATAAGATAAACAAATATTTTGTTTTCTTTATTTTATTTTTCTTTAAACTGGACAAAAAGTACAGTAAAAGTTCGGTTATTTGAATGGTGTTTGGTTGAATACTACATTTATTCTTATATACCTACCTCCCCCACCCCAACTTCTTTATATATTATTGATCAGGGTAGTTTCCAAAAACCATATACATGTAATTTGTGTTGTGAACAGTCATAATTCATCCTGTCTACTGACTATTATTGCACCGAGTTTCGTGTTCTTCAAATGTTTTGAATTAGTCGTGCTAACAGACCGTTGTGAATTAATTGTGCTAACAGACCGTTGTGAAATAGTCGTGCTAACATACTGTTGAATTAGCTTTCTATCGTTATTTTAACCGTTATTTACTCATCCAGCTAATTGTGGAAATATGTCATAGTAATGACCCACTGACTCCTGGTGGCAGGGCAGGGTTAGTTTTGAAAATTCTGCGTATGTTTTACTGTTTCAATAGTACATTTTCCACAGTCCCAATAATGTACACTACCCACACAAAATTAACCTATCGCTCGCCTTACGTCAATCAATGTGCAACAAATGCCAACACCGATGGACCAAAATCAGTGATATTGCACGCAGAGCATAAGGCATTACGTAATCACAGGCGCATGTGTAGCTTGTGGCACCTTTAAGACTTTCAGATAGTTGCTCCCTCACATAGATTACAGTCACTGTGTAAAATATACAACTTAAAATCACTATTACTTCACAATATTTCATCCAGAGTAGTAACGACCTCATTATATGTGAAACAACTGCGCATGCGCGAATGCTATCATCATCTGCGCATGACCTGGATACATCCCCTGTGACCTCGATAGGAATGGAAGTAGTCTCCATGTACCGTACACGAGTTCGTGATCTTATGTGCAATAGGTAGGACGTATGTCCATGACCTCTTTGAAGTTTTTTAGCGGCCAACGCTAAGAGGACACCTGGATGACCTATTTAGAAAATAAGCATTTGAGAGGTCTCAAAAGTACATGGGAATGACCTTTAATGAGGAAAACATATGTCTAGCCGAAATTTTGGCTGCTTTCCACTTTTTGTACCTTTTCTGTACACTGGTTCCTCTTCGGTTGTAATTAGTTTTGACCGGATGCTTTATTTGCTATATAAACTTATGTCAAGAAAAGTTTCTTAATCAGTCAAAGCAGTACGACTAAGGATACGTCTCGCCATTCCCTCTACTGCTTGAAAATGACTAATTTCAAAAGCAAGCTGCAATGAATATTGACGATGAAACATTATATTGATCAAGAGAATGCAAATTAGACCTTGGAAACGGATATTATGCAGAGAGTATGTACAACTGAAAACTCATTAGGAAGTATGAGAACGGAAAATCTGTCCCAAAAGAAGTAAATTTTCCTCTAATTAGGTGGAAAAAATAGGAGTGGTCTCTGGAAAAATCGGCGAAGCCATAGAAAACTTAAATAAAAAGAGAAATGTTCATTGTAAATGGCATTTGGGTGGTAATGTTTTTGTTAGCATCAGCAACGAATATCCTTGTGTGGACATTCGACATTTTTTGATGATTTCCAATTAAAATGAAGGTTCCTCCATCCACGGAGGCGTTGCGCTGCAGGTTGAACAGTATACAAAGTTAAAAGATGCTGCAAAGATCATACCGGACTTTACCCCTGAGCTGAAAGACATCGTACCTTGCTATGTACAAGATGACCACCAAACTCAAATGTTGCGATTTACTGCATGAAATGTAACTTTAACCAGAAGACTGGTAAATCTATCAAGTCGATATGTAAAATTATGGTGATGACCAGCATCAACGATTTAGCCTAAGCAGGTATTGTGTACCTAGGAAAGGAAGACAGAGTACGATTGATTCAGACTTAAAGGTTGTGATCCTGGAAACCTGGCGTACGAAGAACATTACAAATGGTCACCAACTTGTGAATACATTCGCATGATTGGATCTACGCAATACATCTGTATGCTACTCACCGACGCAATCTTAGGCTACTACTCCCTGCGGTATCGGTGCCGCATTGTGTAAACAAAAAGCAAGATAAGCATTCAATAGACTCATCCGTAGCTGGAAAGAGGAAATACTCTGAAAGACATGATTAGAAATAACAACACTGTGTGTACTTCGGACATGAAATATTCCATCGACTTGAACTGTTTGGGTTCGTGTTGTTCACACGTTCAAGACGAGTTGAAAAAACTATGTGGAGCCATATGGAAACATCCAGTGATCGGTGGAAGTTGTTAAATGTTCTATAACAGAAAATAATATACATGTCAACAGAAACGTATAAACTCAAAACAAGCGTGGATGCGCCTTGGTCGATATACAAGACTGATTTGTCGACTAGGATAGTCAGTGCGGCTTAGGAACACGAGATCATCACCATGTCCGCCTGTTACCAAGTAGAAGGACTTTCCGTGCAAGCAGCACTGACAAGAAACGTGAATGCCCAATACAAACCGGAAATATTTCCAGCTGCCACGGTGAAGAGAGACGGTGTACATTTTACGTGTTTTTACAATTGAAAAAATTTGATCGATGGGATATAAAACCAAAGGTACATCTATCAGGTGATTTGTTCTACTCTGACTGAACTGGAAATGTTCGGCTTTTAGGAACAAAATAAACTGTAAAGCACGACGCAGTCAGTCAACACCATACGTGGGCTGGCAAATCACAAACTATACTCCTAGTTAAAGAATAATTAGCGGGGTCAATACATAGGTGAAACTTTCTTTGGGTCTCAATTGTTTGTTTCTTTGTGTGTTTGTTTGTTTCTTTAACACCTGTATGCGAACCTTCACACACATATACCTGCATACACCCAATATAAACATTAAAAACACACACAATCATGCACACAAGTACAAACACAAACACACCCACAAGCACACACATGCACAAGAAAGACGTAGGAACACAAAACCATGCCTCCCAACTAGTGTGCAGTCGGCCAGCACCACATATGGGCTGGCAAATGTTTGCGTCGTAACTTTGTTGTACACAAAATCGCAGTAACATGGCATATGTTTGGATAAAGAATCACAATGGATTTAGTCTTCGTAAAGTTCATCTTCAGTGTTAATGACTCCATCTTCGTCTTCCGTGTCCTCAAGCCTTTCTGGCATCAGATGTTCGTCGATAATTTCCTCGTGAAGTCAAACGGCCTCTCGAAAGGCCGTTTTCATACCCAGTGAGCCTCTGTTTCATTATTGTTGTGTCGATTTTTAAATTGTATTGATCACGCGATCGTCTTTTAGATTCATCATGACATCAACATGTCCATCACATGTCGACAAGCCGATTTTCTCAAATTTTGAAGCAGGTCGTTGTAGGCGATGTTCTTCGCTACCATTTGAGAGTACTCCTCCTTTTCGTATTTATCTGCTTTCTTATCGATCATTCCGCCAAGTTATCCCTTGGATGTCTTTTTGGCACTCTGTCTTATTCCGCCTGCTCACCCTATTTTGCTTTGTGTTTTCCCTACAGTGGAAAAGAAGTCTTCATGCTGTACGGCATTTGTAATTTGTATTTTGTGTATCTCAGAGCTCGCGTTCCTTCTTTGCTTGTTTTCTCACATTGACCAAACACATAACAAAAAATGCAAGCGGGCATGTGTCTCTCCAACTTTAATTCTTCTGCTTCTTCCGAGTCTAGGCTTGCGTACACTATTGATCTAGTCTGGTCTTTTCAAACATTCTTTATATCTGTGTCTTGTCAAATACTTTTCGGTGCAGAACACGTGAACGCAATCCTCGCACCAACACAAATCTCTGACTATAAGACCCAAAGAAAAAGTCGCCTGTGTCGAGGTTAGTGCCTGTGAGTAGATCTGCATTTTTTCTTAGTTCGACTTATGTTCGCTTGGGAACACTCTCCACAAACTCGACTGTGAAGTATCTGTTCAAGCGTCGTACAAGTCAGATCCATGAGAAGATAGCCGTACGGTTCGCAATTAACCTCCTAGAATCGACTCATAAGTCACCAAAATGATAGTCTGGCCAGCATCAAGGTCTGGGTTTGTCGATGGAATTTTTAAAAAGACCTAGATAAGGAAAATTCTGTCTCTACGTCGGGGCTTTACCAAAGTAATAATTTTGGTTGATAGTAGTGACAGAGAAGTTTCGATGACGGCTACCTCCGTAAATAATTAATTGACCTGTAGGTCTTTTGCCGAATGATCAATCAAATTATCGATGTCGATCAGATTTGGTGATTTCGAATTTAGATATGATCTTAGTTTATATCTGAAAGCATTCCCCTCAAAAACTCTACCATGAGTCTGACTGTGACACTGATGACATCATACATGGACCGTCAATGCTTGTAAATACACACAAGTCTTTGCTGCGGCGGAGAGAAAAGAGGTCGTTTGGCTGAAGGGAGGTTTTCATCCAGGTCGTTTATGCGCAAGACGTAAGCCTCGACACAATCATGGTGAATGAGTGTTTAAAAACAAAATTATCCTTTTGCAGCAGTAGCTGCGGCGGTATTGAATATAGATAAACACTTCAGAAATTGGGTTCATAGATCGTGGGACTGCATGAGCCATGATTTTTCCGTATTTGTAGCGAATATGTGTTAGAATGACTTATTTCATAGAAAAGAGCTGATCTCATACCGGACACTTGATCCAGTTCTTGGGGATTAGAGCACACGACAAACGAAGAAATCGCCACAAATTCGTACTTTTAACTTCTTCTTTTGATAAACAAACATAAATTAAATATACCTTCTGTGATACAGTCTCATGTGCGCCACTCCAATAAAACGTAATTGCTTCCTTTTTAATGCGGTTGGCTGGGGCTTTCGAAAGGTTGGGTGAAAATTAGGTATTGTCTCTTTCGTTTTGATCCAGGGTCTTGGAAATGTTCATTTCTTTTAAATCTCTATAAATTGTACCACTGCAGATACAATCTGTACATCGGCTTGTTTCCGCTAAGAGTCTTTGAAAAGGTGAACCGACAATCGTGTATCCTCTGTACACGATTACACCTTTGTGATTCCATTGTATAAATTGTATAGGATCACTCACCAATTTCATCAAGATGGCTCTCGATTTCAACTGATGTAGCTTGAGTATAGCTCCCAAAATGATGTCTGTGTTCGTTCTATTTACCAGAAAGATCTCCCGAAACAATGACCATTGTTTCCGATGACTCTTATAAACATCTATGGACCATTAGCCCTTCAGAATTAGATCTTTCATGCAACGTTCACGTGACACGGTCACGTGGATATTTATTTATTTATTTATTTGTTTCAAATTACTATATGACAGCAACCTTTGACAAGGGGGACACACATCTAGCTTAGCTTGATACGGTCGTTACAACTTGCATACTTTATTGCAGAATATTATTTTACACCAGGTCACGATAAAAAAAAGCAATGTACATGTACAATTCATTCAGTATACGTGATGCACAGCTTGAAATACCATAACAGTGAATACCATACGCGGATATTCTCGGGACGTGTATTTTCACTGTTGTTACGCCAAACGTATTAAATGAATACCGATAATGGCGTGCATCGTTTCTCTTCATCAAAACGCGGCCAGTCAGAATATAAGGATATTATTCTCAGTTCGGTAATTTGAAGTCCTAAATATCTTGTAGCATCAAGACGAGCTTTTGAATTATATCACACACCTGCTTTTTACGACTCTCTCTCTCTCTCTGTGATTCAACTCTAACGTTTCATACATTAACTGGTGTCGTTTAGTTCTATATTAATTTTGATTCATTTTTCAAATACTAGTAAATGCAAGTTTAACCAACGCCATAGCTCGTGAAGTGTATCATTTTAGCCGAAAGGAAATAAAAAATAAAAAAACAACCTTTTGAACAAAATAACTCTCTTCTTTGCTAGGTCTACCAACACGTGACAGGCATTAATTTTATAAATGAAATGTATATTTCAATATTTTTTCTTGTTGTTATTTCTATAGCCATTTCCATAATTCCCCATGCGAGCCCCTTAGTATCTCTAATTATTACCTGGACTGTTTACTGACTATTGACACAACCTGTGACAGGTCCAGGCCAGTAATTGTTCACCCAGAAAAAAACCCAATAACATCTGATTTGTTAAACTAACAAACTGTTTGTTTTATTCTGAGTTTTGGAAGGAAATTATTCATTATTCTGACAGTTTTAGATGAGTGTTTTAACTCTGTCATTTCAAAAACCCCGTTGGAGCAAATTCAGGTAAACAATATGCCGCATTCGCTATAGTTGTTCCATTTAATGCCACACATTAATATTTCGAATTAATTTTAGTTCTATATTAATTTTGATTCATTTTTCAAATACTAGTAAATGCAAGTTTAACCAACGCCATAGCTCTTGAAGTGTATCATTTTAGAAAGAAAATTCGAAGATTTTATATGTTTTTGTAAATTTTAATAAATTTAGTGCAAAAACTTCCATATGATACAATTTCAGTCACCAAGAATTATTAGGCACTTGCATTTTAAATCCAATTTTATAGTGGGTTTTTTTTTCTTCATAGGAAGAGTTAGTAATAAGTTAAAATGGAGCATAGATGTTTTAAATTAACAGTAAATTTTATTTTTAATAGACTCACATTTCATGCAGCAAATCTCGAATAAAGTACTCTGCAGTCATGTCTCAGGTAACATATAAAGTACCATTATAAGCTGATATGATATCTTAACATACTTAATTTGAAATACTTTGTATATGGGTCATAATCAGCAGCTGCAAGAGTCTGTCATATCCCACAGCATTGTCTCACTCTGTCATATCCCACAGCATTATCTCACTCTGCCCCGATTCCACAAATAGGTTAAAGCTATTCTTTTACTGATCATCATTATACTTAGTTTATTTGTGATAATTCACGGAAATGAAGGTCACAGGCACTTTATTCGCAAATGATATTTTGTGTTCGTTAATTTGATAGATAACGTGAATGTAAATGAGTTCTGTAATTCTGGTTGCATTAAATAGCAGAATATTTATAAAGATAGTATTTAACTGAACATGAAATATCTATCATTTGAGTTCCAATGGTAAATTTTATATATCCAGTTGTGTCCCTTCCATTATCCTTACTTTCTTCTTTCAATCCCTCTTTCTCCATTTTTATATATGGCTACTCCATGATTGACATATGGTGAAAATGCCTGACGTGGCTTGTTGATTACACTCTGTGATTATAGTAAAATTGCATTTTATTTTAGGGTCCAAAATATTGATATTTCAATGGCTTCCCAATTATGGTTGTTGCAAAAGATGGAAAATAAAGAGATGAAACGAACCCACTGCATTTGTGGTAATTTAAATCTCAACTGCTACATTTTGGCGCCCACCATGGGACTCTCGTGCTGCTGGATGACATCGATGCCTTCAGAGCTGATAGTTGGAAGCAGATGCTGCTGCCAGCAATGATCCAGTTTCATTTCAAGACTTATATATTTCGCAAGAGACCTATACAGAACTTTCATATCTGACTTGTTACCTTCTGAAGATTATTCCTGGAGGCAGTGGTGAGATACAAAATATAAACTTATCTCTTTATGATATGAATGAATATTGACTAGTATACATATAGATTTCTTGATTTGTAAGCTTTACTCAGGATTTGGATGCAAAATTCACACATCAACTTTTTGGTTGAATATTGGTGACAATTATAGAAACTGAAAGAAGACATATAACATTCTTAACAAGAAACTAATGCCAAAGCAAAAGAAAATCATTTGTTGCAAAATTCAAGTTTTCAATTTGATTTGTATTTTGACTTGTGCACGGTGAATTCATAAATAATGGCAGAGTTCACTGAAGAAGAAGAAATGACATTAGTAGAATCATTCAAACAGTTGAAGGTCAAACAAAAACCAGATACACCGGCTGACCTGGCGAAATGGATGATAGACAACGCGATTGGGAAAGACGGTGGAGATCAAATAAAAGTAAAGCCCCATATAATAACAAGTGCACCTCCAACAATTTTAATACATCAGCCCCTGCCGTCATGGTTCTCGGGGGATGCATTCACTTGGAAAATTATATCACATACGATATGTGGAAATTCGAAGTCAGACGTCTCATGAGTGAATATATTTATTCTCTAGAGAGAGTGGCACAAGCTGCTAGCCGTTTTCTTTGGGGAGAAGCAAGTCTAATAACTATGAGGCGTGGAACTAAGGCGGATTTTTTTCTGTACAAGTTAGATAGCGTTTACGGCACCGTTGAGGTAACGAAATCTTTGCTTGTGCAGTTTTATGGAGCACATCAGATAGAAAACGAGGATGTTTCTGGAGGTGAGTGCTGGTTGGAAGACATCATCGGCAAAGCTATTAGTCTGAAGCAATTTTTGGATGGGAATGAAACATCGTTCCTAAAGGATATTACTAGACATTCACATCTTTGATGAATTGCGAATGGCGGTCAGGAAAATCAACCATGAGATATAGCAGCGAAAGCAGGAGCAGTCACCTAAGAAGCCAGAACCATTCTACAGGATGACAGTTGAGTCCAACAGTGAGATGTTGGAACTAAAGGGAATGATTGCCCGACTGTCAGTTGAAGTTTCAACTCTGACTGAAACACAAAAGCAAAACCCAGATATCTTCAGCCAGCCTCAATTTGGTTTGAATAAACCTAGAGGCTGTGATCATGGAGGTAATGGCCTAGAGCCGGTTTATTGGTGTTGTGACCAGTTTGGCTGCCGTTTCCGTTTGGATCGCTCACGAAATTTAAACCGCAGTCAGTCTATTGGAGGGGGTCGCCCATACGGTATTCTGTTCGCAATGTCCTTGTAAAATTGTTTATGAAAATGACACTAATAAAAATTTACCCGGTGGGTTAGTGGGCCATAGCAATTAGATGGATATTGAGTTCAATTGCATTCCAGCAAACGCTCTGCTTGATACTGGCACTATAGTGAGCACAGTCAGTCAAGAATTATATGAGACACATTTGTCATATTCACTTCTTTCACCCCTGAATAATATTCTTGACATAGAATGTGCGGGGGCACAGCCTTATAGCCCCTTATGGTCTATCCGACCAGCAAGTTCATAGTTGTTTATTGTTTGTCATTTCCAACAGCGGTTATAATGCCGCTGTACCACTTTTGCTATATACAAATGTACTTCAGGACTACATAAAGTTGTGCAAGGGTCAGTATGGGAAAAAGTGTTGACAAACTTCTCTCTTGTTCACACCTTGGTATTTGACTTTTAGTTGTTTGACTTTACGCGAACGGGAATTAGCCAAGAAGAAAAACAGCATTGGCTTAGTCCGCGGTGCAGAGGAAAAATGTGATTCCTCCATCGAAATCCACAATAGTAGACGGTTATCTAGACAGAGAAATAGAGTACCACACTACCTGTGCTCTATTACAACCATCGAGGTTTACATCCTTGCCAGATGACGTCGACATAGCACCCACCCTTGTTACATACCATCCAATGGGTACTGGGGCATTGAAGTTTACATGTCAAATATCACCACCAAAACTGTCATTATACCCCCAAAAGCTGTCTTATGTGAACTACAACCAGTATCCATTCATGGGCCAGTCGATGAAGAATTGAAGGAGAGTGTATCAAAAGCAGCTTTTTCCCAGATAGCTAAACCACTTTTCGACGTATTGCCAATAGCTCAGACAAAGGCTAAGAGAAATAAAGCAAAGCAAGCCTGTCATGACAGAGTCTGGAAATGGAAAAGAAAACAAGAAACAGCCTTTAATCACTTTAAGAAGTTGCTCTCATCCGTACCCAATTTATTTAGGTTATGCAGATTTTCCACTGCCGTTGTCCACACCTATGCGAGTATTACAGATCTTGGATCTGTTCTCTATCAGTCTCAAGATGGACAAAATAGGATCATAGCCTATGCAAGTAGAGGGCTATCGAAGCCAGAGGGAAACTACACAACACATAAACTGGAGTTTTTTGCTCTGAAATGGGCCGTCATAGAACAATTTAATGACTATTTATATGGTCATTTTTTCACAGTTCTCACAGACAACAACCCATTAACCTATGTATTAACGTCAGCCAAATTAGATGCCACAGACATAGGTGTTTGGCGGCCTTAGCCTCACATACTTTCAAGATCATGTATAAATCAGGTACTAAGAACAAGGATGCGGATTGTATGTCTTGATGACCTGGAATCCAAATGGAATCAGTCAATGATTCATATGCTTAGATCTTCAGTGATTCTATAAAAGCGGTATGTTGCCCAGTACAACCTCCACCTTATGTTGAGTGTCTATCAATCTCTTCGGATGTAGTAGAAGATTAGATGGGAATACTGGCTCCACAGTTCAAGCCTTCTGTAAGAAAGATGATGTGAATGTGGCACAGATGAGTGAGAAGTTAAACACGTCCTGCAAGTGAGCCACTTCACTCCACAGTGAAGAATGCCCTTTGCAAGGTCTTAGACCAGCTAAAGTTGATTGACAGGGACCTCTGTCGATTTCTATAAATAGAAGGTGTAATTCAGAAGAAGCTAGTTATTCCCCGTAGCCCCCTACCCAAGGCTCTGAGATGTGTACACGATGATGTAGGTCACCCAGGTAAATATAGGACAGTATCCCTTCTAAGAGATAGAGTTTACTGGCCGGGTATGACTAAAGATGTATTGGAATGGATCCGCAAATGCCTGCGTCGGAAATCCCCAACAAACGTCCGTGCCCCACTGATGAGTGTTAGAACAACACATCCGATGATGCTATTTTTTCTGGAAACATCCAAGAGAGGTTATTAGCACATACTCGTTATTACATTTCACTCATTATACTCAAGCTATCCCTCCACGAAACAGTCGAGGCCTGTTTCAATCAGTTTTTGGTGCACTATTAGTTTCCTAAGAGAATCTATTCAGACTAATGGGCAACTTTTGAGGGCAAGTTGATTCAAGAGCTTTATAACATCACAAGAATAAAATAGTTACGTACAACTCCCTACCACCCTATGGGTAATGGTGCATTTGAATGTTTCAATAGGACACTTTTGGATATGTTAGGAGCTCTAGACCCTAACAATAAGCATGACTGGAAGAACCACTTTTGCCCCCTTATTCATGCCTACAACTACATAAGACACGGTACCAAAGGCATTTTGCCCTTCATGCTAATGTTTGGTTGGGAACCTTTGATATTTGGAATTGCTAAGGAACGACAAGCCGTCTGTACTATAAAATATGCAGAGGAACTGCGAAAGTGTCTACAGCAATCTTATGATGTAGCACTCTCCGCCGCAAGAAAGGCACACACCAGGCAAAAATAAACATATGACCTTTGGGTCAGTGAATCAATCATTCAGAAGGGAGACAGGTTTTTTGGTAAATATTGTAGCACATGACGGTAAACACAAGATAACATATAAGTGGGAGCAAGATGTTTATATAGTTTTGTCCCAATCTAATCATGATATTCCCGTGTGTGTGTGTGTGGTTCAGAAAGAGACTGGGCAATGTAAGAAAAGATCCCTTCACCGTAATCTGTTGCTTCCCATAGGAGCATTAACGAGAGATGGTTCTGAGTAAGATTTACCAACACCCAAACAAGGATCCATCTCTTGACTCGTCTAGATCAAAGAAGAAAATATTCTGAGTACGCATTTGTAAACATTTCCGTGGTGTAATCGGTTTTGTGAGTTTAATGCCATTTTTCAGAACAAGCTAGGTTATACATGGCGGCCAGTATATCTGGAGGAAGAACCAGGGAAAACCTGGGAAGAACCACCGACCCACGGGAAGCTTCTGGCAAGCTTTCTCACATACCCACGTTGGCTGAGCCCGAGACTCGAACCCACACGGACAGAGGTAATATGTCAGTGATCTACAAAGGCGAGCGCCTTAGACCATTCGTCCATCCGACGCCCGTTGTAATTGGCTAAAGTACCACGCTGATAAACCAGACGCAGTGAGTTCGCATCTAGGTTGAGCAGCACTCTTTGTTACTGAGGAGTAAAAACCCATACATTACGCTTGCTGCGAAACAAGTGTCTAAACAAAAACCAAGAATAAAACAAAAAGAAAGAAAAGAAACAGGATATAGATTTTTACTAACGTTTTCTTTTGGACCCTCTGCAGCTCGTACTCCTGTCAACATCTTGAGCAAATACAAGCAAGATATTGCGAAACTTTGCATGAAAATGATCCAGTTCCTTAAATTTTAAACCAATTTTTCTATATCTCATTGCAAGCACTATCTTATCCGTGTCCACTCGAAGTGAACTGCTATGCTAAAGTTAATCACGCGCCACGAATTTTGAACCCAACAAATACCTCTTGGTGATCATGACTAGCTTCATCCAAATGCATGTTGGGATGCTAGATGATGTTTTTTTATTATTGTTTTTTTTTTAGGGTCCCAGAGAAATCTGTAAGATCTTGAATTATATGAGAAAATATGAAGACGAAAGAAGGACAGACAGTCAGACAAACATATATACATTGAGAAGACTCTACCAACAATCACCTTTATCTTAGAAGACCACATATTTCGCTTATTACACAGGTGTTTGTCAGTCGGTCAAGAAAGTTCAATGAGATCAAGGATACTCGTCCTACCTTTTGGACATATAGGTTACGCCAAGCACTCGTGTAGGGTACATTGCGGTCACTCTCATTTCTATCTTGGTCAGAAAGATGACGCAATCATATTTGGGTCACCAGGTCATACACCTGCACAGATGATGACATCAAGTTCTTGTGAAGTTTTCATTTAATCGAAAATTTCTCTCAGCTAAGGTTGTCATATTTTCGACATTTTCGTACTTCCATCGGTTGTATCATTGTACCTCAGACACTCGAGACATGTTGATCAAGCCAATGCTAGTGCGAGAATGAATTTTCACAAGAATTGTACATGTAACTTCATAAAAAAAAATGCTATCCTAATTGTTAGGCGTGGTTATCCCGATTCCAGCTATTATATTCGGATCACAGTCTGATTAAAATCGAGATCTCCGGCATAACGGAGACCTGACGGACACCGATACGAGGTTATATTCTGTTGACCTTTCGATAACAACTGCCAAATTACAGCTTTCACATTCGGAACATAACGTTTCTAACAATAACTCTCCCTAACACAAAATGCAACGTTTCATCTGATAGATTACACAAAATAAGAAGACCGGGAATTGTAAATGTCACCAGAACATGAACTTGTTGTCATTTTTTACATGTTAGGTACTTGTTATAAATAGATCTGGATTTTAATCGGATTGATTCGGATCGATTACAATGCTTGATGAATAGGATACGACTCGCAGATATTCAGGAAGATTAACTAACAGCTTCTGAAATATTTACCCTGCCCAGCTATTGGGGATAGGGCGAGCGAAGGCTAACTACAAATCATGATATCTCGGAAATATCTAGAACGAAACAAAATTCCAGTTTGTCCAGTACATCAAATTTTGATTTTTAACAATTACCATTCATGGATTACCCTACTCACATTTGTTCGTTGCCTCAGCATCCAGAAAGACGTGTGCAGCGGGCCGAACTTTGTCCACACTGTTCTGTGCATGTGTTTGTAGCGTAAACTGATAATAAAAGAGATGAATATAGGTTATCAGCGCCAACTGGAAATTGAAAAGAATTGGGTTGCGTGAAGAGGCAGCTACATAACAAATACTGCCATTAATTTAAATTACACTGATACATTATCTTCGCATTTCAAATTCTTGCACATGTCAAGTTTGAAGAAAAAAATCCAACAAATACTCAGAGGTTTTAAATATTGCTGTTTTCGTATTAAAGCATAAAGATTCTATGTATGTATGAATGTATGTATGTATGTATGTATGTATGTATGTATGTATGTATGTATGTATGTATGTATGTATGTATGTATGTATGTATGTATGTATGTATGTATGTATGTATGTATGTATGTATGTATGTATGTGTGTGTATGTATATATGTGTGTATGTATGTATGTATGTATGTGTGTATGTATGTGTGTATGTGTATGTATGTATGTATGTATGTATGTATGTATGTATGTATGTATGTATGTATGTATGTATGTATGTATGTATGTATGTGTATGTGTATGTGTATGTGTATGTATGTGTATGGATGGATGGATGTATGTGTGCGTTAATGTATGGATGCATGCATGCATCCATGTGTGTGTATGTATGTATGTGTGTATATGTTTGGTTGTATGTATGTATGTATCCTAAAAAAGGAAGTCTCGGGTTTACAATTTACACTGTCACTCATCAATTATGCAATATCCTGTCCACTCGAAGGAAAATCCAGAATGGCAAAGTATTGTATGCATTGTTCTGAATAATGCATAAGAATCTGATATGGGTATAAACATTTCACGGGAATTTAAAATAAGAGACACGTTGTGCAACTTGGTCCTAAGGTCCCGAAGCCACATCAACCTGATACATTCATTTTTAGAGTGCCGGACTCGCACCCGCCTCGAATCCTGCCCAGGATAAACCGAATCGGCCGCCGTGGTGTGTCCCTGTGCAAGACAATTTACTTCAAATGCCTCAGCAGCATATAACCTTATATGTGTTGATGTGCTGCAATCAATTTATCAGTCAAACAACCAATCCGCAGGACACCGTATTCCGTGTGAGCAGCGAATTAAAATATTTTAGCAAAATCTCTGACACATCTCTGTTTTCGCGCAGGCGAGAAATACAGAAAATTTAATATAATATGTATTCTTGCAAAACATTTTTTTTGTTTTGCAGTATTGGGAAGAAAACGATATGTTGTCTTGATTGAGTTGCCGTTCTCTTACAACCGTCTTCTTCTTCTTCATTCAGTCATTGTCGGGAACTAAGTTCGGAGAAAGCATTTTGCGAGGAGAAACAATGAAATCTCCAAATCTTCAAAGAAAAGTAAACATATAAAAGACTGTAGAGATATAAATTAATATAATCTTATCTGGGACTGACAGCGAAACAGGGAACTCCCAGTTGAAGGGTTACATAATTCGTCTTCTGCGAGGCAGTCAAGAGCAGACGACATAATGTAATCTCGAGTCAGAGTTCCTTGTCTCAGCGCCAGCTTCTTCATTGATTATTTTTTTGCCCATTTGTTTATTATTTTATTGTATGCATTATTCATATAGTATGTATTTGTTGTATTTACAACATGTGTGTACCTAATTCTTGACATGGAATGGGCGTAATTTTTTATGAAATGAACATCATCTAGCTCTCAACCTGAAAATTGTCGAGTACATACGCAAATTACTGAACTCGTTAGCGCGAGCTAGCAAAGAGCATTCGGACTACCTCGGCAGTTTCTGCAAAAACAAAAATAAGCCTTAGATGTATGTCTGCGTAGTAATTTGCAGAAAAATCATACATTTTGTTCGCCGGAAATTTCTTCGCAGAAAAGAAACTAACTTATTTGGACCACATCGGCTATTTCTACGATTGGACTGACCGTAGGATTGACCGAGAAGCTGCGCATGAAAGACTAGTTCGATACATTCGCAACATCTCGGTCTGTCCTTGTTTCGTAAATAGCCGAGATGGTCTGAATGGTAGCTAATGACAGCTATCAGCATACATTCGAGGTACTGACCGAAAGTTGTTAATGAGTAACGTGTTATGTATAATGTTTACACATTTAACTTTTATCCTACATATTTAACATTGTATTTGGTTATAGGATGTAAACAAGTTGTTTACTTATAATTCGAGTTCAGGGTTGCTTTTGTTTACAATTATACTGGTTTTTCCACTAGAATTACTGATATTTGTCATTTAAGCCATATAATTTTCTAGAAAATTCTGTGAGGTGACCTGTGTTTGTATATAGGAAGTTGGGTCAGCAGTATTTCATTCCTGTGCTAAATATCAGTCTTTAAGGAATTTGATTTATTAATCAGATGTTTATAGTTGTGTTGTGCAAATCAGAGCAAATTCAGAGAGAGGAATTATTTATTTAAATTATTCATTGGAAATACTACAGTGCTCATAGACTTTAGGACTTTTGGGATTAATACATGACTTTATGATTTGTTGTGAAATCATTCAAAGAAAATCTGGATTACATCATTGTGGTACATCAGGACATTCAAGACTCCTGGTACATCAGGACATTAAAGACTACTGGTATATCGGGACATTCAAGACTACTGACATATCAGTACCTTCAAGGCTACTGGAATTCATTCGGAACATTCTATATTTTTGGACTTGTGATTAGTACACTTAGGATTATTCACTTATTTAGACTTTATTTGACATTATTGTAAGTGTCTTTTGAATTTTTACTTTGTCTAGAAATAAATTGCTTGTTGATTTAACTTGATTTTGTTGGTTTCACTTTCTTTCTGGTATATTTTTAAGACCTAGAGTCGTAACAAACGAGAAATCCGAGACAATTGACCATATACAGTCGACCCGGGATTAGCTGGCCTGAGACAAGAAAGCAAAGGATCGCAATTACGCTATATTTTTTGTCACATGTGTAAAAAAAAATGTAATCTGTATTTTAAACAAAATTCTGTGATTCTTAGAGCAGCTAGTTGACGGAAGAGATAAATAAAGGGAAAAAAGAGTATCTTTATAGAGATTTTGTGGGTTTATAGAATATGCACAGTCTTTAAAACGATGAAACTTGTTACTGCAACTACATTGTTATACAATACAACAGACCTAAATATAACAGAAAATACTTGGTTGCTATGCAATAGATCTAAATATAAGATAAATTTGGCATCTATATTGGGTGTCCTTATTTTTATAATTGCAGTAAACATAGGTGAAACCTCATTTTTCAAATGAAAGATTGTCCACATTTGGTAAAGCATAAAAAATTAAGGTAACTTAAAATATCAGTGGTAGTAGTAGGATGAAGAAGAAGGATGAAGATGAAAAAAGTAGTAGTAGTAGTAGTGGTAGTGGTAGAATATGTTTCTTACCTGGTCCTTTATTTCAAGCGCTTTGATATTTAAGGAATTATTTCTGCATTTAACTTATTAAACATAATTGTCGTATCCTCACAAATGTTACTGAAATCAGATTATATTTAAGCCCTGCGTGAAATTATAATTCAATTCAATTAATGAAAGTAGGTACCTATCTACTTACTAAGTAAGCACAGATATATATATATATATATATATATATATATATATATATATATATATATATATATATATATATATATATATATATATAGATAGATAGATAGATAGATAGACAGACAGGTAGGTAGGTAGGTTGTTAGACAGACAGACAGACAGGTAGGTAGGTAGGTAGATAGATAGACAGACAAACAGACAGACAGACCGACAGACAGACAGACAGATAGATAGATAGATAGATAGATAGATAGATAGATAGATAGATAGATAGATAGATAGATAGATAGATAGATAGGTAGAGAGACAGCAGGAGAGGATCCGGAATTTGTTCAAGGAGGTGGATTTTGAGAAGCTCGTTTCGCTTAAAATGGCCAATTGTTTCTTCTTTACTTCTATTTTAATTCGAAAATGGGTTAGACAACCCCAAAACTCCATCATATTTCGCCAATGGGGAGAGAGAGAGAGAGAGAGAGAGAGAGAGAGAGAGAGAGAGAGAGAGAGAGAGAGAGAGAGAGAGAGAGAGAGAGAGCTCACAATTTTGACGAGATGGTTGATATACTCCACGTTTTCTGCACAACAGAGATCCTCCGATGAACATGATTTTTTCCAAAGTTTTTCTAAATACGAATTCAAATTATTGTTGGATAAAGTAGCTCTGAATTTGTCCAGATCTGCACAGTTTACACATACGCTTCCGGGAGAATATGAACTTGAGCAAGGTTCCTTTGTATTATTTTCCTCTTTGCTATGTCCTTGTGATATTCCACTGTAAATAACCCACACAAATAGACCAATGTTTATTAGGGATGATACGATGAGAAAGACCCTTTCAAGACTGGACCCATTTTTTAGTCTTGCGATGTCCACCTCACGAGTTTCACCAGCCGGGCATTCCTGCAACCGACTCAGAACTCTGTCTTTTAACTGCGTGATTCTACCCGACATATCTCACTTTGTCGTTCCAACGGACTGCCATTCTTATATTTATTTGCATGAATCTTTCCAGGTAAAGGAAATAAAACTAGAATTCAATCGCTACCATGAAGTTGTGTGTAATTTTTTCACTTTTGTTTACATTGTGTTTTATTAAGCCAGGTGGTTCTAAAATAGGTAAGAATGTCATGGTCGTCTATTTTTGTCAGTAGGTTTACAAATTAAACAGTGTATGTATGTATGTATGTATGTATGTATGTATGTATGTATGTATGTATGTATGTATGTATGTATGTATGTATGTATGTATGTATGTATGTATGTATGTATGTATGTATGTATGTATGTATGTATGTATGCATGTATGAAGATTTCGGATGCAGGTTTCGGGAAGCATACAACGATCAATTTTCTACACGGCATCTTGAAACTTAGCACTCCAGTGCAGATGAATGTTTTAAGGGCATCTCCTGGATTCAAATTTATCTTTTATGTTCGTGTGTTTTTGGGGGTCAAATTATTTGCTGCATACCGTATATAATCGCGTATATGTAGGATCCAACTGTAAACTGCATAGACCCAGATCTGCCGTCACTGTAAATTGCATAGACCCAGATCTGCCGTCACTGTAAACTGCATAGACCTTGATCTGCCGTCACTGTAAACTGCAAAGACCCTTGTCTGCCGTTGCATAATGTGCTAGCAGATCTGGGTCTATGCAGTAATCAGTAGAACAAACAAAATAGACCCTGATCTGCCGTCGCATAATTTGCCGGCAGATCAAGGTCTATGTTGTTTGCAGTTGGACCCAACTTATAAATATAAATTGTTATAATTATATTGTCATTATCATACCGTTTTCAATACATTTTTCTCAGTTGCTTAGTTAATAATAAGTCATTTAACTCACTCTTCTGCACATGAAAACCGAACACATTTCAATATTTTTTCTTACTGAACACTAGTCTTGCTATTGCACCTAATTCTGGTTTATATCTAGAATATTGTATATGTGCTTATTTACAGGGATTAATATATCAATTTGACAACAGAGTTTGCACCCATCCATTTATCTACATCTATCTACCTAACTACCCACCTATCTATCTATCTAGCTAGCTAACTATTACACCAACCTCCTTATAACTTATAATATATATAATATATATATTAATAAACCTAGGGTATGTGCTATTTGTATTTCGTTTATAGCATTGTTAGATTTTAATGATTATTTGTTTGATTATAGGGAGTCGGTGTTCGGAAGATATTCCTCAAACCAAGTAATTAGCCAATTTCTAGGAGCAGACGTCATAATTTTCAGTATTCACGAGACTTTATGGTAGCACGGATTAGTCTCGTAAAATTGACCCGCTCTAATTTCTTAACATAAGGAATTCTCGGGATATTCTATCTTATAAGTGGTTAGTAATTTGGGATACAAATAATTCTTTGTATTAGGTGTTTGGGTCGTGTTTTGTGGTGAATGGCGTAAGGTACTAATCTTTGATTTCGAAAGGCTTACTAATGTGAAGCAAGAAAAATCATGTGTGAAATTAGAGTTTCGTGATGTGTGCTCATTATGTGAATATAGGAAATTATTTGTAGTATTTGCGCGTTTAAGAACCCTTCAGTTGACAACGACTGTTGTCTTGAGGTCATTGGAAATAGGGGAAACATCGACCACAAGCCAGACTCACGTATGACAGAACTGTATACAGTGTGCTTTAATATTCATAAGAATCTCATATGGGCCTAAATATTTCACGGAATTCTGATAAAAGCGAGATGATACGTATATACATGTACATATAATTTTAATTCTAATGGACCAATAACCACATAGATAATCGTGTGAGGTCTTATTTAATAGTATAACTTATGCAAAAAGATGTACTGGTGTAGGAAAGGAAACTTATATATTTATGTCAATGTATTGATGTTGTTCTTACTGATTTTTCTGCACTTCTTTCTTTCTTTCTATTTTCTTCTTCTGCTGATCATCATCATCATCATCATCATCATCATCATCATCATCATCATCATCACCAAAAGCCACCACAATCTCCACCAGTAGTGATATCTTCTTTTATTATATATTTCATAACGAGATGTTGAAATGTATCAGTGGAAGAAAATTGATATTGCCACAGTAATGATCCCACTTTTATCGCCACATTGGAGATATCACTTTTGGAAGTACTTTTTTCCCCATTTAGGAAATATATCCGCCTTTATGTATGTTATTCAAACTTGTATTTCCATATTTGGGCCTATTCATTTTTCTTCTGCTCCTTCTCTCTCTCTCTCTCTCTCTCTCTCTCTCTCTCTCTCTCTCTCTCTCTCTCTCTCTCTCTCTCTCTCTCCCTTCATATGGATGAATGAATCTTAAAATATGTCAAGACTGAATATATATTTATGTAATCAATGAGGAGGTGCCATAAAAAAATGCCTAAAAAGAACTCCAAACAACAAAAAGTAGGCTTCGCGTACTACCTTCTTTAAAAATAGTTTTCACATGAAACGTGCAAATTGTCAGTGATTGAATTTAACTTGACCTGTTTCTATTCGATATTCAGTGACACCCATGCAATCTCGTATACTTGTTCTACAACAAACGGTAAAAACTTTTAGGGAAAAACGCCTGATTAAATATAGTAATACAATTGTTTAAGTAGCGATATTAACTTTCATCTAAAAAATAATCATATTTGAAAACGGCGGAGAAATCGGGAATAGGCCAGTGTTGATTGGAAACCGAAATTAAGTGCTAATTTAAATTTTGGTGTCTATTACCAAACTAGACTGCAAGCTTGCCAAGGCCACACAATTCACGTTTGAATGTAGAAATAAACAAAATAAAAATAAAAATCCTTATATGTAAACTCATAATCATTAAAATCTTTAGTTTAAAGATATTACGCTCTGAAGTCTGTCGGATATGACTGCTGGATGATGTTGCTACGGTAGGATACCCCAACAATGTTCACTGTATCAATCCGCGCAAGAAATGTGTTAACAAAAATAAAAATCTCTTCATTTTCGTATGAAAACGGTCAATAATATGACAAAATACACAATTTGAAGCATTATATCTACGAGCTAAATTTGTAAAAAGTTGCTGTTCTAAAATTATTATAAAATTTAGAAACTTCTTTCTATCGATGTAGTAATGCAGCCGTTAATCACATTGGCAAAGAATGGAGAGAAAAAATCCATGCAAATCGACGTTTTTTGTCTTGAAAATTTATTATAAAAAGAAAATCTACGTTTTTGTTTAGTAGATTGTAAGGAAATATTTCACTCGTAAAGTGGAAACATTTTGTATTGTCATACGTGGCTTCGCCACTCGTGACAATAGAATGTTTCCACTTCACTCGTGAAATATTTCCTTATATGTACTAAAAAAACGTAGATATTCTCGTTATCATCAACGTCAACATCGTGGTTATTCAGTTAATTAAATGTATAATTTGCTGTAAAAAAAAAAAAAAAAATAGCACGTTACAGAAATTGATGGTGGCACGTTTCATTCATACAGTAAAATCAAATTTATCATATGCACAATGTGTGCCGTATTCTAAAATACTATGATACTGATGAATGACATCACTAAATCAATAGAATGATTGCGATAAGATATAATTACATTCATTATATATCTACATTTATAATCCAATGAAAATTAAGAATTTGTATTATGTGAGGAAACGATAATATATGCGGAAAAATCCAGCTGGGCGATACACCGATACGTGTCGGATATCGCAATATTTTCTTAGCGATTCGATATATCGTATAGCGACCATCGTATCGCGATATTCACGATGCGATAAGAAATCAAATTATGTTCCATTAATAAAAGTCTAGTTCACGAAATACATATTCTTTTTTATGATATCTACGTTTACCGCACAGTCACTCCTTTCCACATGACATTAATTAATATTCGCATGTGACAAAAAACCGCTACCGATTTAATTTCTCTTAAAATTTCAAGAGAATGATGTACTATTTTGATGAAATTTATCTTGAAAACATGCAATTGTTAAACAGCCAACAGAAGGGAATGTATCGCGGTACATATCGTATCGGTTTATTCGTATCTTATTGAGACTAGAGTGACGATACACACTCCTATCAGAAAACCTGAATTTCGCGTGCGGAAAAACTTTACAGACGTAACTCTCTCTCCCCCCCTCCCCAAAAAATAAATTAAACCAAGAAAAACAAAAAAAAAAGGAGAAGAAAAAAAAAACAACAAACAAACAAACAAGAAAAAGAAACAATAAAAAACAACAGCAATATTATTTCACGTGCGCCAAATTTCTGCTGGATGTTGAGGTCACGATCGGAATTGACACTTACGTCATAGGTGTCACTCTGCAGTTTCGTACTTTGCATAGAATGAGATTTTTAAAGAAAAAGAGTTAGCCAGGTTTTCCTCACTGGTTGTCCTGGCTATTTAAACAATACCTTGTATATCTTAGGTAGTGTTAAAAGAACTTTGAATTCTTTTTATTTTGGTGTACGATTGATGGGTGCAATTTCGGTTATAGAGTATACAGCTTGGTCTTACTTAAGATGTGCACCTCTAAAAAAAACTGCTAGCTCCGCTTTGTCCTTTTCAATTCCTGGACTTCAAAGGTAAATACAAAAAAAAAAAAAAAAAAAAAAAAAGAGCCCATAACTTTTTTTACTTTTTATATATTTTGTAATTCATTCATTGTACTTTCAGATGCTGGTATTGCCTACTCTGCAAAAATTCGTTTCCTTATTTTAATAACTGCTGAATATATTGCACTTTTGACTAATTCAGGCTGATTTTTCGAGTACTTTGGAGCGGCCATTTCTGTCTGCTGTGTGCTTAGATCATGTCCAGTTTCCACAAGTACAACATGTACAGAAATTTCAGCCACAGTACATGAAAGTAACATAGAGGTATGCCAGCATTCTCTCCATTGTGCATGTTGCAAATGTAAATGACTTCATCTTACACCTGTCACTCTCTCAGAAGCACGTATTATCTGTAGAGCGCCCCCGTAATAGGGGTAACTCAGTTGACGATCGGAACACGCTTTGGTCTTTCCTGCAAAGATCGGGAAAACACTTTGAAAATAATACAGCAACAGCCATTATATGCATAGGTAAATTTTTTAAACAAAATACCTCATATGACGTCACACATTATTTCAGCGTTTATCGTGGACTCTCCTCGATTCAAGCGATTCTACATTTTATTACATACCCATTTAATCTTACATGACTGATCTGGGGTTCGATAAATCTGTTCAATCTGTCTTTCCGTATCGCACACCTAAAATTTCCGTATCGCACACCCAGCTTGGAACAACTTTTACAACTTGAAATATCCAATAATAGTCCACTTAGAAAATATCGGAAATTATTTATTGCAATCAATTTTTGTAACTATTGTGTGTAATTTAAAAAAAAACTGTCTGCATACTTTTTAATGAAAATGCAGTAATGTGTTTTGTTTGGTACACTGTATCTTACACAGAAGAAAAACAAACCACAGCGTTCGAAAAACTGTATGCACGATACTCCTCCATGAAGGTGTTAATCCTACCACAATTATTTAATTATCTGGACATAAAAATGTGAACAGTTTCAATAACTATGCAATCGCTTCGATTGAACAACAGAAACACATGTGCAAACTTCTGAACCGTGCACCTGTTGATCCCATTCCCGGTAGCAGCGCCGATGACACACAGAAGTAGTATAGGATGGGTAAATAGGGCGGGTGATACCACTACGGGGCAGTAAGGGGAATTTAACATTGTGGGGCACTTGGGGGCAGTTGGGGGCACTTGGGGCAGTAGGGGGCACTTGGGGACAGTGGAAGGGGTACTTGGGGTTAGAATGAGAGGGGATAGAATAGACACATACACCAAACACACAGTGGAAAGGCAATCATGGAAAATTAATCTTTTCTTGAAAAATGGGTGGCCCTGAAAAGGGCCATTGTTTTTTTTTTTGTGGTTAAACAGAGAAGACATCTTCTGGAGGTTCTTCTTTTCCTTAAACTTCTACGGACTTCAGGTCCGTAGAGGAGTACCTTCTTCAGGCAGCCTTGTCTTTCGACATAGATGCAACGTTTCCATATCGCGGTCTCTGTGATCTTGATGATCGCCCATGAAGCTCTGACATACATGGGGAATTCTGGGTCAAACAACATCCCCGAGATGATAGTTGATGATTCAACACTAGTCCACATCGTGTTTTGTTTCTTCGGGAGTGGTCTTGGAAAAAACCGGTGAAGCTCTACGAGACAAGCGGTGGTATATATACCCTAAGAGTGGATCGAAAAATGGATTGAAATGAACTACCAATCCAAGCGCGCGTTACAAGCGGGTATGTTTTTCTTCCAATGGGAAGAGAGCGGGGGTGTGACGTCATCTGGAGTATAAAGGCATCACAGCGTTCGTAGGGATTTTACTTTTGGACAGCCTAATGTAGACCGCAAAGACCAGTATGTATTGGAGTGAGCCTGCAACGACCAATGCCGTGTTGAACTTCCAACCGGAAGATTTTAATTTAGATTTTGGAGATTTTCTGTCTTCTTCTCAAGAATTTGTACCTGAAACTACCACGATTGCTGTACCAGCCTCTTTGCCTGTCATCGAGGATTTTAAAAAGAGACAACAAGAAGAAATGGAAAAATTTGTACAGCGTCAGAGAGAAGCCGAAGAAGTGTTTCTTCAGCAAGAAGAGGAAAGGAGAAAGCAAGAAGAAGAAATAAGAAAGGTAGAAGAGGAGAAGAGTGAAGCACAGAAAGAAGAGAGCGATGAAGATAAAACGGTGAGTCTACTACAAGACATTTTAGCTGAGTTAAAGCATCTGAGAAACCTGTATCAGTATTCTTTAACTCGACCAAAGAGAAAGAGACCATCACGGGCTAAACATGCTAAGCCCATCACCACGACTACGAGTGAGATGCTACCACAACCACCACCACCATCACCATTCACTACTACTACTACCACCACCAAAGCAGCAGGAGGAGTAGGAATAGGAGTGGGTCGTGGAAAAGGATTGCGACAGTTGAAGCTGATCATGTCCAGTCCATAAGTTTGTTTAACAAACAAACAAACACCCCAACGGTCCTTTTCAGGGCCACCCAGATCTCTAGAAAAGATGATCATTCATTTTGCCAAAAAATCAATTAAAACTTTAAATACCATTCCTTGGTTTTGTGTAAGAGTGAGTGAGTGCGTGCGTGCGTGCGTGCATCCATACTATAAAAACAAAAAAACACAAACACACTTACTTTTTTTCCATTCTGGTCTATTCTCTTTTTTTTTTTACAATGAACATAACACCACATTCAAAAAAAGTTCATTGTTCACTGTCTGTCTCTCTTGTTCTTCTTGAATTTCTTCACAGGAATCAAGGATTCTTTTTCTTCTTCTTTCTCACTGTCTTCCAGTCGTCTAGCTTTCTTGCTTTTCTTGACGATAGGTTCTTCTTCTTCTAGGGCTGAAGATCCTTCGGCTTCCTCCCTCTCTAGTAGGTTCTCTTGTTTATGAGGACACGCCGAAGACCAATGTCCTTTTTCATGACAATGATAACAGGTATCTTTCCCTTTGTCTCTGTTTTCTTTTCCTTGACGTTGTGGACATTCTGGAGCCCAATGTCCTTTCTCTTGGCAGATATAACAAGTATCTTGACTTTTATCTCGAGAAGAAGAGGAGTAGTCCTTACTCTTACTGGTACACTTTCGAAGGACTGTCTGCAAATCTCTGACCAGAAAGGCAATATGTCTTCTTGACTCTTCCATCTTCACAGTTTGGAAGTGTAATCACAAAGACTGATTCTGAGGGTAAGAAGGTCTCTCTATATATAGGGAGAGACTCTATGTAAAACTCCATCAGATCTAAGTCAGACTTCAAGATGAAAAGATCACGCCAAATCCATGAGAAACCAGAAGAAGAAACGAAGAGGCCACGGCGACGAAGACTTTCCGTGCCACCTGAAACACCGCTCGCTGAACTGCTAGCTCAAGTCCATGCTAGCGATTTCGAAGAAGAGATGAGTGAGCCTGAAACCAAAACGTCTATCCAGCCCAAAAGAACCACCACCACCACCACCCCTGACCAAGAAAGACCTACCGTGGCTCCCGAAAATTATTATCGAATTCGGGAGACACAAAAAATAACCTCTAGAAAATTTAGAACCACGGCATACACTCACACGGTTCACTTTAAAGACTTCAAGTCTGAAGTGCCTCCCGAGAAAGCTGCTGGGTTCATTACCGATTTGTGGGGATCTGAGTTACAGAACTTGAAACGACAATGCGGAGCCAAAGAGGACGATCGATTGAGACTATCCATCCATCACGACAGTTTGAAGAGTCCTGTCTGGATCGAGTTCAGCACCCCATCAGAATTAACACCAGCCAAAGTCATCACCAAAATAGAACACGTTCAACAATCCAACGAAATTTTTACCATCACAGATGGAAAGGCCACACTTCACATGACACACGTCTCCCCTCCTCGAGGGAGCGGACGAAGCAGGAAAGCGTTACTGGTGGACGACCTTCGCAGTACCAAACACAGTGTCGTCCAAATCGACAATTCACAATACCAGATATGCTTAGCCCGCGCCATCGTGGTGGGGCGAACGTATGCCAACAAGAACGAGAGCGCAGAATGGAAAAGAGCCTGGAATAGAATTCGAAAGTCGGACAGAGTCCAACAACGAAACGAAGCAGAACTCCTGTTACGACAAGCAGGCATCCCCAAAGAGACCGTGTGTGGCATTTCTCAAATGCAACAACTTCAAGACGTCTTGGCTCCAGGCTACACCTTGAAAGTACACCCTCAAGAAGTGCGCGGAGATCTGCTGTTTCGAGGCCCCGATTTCCCCGAAGGAAAATACATTAACATGTATTACAATAGAGGACATTTCGATGCCATCACCAGTATCACAGGATTTCTGGGACACTCTTACTACTGCGAGAAATGCAACAAAGGATTTAACAATCGAGAGCGACACATTCATTGCGGTGAGAGATGTCGGTGCTGTTTAGCGGCCGAACCATGCCTTTCTGAACAACACATCCATTGTGAGACGTGTCGACGAACTTTTGTCAGTCCCTCTTGTTACGAACAACATCGCAGGACACAAGGACACCAACAAAAATGTGCTTGCGACTTATTGAAATTGTGCTCCACGTGTGGACAACTGATTCAAACCAACGGCTCCAAGAGACACGTTTGTGCCGGAAAGAAAAGATGCCGCTTTTGTGAGCAGATGGTGAATTATGATCATCAATGTTTCATTCAAAAGTACGACAATACACTAAAGAAAGGATTAAAGAGGGATCAGAACAAGAAGAAGAACAAGAACAAAGTGGATTTCATCTCTTTTTATTTTGACTGCATGCAAGAAACAGGCATTCACATTCCCAATTTCTGCGTGGCTCATCGGGTTTGTGAGAAGTGCACCCAAGAATCTATCTATTTTCACTGTCCTCATTGTAGTAGGATTCCAGGAGGACGTGACAAAATCTTTCGCGGTCCTAACACTTTGTCCGAGTTTGCTGAATAGATTTTAGACCCCACCGACGACACTTGGAGCGAAGAGGACATTCAACGTTACTGAGACTGTCATCGCTATGCAACCGTCGTGGCTCACAATTTCTCGGGATACGATGGACAGTTTTTGTTAAAATATTATTCGCAACAAGGTATCAAATGCCCTAAAGTCACCATGAACGGAGCCAAACTCATCTACATGCAAGTAGGACAAGTGCAATTCAAAGATTCCATGAGTTATTTAGCCATGCCTTTGAGTCGAATGCCTAAAACATTTGGCATGACAGAAATGGCCAAAGGATATTTTCCCCACTTCTTCAATACGGAAGCCAATCAACACGCCGTGCTGCCACATTTGCCTGACCTTCACTATTACGACCCCGACGGAATGCACCCCGAACACCGAGAAGCCTTTCACGCTTGGTACCGCGCTCACCAGTCAGAACCGTTTGACTTTCAAGAGGAGATGTTAAAGTACTGTCGATCTGATGTGGACATTTTGCGCCGTTGCTGTGGAAAGTTTCGACAGTTATTTCTAGATCACGGAGACATCGATCCTTTAAAAGAAGCGTCCACCCTACCTAAAGCCTGTGCCTTAGTGTACACCAAAAACTTCATGAACGAGAACGAACTAGCCATCATAGACTCCAACACGTCTCTCTTTGCCAGCCGTCAATACTCGGCCAAAGCTTTGCGTTGGCTCCATTACTTATGCCAAAAAGAAGACAAATGGATACAACATGCCAGAAACGGAGGAGGAGAAAAGAAGATTGGATCTTATTCCGTGGATGGTTGGGATTTAGAAAACCCGCACACGGTGTACGAATTTCAGGGATGCTTGTTTCACGGATGCCCTACATGTTTTCCTCAACGAAACATGAAAAGTCCTTTTTAAGACTCCACCATGGAACAGTTGTACGAACACACTTACCAACGACGACTCAAGTTATAAAGTCAAGGATACCAAGTGGTAGAAATGTGGGAGCACGAGTACGATCGACGTTTGAAAACCGATCCTGAATTTAGGAGCATCACCGAAAGTTACGACGTGACCGACATCGAACCTATGGATCCGCGCCACAGCTTATTTGGAGGACGAACCAATGCCACTCGCTTGCTGTACGATGTAGACGAATCAAAAGGAGAAGAAATCAAGTACATCGACGTGTGTTCGTTGTATCCTTGGGTGTGCAAATATGCTCGATTTCCAACCGGACACCCTGAAATCTTGACAGAACACATCGACGTGGAACACATTCGTCAATACGAAAGATTGATCAAATGTAAAGTCTTACCCCCGACCCACTTATACCATCCTATCTTACCTCATCATTGCCAAGGAAAACTGATGTTTCCTTTATGCCGTACGTGTGCCGAAACATGCAACCAAGATCACACCTGTCACCACACGGAGGAAGAACGCGCTTTGACAGGAACGTGGGTCAGCGCCGAATTGTTTCGGGCTCTGGATCGTGGATACCGTTTGTTGGAAGTGTACGAAATCTGGCACTTTCCAACCACAGCACAATACCAAAAACACGACGTCTTGAATCCAGGCATTTTCTCGGGATTTTTAAAACTCAAACAAGAAGCCAGCGGCTATCCCTCGTGGTGTCAGACTCCCGAAGACCAAGTCCAATTCAAAGAAGAGTACCGTGACACCGAAGGCATCACTTTGGAAGACGTAGAAAAAAACGAAGGAAGAAGATCGTTTGCCAAAGTCATGCTCAATTGCTTGTGGGGGAAAATGGCACAACGTTCGATCTTACCCAAGACGGAATACTTGACCGATCCCTATCGCTACTTTAAACTGGTGGACAACAAAAGTGTACTAGTCAAACACGTAGAAATCGTCCGTGATGATTTGATCTTAGTCAATTTCGAAGAAGAAAGCAAGTTTGTAAAGCCCGACCATTTTAGCAACGTAGTCATTGCAGCTTACGTGACAGCTCATGCTCGCTTGAAGTTGTATGACGAAGCTTTAGAAGTCTTGGGAGATCGTGTCCTGTACTTTGACACAGACAGTTGTATCTACATCCATCGACCCGGTTACCCACACCCTACCATCCAAGGAGATCGTTTAGGAGCCTGGACGGACGAGCACCCTCAAGACACCATCCTGAGTTTTGCCAGCGGTGGCCCTAAAAATTACGGCTACCGATACCGAGACCCACAAGGACAATTTCACACCCAATGCAAAGTCAAAGGATTGACCCTAAACTATCAAACCAGCCAAGTGGTCAATTTTGAGGTTTTGAAAAATGCTTTGATGTCTGGACAAGTGGAAGACTTTCGAGTGCAAACGTTAGAACCTCACAAGATCGTACGGTTACCTAATCACCAAATCGTCAGTCGTCCTGTAGGAAAAGTTTACCAAATTGTGTACCAGAAACGAGTGAGACTTCCAGACCACACCACGTTGCCTTACGGACACGCCGATCTGCAGTATAAAAAAGGGACTACTTCCAAGTCTAACCATTCATTAGAACTTCCAACGTTGACCGAGCAAGAAGAAAAAAGATGAGTTCTAGTGTGAACTCCAAGTGCCATCACGAGCTGGAGTGCGATGCAGTGCCTTGCGACGAGACGGATGCCGTACGCTTTGACATCAGCGATGCTGTGCGTGTGCCTCACCGTCCATCTAGCGATGCAGGACGTCCTTTCTTCTTTATTGGGAATGCTAAACGTACTTGTGAATGTAATCCCTACATGGGTAAAGAATTGACGATACCTGTGGCTTTGGCTGGCTATTCCAAGTTTGAAAAGCGACTCCAGACGTTCCAAGAGAGGTGGCCTAAATATCTGCAAGGACCTACTCCCAAAGCTTTAGCCAGATCTGGATTTATCTACTTGGGAGAAGGAGATAAAGTTCAGTGTTTCAGTTGCGGTGTGAGACTTCACGAATGGGAGTATAAATACTCGGCTTACATCGAACATGCTAGATGGTCTCCGCACTGTCAGTACTTGCCTTTAGTTGCCTTAGAAGAGTACGGGTACGATGAGCCGGATGCCAAGAAGTAACATGTCGGATGATACTTTACAAGAATATATTCGTGTTTTACCTTTGGAGCTGCGAGAACGCATTTACCAAGAATTGGTTCAGATACAAGTGAAACGTAAAGAACAGTTACATCCTTTACGACATACACGTTTTAACCATTGGTATCTGAATGCTATACGAAGTTTAATTGCTATGAAAAGGTTCAAATGGTCAGACATTGATCAAATAAGAAATTGGGCTTGTTAGAGATTGGATGGCACCACCTACCATGTGGGAGTGATCCGGCAAATTCCATGGAACGAAGTGGAGGAAAAAAAAGTGACCAACTTACAGGAATACCAAAAACGTTTACAAGAAGTGTCATCTCAAGACGAAAGGCCTTTACGTCGTCTGACGTGTAAGGTCATCACTGAACATCTTGGATATCCTTTACCCACCAATTCCATTTGGCAAGTGTATGATTATTTTGTCACCTAGAAGACTAGCTTAGAAGAGCACATTCGTGGCTTGCCTTTGGAGCTGCGAGTAGGCATTTACAGAGAGTTGGTCCAGATACAAGTGAAACTCAAACTCAAAGTCATTTCTCGATTTTTAAGCTATGCTTACTTCCAAACTGTCAGAAGAGTGATTCTGGGGAGAACCTTTCATAGTAGAATCCCGGGAGAAGTCTATCACAAACGATCCAAACCTTGGGAACCTGGATATAAAAACCCACCATGACAGGACTGTGGTCTACACTTGTGAAACGTATTCCGTGGAAGGAAGTCAACGATCGTGTTCAGACCTTAGAGGATTATAAACACCTGATACAAGAACTGTTTCCATTGAATTTTGGACGCTATGCCGTGTGTGTCTTGGTGACTGCATTTCTTGGATTTCGTTTTCCAGGACATTCGTTGTGGACTATTTTGGAGGAACAGTGATGTTGGCGGACTAACCCAAAAAAATGACCATTCATGCTTTATCGGTACACGAAAGACAAATTGTACTCAAAGTGTTGAGACTGGTGATGAACACGAGTGGTGTACCTCCGTGTGAAGAAGAGATTAGTCAAACGTTATCTACCCTTCACACGTTTCAAGAAGTGTGCATTGCTAGTTGGTTACACCAACGACTTTACGATTGGAAAGATGTACGTGACTGGAAAAGCATTGGTTTCGATGTTTGGCTACAAGAAGTGGCACAGTTTGCCAAAGACCTGGCACGTCACTAATTTTCAAAAAGTGAAATGGGAACCCAAGTCAAAAATGACCTTAGAAACAATCCTGGAAGAACCTGACACAGAGAAAGACTACACGGTCGTCCAAATACAACCCCCTGAGGAACACACACCCTTTCCGTCAGAGACATTTCATTCTTCTACCACCAGAACAGAGACCAGAAGAATACCACCAGTGCCTGTGCATTCCATTCCTAGGACAGTGTTTTGTTCTTGTTGTACATTGACTTGTTTATACAGAACTTTAATTCTTTTAGTAGTAGCCTTAATATTGTACCTGACCATTTTTGCGGTATGCGTTTTTGTCCTTCATGACTTGTAAAAATATGTTTTTTGTTGTGTTGACATTTTGAAAAAAATAAAAATAAACGTGTATGAAACGTATAAAATGTCTTGGGTCTTTTGTCTTCTTCTCAAAAATACCTCAGTCATGGCTACATCTTCTTCCTCTGCCTCTTCTTCATCTGTGGTCAAAGTGATCGACGAAAAGTTAGATCGTCAAAGTTGGGAAGCTTTGTATCTGCGCCATCCTTTTAACATGTTGATTGCTGGACCGAGTGGTTCAGGCAAAACCGAATTTGTCAAACGTTTGATCGAACACAAATCTCATCTGTTCGATCGTCCACCTCAACGCATCGTGTGGTGTTACAAAGAGTGGCAATCGTCTTACACCTTACTTCGTGAAAGTCAAGGAGAAGCCATTTCGTTTGTGGAAGGCATCCCTCGCGAAGACGATGGGATCGTGTCTGACGTGAGTCAAACACATCTGGTCATCTTCGACGACATGTTAGGAGAAGACGAAGAAGAAATTAAACTTTGGTTTACACGAAAAAGAACATCTTCGGAATGCCAGCATCATTTACATTACTCAAAATTTATTTCACCAAAGTAAACCCCACCGAACCAACAGTCTCAACGCTCATTACGTGGTGTTGTTTAAAAGCCCCAGAAACAAATCTCAAGTGCAAGTGTTAGCCAAACAGTTAGGTATGCCTTGGCTAAATTATGCGTACGACGATGCCACTCAAACACCTCATCGACTTAAAACCTACCACTCCCGAGTATTTGAGATTTTGTACCCAATTGTTTCACCATTTGTGCCAAGAAGGAGGTGCCGTCATTTACACGTCCCCTTCAGTCACTCTCTGAAAAAAACTATAAAAACATCCACTGCGTCATTTCTTTCTCACAGTCTTCGAGATGACTTCCTTTCAAGCTCATCCTTCGGCCAAATTGATTCGTGCCTTGTATGGCATCAGTCGCGAAAAAAATGCACAAGTCCGTGCCCGTTTGTTAGAAGCTAGTCTCAAAGAAGTGTTACGATGGTTTAGTTTGACGGCACGTCAATTACTGCAAGGCATCATTCACATCCCTCATCAAACTCAACGTTTTTTTAAAAAACATAAAGTGGCGTTGTCACAACTGGCCGATCCTAGAATCGATCCACGGACTAAAAAACAAATCATTTTAACCCCTGGAGGTAGCGGTTCTTTAGGAGGGGTCATGATTCGTTCACTTTTGAAATGGGATCCTAATGCCCAAGCCAAAAAACCAAAAACCAAAAGAAGAAAAGCCCCAAGAGGAAAAGCCCTAAAAAGAAGAAAGCCCCCAAGAAGAAGAAAAACCCTGCCAAGAAAACACCAACCACCACTGCGACCCGCAAGAGAGGTACTGCTGCCATGACGCAAACGTACACCCGAAAACCACGACAGCCAGCAGTGACGAGGTCTCCTTCTCTTCCGTCCACTTCTTCTTCACCTCCCTTCGTCATGATGCCTGCCAAACCGGACTTAAGACGAGTGTTTCCTAATTTGATGCAAAAATGGAAACCCATTTCGAAAGTCACCACTTCGGGACCCTCGACTTCGACTGATCTGGCCACGGCAGCGGCCACTAAAAAAGTACCCTCCCCTAAAACCAAAGTCCAAGAGAGAACCGGCGTGTTACAAAGTTTAGTGGATTTATCCAAAGAAGAATTTAGACGATTTAGTCCGTTGAAAACACCTCAACGTCGAGTGATGCCTGTCATGAAGTTGGTACGTCGTGCAGACAATGAGTGGAGACGTGTTCCAGTATAAAATAGAAGTGTGACCTGCCAGAGACTTCAGACTTACTCCTGACCTCCAAGATGGCTCCCAAACGTGCACACCACCAAAAGAAGAAAAGCAAAACCAAAAAAGGACTTCCACCTCGTCTGGCTATACATTGGGACATCTTGTCCGTCCTGTCCAAATCCAATCCTCCCATGCGAAAACAACTAATTCAAACAGCCCCTAAAGAAATCATCGATACCGTGTGTGAATGTTGTTTGAACGTCTTGAAAGGAACGGTACCTTTGTCCAAGATACAGAAACAAAAATTAGGCAAACATCGGAACGTTCTTCGCCAAATGGTTAAAAAAAAAATACCTCTCCAGCAAAAGAAAAAAAATGTTGGTGCAATGAGGAAGATTTCTACCCATGCTGATAGGACCGTTGTTAAAAATAGCGGCTCCTTTGTTAGGAACGATTGCTGGACCGCTTTTAGGAGGTGTCATGCGATAAAAAAAGAAGATAAAAAGGACTCCCTTCTCTGGAAAGACCACACATTTGTACCTTTGGATGTCATGGAAGGACGAAAACTGACTTTAGTTCCTTACAAACGATGGATGGAATTCCATCTTTGGAACGAAAAACTGATACCTCATTTACCTCCTAATCCCAATCTCCAAGAGATGTCACAGTTACAACAAGAATTACAAGCGCTGATGGATCGAAGCGATTTGTCAGAAACAGAAAAATCCCAACGGTACGGTCAACTCTTACAACGTCTGCAACTCTTTCACCAGAAAGCTGTAGACGAAACAGCTCCACCCACTCTGAGAGATTTCAAAGCCCTAATGAAAAGCGAACCTAAAGTCACCGCGACCACTAAAACAGACACTGCCACGGGGATGACAGAAGAAGACGACGAGCCCCGAGAAGTGTTTCAAACTCCGTCTGCTGGCATACCTAGTAAAATTGCAGCTTCCTTGTTGACACCCTCTCCTACCCCTCATCGAGAAGCCATGAATGCTTGGGTTCATAAGAGGATGTCCACTCCTTCTTCAGCAGAAGAAAAAAAGAAAGACAGTAAGACTGAAGTGAAAAAAGACACCACTACCACCAAGAAGAAACCTGCCATCACCACTTCTTCACTGCCCACTCCTGTGGCTCGTCGAACGCGTCAAGCCACTTCGTCCAAACCTCACGACACCCAAAGTAGTAGCATCGAACAGTGGGTAACTTATTGAGGAGTCCAACCATGGAGAAACTTTTAGCCAGCCTTTACTACAATCCTGGTCATGCTGCTGGTTACGGAGGAGTTCAAAAATTGTATCGGGCTGCTAAAAGTAAATTGAAAAGTGTACGTTTGCCAGAAGTACGACGATGGTTACAAGAACAATCGACGTACACGTTACACAAACCCATTCGACGAACATTTTCTAGAAGTCGAACCCAAGTGGAGGGCATCGATCATCAATGGCAAGCCGATTTAGCCGACGTCTCTCATTTGGCAGCCTACAATCGTGGTCACAAATATTTGTTTTGGTTATCGACGTGTTTTCCAAATTTGCTTGGGTCGTGGCTTTGACTTCTAAAAGCAGTACCGAATTGGTACGTGCCTTAAAATTGGTCTTGAAACAAAGTGACCGTCACCCTTTACGATGGCAAACCGACAAAGGCACCGAATTTCTAAACCAAGCTTTTCAAAAAGAATTGAAACAAAGACACATTCGTTTTTTTACCACCGAAAATCCTGAAACCAAAGCGAGTGTCGTGGAACGTTTTCAAAGAACTTTGAAAGAACGCATGTGGAAATATTTTACACATCAACATACTCTCAAGTACATCAACGTTTTACCACGTTTGGTCAAAGCGTACAATCAATCGTACCATCGTAGAATCGGATGTGTCCCCGAAGAGGTCAGCCCTGAAAACGAAGTGACAGTGTTTGATCGATTGTTTGGTGCCCCTAAATGGAGACCTCAGAAGAAAACCCTGCTGGGGTTGAAGACGGGAGATTGGGTTCGCATCGGAAAAACCAAACGCACTTTTGACAAAGGTTATTTACCCAGCTGGACCAACGAATTGTTTCGTGTCACTACACCCGTGCGTGGACGCGATCCTCTCGTGTATAAATTGGAAGACATGCACGGTGAAGTGCTCAAAGGAACATTTTACTTGCCTGAGTTACAACGAGTGACCTAAAAAGAAGACGCCTTGTACGACATCGAAAGCATTCTCGAACAAAGAACACGTAAAGTGGGCAAACGTCGAGTAGAAGTCAAATTACGTTGGAAAGGATATCCTCCTAGTTTTAATTCTTGGATTGCCGCTTCCCAAGTCGTCGACTATAAAAAGAAGAAGTAACCAAACATGCCATTCAACACAACCACGACCTCGACTCCTTCGCAGAGTTCTTCTCTTCAAGAATTACAAAAACAACCGCTCTGGGTGTGGTGCGGAGAACGTGTGCCTAAAAATCAAATCGTCCTTTTCTGCCAAATCTTTGTGGTGTATTGTGTCATCGGAGCAGCCATTGCCAATTTGAGTTTGCATCAAGGGGACAAACAATTGTGGACCATTTTACTCAGCAGTTGCATCGGTTATCTTCTACCCAGTCCCTCCTTGAAATTTACGACGGACAACCAGCACAACGGTAGTACGACCAACGCCAGTCCACCTTCTTCCAGTCACCATAATACCACTCCTCTTTTGGAACCGTTTGAACATCATTCTCCTCTGAACTCGAGTGACTCCTCGTAAAGCAAAACTTTGGAATAACTATGAATAATCAATTTTATTTAACTTTAATGAGTGACAGTTCCATGGATGTGTTTCCCAACAACACCTTATGTTGTTTCACAGCTAAATTACCTCAGTCCATCCAATTGGATCACGAAGCTCATTGGGAAAGAGGTTTGGTAGAAATCATTCATCCTACGCAAGTCCAAAACATCGACAAAGGTCAAAACACTTTCATCGTGGATATCTTGAACAAGGAAGTGCAAGACCACTTGGACAAATTTCAACCTGGCTTTTACGAATCCAAAAAGGAACCAGATAAAAGTTCTCCCTTGACGACTAATTCTCCCTTGGTGAGATATACCATGAGAATTCCTGAAGGGTATTATTTTAGTGGACGCCATTTGGTGGACACCATTGCGGCCATCTTCGAGGCCCAATTTGCCAAATCTTTAGAGAAAGCCAAGAGATCGGTACAGATCAGTTACCATCCTGTGGCACGCCGTATCGTCTTGCAATTTTCGGAGGCCAACATATTGGCCATCACTTTTTCTCCTGGGTTGTATGCTATTTTGGGTGGGAACAAAATGTTTACCAATATAAAAATCCAAAACAACTTAGGATTCTCAAAGGGTTTTCGCCACCCCATCGAATTGAACGTTGGACTGAATTTAATGTTTGTGTACTCGGATGTGGTGGAGTACAACGTGGTGGGAAACACAGCCGCTCCGTTACTGAGAGTCATTCCTTTCAAAGTGGATTCTGCTGTTGGTGCGTAGGTGGAAATATGTATCACGTTCACCGTGAATTTGTACACCCTCATTATCTTCCAGTCAGTAAATTGCATTTTGACAGTGTCAACATTAGTATAAAAGGAGATTTGGGACAAAATGTTCCATTCATTGACAAAGGAAAAGTCACGGTGAAACTACATTTTCAAAAAAGGTTCTCCAGCGAATTGTAACATCAAAAAAAATGTATCCGGTGTACCACGGAGTGGCTCGACAACGAGGACACGGTTTAGGAGATATGTTAAAATCGTCTTTTCGGACGGTAGCCCCTATTTTGAAACCTATGGTGACTCGAGGATTGCATGCCTTAAAAGATGCCGCTTTGACGCAAGGAAAAGAATTTTTGCAAAACGTCCTCATTGACAAACAAAACCCATAAGAAGCCTTTATGAGAGAAGGAAAAAATGTGTTGATGCACACTGGCAAATATCTTTTGGGTCTCCGAGAGAACCCTATAAATGCACTTCACGCTTCTGGGCCTGGCATTACTTCTTCCTCCACTCCACAGCAAGGACAAGGTAGAAAGAGACGACGTCGACCTCCCTTCAGAGCTCATAAAACACACGGTGTTCCAAAAAAGAATAAGAAAAGAAGAACGGTCAGAGAATTAGACGTATTTGATTACTAAACCCTTGAAAATGATGCACCGAGATTCTTGCGAATGTACCAAGTCAGAACTGGATCTGTTTACCATGCCCCCCCCCACCACCACCCCACCATGATGACGATGCAAGAATCCCAATGGATGGAATTTCATCCTGTATCGTCTTTGACAGCTTCAACTAATATAGAATTTGAAATCAAAAGACAAACCGAAGATTACATCGATCTGAATAGCAGCCACTTGTACCTGAAACTCAAAGTGATCAAAACGGACAACAGTAATTATCTGGCTGAGGCCAGAGTGGCACCCGTCAATAATTTCATGCATTCCTTGTTCAGCGAAGTGGATTTGTACTTGAATAACAAACTGGTCAGCAGCAGCATGGATACTTATCCTTACTGTGCTTACTTGGAAAATCTCTTGTCGTACGGAAAAGAAGCTAAGAGCACTCATCTGGATGCTTGCGTGGTCTGGAAACCTGACACCTCGGAAAAGTTCAACGACACAGACTTGGCTGTAGCGGCGGCTGGTGATGATCCAGCAGACCCGCATAATGAGGGATTTAATGAGCGTCACAAGAAAATCTTACAAGGGCGCAGTTTAGAACTGATGGATTGTTTGCATTTGGATATGTGGTTGCAAGACAAGTATTTGTTGAACGGAGTGGATGTACGCCTGAGACTGAATCGCAGTAGTGCCGTCTTCCATTTGATGGCCAATGCCAACGAGTACAAAACCATCATCGAAGAAGCCAGACTTTACGTGCGTCGTGTGGAAGTCTTACCTAAAGTAGCCAACGACATCAGTCAAACTTTGAGCAGAACCACCGCCAAGTATCCTGTGCGACGAGTGGAAGTGAAAACGTTTACCATTGCCACTGGACTCCAATCCAAAGTCGAAGATCACGTCTTCCAAGGACAGCTCCCCAAACGTTTGCTGATTGGCATCGTCAGTAATGCAGCCTTCAACGGAGTCCACAACGAAAATCCGTTCAACTTTTATCACTACAACGTCTCCAAGATAGAAGTCAGTCGAGATGGCAAGACATTGTGTACCAGACCTTTCGAACCTAACTTTGGCAACGCGAAAAATTACTTGCGATCTTACTTGGCCCTGTTTGAAGCCACGGGAGAGTTAGGCACCAACAGCAGCCACGGCCTTTCGTACGAGGAATATGCAGGAGGATATGCGTTGTGGGGATTTGATTTCACTCCTGACCAAGGCAGCGACGAAGGACATTTCCACCCTATAAAATCAGGCCAACTTCGTGTGAAACTTCAGTTTGCAGAACCTCTACCTCACACGGTGAACGTCGTCTTGTATGCAGAATTTGATAATACTCTAGAGATCAACAGTTTGAGAGAAGTGATTCTAGATTATTAGAAGAAAAAAATATGCAACTCGAAGAACCTATGAAGATAGACAATGAGGGATGTTGTGAAGCACAGCAGTCTCAAACCACCAGTGATGACGAGGTGATTCATTCAGAACCCCAAAAAGAAGAAGAGAAAAATAGTGTTTACTGGATTTATGGCTTGTCGATGGCCTGAACAAGAAAAACATTTAGTCTCCTGTTATGTTACGGAATTGGTTGAAAGAATTAACACCCTGACCCAAGAACATTGTCATGGATGTCAAATCGATCATCCCAGTCAGAAACAACACGACAAATGTATGATGATGACTGCAAAAGAAAAAATGGATGAATATTTGGAGGACGCCTGGTCTCAGATCTCAGAAGAAAAGGTGTTGAGAAAATGGTATAAAGACTTGCAGGATTCTTCTTCACCTCCACTCACTCCTCTGGAGATCAAACACATCGAAGCTCTCTTGCAACAGAGTACGGAGACTATCCGCCGTGAGTATTCGTGGACTTACTTGACAGATCAATTCAAGTTTACAGTCAAGTGTGAATTGATGACTTATTATTTCCTGTGAATAAAAAATGGATACCAGGGAACTTCATTACCTGTTGACTCGCAGTTCCTACGCTTCTTCTTGGAATCCTGTGGTGTGTGCTAAAGATGAACTACCCCATCGCAAACCTAAAGACGTTCATGCCTATGTCATCAATACCGACGACAGTCATCGACCAGGAACCCATTGGGTAGCCGTGTACTTTCCCAACGATCACTGTGTGGAATATTTTGATTCTTATGGATTACCTCCTTTGGAAGACGACATAATCGACTTTATGAGAAGAAATGCCATCTCTACTCGATTCAATAATGCCCGATTACAAGGATCGGATTCTATGGTGTGTGGACAATATTGTGTACATTTTCTTCATCAACGCAGTCTGGGATATTCCTTAGAACATTTAGTAACTTGTTTTGATAGGGAATATGCTCGAAACGATGCTAAAGTAGAACGATGGTTTTGTGAACATTATGGATATCTCTTGTCTTTAGCTCAGAAACGTAGTGTGCATCAGAATGATGTAGAAAAGTGGAAGTTTAGTTTGCCGTCCCAACGTTGTTAACCCTGTCAATACGTTCATGTTTAATCTTGTTCGTTGTTTGCATTTTTATGTTTAGAGAAGCTTCTTGTTCATTAAAAATGTTGATTTTTTGAAAAAAATGGTGTAGTGTGGTTTATTGATTTTTTTGAAAAAAATGAACAATGAATATGCTCTATCTCTCTTTCTATCGATCTGAGGTTACCAACTCTGTCCATTTCTCACTATCGATCTGAACCATGTTTTCCATCGCGTCCGCGCTTAAAGCATATAAAGCGGTGCGTTGGCTAGTGTAGTCACTCTCGTTGACTCGTCAAGATCTCAACAACATGACCGCCAAGATTAGCAAGTTGAACGAAGCCATGGTGAACATGCAGAGGGTGAGGCATCATTTGCTTCAGAACAACCCGGAGAGAAAGACGATGATCTTCCTACAAATGGCTCAAGATCTGGTGGAAGAAGTCCTAAGAGAAGAAATCATCAGGGATAGAACAGAATGGGAGGAGAGACAAAGACTGCAGCAGCAGCAGCAACAAAGACAACAACAGCAGCTACAACAACAACAACAACAACTCTTGCAGCAGCTGAAACCACCAGACGGAGAAGTCACCTGTAAGATGGATTGTGATGAGTTTGCCTTCTCTTTTACCAGAAAGAGAGCTTGTCCTACAGCCACGAGACCCGTGGCAAAACGTGGCCGACCTGCTGCGGCTGCTACCGCTACTGCTGCTAGAAGTTAAATAACATAACTTCTTAACCCAAATGGCCCTTTTCAGGGCTACCCAGATTTCTAGAAAAGATAACCACTCTTACATTGCCTTAGCAAAATATTTTTGTGTTTGTGTGTTTTGTCTTTGCCCTCCAAAAACAAAATCCCATTCCCTTGATATGTGTTTGTAGGTGGTGTGTTTGTGTTTTTGATAAAAAAATAAAAAATAAAAAATGGCTGGTGTGGTGTGTGTTTGTGTTTTTGATAAAAAATAAAAAATAAAAAATTGATTGTGTGTTTGTGTTTGTGTTTTGATAAAATTTTAAAAAGTATTTTCTTTTAGGTCCGCGTACTGGGTCTGTGTTTTTGGGGTAATGGAGTGCAGAATCCTCGAAGCATAGAATGACGTCATAGGGATAACGTCAGACGCAGGGTAGTGTGGTGATGTTTTTTTAGGTGTGAGGGATGTTTTCCTTCACGTCCGTGTGTAAAGCATATAAAGTGACGCATTCCCCCGATCGAGCTACCACCGTTGACCCGTCTGATAACTCCCACCTCGTGTTGAATAGTAATCAAAAAGTGGGTATTGGGTAGTAATCAAAAAGTGGGTATTGGATAGTAATCAAAAAAGTGGGTGTTGGATAGTAATCAAAAAGTGGGTGTTGGATAGTAATCAAAAAGTGGATGCTGGATAGTAATCAAAAAGTGGGTGTTGGATAGTAATCAAAAAATGGGCGTTGGATAGTAATCAAAAAGTGAGTGTTGGATAGTAATCAAAAAGTGAGTGTTGGATAGTAATTAAAAAGTGGGTATTGGATAGTAATCAAAAAGTGGGTATTGGATAGTTATCAAAAAAGTGGGTGTTGGATAGTAATCAAAAAGTGGGTGCTGGATAGTAATAAAAAAGTGGGTGTTGGATAGTAATCAAAAAATGGGCGATGGATAGTAATCAAAAAGTGAGTGTTGGATAGTAATCAAAAAGTGAGTGTTGGATAGTAATCAAAAAAGTGGGTGTTGGATAGTATGTTGGTGTGATTTCATCCCTTCGTCATACCCTTTTCGTCTGATAGTAGGTTTGGGGTTTTTAGACAGCACACAGGGCGTTTGGGATAGTGTGTATGGGGTATTGGATAGTAGATAACTAAGTATTGGATAGTAGATAACTAAGTAATTGGATAGTAGATAACTAAGTATTGGATAGTAGATAACTAAGTCATTGGATAGTAGATAACTAAGTATTGGATAGTAGATAACTATTCCCATGTTAAGTTCTCGTAGACCCATCTGCGGGTGTTCATCTACGGTCCTGAAGTCCGACGAAGTCTAAGTAAAAGAAGACCCTCCAGGAGATGTCTTCTCTGTTAAACCAAAAAAACAAAAAAAAAAACAATGGCCCTTTTCAGGGCCACCCATTTTTCAAGAAAAGATTAATTTTCCATGATTGCCTTTCCACTGTGTGTTTGGTATGTGTCTATTCTATCCCCTCTCATTCTATCCCCAAGTACACCTTCCACTGTCCCCAAGTGCCCCCTACTGCCCCCATGTGCCCCCTACTGCCCCCAACTGCCCCCAAGTGCCCCACAATGTTAAATTCCCATTACTGCCCCGTAGTGGCATCACCTGCCCTATTTACCCATCCTATACTACTCACAGAAGAGACATTCCACAATGTAAATCATGTAAAATTCATAAAACCAGTTAGAGAACCATTTCAAACTTAAGAGTTTCAAAATATGGCCTCAGGAATTTTTAATGGAGCAAGCATTTCAATTTGTCTTTTAATATTGCTGGGGATTCAAATTCGTTGACTAAATCTGAGGATAATATTTATAAACATTTGCAACATAAACGTAGACGTATCATAGAGAGCAGCAGCTCCAATGACAATGACTGAAAATTAGAATAATTACTTCTTGTTACACTGTTGAGACTTTGAGCTATCACTGGGGCCCAAGCAGGGTGTTGTATTTTTGTTTACATTTTAAATTCTTGCAACTATTCAAGTAGAAAAAGACAAGGGGAAAAAAATGTTGTTTAGAATTTTTTTGTTTAAAAGATATACAAATGATTAATATAAATCTAGTCCTCATGTTAGAAAGAGAATTAATTTTTTTTAAAACTTTTACATCATAATCTTAGAGCTTAATGCATAAATAATTTCTTGTAATGAAGACATACAAAATACAGTGTTTGAAAGTACTGTAAATTAATAACTTTTCTGTATAACTGAACGTATTTAATAACTGTTAGTATGTTAAATTTGCCTTGAAATTTGCTTGGAAGTGCAGTTTTGCATATGTATTCAGTAAGTAGCGTAAGAAACGGGTTCAGTAAGTAGCGTAAGAAATGGGTTAACTTACAGGTCCAAAACCTATGTTCCATTTGGGAAAAAAAAGAAAATTCCACGCGCCTGTGACTGCAGTTTAAATTCATTCATCAGCCCCAGTTATGTACGTGTCATGGGCGTTTTTCAGTGGGTTGTACATTATCTTTCATAAGATTTTAAATGCCTTAATTTATTTTCAAGGATACTTTTCAAAAAATTGAAAAACAATGTGTGAATAAAAAGAAGGTATGTAATAAATACAAAACCACATAAATATTTTGTTCCTAGGCGGGGGAAAGAACTCGTTTGCTACGACGTAGGAAATGTCGCGGGATGACGGCCTCGACGTATTCCTACGCCGTATCAAACTCGTTCTTTCCGCCGCCTCGGAAAAAAAATATACTTATGTAGTTTTGTCTATAGCCGTAACATTCAAATGTGTCTCTTTTCAAGTTCGAGTTTAGCTGTCTTTTATTTATCATGTGCAGGTGAATATAATAATCTTTTGATGCTTTTATGGTAAAAGTCATACAGGTCATGTATGCGTTCAGTACCGACTATTTCAGTAAATGCTGTCGCTTTTTAGAATTTGATTACACATATCTTTAAATGGCGATTATTCACTTTATTTGGATTCTCATACATCTATATTCCTTTGGAAGGTCATTATTTACACGCGCCGAAAAACACATACGGCAAAACTCAATGTTAAAGTACGTGGACATTTTTGGACGAAGTCAATCTAAAGATGTGATCCAGTACAAACCGGATTGAATGTCGTGCTCTGTGATGTCACAATGAAAGCTACGCAAGTTGAAAAAAAATTCGTACTACCCTATATTGTGACGATTAGACCCGACGTAACCTTATCTTGACCAAGTTTAGTACCTGGCCACCACTGTAAAAGTCCATAGCGATAAATAATTTTCGTCTGGCAGTTTCTTGATAACAATTAATGTACAGAGCATTCAATAATCATGATTGAATAGACTTTGGTTAAACTATATTAGTATTAAATTTTAGAACAACAAATAATATTTAATTTAAGATGAGTACATGCGCCTACATGAACACATTGACACACACTTTAATACAGTACTATTTTACTTAGCGTACTCTGGCGTTCGACTTAGATGCCCGCCATTTTCCTGTGATTCCCCCTTTTTTCTACGCTGTATCAATCCATAGAAGTATCTGCGAGGAAGTCTCGTTCAAACAGACTCTAGCGTGGCTCCGTGAGATTTCCGCCATATGAGGGTCAAGTAAAATAAAATAAAAAATGAGTCTTTCTTGTAACGCCAGAACAAGGCTTTCCCAAAGTTTGGAAAAATGATATGATTGGCTAATGAGATGAGGTGACGTGTTAAGTCATTGTGATTATGAGATGACGTGATGTTTCGCGTAAACATGGGCAGTTTCATTGGCTCATTGAAACATAACTCTTGAATAAGCGTTTGTTTAGAAAGTGATGCCTAATGATATCCTTTTAAGCTTCCAATAGAATTTTGCTTTGAATGATTACAAAAAGAGTGACTATATAAATTTTGAGATAGCGAAACATGTCTTTGTAAATTCGCATTTATAAAGTTTGACCGAAGCGCCTGTTACCGATATAACAGCATTTTACCAGACTTTCGTATGACAGAGACATCATGGAGTCGCGCGAGAGTCTGACTGAACCAGATTATTTGCGAGGTGGATATCTGACAAAAAAGCCACTTGGTTTCAGTTCCGGATATTGACGATTTTTTTGCAGGCAAATTTAAAAAAAAACACCAATGCTAAAACTGAATCTAGGTACTCATTAGATATTTAATTGAAGTTGCCCAAGAAAAAAACAAGAAAGATACAAGAATTTAACCAGCTGAGACAAACAATTGCCTATATCTTTGCCTGGAATAAAGACTGGAAAACTTTTCAGTTAAACGCTTATTATGATATGCTGTTGCTACTAACATAAATGGTGCCGATCTGACTCCAGCATGGTCGCCACGGTGGCCATTTTGAAAATCTTATTAGTGCTACTTCTCTTACACCTTTTACGATATGCAATTGGTCCTAAATGAAATTTATGCCGACAAATAGGAATAGATTTTGATTAAACTTGTTTTCTTTGTGTATCTAAGTACTATTGTGGATGAGTTTGATAACCTGCCTTACTTGACCTTGGGATCAAGGTTAAACGTCATTTCGTATATATTTGCACTTCACTGAGCTTATGCACACCATGAATTGTACATATACATATGGAGTTTGACCATACTTTCCATTTTAACAAGCAAGTTCATAGTCAACACTTTGACATATTTCAAGTTGAAAGGTCGTAACTTGGATTTTTATTTGTAATGGCTTCTGAGCATGCTAACATAAATAAGTATGAATGGAGTTGTATCACACCTGGTTTGTGGATATATCTGAAAAGTACCTTTAATGAATGTAAGTTAAATGGTCGTAAACTGGGCTTTCTAAACAATATCTCAAACAAATACTAAGTATGGATTTTAACCAAACATAGCACGCGGGTATATCTGACAGTGTCTGGGATGAATTCAGTGATCTGCTATTCATGATATCAAGTTGATCTGCTATTCATGACATCAGGTTCAAGGTCAAAGGTCACGACAAAGAGTTGTTTACTGCACTTAGCTTGTGAACATGTTAAGTAAAACATATAAGAAAATATTTATACCAAATTCGGTATGTTGGATCTTTCGAAGAATATCTAAGATGTTTCAATGCTTAGCTTTCAAAATGAATAAGAGGAGGGAAAAAACGAACTTTTGTTTGATTCCTACAAATTCTTTCAGGCCAGTAGAGCGCCAGTCCCTCAGAGGGACTTTTTCGGCCAGTAGAGCGCCAGTCCCTCAGAGGGACTATTGTTGTGATAAGTACTCACTTGCTATATCAATCTCTCAAACCTGTTAATAATGCTGCGATCATGTTTCACCTGTATACAGTGCGGGCGAATCGAAAGGATAACTCTATTCCTGGAATGACTGACTCACCCGTACTTTGTACATGCTGTAGCTATCGATTGTTTTTCAAGGTAACTGGGTATCAAAATGTCAGTTCACTTTATATTTTATTTAAGGACAGAGATTAATCTCCAAGACTATGGACCCCGGGAAAATTAGTTTATCAGAGCAACGTAGTACTTTTATATGCAGAAAAAATTCAATTCTACTTTAAATAGGAAGAAAACATGCTTGCTGTCTTGATTGAGAGAGATTCTGGTCATCTCAAGCAGTGCCAAATAATGACCAGCCAGCTAAACATGTTAGACAAACTTTATTGAACAATTTAAGCGAGCTTGTTATAAATCTATGGTCCCCGTAAATGTCTGACCTATAGAGCCTTTAAATCTGAGCGTATCTGATAAATACTTACATATCCCTCCAACTGATCTCTTAATCATTTTAGATGGCCTAACCACAAACTTCCTATCGCAGTTTTTTTTTCTTCCTGGGCTTATTAAGAGATGATGGAATATATATTTTTGTTATGTGATATAAAGAAATAGGTGATGAATATCATCATTTATTTGAATGTTAACTTTTTGAACAATATACTAATTTTAATTGCTTCACTAACTAAATTTGCTTCATAGCTGTCGCCCACGGATTATATCAATCTTCACAGTAAGATGACAGAAACAGTTTGATACTGGAAGAATGAAAGTCCATTGATTCCGAACAGAAGGAACAGCAAATTGAGTCTGAGAGTTCGAGGGAGACCTGCTCAAGCCATTGGGAGCTTTTCCTATATAAATTAGAGGGCTTCAAACGGGATTCAAAGGGCAGATTGAGCGATCCCGGGTGTTTGAGTCGATCGGGTTCGAGCTATCGTGGTTAACGACCAGAAGGGCGCGGGGTTCGAATCTTACCATGAATCAGCTCTGGTCGTATGTCCCTGGGCAAGGCACTTTACTCCAATTGCCTCGGCGAAATATAACCTTAGAAAAATGAATATACAAATCCATTCTGGACGAGTCTTGAGATTTCTCAGCAATATATACGGTATAGTGTTATCCTCTCATTCTTCCTCGGTACGTTCATATGCACATACATCAGTTAGCCTTGTGTCTGACGCCACTTCAGCGATCCGCCGACCATTCGACATAAGGTAGGTTGGGGGTGGGTGGAAGAAGATAGATACACGGGGCGAGGTGGGGGGGGGGGGGGGGGGGGGGGGCTTTTACTGGCTTTTATTTCTTTATAAAGGTACCATACAATGTTTAATATTCCAAGGTCGATATTTTAAATAATTACCAATACGTCAAGCCAGCATTACAATTCACGTCGCTCATTTAGTTTCAGTTAATTTTGTCTACAACTTTTCTCATCGAAGCCGAAACATTTATGAAATCGGATACAGCATTGCTTGAAAAAAAGCGAACAGACAACTTCGTCGAGCAGAGATTTAACGAGCGAGCGGTGGCACGTAATGTTGATGTGACATAATTGATAAATAACCAAACTATTGACCTGGATGCACAATTGCACATGCATTAAATATTTGAACATTTTAGGCATTTCAATCCTTATTTGACGAATATATGGCTCCTATGTGACCTGGATTTTTCTGAGATAGGGTATTTACTATGTGTGTCACTGGGTCCGCATTTTTCATTAGTTCATATCCTTTTCGTCCAGATGAACTGAATACAAAGCGGCAGGATCGTTTAGTTTATTAACCAGTTTTGTCTTAAGGAAAAGCCATTGACGCAAAAAAGAACCGTGTCTTAAGGCAAAGCCATGGACACAAAAAAAAAGAACTGTGTCTAAAGGCAAAGCCATGAACACAAAAAAAGAACCGTGTCTTAAGGCAAAACCATGGACACAAAACAGAAAAGTTAAAAGCAGTATTCTCGAACACCGTTTCTTTTTCAATGATTTTATTCAATATTTCGCATTCTAAAAATGTGCTACAGAACACTCGTATAACATAGACATATACAAAAGTCAAATCAAACGTTCTTTTTCATATTCACATATAAACATTGTTGCACAAATCTCTTTGTAAAATGCATTTAAATATCGCACGAATATTAAGTCTAAATCAATAATTCCTGAAACCTTTGTACTCTGTTGACAATTTATAGTTTTCTGACTTGATGTTCGTGTGAAATGACATATGTCCCACGTTCTTACAACTTCTAACTTTGGGTACATACCCGGCAAATATTTTCACTACACATTATTTTAAACGTATGATGCGTTAAAGAAAGGGTGTCTTTAAAAAGACTAGTCAACATTAGTCATAATAGTGTGATATTCTCACTAAATTTGACTTGTTAAATTACTTTTTGTGCAGACAAAAGCTGAATTTAATATGTAAATAAATTAACATTTAATAAAGCGAAGGTAAGTAGTCGGTATATCTACCATAAGGCCGGGGCGATGATTTGAATTTGGGTTGATGATTGTCATTCTTTGTGCACCGCAAAACTGAGGAATGAACCCTAGATGTGTGATTGCAGACCGATTCCAGCGTCTTAAGCAGAAATCGAACCTTGGGTATGCGACCTGTGATCCAAGCCAATGTCAGGTCTGGGGATCGAATTCTGACTGGACGATCCCTTGCCCTACTTTTGGCGAGATTGTAATTCGAGCTCAAGAAGTACACAACCTTTTTTCTAAAATGGAACTGGCTATAAACTATGGATGGCCAGATGATGCTGAAATATTGCCTCTGGTTGCAACTATATAGAGAACCATATAGAGAATGGAACGGCTGGGAATCAAACAATGCCCTTGTCAGTCCTTAAAATCGAACTCCGAATGGAATATGACAAATCCCAGCTAATGGTGAAAGTAGAGATTGAATCCTGGATGCGAAATTCCCAATCACTTTCCTCCGTGGAAATAAAATCAAATAAAGTATGTACACTCGCTAGCCTCTACCGAAGACGGAACTTGAGGTAGAAGCATGAAACAATGACTCCAAACCTTTTCCCATAAATGAACGTAAGACTATTTCTGGAAAGATGGTCCCTAAATACCTCTCAAGGAGGGACTAGGAATCAAATCCTCGACGCATGATTCCCAATCTTTGTTCCCTGTTGGACGAATCCTCGTTAAATCGCCCCTACCTTACTCATGGGCAGACTTGGGAAGTAGGATGAGATTCGAGCCTTAGATGGATGATCGCAAACCTCTGCTCATGGCAGACCTAAGGCCATATAATTCAAAGCCCCCCCCCCCCTTCACTCGCCCTTACCGTCCTCCCCTTTCCGACCATGGAAATGTGAACTGAATCCCGAATGAAGAATCTGGGAATTAAATCCGGTATTGAATTTCCCCAGCCCTTACCTACAGCAGGACAAGGGCATAAATTATGACAAATGAGCTCAAATTTGTTCCGACGACAGAACAATGGATGTAGTGGATGGATAATCTACAACCATTGTTCCTAGCTAGATTGGGGTTCGAACCTTTTAATTTATGCTCCCCTTAAAATTCCCCGCGGTGCGAAAGAGATCGCAACTAATACTGAATGGGCGATGAGCGAGTTCTTATCCAAGGCCCTCTAGAAAAGTGTCACAACCGAAAGTATTTAATGTTTATCAAACCCTGAAGAGTCCCATAAAATTGGACATCGTCGCCCTGTAAATGCTAGATATATCATTGACACCGACTGAGATTCTGTCTTGACGACGCAGACGCAGAACAGCAGAGAGAAAACTACTTTGGAACGAAAAATCTCCTTCTGGTCTTGGCTTCCGGTCCATCAGCAACAATTGTCTCCCAGTGATAGGTAGGGCGGGATTCTCCCTCTGTACATAGTGCCCAAGGGTTGGGCTGGGGTTCTCCGTTCTCCGAGATGGTAGGGATTTGAATGTAATGAAGGAGTAGACGAAGTAGTCCCCTGCCTCAGGAACCTGCAGTGTAGCTCCGACCATCTCTACGCCGTTCACAAGGAAGGCTGTGTTGTAGCCGTTAACCAGCGTCCAAACAAGTGTGTCATCTGCAAAGTCAATCAGTCAATCACATTCAACAATCAAATGATTTAAAATAATATTCGACACCTACATCCAATAAAAGCGTATATTGTCTGCTTGTACGCAAATTATATTTGTAAAAATGTAGACGCGGCCTGACTAAGCAGGGGTAAGTCTTAAGATTTTTTCTTCCCGTCTTTTTCTTTCTTCCTTTCATAGTTGCTTGTTTGCTTTATTTTTTCTTTTTTACTTTCATTTTTACTTTCTATTGGCGCATAATATCTGAATATTCTTATAAGTACCTCAAATACTCTTCCTCTCTTTTCAAGTACTTGAAATTTATATTGATTTGTATTGTCGAAACACTTAACCCAGGAAAAAATGTCTTGGATATATTCATTCATAGTGGCAACTGTATTCCTAATTGTCATTTATACACAATACAAAGGAATTAAATAGCTGTATTTATGGAAGAGATTTAAATAGCTATGGAAGAGATTTAAAGAAAAAAGTATAAAAGAAAGAATGAAAAAGAAAAAAAGAAGACACTTCAGAAGTAATGAAACTACAGGTAGCTTATTCATATATCTTGGTGATGTAAGAGTACTTACTTTTAAGCAGATTAGCATCAACGTAAACATGCGCTGAGGGCCTTCTCCCATAGTCCCATTTGTTCACAGTCTGTACTGCGGTATTGTTTAGCGAAAACTGAAACAAATCGATTTACTCATTTAACAAGATTTTAAAGGTATGATTGAATATAGACTTTATAATAGAAGCAAAGTTCGTTTAGTTGAACCTCCAAAGATAGTGACAAATGTATTTTATTAGCTGCATTATAACCACGTTGTTACCCTAAATGTGACTTGAGGCACATGCTTGGAAGAATTATCTCCCTTTATTGTCAAGACGCGTCATTACTGTGCATGTAAATTCGCTGTATTGGAAGCATGTTGCTTTTAATTCAGTGCTAGCCTTACAGCGTCATCCTTAGTAAAAGCTCATTTTCAATCCTAATCATATGTTAAGAAAAAGAGCAAACTTGAAAATCAATGTGGCATCTATGATAAATTTGTCCGATTCGATAACGGACTCTACTTTCGATTTCAGACGACCTACATGTTTAATCATAGAAAGACATTACAATATTGGCGATTATTTTGTTAATTTCATCCTTTTTCTCTTTTTGTTTGAATTAATCTCCTTTGATTATTGGTAGTATACTGCATGATTTGTTGACAGTACTACTAGATTGTAGTAAGTAAAATCTGTCACGCAAATTATTCTTGTAAAAACAAACAAACAAATAACACTTACAATTTGTAACAGTCTTGAAAACGACTCAAAACTTTCAATACAGCACAAGTTCTTATCGAAACAGAGTGTCGTCAATTGAACATCCCTGGTTTCTCTTGAAGTGAAGTTAAACTGTTCCTTACTAGAGCAGAGTAGGCAGACATCTTCTTTGTGTGGCAGGGTACAATGACCCCTTGGTGTACTTGCTCCACTCTGCATCAGTACCTCTCTGTACGAGATCAACACTACCGCCAAAATATTGCATATTACTGAAATCCATAGCGCAGCATTGAGAACTCGCTTTTTAAATGAACGAGTGACCACTTCCACGTGTTTTTCGTCTTCAATAATGTATTTATCATGTTCGGGAGATGCAGTAATTAATGAAGACTCTTTGCAAGGTTTAGATGTCATTATCCCTTTAAGGTGCATTTGTCCGGTGCTAACTGTATAACCCTATAACAGTTTGCATTCAGGCTTGTCTCCAATACGACTTATGTGTTTAGTTTCATTTTTGATGGTTCTTAAAATTTATTCTTATGCAACTTTCGGTTTAGTTAATAGCAACCAAGACTACATATTTTTGGAAAACGACGTGGCCTTTATTTGTTACCTAATAAAGGCCACGTCGTTTTCCAAAAATATGTCGTCTTGGTTGCTATTAACTTTGTATTTGCAACGATAAATTAATCAATTGATTTACTTATTATTCCATATTTAATGAGGCAATAATGTAATTATAATGATGATATGGTTGATTTCAACATAGATTACACCGATCAATATAACTTCTGAAAAAAGCGATTTAGAATTACGGATATCTACAGATAGTGGCGGGGCGACGAGGGGATGGGGGTGGGCGGGGGGTTGGGGGGGTTGGCAACTGACATAAAACTGTTCTCTGTGGCAAAGTAGGGGCGCCACTAAAGATCATTGCCCCCGGGCGCCTCAAACCCTCGCGCCTCCACTGTCTAAAGATAATGACTTCCGCAGAGTAGGTCCAGAGTAAACGAAACCGATACATAATATGCTAAAACTCAAAGAGAAAACACATTTTAACGATATACCGGACAAACTAAGTACTTTAAAGACCGAAAATCCTATCGAGTAATGGAAATTGGTCAGAACTCCGACAGAGGATAACAATGAAAGTGATACGGACATCTCTTGAGAAACTCGGTATATCCATTTTCAAGCCCTAAATGTCAAAAGACACTATTTCATGACACATTCCACGAAAATATTAGTGATATAGTAGAGGCATATAAACTAAACAGGAAAAATATAATTCTAGATAAGGTAATGCAATAAATAAAGTTACAAGTAGAAAATCGAAGCGATCTGATTTGATCTTGAACAAGATGAATAAATATTTCCTGCCGTTTTTACGAGATCACTATCACAGACTTTTTAATATAATTTTCGATAATGACTTATTCCCGCATCAACGACAAGAGTCTTATTTCCACAAACTCTGATGTACATAGCTACCGCGGTGTTCCTGGAGCCCCGGGGGGCAGAGTGGTCTAAGGCGCTCGCCATTACATATCACTCACACATCGCACCTCTGTACGCGTTGAGTTCGAGTCTCGGCTCGACCAACGTGGGCATGTGAGTAAGTCTGCCATGAGCTTCCCGTGGGTCGATGGTTCTTCCCGAGCTTCCCAGGTTCTTTATCCACCAAATATACTGGCCGCCATGTAGAGCCTATCAGGTGCTGAAAAATGGCGTTAAACCCACAAAACAAATGTCCAGCTGCTTAGGTAAATGTTTCCTTTCAATTATAAGCACCAGTAGGTAATAATATGACATATATCGTAAAACTAAAACATGAAGTCAGCAAAACTATAAAGTTTTATATGTGTGTAAACATGGATGCAGATGTAGTCCCACTTTATTTAACATCTTTTTTAAATGACCTCAACAATTATTTTTGTACTATCAAGTACAGATTGCTTCCACACTTAATCACTTGCCCATCGCACATCTGCTCTTTGCTGATGATCTCCTTCTACTGTCCACATCTTCAAAAGGATTACAAAATGGTTTTCATAATATAAGAACCTTCTGCTAAAAGTGGAAATTAAACTTAAATTTGAATCAAACGAACATTCTTGTCATATGGGGTTCCTCTATAGTGAAAAAACAGATTTTTTTTTTTTTTTTTTTTTTTTTTTTTAACACGCAAGGAGTCTAACAGCACCTTACGACCGAGCGAAACAAACAACTTTGGGAAGATGACTCGAGGTTGATGTTTCTCCTATTTCCAAGGACATCAAGACAACAGTCGTTTTCAACTGAAGGGTTCTTAAACGCGCAAATACCACACATAATTTTCCGCTAATTAACTAAGGACCACACATTCTCGAGACCATAATTTCACACTTGCATGGTTTTTCTTGCTTCAGATTTGTGTGATTTATCAGTACGCTTTTCTAAGCTGTAGATAGTATTTCATGCAACATACTACAAAACATTACCCAAACACCCAATACACAGAATTATTCCAATCTCAAATGACTAAACACCTATACGTGAGAATATCCCGAGAATTGTTATTCTAAATAATTAGGGAGGTCCATTTTACGAAACTAATCCATGCTACCATAAAGTCTCGTTAATACTGTTCATTATGACGTCTGCTCCTAGTAATTGGCTAATTAATCAGTTTAGGAAATATCTTCCCAATCCCAAAACCAGCTTCACATAATCAAACAAATAAACAAATCTAGCAAAGCTTTAAACTGAGACGTTAATACAAATCGCGCATACCCTAGGTTTGTTACAGTATATATTTATGTTGGTTACAAATAATATGGAGTTGGTCGAACAATACACATATCTTGGCGTGATATTCACTCACACTGCATTCTTTAAAGAAGCTCTGAATCCTCTGAGGAAAACATTTGTACGTGCCTGTTTGAAAATAACACTAAACATTACCTCAACCATTATATCCCATAAATATTCTTTTACACATGTTTAACGTGACAGCCAAACCCATACTCCTGTATATCTTTGAAGTTTGGGGATGTTATAATCTTCAATATAAAAAATACAAATCTGTTTATCACTTGGGATACAAATTTATGCAATTCCACCCTCATTAAGGTGGCGAAATCTATCTTGGATCTAGCAAAGCAGTCATGTGCTATTGGTGCTATAGCTGAACTTGGACTTCTTCCTGTGAATATTGATATCGCTATCAGTATGCTATATTTTACACAAGAGTTTATAACAGTGCATGTATGCGAGTACTCAACAGAATCTTGATATTGATATCAGTATGCTATATTGTACACAAGAGTTTATAACAGTGCCTGTATACGAGTACTCAACAGAGTCTTGATATCGCTATCAGTATGCTATATTGTACACAAGAGTTTATAACAGTGCCTGTATACGAGTACTCAACAGAGTCTTGATATCGCTATCAGTATGCTATATTGTACACAAGAGTTTATAACAGTGCCTGTATACGAGTACTCAACAGAGTCTTGATATCGATATCAGTATGCTATATTGTACAAAAGAGTTTATAACAGTGCCTGTATACGAGTACTCAACAGAGTCTTGATATCGATATCAGTATGCTATATTGTACACAAGAGTTTATAACAGTGCCTGTATACGAGTACTCAACAGAGTCTTGATATCGATATCAGTATGCTATATTGTACACAAGAGTTTATAACAGTGCCTGTATACGAGTACTCAACAGAGTCTTGATATCGATATCAGTATGCTATATTGTACACAAGAGTTTATAACAGTGCCTGTATACGAGTACTCAACAGAGTCTTGATATCGCTATCAGTATGCTATATTGTACACAAGAGTTTATAACAGTGCCTGTATACGAGTACTCAACAGAGTCTTGATATCGATATCAGTATGCTATATTGTACACAAGAGTTTATAACAGTGCCTGTATACGAGTACTCAACAGAGTCTTGATATCGATATCAGTATGCTATATTGTACACAAGAGTTTATAACAGTGCCTGTATACGAGTACTCAACAGAGTCTTGATATCGATATCAGTATGCTATATTGTACAAAAGAGTTTATAACAGTGCCTGTATACGAGTACTCAACAGAGTCTTGATATCGATATCAGTATGCTATATTGTACACAAGAGTTTATAACAGTGCCTGTATACGAGTACTCAACAGAGTCTTGATATCGATATCAGTATGCTATATTGTACAAAAGAGTTTATAACAGTGCCTGTATACGAGTACTCAACAGAGTCTTGATATCGATATCAGTATGCTATATTGTACAAAAGAGTTTATAACAGTGCCTGTATACGAGTACTCTACAGAGCCTATAAGCAAGATGTTATCATAACACAATGTGATTTCTGGATTTGGATTCACGTCAGCATTATTACATTTTTTCTATAGCATAGACCTAAGCGTTTATATTGAAAATATAAATGCAGTAAATATCAATACTCTTACAGAATCCTTGGTTCAAAAGTTTCATAATGTTTTCCCAAAGTATGTAACTTCTTCAACTAATTTGCTTTCTAATCAACTAAGGACATAGGGTATCTTCAAAAACCAAATTAGTTCCACAGAATACCCTCATGTTATGAAAAAACAAAATCAACCCAAAAATTACTATGTAGTCTTCGTCTTGGATATACTATAGTAACTGAACAATGTAGATATAAGAAAATTAAACCAAGTCAACGTTTCTGTTATTTCTGTCCAAACATGATAGATGACGAAAAACACTAGTATCATGATGTAAAAATAAAAATCTAAGAAAAATACCCTTCTGTCAAAATGTTTTGATATCCAATCCGATAATTAATGAAATAATAGTCTATCTTTCTGATGGACAATAAAACAAGTTTTGCAAATATAGTGGCTAAATTTGTATATGAGTCTTTTGAAATTCGCAACCAGACTAACTTCTACAGCTAGTTAGTTGCAATTTATATTCTTGCCACTAAATATCACCATAATTTCATTCATTCGTTTTGTCTTCTTTTGTATGTTATAGATGCTTTTATTTTTTTATTTAATTTTGTGTGTGTAAATAAATGATTTGAATTGAGCAGCAGAGTGAAGTGGCAGAAGTATTTATTTGAGATCGAGGTGTTAATAATTTCCTTCCAGAGAAAGACCACCGATTATGTTATGTATGATGTTTATATAATATTATAAATATTTTAGGAAATTATAAATGTTTCTTGACTTTAATATTTGCTTAAACCTTAATGTTAAGTATAATGTTGACATGTTTAGCTATTGTCCTTGAATTAGGTTGTTTACTTAGTATTTGAGTTCAAGGACGGTTGTGGTAAACAAGTTGTTGATTCAATTTGAGATCAAGGTTTTTTTGGTTTACATATAAAACCAGAATTTCCTTTAGAGTTAGGTGTCAAAAATTACATACACCATATAGTATTCTAGAACATTCTGTCATGTGACCTATCTTTATATATACCATGTTTAGTGGAGATTTTTTCAGTTTCGACCTCAACATCAGTCTTTAAAGAGCCATTACAGTTGTGAAAAATCATTCCAAATTCAGAGAGAGGAATTATTTAAAATATTCATTGGATTATAAAAGTGCTCATAGACTTTTGGAGTTTGGATTTTTAACTTATGATTTTGGGATTTATGTAAGCTTATTCAAAGATATTCTGGAGTACTTCATTTTGGCACATCATCACATTAAAGACTACTGGCACATCAGGACATTAAAGACTATTGGCACATCAACACATTCAAGGATACAGTCATTCATTCGGAACATTCTATATTTAGGACTTGTGATTAGGACACTTAGGATTATTGGATTATTTGGATTTTAATGTTACTGTAAGTGTCTTTTGAATTTTCACGTTAATTTTCTTGAATAAATTGCTTGTTGATTTTGACTTGATTTGTTGATTTCACTTTCTTTCTGTTACATTTTTCTTAGACCACAGAGTCGTAACAATTAAGAGAATGTATGTCAGAGGCTTTAGAAAAGAAATCAAATACTCAGGAGTCAGACTGTTGATGATTTTGCAGACAAACATACGAGAATTATATTTAATTCTTTGATTTATATTGAACCTGCTTAATTCTTTAAACATATTTGCAGAATGTGTTTTTAAATTCATCATTCAATATGATTTCAGACGTGCCTGAGTCTTTCAATATTACCATTACTAGCTTTCCCCCAGGTGACAAATTTATAACAAAGAGTATGCAGAATGTACCTATTACACAAAATTTTTTGACATTTAAATTGATAACAAAGAATATGCATCTATTACACAAAGTTTTTTGACATTCAAATTTATAACAAAGAATATGCAGCTATGACACAAAGTTTTTTGACATTCAAATTTATAACTATTACACAACGTTTTTTGACATTCAAATTTATAACTATTACACAACGTTTTTTGACATTCAAATTTATAACAAAGAATATGTAGCTATTACACAAAGTTTTTGGACATCCAAATTTATAACAAAGAATATGTAGCTATAACACAAAGTTTTTTGACATTCAAATTTATAACAAAGAATATGTAGCTATTACACAAAGTTTTTTGACATTCAAATTTATAACTATTACACAAAGTTTTTTGACATCCAAATTTATAACAAAGAATATGCATCTATTACACAAAGTTTTTTGACACTCAAATTTATAACAAAGAATATGTAGCTATTACACAAAGTTTTTTGACATTCAAATTTATAACAAAGAATATGCAGCTATTACACAAAGTTTTTTGACATCCAAATTTATAACAAAGAATATGCATCTATTACACAAAGTTTTTTGACATTCAAATTTATAACAAAGAATATGTACCTATTACACGAAGTTTTTTGACATTCAAATTTATAACAAAGAATATGCAGCTATTACACAAAGTTTTTTGATATCCAAATTTATAACTATTACACAAAGTTTTTTGACATCCAAATTTGTAACTATTACACGAAGTTTTTCGACAACCAAATTTATAACTATTACACAAAGTTTTTCGACATCCAAATTTATAACTATTACACAAAGATTTTTGACATCCAAATTTATAACAAAGAATATGCAGCTATTACACAAAGTTTTTTGACATCTAAATATATAACTATTACACGAAGTTTTTCGACAACCAAATTTATAACTATTACACAAAGTTTTTCGACATCCAAATTTATAACTATTACACAAAGTGTTTTGACATTCAAATTTATAACAAAGAATATGCATCTATTACACAAAGTTTTTTGACATTCAAATTTATAACAAAGCATATGTACCTATTACACGAAGTTTTTTGACATTCAAATTTATAACAAAGAATATGCAGCTATTACACAAAGTTTTGTGACATTCAAATTTATAACAAATAATATGTAGCTATGACACAAATTTTTTTGAAATTCAAATTTATAACAAAGAATATGTAGCTATGACACAAAGGTTTTTGACATCCAAATTTATAACAAATAATATGCAGCTATTACACAAAGTTTTTTGACATCCAAATTTATAACAAAGAATATGCAGCTATGACACAATGTGTTTTGACATCCAAATTTATAACTATTATACAAAGTTCCTTGACATCCAAATTTATAACTATTACACAAAGTTTTTTGACATCCAAATTTATAACTATTACACAAAGTTTTGTGACATCCAAATTGATAACAAATAATATGCAGCTATTACACAAAGTTTTTTGACTTTCAAATTTATAACAAAGAATATGTAGCTATTACACAACGTTTTTTGACATCCAAATTTATAACTATTACACAACGTTTTGGACATCCAAATTGATAACAAATAATATGCAGCTATTACACAAAGTTTTTTGAGATCCAAATTTATAACAAAAAATATGTAGCTATTACACAAAGTTTTGTGACGTCAAAATTTATAACTATTATACAAAGTTTTTGACCTCCAGATTTATAACTATTACACAAAGTTTTGGACATCCAAATTGATAACAAATAATATGCAGCTATTACACAAAGTTTTTTGAGATCCAAATTTATAACAAAAGGTATGTAGCTATTACACAAAGTTTTGTGACGTCCAAATTTATAACAAATAATATGTAGCTATTACACAAAGTTTTTTTACATTCAGATTTATAACTATTACACAAAGTTTTGGACATCCAAATTTAGAACAAATAATATGCAGCTATTACACAAAGTTTTTTGAGATCCAAATTTAGAACAAAAAATATGTATCTATTACACAAAGTTTTGTGACGTCCAAATTTATAACAAAAAATATGCAGCTATTACACAAAGTTTTTGACATCCAAATTTATAACCAAGAATATGTAGCTATTACACAAAGTTTTTGACATTCAAAAGGAACATACTTAAAGAGTTTACCATGGAAAGATACCTTTGTAGAAATAGCCCAACAGAGGTGATCGATGTGATGATTCCACTGCAAGTTGTTATGTATATAAAACCCCAAGAGCTTTTTGGTTTCTCACATTTGTAAATGTTTCGTTTTCAGTCAATAACTGTAATTCTCTATTTCTTGCAAGGTTTTGTCCATAACCAATTATCGTGCATGTAGTTTTAGATTTTTCTGATAACCACTTGGTTCATCTAACATCAATTAGTCATAAATCTTTCCCTGAGTTTCCTTGAATCACATCAAAGTCTGATTTAATAGATTGTTGCATCATCAACAAAAAATATTGGTACAATATTTTTCTCAATGGAGTGGGATCGTCGCATGCCAAGGGCGACAATCTGCCACGCTCCTTTATAACATGTGGAAGCATGTGCTGACATTTCCTTGTTTCTCGTGAATATGCATAAACCTGCTAAACAAGTCACTGCGAGCGCAAGTAAAATTTTCTTGCTATTGTTACCCAACATGACCTTTCACGCTGTTTGAATGAGTCAAACAAAGTTTCTCTTTCAAACACAGTCACTTATCGATCGATAAAACGGGCTCTTTCATTGATGTGTAGATAATTGTTACATTGTGTTGTTGATGACGTATATTTGTTTATGTGTACTCATGAAAAACGAGGAAATCTAAGCACAGGCAGACACGGTTGATAAAGGAGCGTAGACTTGAGGTATACCGAATGTAACAGGTTTTGTAATCGGAGCCTTGAGGTATACCGCATGTAACAGGTTTTGTAATCGGAGTCTTGAGGTATACCGCATGTAACATGTTTTTTAATCGGAGCCTTGAGGTATAACCGCATGTAACTGGATTGTAATCGGAACCTTGAGGTGATATACCGGATGTAACAGGTCCGTAATCGGAGCCATGAGGAGATATACCGGATGTAACAGGTCCGTAATTGGAGCCTTGAAGTATACCGCATGTAACAGGTCCGTAATCGGAGGCTTGAGGTATACCGCATGTAACAGATTTTGTAATAGGAGCCTTGAAGTATACCGCATGTAACAGGTTCGTAATCGGAGCCTTGAAGTATACCGCATGTAACAGGTCCGTAATCAGAGCCTTAAGGTATAACGCATGTAACAGGTCTGTAATCGGAGCCTTGAGATATACCACATGTAACAGGTTTGTAATCAGAGTCTTGAAGTATACCGCTTGTAACCGGTTGGTAATCAGAGCCTTGAGGTGTACTGCATATAATAGGTTCCAAATCAGAAGGTATAGTGCATGTAGCATGTTCCAGATCCGAACCTTAGGTATACTGCATGTAACAGGTTCCATATCTGAGCGTTGAGGTACACCACATGTAACAGGCTTGTAATCAGAGCCTTGAGGTATACCGCATGTAACAGGTTTGTAATCAGAGCTTTGAAGTATACCGCATGTAACATTGTTTTAATCAGAACCTTGAGGTATGCCGCATGTAAAAAGTTCCAGATCAGAGTCTTGAGATATACTGAATGTAACAGGTTCCAAATCATAGCCCATAGGTATACCGCATGTAACGGGTTCCAAATCAGAATCTCGAGGTATACCGCATGTAACGGGTTCCAAATCAGATTCTCGAGGTAAACTACATATAACAGGTTGGTAATTGAAGATAAAGGTTGTCAATAAATATCTTCTGGTTTCTATTAGAGAGATAGGAGCAAGATCAGCTTAGAGCAGAAGACAAAAATCTGTAAATATGTACTTTTTGCAAAAACATCGAATGATCAACTAAGTCAGAAGCATTTTTAAAATCAAGAGGTAAATTGCTTTAACCATGTTACCTTTATTTAAAATTGAATACCACTAATCAATAAGTTTACTTAGAGCTATTTGGCACGAAATGATTTTCACTGAATCGCGCAACGTGAATTAGATTTGACGACCCGTGCTTACTTTCGTTTCATATGTCGCATAAACGCTATTTTCGCTTTTTTTTTACGAAGGACGTGTACAGCAAGCTAATTTTTCAGACAAATGCATAGCCTAAATTTGTCTTGGCAAAATGTTACGACAGAGATATTATTTCACTATTGATCCATATCTAATGCGCATGTGATGAATTACTTGTAGCCAATATAATATGTAAATGAGTTAGATTTGTTAGCACTGTTAAAGATAAATTGCACTTGTGAGTAAACACATATAGGTTAGAGTAAGTATTTGGTAAAATTTTTGACGAAATTAAAATAAGGTACAGTGGATGGGGATGTTTGACTTGGCAAATTGAAATACACTTCTATGACACTAAAATTCCAAAGTGTGTTCTGTATGTCACTACACCTACTAGACGCAAATGGTTCAAGTCTCCATTTCTCTCTCAAACGTTCTTCCATATATTGCAGTTAAAAATGCAGAAATATCGCCTCTAAGTTTTGAATGTTTGTAATTAAAAGTTGCATCAATTTGACCGCATAATGTTATATCCAGTCCGATCAGACAGTTCAGTTACTGGGGACACTAGCTTTATATTTCATAACTTTAAATCATAAAAAAATTCTGTGTAGGACACTAGTTTTTTGTTGTTGTTTGTTTTAGTTCCCATCAAGAAGGTGGTAGGTGCTGGACTGGTTACGTTAAAATAGTGATAATGAGAATAAATACACGTGTCGAATGAACAAGATATAGGAACTGATTTATTACATGAAACTCTACAAAAGACATTGCGTTAAATGGGGTGGTACAAGAATCAAAACTGTTCAGCCATCAAAAAGTACAGATATTTACAATTGTATTTCAATGCAGAATGAACTTTCCAGAACAAAATCAAGTGCCAAGCGATCCTACAACTAACTTTATTTGATCTCAAGGGAACAGGGTTCCAGTGCTCCATGAAGAACTAGAAGACAATTGCACTCAGCTTCTCGCGCATGGAAAGCAACCAGGTAATAGGTGTAAACTGTATTAAAACGTTGATGAGCGAAGAGTATGACCACTGTCTCAGCAAATTACTATTTTTAGTTTTAATGGTCTTGACTTGCTTATTCATACTTTGTATGTCGTTTGGTTTGATTTTCTTTGTTTAGTTGTTAACATTGACAGTAATGTAATGCTATTCACGAATCGACACTTTCTGCGAAGGCATATACGAGTTTCATCTCTTTGCATAAAGTTAGAGGTCATTGGAAGACGAAAAAAAAAAAAAAAAAAAGAAGAAGAAAAAAAAAAGAAAGTTATATTCTATGGGGTGTTCAGTCAAATTCGACAGAAAATTATGTAAGTACAAACACATGCAAGAATGCAATTTAATTTACAGTAGATATAACTATATAGTTATGTAATTGTCGAAATTCGCCTAGGGCGCCAGGCTTTAAGGGACGCCAAATTAGTAGGTAAGGGGCAGCAAATTAGATGGAAGTAAATTTTCCTGCATTATTCGCCTAGGGCGCCAAAAAAAAAAAAAAAAAAAAAACTTTGGCCGGCCGTGTCCTCGAGTACCTGTTAAGTTGACATATCAATCCGTCGAGTACCTGTCAAGTTGATATATCAACATACAGCTGTAGATGCAGGACTAAGTGCTATAATTAAATTTGCACGAATGCTTTAACAATAAAATTACAAGGACAATTCACCCCATGCTGTAGTTGCCTGAGACGCACTCCTCCCGGCAAATTTTAACTCGCCCCACATGCATTTTCAACTCGCCCAACATTCATGTTGATTAGTTTGACCTTTTAGCTTATTCTGTCAACTTTTGTGAAACTTTGAATCGGGCAAGTTGAAAATGTGAGGGGAGTGACTTTAAAAAAATATCGGGAAAAAAATTCAGCATGGAGCTAAATGTCTATAATTCACTATAAATAAAATTATTGTTCCTGTTAGAATTTTCAAAACTGTCTCAATCTCTTTGTACCACAAGTGTTGGACTAAAGATGATTATCTGTATATGTGTTTAAACACATATTTGTAGCTACAGGGCACAAGAAAAACCCCAGAGCGTGTCTGAATCTCGATCAGTTAATATGGAGCATCAATACTTGACAAAATTATATAAATTCCGGTCGATATAAACTATAAAGCACTATTTCATTTGTTTTCCCTCATGTAAATTATTAAAGTACTATACAAATTTCAAAGATACGATAATCAGTGTCAAAGTAATAGAAAATTCAAGGGCACACCCTTCTTATTTAGACAAAATGTATTGTACTGGATTCCATTCCTTTTTCTTATTTCTGTAAATTTTTAAATTCTACACATTTCTTTAAAGATATTAAATAAATTAGATTTTCATCATGCAGAATGTAATTGTTGTGCTGAAATTGTTCGCAAGTAACGCTTTATATATATATATATATATATATATATATATATATATATATATATATATATATATATATATATATATATATATATATATATATATATTAGAATACAGGGTTTCCATGCGAATTCCAAGTCTTCATACTCTTTGTATATTGTTGTGGCAATAGACTTGCTGATTTCCATGGTTATTGTCGCTATTGACGCATCGGTCAAGTAGACTGTATTGTTTATCTTAAATGCAGTAGACCGTATCAGCTGTCGCTTACATAGATGCTTAAATTTTAAACACTCTAGCCTGGGTCACCCTAACCACTTCGGTTGTTATACAATGAAGCCAAACCTAGGTATAAGGAGAAGAAGACAAAAAAGTCTTTAAATAAAAATGAGGCGCTGTGGAAAAAAATGTATCCGCTTGATGTAAACAATCTGCAAGGGTCCGTAGTTTGTACTGCATTTTCTGACTGATATCTGAAAATTCTCTATGCAGACACGGTCTGCACTTCGCCATATGAGGGTCTGGTAATTTTTTTTTGAAAATGAGATTTTCTCGTAAAGCCAGAACAAGGCTTTCCCCAAATTGGAAAAAGTGATTTCGTTGGCTGATGTGATGAAGTAGTGTAGAAAGGGGATTTCGTATTTTTGTTACTGATTAGGGTTGACCCTCTATACCCTCATGACTCTTTTTCCCGCTGTAAACATCAGCACATCTGTGATGAATCCCGTAGATTTTGAAACGAATAGCCATTGTCGACAAAACAAAAAGTCTGAAACCGCAATTGTCCATAAAGGTTCTCGAATTTTTGTTACTGATCAGGGCTAACCCGACAGACCTTATAGACACACAAACAGGGATCGGGAGCTATGCTTCTCGCGATTCAATATTGTGGCTGCAGCACTGCGAGCTCGCATACAGATAGCTGCATATACCAACAGATTGATATACGCCGACAACGCATAAGTGATTTTCTATTAGAGAATTGTTGTAAAATATTATATATAATGCCATAAGAAACTCCACCGTTTGATACATATAGCACTGTGAAAGAATTCACGTCTGCGAATAATGCAGGAATTACATTGCCCGTCCAATGGTGTGTTTGTAACGTCACAGACAAGATTTAATCGCTATTTAGCCTAAATGCGTGATATCGATTTATTTAAGAGGCCCAAAAGAAGCTATAAAATTTTTCAAATACGTATCCGGAGTACCTTGCTAAATTAACAAGGTTAGGGATCGTGTTGGAACGAGCACGACGAAAACTTGGCGAAGAGTATAATAAAGCGCTGGAAAAGTCATTGTATGATATTGTACAAGAAAACTTTAAGTCGCTGACGTTAACTGAGTCACCGGTGAGCGAAGATAGCGAACCGTCCAGCAAATCCAGCGAATTGTCCAGCGAAGACAGCGACGACATGGAAACGTCCAGCGAAGAAATTAAAGATTCACAGTGAAGATCTTCGGCGATCACCGTCAAAGGCAAATCATTTCGAAAAATGCCTTTAATAATAATATAAGAACACAAATGGAACATGGTGATGACTTTCGCATGTATGACTATTCATTCATTCACAGTGACAAAGAATATCACGAAGTCATATGCAGCATGGGGAAATGGCAGGAAAGAGTATGGCGAGATTCTGCGAAAAGCTATTCAAGTGTAAAGACACAGAAACCATAGAGTCAATATCCAAGCACTGCAATGCGTTTGAAATCATTGGATGCCAACGTACATTGGGTGGTTATTTACGAGTTGGTGTAAGACTTTTTAGTGATAAACGTGCAGTGATCTGGCCAAATATTGGTTTGAAGAAAATTCTATTCCAGCGGGAAAAGTTATTTGATGTTGATCCGCAGTTTCTGCAGCCTGATGAAAATACTTGTGTATGAGACGCTACCTTGATTTTCCTGGATTCTAATAACCGACCGAAGCCCGGAAAAGAACCTGTAAATCGCGTCAATGCTGCATGTTACTGACATGATCTCTCGTACGCATCAAGCGATATCCGTGCACGTCAAAAAGCCGACGTGGATTGTCCAAGGAGGCATGAAGGCCTAGATTGCACTGTGAGGTAAAGCCTTTTATGGACAAAGTCCACCCAGCGGTCGCTAGTATGCCATATGGAGACAAAACACATTGATATAATAAACATGGACGAGAAACTGGCCACCATATACTACAGTCCGCGCGGTTATTGGAAGGGCGAAGCAGCTGTTGAAAAGTTAGAGAGCGCGGCAAAAGTTACCTCGAATATCGCTAGTGCATGATTGGCAAAATAAACATTGTGGCAGATTTATTTACCCGCCCAGATGAAAATTTCCCGTGGATGGTTTGATGTTTCGACACCCAACGAAGTTCACGAGGCTGATATCTTGTTTCTCCCGCATGATTGGGTACGCGGACGCACATACAAATATGCACTAACCGTCGAAGATGTTGCCAGCAGATACAAGGAAGCCGAGCCGTTGACGTCTAAGGTTTCAGCAAGTGTCGCCGACGCGTTGGATCGTATCCATGTGCGTGGACCACTACCATGGCCGCAGCTTCTGCAGGTGGACGGGCAAAGAATTTCTCTGAGCTGTTGATGCGTTGTTGGCGGAACACCATGTGCGGGTTCGCCGAGGACATGCCAGCATTCATCGCGATCAAGCCATTGTTTAACGATTTAACCGTACACTTGCAGAACGATTATTCGGGCATCAGTACGCGCAGGAATTGTTGATTCATGATCTGTTTCGAGAGTGGGTAAGGCGGTTTCGCTCGGTCATAACAGCGTTGAATAATGTAATTACACGTACGATTAGGTTGAGACCTGCTGACGCAATTCAGCCAGAAAACTGTAACTTATCCACATGCTCCTTGAGTGGTTTTACAGCCACCCGCGTTAGACTTAGTCGGAAATAATTTGGTTCGGTATCTGTATGCCCCGGGGGCGTTAGAAGGCTGACAACGTCGTGCTACTGACCTGGTATGGTCCTTCGATATGTTTACGATCCTCAAATCAAATTTATATACCGGGGCAGCAAACGCGCTACCATTTGGCACCAGCGTGGATAAATTCACTGCCGCGAGTGGCGCCTCCACCCAGTAGGGCATTTGTGCGAGAGGAATTACAAGTCGTTCCCGCGAATATGGAATTACCGCCGAGGTCTCTTTTGGGATCTGCGCGTGCCCTTACGCATATAGGGTGATCATATTAGGGAAACTACATCACTTGGTACCCAGCGGGGACAAACTTACCTTGGTGCAACGATATAAACCCATGCGACGATTCTTCAACCGAATAAGATTTGCCGCGTGTGTGAATTCACGTCGTTGCCTAAGAGACTCCTTTTGCCTTCTTGATGTTTTTACCGGCGTGACCGCTACCGGGAGACCAGAGCCAACCACAATCAAATACATTTTGGGCCCCACGAATTCCTCAATGGACTTTTCCGAGCACTCGTCTTTGAATTTCCCCACGACTTTCTTGTTTGCGTTGCTGAATAGTGGATGGTCCTTCGTGTACTCGCTGGTGTCAAATTCACACGCAAGTGATGTCGCGCCCATGTCCGAGTAGACGTTATTGGTGGTGATGTGCATCAGCAACGAGTCCATATCCGTACATAGCATGTTAATGTTGTCACCGTATAGCGGCTTGATCGAGTCGTAGTGGAACTCGTACATGAGCAGCTTTGACAAATCTAACACTGACGCGCCAACGTAAATAGGTTTCGTCAATCTCAGCTTATCTTTCTTGCTGTGTACGGCAACGAGTCCACCATCGAATATCTTGCGTACCTAGAATGCCGGGTCGGCAATCAACCTGTGAAGTGTTTGATTTTCCATGTTTTTTTTTCCATATGGTTTTTCCGAACACAGCATTATTCATGAGCTTGAAGAAGTCCTTTACGAATTCGTTCGTGGCGGCCGTTCGCAGATCTGTATTTATCTGAATGTAAGGGGCCTTCCACGCGCGCTGACAAAATCGCAACACCCGATGGATTCGCGACACACACAGTCCTAACCACAGATACAACTGCTGATTTCGCACGTGGACGACATAGTTTAGCTTCAGGCGCAGATTTGGAACCAGCTTGGTGCATTCGACGAACTTGTCCCTGGAACTCTCCAGAAGGGCACACGGGTACGGCGACAACCACTCGCGGGAAACCGACAGCGATTCCGGGGTCAGTGGATAATCATTGTGATCGCGGTGAAGCTCGTCTGGGTATTCAAAGTCGACTTCGAAGAAGTATCTATGGTCGCCATTGTTGTCGTACCATCGTATGTGTTTGTGTTTGTAGACTGTGTATGTGTGTGTGTATGTGTATGTGTATGTGTTTGTGACATCCTCGTGTGCGGGATCCGCCCATTGAAATTCGCCTACGGGCATAGGTTGCATCATCGCCCACCTTACATGTTGTTTGCGTCAAAATACATGATATAACTGCTTGGGAGGGCGGGATAATATCCGTCCACGCGCGGTTTGTTCGCGCCAGCGTCGCGATGACCCACCATGGAAATCCAGCCGCGGATACCACGCTCGATAAATAAATGTTGATCGATGTCAGTGAACAATTCCAACTCATTCTTGGTTTTTGATAGCAGCGCATCCCAAACTATACCTGGCGATGAGAAGTAACGACCATTGACCAATTTTGATTTACTCGCGATGACAAAATCGTTCAACCATTTCCGATGCGTCTTTCTGCGGGATGAACTTGCATCAATGATCTCTCGCACGTGGGAAATAATTAACCTGGATTCGTCAACTGGATCTGGAACTCATTGGGTCGCATACGCGGTAACGCCTCGACATCTTTAGTATTTTGGCTAGTACTTGCTTGCACCACTACTTGAAGTCGTTAATTATTTACACAGACGTTCCCGGGGCGCCAGTACTGGAAGCAAAGTTTCTGGACGACAAAGTCATCTACCGCTGTTTTATTCAACGCTGCCATTACAAATCCGGACAGACGGCCTAATATGTGAACATCTCGTCGTTGAAGCACTGCATACACTTGCAGGAAGCTCGACCCCACGCGCGCTTGTTGATTTTGCATTGTCATAGACAACGTCACTTCAAAGCTACACTTTAAAGTATATACGAAAATGCCGGTTGACATTTACGGACGCACGAGCACAGCGACCTGACGAGGAGGCGCGGTAAACAGGTTTGCAAGCAAAGCTGATTTTTTAGAGTTAAGCAGGCAGGTTGCTGTTGGCGCCGACCCAAACAAGCTTGTGATTTTTCAAGATCGAACTGGAAATCTGCAAACGTCCAACGTGGACATCAACGACGTTGTTTTGAAGTTGCGAGGAGCCATAGCGAAAAACCTGACCCGAAATCACTAAGAACAAGGGAATCAAAAACTCTGATGTGTCGATGGAATTTATCAAAAATTACGTCGATGTTGCCAATACTGAGATGAAACAATACATGGATGTAAAGGCCGCTCAGGTGCTATAGGCCCTTTCGTCGGCAATACACTTAGTAGGTGGATGGACCGTAGTTAAAGAAATATTAACCAGCGAAGCAGAGGAAAAAATCTGACGACATAGCAAATGGCCGACTTGTTTTCAGTGCTGCATTGGCTGGCTTTGATGCACCTAAACTTCCCATTTTGAAGATTCGTGAGTCCGGATCGTACTTGTTCATTTTAACCGAAACTAGGCGCGGGTGGGGAAGAATAACAATCTTGATAAATTATAACCGGAGTAATGTGCACCAATATAGCGTTTCGTCGCCCACAATGTTTCAGAACCTATAACATTCGCAGTAATGGGGTCGTTGGTAGTCGGAGATGAAATTGAGTTTGAAGGAATGAAAGTCCGTCCATACGGGTACCTAACCATCGTTGGCGTCTGTGTTTAAGATTTTTCATTACATATACGTGATGGATTCTGAACAGCCACGTGATGACGATCTTGAGGAATTTCACGGTGACGAGGTGTTAGATTAGCTTTAAGGGCGTGTCAACATCGATGGTGATTCTGTGCCGCTTGTTTATGGATATCTGCGCAACAACGGCGTTAACAGACACTCAGATACGTTCAAATATAATCTACGCTAGGGCCAGATAGAAATCGACCGTTGGAAGCACCCTGATGTACCAATACCAACTCGAGGCCAGCTTGGAATCATCGTATTAGCACGCGAAAACGCGATGCTGCTGACCACTTATACCGGCGTGAAAATATCCAGGGATTGTTTCTACAACGATGAAGTAATATTCACCGACAAAGCCACCGCGATAAAATTCTCCGTCAATTATATCGAACAAACAATGACTCGACCGGCGGATGAAACACCCAGACTGATATTCAACAAAAACGCATTTATCCGTGTAACAGTTCTTGGACAAAAACGAGGACGATCGTTGACGACACAAAGCAGGGCCGTAATCAATGTAGTTTTAGGTAAACCTAAAAGCTTGCAAACAATCGCTGGCGATATAAATATTCCCCAGGAAGATACTTTCTATGATTGCATAGCAGTTGTACCAGTAAAGAAAAATACTTCGTTGGAAGTGCGTGTGCGTCTTGCACCCGGCCTCGATGCGTCTGGACAAGGTCTGCCTGTCGAACAATTATACTTTGCGAAGACGTTATTAATAGAAGAACTATGATGGACCCTCAAAGCTGCCAACGCGAAAATATTTTGAAAGCTGAACGACAGCTACGAGATGAAATCGCCTAGAAAACCGCTATACCCGCAAAATATAAATGCGTGTGTGTAGTCGCGGATGCAATTTGTGGACTCGCTGCCGCAACAACCATTGGTTTGGGTGTTGCCGGAATTGCGACTACAGCAACTATCATAAGTACGCCAATCGGATTTGTTGTCATAACCATATCAATAGTAGCCGTTGTGGCTGGCGAAGCTGGAAAAATCATTTAATTACGGCAGTACAAACGAATACGTGTCTATTCGGAAATTCTCGCTGCGGCGCAAAGCAGTCTCAGCACAGTTGCCAAGCTGTACTCGGTGGCCATCGAAGATAAAACGATTACCTCGTCGGAGTTCGAGCTTGTGTTGAAGGAAATGGAAAACTTTCGACGACTCCGCGCACAGATACGGAACCGTGAGATAGAACTGAAACAGGGATTTGAATTACAGGCAGTAAAAATCGAGTAAACGGTTAGAACCTTCGCTTGGCACGCGTATCCAATGGGGGTCCCGAGTTAACCTGATCAGTGCACGCGTGACAATCTTCGAGCGGCGCGGTCCCTGAACCGCGTTTGTGTCCCCGCGGGAATTCATCATAGGTGCAAATGGGCATTTTCAGTGGGGGGTAAAGTCATGGGGCATATAAGGGGCTAACCCTGATCAGTAACAGAAATCTCAAATTCCCTTTCTGCCACTGCTGATGAGGTGATGTCTTACGTTATTCTGATGACAAGATAACGTCCATTTCATCTACACATGGACATTTGCAGTGGCTGAACGAGGCACACCTTCTGCATTGGTAATAGTACTAAATTCTATGATTTTAAGCTTCCAGTATTAATTTGGTTTGAATGATTGCGTAAATTGTGCAAGAAAAGAACCTCGGATGTAAAAGGCATGTTGACTTCTCCATTTTCGGATAAAACAATAGAAAAAAACAAACAGTACAAAGTAGTACGCAGCCTACGATCTTTTTCCTAAACGTATATGGACTAAATAACAGGTCAATTTAACATTTTAAAGCTTAGAAAGATAGTCTTCACTTAAAATAGCTTTTTGAGTCTATTTGTTAATGAATCAATACTTAACTTTCGTATATACAGTCACAGTTACGTAGTATTTCGTCACGTGATAGGTTGGTTTTCATTAATGAAATAAAAAATGGCTGCTTTTGCGACACATCCGAAGATTTATTAAGAAGAGGCTGAGGATTCTCATATTCTCCAGAGCACTAAAATACCATTCCCTGACAACTGCATCACACTCCGGTGCTCGTGAGATAGCAGATAAGTAGCATCCTTCATCTTAGTGAAAGTACGGAACCGCCGTAATTATTTCCTATGATGCACCGCACCCATTAGTCTGGTTCTCTGGTTCATATGCTTCCTTCTACAAACTCCTCTACACGACTAACTAATATCTGGTTCTCTGGTTCATATGCTTCCTTCTACAAACTCCTCTACACGACTAACTAATCGATAGACACAGATGTTACTAGTTACTTGCCTACGATACTAGCTTGCCAATTTAGGCCGGTACCAGCGAATAAAATGACAGGGGGACTTACTGAATAGCGATTGTCTGGGTTATCTTTCTTGAGCTTGTCACTAAAGAACGTTCAGATTCTTCCGCCAGTTCTGTTCCCCGTAACATACTCTATACATGTAATTGTAGCTATTCGGTCTGTGTTGTTTATAGTCGGCCATGACTGCCAGGTACGTTGTTTTGAAAAAGTATGCATGTCTATGCAATATGTCTGTCTCTATGTATGTATGTATCGAGTTTGGAGATATTCAATTTTGGGCATGAGTAAATAGACTACATTTAATTCTACTTGGTGGTTATTGTTTGTTCCAATCCAGGGTAAACAATAACCATCAATCAGAACTGAATGTATTATTTTCACTGCGTGATATACATATCGGAAGTGTATATGTCCAAGCTCATCCAAGTAGACAAGATACGAAGCAACACAGAAAGTTCGCGTAAAAGTGACTATTAAATGATCAGTTAAGCATTTGAATCGTACATGAGGATAAAGTTTGGAATGTCTTCTTTAAGTTGATATCAGTTATGAGTGGCTGAATGCGCCAAAGGTAGAAGATAATTAGCACGGAATCGGCGATGGGGCAGATTTCGAACGGCGCGAGGTGGTCACCCTGTGTTAATTGGTAGAAGGGGCGTTCTTGTGACCGAGGCTCACTAGAATTCCTGGGGTGGTGGTGGTGGTGGTGGGGGGGGGGGGGTTACTAAAAACATACAGAAGTTAGAGTATCATATTGTTGTTTTTTTTTAATTTTTCTATTTCAGTCTTGAGGATTTTATTTGAATGCAGAACATAATATTACAATGTATCGAAAACCCCGATGTCAACTGCATTGACAACGTGCATTGAAAATATAACAAATTAATTACGATGTATCGAGAATAAAGTACCCGTCTGATAATGACCTTGACTACATGTAGGTACCATACCCCTCCCCCCGCCCCTTTTGGTTCACGGAGAGAGAGAGAGAGAGAGAGAGAGAGAGAGAGAGAGAGAGAGAGAGAGAGAGAGAGAGAGAGAGAGAGAGAGAGAGAGAGAGAGAGAGAATGAGATAATTAAAGCAATTCCTGAGTTTTTAAGACACATGAGATCAATTAAAAAATAAAGAAACACGCTAAAATAACATGAAAAATTTAGAGAAAACTGCAGACCGTAAACCATGTGATTAGGATCTGGAGGAGAGGGACCGTCATCTTCACATCTCCATAAAATCTTCGTTGTTCTAAAAACGGTACAACGAAATGTGAAAAGACTACTTTCGAGGTTCATACGGGGTTCGTAGAGACCAAATGGTGTTCCATATAAAACTGTAAATATTTTCTTCAACTTTCTTTTTCATTTAAATTTTATTTTTTAGTTGTGTGACCGTGTGATTTTTAATTTTATTTTTTACTTGTGTGACCGTGTGATTTTTAATTTTATTTTTTACTTGTGTGCCCGTGTGATTTGAAATTTTATTTTATACTTGTATGACCGTGCATTGATAGAATTTACACTCGATAAATACCGGCTTCTATCAAGCGCTTGGGGCGACAATAAGGGTAATAATAGTAAACGGTATCGGGCAAACGCTTCGAAAGTTCTAAGATTTTAAAAGGCCCCAGCGCTTCATGCCAGGCAGTATTCAACGCCTCGAAAGGTCTAAGATTTTAAAAGGCCCCAGCACTTGATGCCAGGCAGTATTTAACGCCTCGAAAGGTCTAAGATTTTAAAAGACGCCATCACTTGATGCTAGGCAATATTTAACGCCTCGAAAGGTCTATGATTTTAAAAGGCCGAGCGCTTGATGCCAGGCAGTATTCAACGCCTCGAAAGGTCTAAGACTTTAAAGGCCCCAGCACTTGATGCCAGCCGGTATTCATCTTGTGTTCATTCTCTAACTATTACTTGGTTACCATTGATTCGTTGGTAGGGATCTCAAATATGCACTGAATTTGATACCCAAGCCTGTCCTTGGCTTAGACATAAATGCGTTTGCAGTAAATCTTTGTAATTATAACTTTTATAGAAACTACCTAGTAAACTTATGTAATTTAATAACTTGTAAAAAACGGATGCCTGGGTCAGGAAATAATTTCGGAAAATATAGTTTAAAAGGATTTGTATGGGATGTTATTATGGTCGACACAAAGGCTCTCAGACCTACCGCCAATAGTGAAAAATAGGATGACAAGGGCGTTATCCTCCTCCAAAGTTTAGTTTGGATTTTTTTATTTCAAAATTTTTTTTTTCTTTAACTTGGAGGAATATGAGTGTTAAAAAAGTAAGTAAATCAGCATCAATCCCTTCGTCCGAAAAACAAAAAAAACAAAAAAACAAAAAACAACAACAAAAATTATGTAACATGACCGATAAGTGGAATTAGATGTAGATGTGGTCCATGATAACCATCGAAGACGAATCTGTGGTTATTCGTACTGCACCAGTCATGTAAAATGTTCAGTCACCAGAGCACCATGTGCAAAGTACGGATCTAAACAAGCCATTTGTGAGCGTTTCACTTATTTTCTTTCTTTCAAGTTAAGGGGCCTTAATTTCATTTTTGAAGATGGAGGTGACACAAGAGATGACGATCTCTTGTTTGCTGAGGAATGCAATGGCAGGGTACCACAATTTCACGAACAGTGATTAAAATGTTCCTATTTTTTCGCCAATTAATCAAACCTCATGCTTATATCATTAATTTACATTAATAATTTGTATAAAAAAAATCATTGATACATGTCAGCTCTGTCGATATATACACTTGTGAGTGAGCACATGTAGGTTTGAGTTAGTGAGTGAGTATATTTAGTTTAGAGTTAGTGTTAATAACTTTGACCAAGTTACAAAAGGCAAATTATGTGAGGGTATTTAACTTGCCATAAAACGCAAAATAGATGAGGGTATTTTAACTTGCCATAAAACACAAAGCAGATGAGGGTATTTAACTTGCCTTAAAATTGGTATAATAATGTCCATCAAGGCTGATGTTACAAACAGTGACGTTAGCTTCAATGTAGTCTAATATGGAGTATTCTTTCTTCCCTTCTTTCTTAAGAAACTAAATAAAATTAGATTGTACATTTTATTTATTGTGAAGAAGAAAAAAAATCAACAAAATGAAGTAAAATCCAGATATTGTATTAGTCTGCTACCCTGACCTGTATTCATCTTTTACTTCTTCCCATTGACAATGGAACGAGATACAAGTGCAAAAAAAGGTCGGCTTACAAACCAAGTATTGGGTGTCTTTCTTCATCCCATCTCTGCGCTGGTGTGAGATGTATCAATAACGAGTATTGCAGGGTCTGGTTAACAATTTTCCATCTTAATTACATTAATCCGGTGCCAAAGATCTCAGCTATGCAATAATTTCATGCCAAACTCGGTCGATTTATATTGTCAATGTCATTTCAAGGTATACGCCATCTACTTTCATTTCGCAAAACGCCCTATACACACAACTCTGTACATTTTTCGAAACCTCAATAGCCTGTATAGAATAATGTTTGTGGATAAACTTGGTAATTCCATCTATTATTCAACACACACAATCTACTTAGGGCCGCTTTGGCTGCCTTGCCAAATTGGCGTAAAGGGTAATGAAGAGCAAATAAAGCACCCGAAGCTGCCCTGCAGTCACCAATGGCAGATTCCAAATACTGTCTTCAAATATTGTATAAATCAGCATGTTCGTCATACTTGGCAAAATATGTGGAATGAAAAGTCCAGAAACAAACTTCGGAACATCAAATCCACTATTGTCGAGTGGCATTCCTCGAATATAACAAATCGGAGAGATGAGTTGGTATGTAAAAGTGGCGTAGGAAACCTTCGTCCTGGCTTACTTAGACAGTTCTATCGAGTTTCAACCGGTTAACAAGTTCTCATCTACTGTAAACCGATTTTCAACTAGCATTTGACCATCCGCTATTTTCTATTATTGGGAAAAAAAAAAAAAAAACCACACAAAAAAACAACAAACAAGCAATATAGGCCACACCCTGCTCACTTAACCTGTACTACTCAGTTTTAATCGAATTTGTCCGCCACCCAAACTTTATGAGAAAAACCCAGCTCACCGGTCCTCAGAAGTTTACTAAAATACCCAGACCATTGGTCTCTATAGAAAACCTTCGTTCTGGCTCAGTAGTAAGAATTTTTCTTCTAAGAAAAACCCAGGTTCACTAACCCCCACATCTTCAAAAGGTAATAATCTATACGAATCAAAATATTCCACCTGGTTGTCGTTTGGAAAGTAGACAGTTACCCAGTGTTTCCTGGTCGATGACTGTAGCATTTGTTGATGGTGTAGCTTTTCGAACGTCTTTGGGTTTACGATGAGGGAGTTCGACTTTGGTGTAGACCACTGGATTCCATGGTGCAGTGTGCGAGCTGTGTGCGAGGAGGCAATTCAGTTCCCAGGTATTCATTCTTAGACAACAGAGTTCACGGGTTATGATAACCAATGATTTCAAACTTGACTTTTTCTTTGAACTGGTCAGTGAGGGATGTAGAGGTAAAGGAAAGATTCGTGCTCTGATGCAAGAAGGTTTCGATGCGTTCCGTCTTGGTGCGAATCAGTGGTGACTATAGAATGTTCTAATAGCTCTTTATACCACTCGTTCAAGGATTTATTTTTCTTTGACGCGAGTCCAAGCTTCCTCCAGATAATACTCCAACTTTTCTTCTTGACTCATCGTCAAGCATTTCTCGTGTTGCTTTTAACTGCGATGATCGACTTGACATCCATAACATTGTTCTTTTGTCAGTAGCGTGATTCTTCTGGTAATGTATTTAGCAAAACATTTTAACAAGGCCTTTTCTTCTTCCAAGGATCGTACCAATATTGCTTCTTCTCCTCCTTCGTCTTTTCCTCCCTCTCTTACACTTTGACTTTGTTGTTGCTGTTGTGGCCTATGTGGTTTCTGTTCTAGATTGTCTATTTCGATGGTAAAATTTTCTATGAGTGAACTTAAAGTAGTCCCAGATCTCTTTTCGTAGACTTTTATTTCGATGGTATTGTCGAAATCTGCAAACATGATCACGTTCATCGTGTTACTGAGTACTTGAGCAAACTGAATTTCCGCACTAAGTTGTCCCGTTTTAATAGGGTCCAAATATCCATTGTCACTACCTTGGTGTGAGGTGAAATCGGATCCCCACAAACAGTGATCTTCTGTATAGTCGTCGTAGAAACTTCTGTGTGTTCTGTTGGTACCCAATTGTCCTGTGGCTTCAAACAGGGTCAAATAATAACTAAACTAATTGTTCAGGGTTCAAAGGATCTGCTGTACAAAGTTTGTCAGTTTCGGATGTTTCTATCTTGGAGACGTTGTACTGATGGAACTGGAAATGGTTTTAATCAATGGCTCCTTTGAGGGCTCAATTGCTGACAGTGCCGACGAACATCGATTTCCCTCAGTTCTACAGAGTATTGTTGCCATCCCACAGATTCAAATCTTTGAAGGGTATCTGACAACACCGTTCTTTAAATCTACCATATTGGATCCGGAAATCGGTTTTCCTTGATACGCTAAACTATGTTGTTCGTCGTAGGACACGTGAGAATGATTGTTTTGGAATACGTAGAAGCAAACGCACTTTCCTTTCCATTCCTTTGAGAACGCTTTCTTCCACTTGCATTCATAATGCATCGTCTTTCAAGGAGGAGTATGTTGCGGTTGCGGTGGCCGTCGTCGCTGTGGTTGCTGTTTTTTTTTACTTTGGTCATCAAATTCTTGATGGCACTTAGAGTTGGTTTTGCTGTTTCGTCTACTTCTTTCTGGTGAAATGTTTGAAGACGTTGCAATAATTGTCCTATCGTTGCAGTTTGACAAGTCCGAAAGACAGTAACTGTTATTGTAAGTGAGCCGCCGTCTGGGTGATGTTAGAATTTGGTAGCCAATGTGCTATTGGCTGCTTGTACAAACGGTGGAGGTCCATCTACAGTTTGAAAGGGAGCAAAGTTAATTTTTGTCCTTCCATAGAGTTAAGGTTTGTATCGTTGATGTCACTTGAAAACGAACCGTCCTTTTTATATCAAAACGCGGATTTCATTACTCCGTCTGAATTAGGATCAGCTATCGCTCCTAACATTGGAGCAGCTCCTTTGGCCGACAACGATACCATCAGCAATGGAAGAAATCCTCCTTGTTGGACGAGAATTTTCTTCTTGTGAGTAACTGAAATTTTCTTTTCCACCATGTTTCGAAGGATATGCCGATGTCGTCCAAGTCGCTGTTTATGTATCTTCGTCAATGGAACAGTTACTTTCTACACGTTCAAACGACATTCACATATGGAGTCGATGATTGCTTTGGGAGCATTTTAAATGACATGTTTTCGCATCGGTGCTTCAACTTCGGTTAACATTGCCAATACATCCCAATGTTTGGCTAAAGGAGGAGGTATTGAATTTGTCCTAATGTTAACAGTCCTTTGACGATGATGATGACAAAAAATGCCACGAGATCCTTTGGGATGATATCTTGTCAACGTTACTGATGGGAATGTCAAAGCGTCTTCTTTTATACAGGTACTCGGTTTCACTTGTTTCGGGGCGTCGTACGGGCTTTATCTTGGTCACTGGACGAGAAAAAAGAAGTGTTTTTAACGAACTAAATCGAGCAATTCTTGTTTCGACAGATCGATTAAACTCTGTATACACCGCTTCTGTCTTGCAATTTTTTCTTGGGCTGTGTAACTTTTCTCGCAGCAACAAGAGCAACTGAAGAAGAAGAAGACTAAGGAAGAGTATGAGTAGCTATATGAACGGGTGTCCATTTCCGTGGCGTCTTTAATAGATTTGGAAATACTTTTCTTAAATCGGGTTTATCTGGCATCATCCAAAACAGAGTAGATGATACTGACACAGGTGATTGTGCTTTTCTTGATGCTGCTTCTGAAACTACTGCATTAATGGCTGCTGGTCGAGGTCTCCGTTGATACATGTGCATTCTGGAGGAAGTGCAACTCCTTCTTTTGTTGGCTGTCGTGGTCGTTGTTTTCTTTCTTGCAACTGTTGTGGGTTTTCTTCTTCTTTTTCTTAGTCTTATTTTTTATGGGAGATAATTTTTGTTTATTGTTGTTCATGCAGCAACGTTCTCTCCACTTCCATCCGGTTTCAATATAATTTCTTTATTGGTTCTGAAATCGATTCTGAGGTCAGATAGTTGTATCAATTATACTTTAAATCGTTCTACAAAATGTTGCGCTTGTTCTTGAATATGTATCATTCCTTGTAGTAACTGACGTGCCGTCAAAGTAAGCCAGTGTAACACTTGTCTGAGACCTGCTTCCAACAAATGAGGACTCATTTGTGCATCTTTTCCGCGACTGATGGCATACAGTGCGCAAATCACTGTGGTTGAATGAGATTTAAATGATGTCATGTTGAATTACAATACAAACAATGAAAGAGAAGCTAGTGTGTGATCGATTGATTGAGTGATTGATTGATTGATTGATTGATTGATTGATTGATTGATTGAGTGAGTGAGTGAGTGAGTGAGTGAGTGATATTATTATACTTTTAGACCTACGAACACGATGAGGATGACATGTAAATCACTGGACCACCATCTTGACTCCAATTGTGAAACAAATCAGTACGAAATCTCAAATAATCAGGTATGCTAGGTTTCAAATCGATCAGTAAATATGCGTGAGGCAAACGCGTGGCATCGTCATAAGCGTACTTTAACCATGGCAATCCCAATTATTTGGCCAAGTACTTGTACTTGAGATTTGTCTCTTGAACTTTTGAACAACACCAAATAATGTGCATTGAGATTGATGGTGCGATAGCCTTTGTTTCGTTGTAATAAATTTTATGTGATGCGAATGATACTGGCCTTGCGATGATGTCCTTTTCGTGTTAACTAAAGTTTGATTTCTTCCTCATGTTCACCTGACATGAAGATGATGCGATGAGTTTGATTCAAGAGAGACACGATTCAGTCGTCCTTCACTTTCTTTGAGTAAGGAGTAGGTAGACTGCCGCCACTCTCTGTAACACCACACAGTGCGTTGTGGAGGACAATGGACAGTCAAAGAAGAGTTGTTTGTATTTGATTATATGTTTGACAAATTCGGTTTTACACGACAACTCTAGGTCCTTCAATTACTATGTTAAAGGGATGGTGAAGTTACAACGCAGCCCATCAGCCACAATCTGAGATTTCGTCGATCACTTTGAAAACGGACGATGCGGCCATGACTACAGACTGTTTGAATTCTGAGAGTCAACCAAACAAGACATTTTATACAGGATATTAACATGGTTTAAGTTTGGATAATATACAACAAATGAACACAATGTCACAACAGCAGCTGCGGAAAAATATTCCTTTTGTTCATCTCTTTTTGTTACAGCACGATCCGTATGGGTTCTTCTTCTTCTTGTTGGTGGTTGTGGCGTAGATATTCACACACTTTTCGAAAGAAATATGAATTGTGGGCTACGTCTCGTATCCAGACATTTAATCCAAGACGTTTCCAGTCGCGTAGATAATTGTAGAGTATGCTGGCGAAGATCAATAGGAACACAACAGTGTGATGTGTCGACAAGGTGCAGCTAATCTTTTCTTCACACGAGGGTGTATTTGTTTTCATCACCAATCCCAACACTTTGAACGAAATGATTTTTTTTCGTGAACTGACAAAGTTTGTCTTCATTGTGACCATGTCTCTGTATGTGATGATGACGATGAGAGTCCCAATACTCTATCTAGTCCAAGCAAGTGAATGTAGCGACAACACACACAAGTTAAACACTGTACTTTGTCTCCTTGCCCAAAATACACAAATACTGCTCTAGTAAAAGCTTTTGGAGTAGGTCCCTTCAGATATCTTGCAAATTTCCTTTTTAACGTGTTCAATCTACTCCCAAAATCACAACACCCCTGCAGGGCCACATAAATCGTGTATTCTGCTCTCATCCGTGATTCCCCGTAACAAGGGGATGTGGGTGGGGTGGTGGATGTGGTTCTGCATCGATCGGTTGTACTTTAGCCTGTGGCGTGGAGTGTAGGTTGCAACAGAGATAGACATATTCGTCTTCTTATGTGTAGAAGCAAAGCTGGATAAAGACCTTTAGAGGCCCTAAGCACTGAAAAGATTTAAATACCTCATTCACAGTCTTTTCATTAAAATTCATGAGGTACCAAATCAATACATATTCATTTGTTTTATTTTATTTTAATGTGGCTCTTTTGATTCTAATACCTATAAGTCTGTTTCAGACTCACAATTTGTATATGGGCCACCATCATCAGCAAACAAGTTTAATTTCTTGTTCCAACCTTGAAGAATGTTTCATTCCGTTGTCACACATGTGTTTCATGGATCTTTTTTATCGCAAGGAACAATGTTCTCAAATTCTTATGCATGTTCGGATACTTTTTCTTTCATATTTCATAGGAAATCTTCTGAAGATCATCTTGCAATTCTTATAGGGAATCTGATTCTCTTCAAAATAAATGTTGTGATTTTGCTGCATGTCGTATCGCGATATTAAAGCTATTAGACAGTCTGAAGCTGTCGCACTAAAATATACAAACTCTTTTCACAATAAATATCAAATATAATCGAGTTTAATGAAAGAGATCCGATTTAAATGACAAATCGGCATGGACAACGTATCAATACACAATGCGGTCCCATTTTAATAAAGTATTAGAAGTGCACGCTTTTCAAGCTCTGTGTTGACAGCGTCCTTTGAATTTACTGTTTCAGTGGGTCTCGGTGTCTGCTACTAAGTAGAGAATGGTAATCGTTGTCTTTTGAATTGTCACTGATGAACGCAATATTTACATTCCCTGACAGGAGTTTATAGGTTCATTTAACTAACAACCTTTTTTAATCTACTTGATTATGAACGAAAGCTAAACAGAACCCAATTCACGAATGGGCGAAAGGACCGAGTTACGTATGACACATTATCGAATGACGTAAATTAATTGTGGTCGAGACTAAAATTGAAAGTCTACGTCCGATTCACCTTTTCGGTGGCGGATAGTCCAATTCCTGGTTTCTGTAACTTCTATCTAATGATGAATTTGTCCTTCCCTTTCAAGCAGACATATTTGTATACGGATATAATAAGGTCCGCCTTCATCGGGCGTGTTTGGGGGCAGCGTTGACGAAGAGAACGGCCGGGTTTTGACGGCAAGTTCCATTACCTGAATATACAAATGTTCTGGTATACATTTTGATTGCACTCAGTGACGTCAGTTTTCGTCATTAAAATTGTATCTGTGTCCCTTGGCGCTACTGCGAATGGTAGGTATGACAATGAACAGTACATCACCATGCATAAATAGAGACACAACAAGTTGCACGTGCACAGCCATACAGAACATTGATTAACAATAGGTGTAATCCATCACTAATTCTTTCAATAACCTGAGTGGTTATTTAGACAAGTATTTGGCAGAGAGAGAGAGAGAGAGAGAGAGAGAGAGAGAGAGAGAGAGAGAGAGAGAGAGAGAGAGAGAGAGAGATACGCGGATTTATAACTCTGTTATTTCGAAGGAAGTAAATTGTTTTAGTGGAATATCGAATGCAAATATTGCTAAATGCTCTCGATTCCACCTTCGGTGCCCTTGATCACAAAATATTGTCATTTGTAAAATTATTGAAGATTATTTATCACCCTTGATCTCGTGTCATCATATTTGGTCAAACAGTGCGTCGACGTTGAAACATGAGAGTTTAGCTCAACGATTTGCCATATATGGAGCTATTGATAGATTGCATGGAAACTTTTCTTGTGTCATAGAGTCGGTGAATAGAAAATTAAATCTAATTGAAAACTTTAAGGACAAATATTAATATACCATGCGCAGAGAAAAGTTCTGAAGATACAAGGTAAACTTAAAGTGCAAATTTGAGTCATTTTAATTACCACAGTTAGAATACTTATAAACAGGGCCGGATAAAGAACTTTAGAGACCCTAAGCACTGAAAAGATTATGGTGCCCCCAATATGTAATTCACCCATTCCCGTCGTCTCTAATTTTTTTTGTTTTTGTGCCCCTGCTTTGCTGGTAATTCAGCGCTGTGTAGAAGGCATCTTTATAGAAGAGTTGTTCTTTCTTTCTTGATGTTTCTTGTGAAAACGGTCTCATCCTTCGATTCTACTTTTTGTTTACTCGATGATAGCCCTAAGGCATGGTGTTATAATTGGGAAGTCACAACCATTTCTAGTAGACAATTTCATATACTTTCTTCAACGGTTTACTGAGACTTGGTGATCTGACAAACATGTAATCTTGTGTGGATCATGGGTTTTGATGAGAAAGTCTTTGTCCTTTCATGACTTCAATACTTGTTTCAGCACGTAAAATTTCACCACTTGACTGGCACGATAGCTGAGTATGGGTCATTTAATTTTGCATTTTTGTGGGGTTGTCTTTTTCTATCTCGGTACTGATATCCGTAATTCTTCTTCCGCCACTAGCAAAACTTAGAATGGTATCTTCTGAATGTTCATCATTACACTCCCCTAAATGTTCGTCTTTGATGTGTGGGTGATAGCATTCAGGTCAAATGATGTAAATAAAGTTGTTTGTGTCAAAGTAAAGCACGCTGTCACCTAGGGGTTCCAGAACCGAGTACAACTTCAAAAGAGCGTTGGCTAAGCAGCAATAATCAAGTTGGTAAACTCGTTTGGTTCCACAAACTCGACCGTCTCTTTGTAATTCACAATGATCAGATCTTCTCGAACGACTTTGGTGTGTTTTTATGAGTTTTCATTTATCGTCTTCCAACTGAAAGTATCGGTTTGGATCAGTAAAGTATTCCATCAAGAGCATAATCGGGCGCTGAACTAGTTTTCCATATCAACAGTTTAACATGACTTTGGGAAAAACCCGTCATCCCTTGATGAGCTCAACGTGTTCCAATTAGATTCCCTCCATGGATGGATATAATCTCTTGAATGTGTCTTTCTTTTCCTCTGTCTGATACAACATCAGATAGCAGCTAGCCTCTAGTTTCAATTTTAGGAACTCGTATCCCGAAGTTATGCCTGGACTCGATCTGTCATGTTTGCATGTTTGCATTGTTTCGTGGTGGGGAAGTGCCAGAGTTCGCAAACTTGCCGTAACTGGTATCAACGACGAAGAGCGTGGATCAATTCCAAACTTAGCCATGTTTCTGTCCAATCGTGCTCTTTGTCGTCGTTACGGCAGCGTTTCTGTTGATTGCAGGTTTCAGCGCACGTGCGACACAATATAAACATCTATTTTCCGTTGCAATGATGAGGTACAACAGAATGGTCCGTAGGAGGAAGAACTTTTCATTTGACCAGGTCTTCGTATTGACGAATGTGCTCAGCATCGATGTGTTCTGTGAGAATTTCGGAGTGGTCCGTCGGGAATCGAGAACATTTATATACCCAGGGATGCAACGAACACACGTCGGTACACATATTTGTTATCCTTTAGATTCGTCTGCATCATACAGCATTCGTGTTGCATTGGTACGTTTTCCAAACCAAATGTCGCAAGGCGGATCAAAGGTTCGATTTCTACCACGTCGTAGCCTTCGACGACACGTCGAAATTCTGAGTCAGTCTTGAGAAGTGGGTCGTATTCGTCCTCCCATATTTCCACCACTCTGTATATTTGAGCTTCTAAGTTCTGGCGTCGTTTGTGAGTTTTTCATACAGGTCTTTCATGGTAAAACCGGTATACGGTTTTCAGTTATCCGTTTGGAAAACAAGACATCCATGAAATTTGTATACCATCTGTGGGCTTCTTTTCTCCACCGTTTCTGGCATGATGTCTCCAATTGTCTTGAGTTTTGCATGAATAATGTAACCAACGCGAAGTCTTTGTCGAATACAGATTGATACGTTAGGGGTGGTACGCTAATTAGAGCGTTATTGAGCATGAAATTATTTCGGTAAACCAATCCACATTCTTCCCTCGATGGATCGATACAATTGTGCTTAATAAACAACTGTCAACATTTTCTAAAACAACATAGTAGAATGTCGACATGAGATTCACAATAGTTGGGCATTTCTTATTGAAAGTCAAAGGTGTGTTATCTATATTAAATTTATAATGTGTCCAAGATTGTAAGTTGTAATATAGGCAGAGTATGGCCATTTTGTAAACAACATGTTTACATAGCATTTGAGTTCAAGGTCGGTTTTGTTAGCTACTGGACTGTTATTTCCATGTCTTGCTGTCACAAAAGTCAGGTGCACAAAGTAATTTTCCATAAACATTACTCATATTCTGATGTGAGAATTGTCAGAGACACACACACACACACACAAAAGTCTTATTCTAAACATCAGTCTGTAAAGAAGCTATTTTAATAAGCAGATGTTACAGCTGCGACAGATTTTAGGACTTTTGGGGATTTATGTGAATTAATTCAAAATATTCCGAATTACATCATTGTGGTACATCAGGACATTCAAGACTTGTGGTACATCAGGACCTTCAAGGCTGTTGGAATTCATTCGGAACATTATATATTTTGGACTTCTGATTAGGACACTTAGGATTATTTGGACTTTAATTCACGTTATTGTAAGTGTCTTTTGAATATTCACCTTAATTGTCTAGAAATAAATTGCTTCTTGATTTTACTTGAGTTTGTTTCTCCGTGTTGAAGAAGTGAGGAAAATATCCTTTAGCCATTTCTATCATTCCAAACATTATTCAATAGCATAACCAAATAACTGATAGAATCTGTACGTTTCCAGTTTGTACGTAAATGATTTTAGCTCCGTTCATAGTTACTTGCGGGTATTCCGGTCGCTTTTCTACAAAATGTTTCAAGAGAAACTGTGCCTCATACACAGACATATTGTAAGCGATCACTATAGCGTAGTTGTTATAGTGGCCGTAACCATCTAAATCTTCTTCGCCATAATCGTCGGTGCGGTCCAAGACCCACTTTGCGAAATTGGGAAGAGTGTTGGGTCCACGGATTATCTTTTCTAGTCCGCCGGGAGCACACTACAGTTCCGTCACTGCCATAATACAGATTCCTCAGTACATTCACTGTAATCTCGATGTGCCACAGAAAGTTAGGCATATAAATTCGAGTTTGTTGTGAACGTTCAAAGTCACAAAAGATAAAGTTTGCTTGATGATTCCGTTTCTTTTTCTTGTTGTTGTGGATGTCCATACCTTCGTCTCGTTCGTTGATGTATCGCTGAATGTAACACTGATGATCTAAATCGGCGATGTGATGACAAATAGGACATCGTTTCTGTACTGGACTAACGTGCAAATCTTTCAAATTGGAACGAATATTGTCCACATTTTTGACACACTTCCAGTGGCTCACAAGCGCATTTCCTCTGTTCGTACTGTTTCATTCTATGGTAATTGTAACAAACTTGACTCACAAATGTGGGCCCACATGTGGAACATGGAATAATTCCTTTCCTCTCAGGAGCACAGTGACTCAACGCAAAACAGTGACGACATCTCTCTCTCTCTCTCTCTCTCTTAAATGTGTAAATGTTGCTCCCGATTGTTCAATCATTTGGCACAATTTTCACAACAGTATTCGCATGCGAGAAATCGTTTGATATTGGCTGTAGTCAAAATAATTTTGATGACGCATCACTTGTGGATTTTCCTTCAAAGTGTACCGAGGGGCTAACACTTCTGGAATTTCTGCATCTCATGGGATCCGTAGAAATCCCAACTTGTTAAAGAAGAGTCTCTGCTTCATTTCGTTGTTGGGATTCACATAATTTTATATTGCTTACCCGTAATCGCTTCCATTTTGGTGTGTCTGTTTTCTCTGACTGAGCTGTAGCTACCACAATGGCGTGCGCTAAGCTCTTGTATTCTTTGTCATTGTCAATTTTGACTATACTTCTCTTGAGGATCGGGAGTTGATCCACTAATAACACTTTGCAAGGTCCTCTGCCCGAAGGAGGTACAACGTGAGTCATACACACTGTCATTTTTCCATCTTGAATGGCGAATTCATCGTTGGATTGTTGCAGGTTTTGAAGTTTTTCGATGATATTGAAAGCCGATAAATCAGCAGGTCTGCTAATTAGATCCATACGGGAAATTTCAAACTGTCCTGTCTGACAGAAAGTGGAAAACAATCTTGATATTCTATCCGACACTGCTGTTTCAACTCGTTCATCACAGAATCAGTAAAAGTCAAAAATAGACGTGACCACATTCTCTGAGGGGACTTTCGACTTAAAATTCTTGAATCAAAATAATCCTCGGGCACTACAGTACGACTTTCACTCTTGGACGATCTTGACTATCTTGATTGTAATGATGTGGTGATGATGATGATGCATAGAGATCAATCATCTCATCATCGAAATCGCTTGGTAAACTTGTGTTAACACTACTCTCCTCGTGTCGAGCAACATGTCAGGCTCGTTATAGAGTTTCCGTCACTTTTGGCTTCACTATATAGTTGTGTGATCGTTTCATGATGATACTCACTCATGATATAAAGTTTCATTCGATTGTACTTTAATTATATATAGAGATATGACGTAAGACAGTTTCACCGCTCAGTGCAACTTGTTAGTTTGTAAGAACGAGTATTTGTTTGTAAGAGTGGGGTCTGTTTGTTTGTAAGTAAGGGTGCTTGTCATCCTATCACAGTATGCCATACCACTAGACAAGCGTCAGCAGATCACCTTTACTCCCTACGCTGGTTTGTATGTGTGAATGCTATCTGCAAAACAGTGTGTTTGTCATTATATCATACCCCTTCTCTTATTAGTTTTAGGTTTTAGTGTCACAATATTTGTTTGCTTTGTTCGATAGTTCATGCTTTATTCGTTATTTCGCTCATATATATATATATATATATATATATATATATATATATATATATATATATATATATATATATATATATATATATATATATATATCCCCTAAAAGGCGATAATTACCGTTCGTTTCCATTGTGTCCGATTACGAATAATTTTTTTAATTTTCTTTACAAGTACAGATACTTTTCGCCTATCTACTTTTGAAAACAAGTAATTACCTTTGTTTTGTTGTTTAAATCAAAAGGAAATGTAACTCTACTTTAATTTGAAAAGAACATATAGATTACGGCAAATTTATGACTTGTAACCTTGTTGTGACAAAATGTATGAATGTTCTTTCGTCGAATTCCTCAACAGTACAGCTGAACACACGACAAGTTATAAGTGGATATCAGTGTGGTTGTAACTAGGTGTGTATTTGTCTGTTTATCCATGTGTTCCATTCCTATGTTACATTTCCTACAATTTTTCATTGGTTTGTGCTTGGACACATGTAACGCAAAAAATGAACAATATTTTTATTTTGGAAATCTGGTTCTCTGCAAATGAGACCTTTATTTAAAGAAAGTAATTTTGAAGTACTTTTACAACTTTTTTATGATAAAGTTGAAGGTTTGAAACATTACTGGAGAGAAAGTAAGAATAACTTGCCAAAAAGAAAAAAGAAAAAAAAAAAAAAAAAAGAATTCAGGAATGTCACCATGTGAAGATAATTGTTTATGAAAAAAACAGACGTCATGCACTATATTGCCTCAAGACGTGTACACCAGTTATTCGGAGTTTTTTGCCGACATATTTCGGCATGTGTAAATGATTGGGGCAAAGTATATACATCAATATAAACATCTCAAAATGAAGTTTTAATATTGTATTGTCTTTTAGGTTCGGCAAATATATATGTCCATAATATAAAGTCCCAATCGTGTCACGCTTAGATGATAATTAGTTATTCGCGAGGTAATTTGTTCCCTGATCATAGTTTTCTGTTCGCTATTTCCATATTTCGCTGTTAAACAATTTGTTCTTTAAGCATAATATTACTAGCCGAAAAAAAAGAAAATATTGTATGGCATGAAAATACTTCGTTATATCAGAAATGTATTTTTTTTTTTTTTTTACAAATTTTAGAAACGATGAAAAAAAAACAGAATTGTCGTTGTGTGGCCATTGTGGGTATCTCGTTTCTTTAGCTCGACAACGCAGTTTAAATTGGATTCAAGACGAAACCGTGGTGGATCATTGGAATCCTGGTCTCGCTGATCAACGTTGTCAATCCTGTAAATATGTTCTCTATTAAATTTTAGTGCTGTATATATATATAACAAGCAAACAAATTCTGTGATGATGTTTTATTTATTCTCTCTCTCTCTCTCTCTCTCTCTCTCTCTCTCTCTCTCTCTCTGTAACAACAACTAGTACTATAGCACAGAGTGTATTCCTTGTTTTTGACAAAGTCTAAAATTGTTGATGTTGCATTCTTAGAATAAGGTCATCTGTCCAATCTTCCTATCTCTATATAAAAATAGAATCGGAATTTCCATGGTACTTTCCAAGTTCTTGAAATTCAATCTAAGCACAGAATCGTAGCATAGAATTTAGTTTTTCCCATTTCTAAAAAGTGTGTTGTCATTATCTGTGTACTTGTCTGTCTATCCATCTGTTTCATTCCCATGTTCAATTTTCATCGGGTCCAGTACTGACCCATCATGGTAAATTTCCATAAGCTACCTGTAGTGATCCAAACGCCAATGTTAAATTTCCATAGGTCCCCATAGCGAACGATTTGAAAACGTCCTCAAGAAAACTCTCATAACAGAAACTGTTTAATGTTTATCAAACCCTGTAGAGTCCCATAAAATTGGACATTGTCGCCCTGTAAATGCTCGATATTTCATTTACACCGGTTGAGATTCTGTCATGACGACGCAGACGCAGAACAGCAGAGAGAAAACTACTTTGGAACGAAAAATCTCCTTCTAGTCTTGACTTCCGGTCCATCAGCAACAATTGTCTCCCAGTGAGAGGTAGGGCAGGATTCTCCCTCTGTACGTAGTGCCCAAAAGTGGGGCTGGGGTTCACCGTTCCCCGAGACGGTGGGGATTTTAGTGTGATGAATGAGTAGACGAAGTAGTCCCCAGCTTCGGGAACCTGCAGTGTAGCTTCGACCATTTCAGCACCGTTCGCGAGAAATGCTGTGTTGTAGCCGTCGCCCAGCGACCAGGCAAGGGTGTCATCTGCAAAGTGAATCAATCTATCATTTCAGTAATCAGTCGATTGAAAATAATATTTTTTGACTCTTTTCTGCTTTCACACTTATTATATTTGTAAAAATATTGACGAGGCTTGACTAAGCAGTATACAGTCTAAAGTTTTCTTGCATATTTGTCTTTTTCTTTCTTTCTTTTGTGCTTGATTGCTTGCATGACTTTTTCCATTTTACTTTCATTTTTCTCTCTTTTGTAGCATACTATTAGAATATTCTTCTAAGCAGCTTAAATGCTCTTCATTACTTTTCAAGTACTGAATATATATATATATATATATATATATATATATATATATATATATATATATATATATATATATATATATATATATATATATATATTGGTTTGAATTGTCGAAACACTTAACCCTAACATATAAAATCCTGGATATATTCCTCCCCTTTTTTTCACCAATTGAATTACACACACTGTGCTAAACGAATCAAATAGCCATATTTATGGGCGATTTGAGAAGGAAAAGAATTATAGACAGAACCAAAAAAAGAAGAAGAAAAGTTACAATATTAAAATATACTTCAGAAGCAACGAAACTATAAACATCTTATTTTAGGACCGTGGTGTTGTTTGAGTACTGACTTTTCAGTTGGTTGACATCAATGTAAACATGCGCTGCGGGCCTTCTCTCATTGTCCCTCTGGTGCAGGGCCTGTGCCTCAGTATGGTTTAGCGAAAACTGAAACAAATAGATTTACGATTGCTTTACAAGATTTTACATATATGATACATTCAAGAGCGTGTACATTCTTAATTGTAAAAGTTGAAAAAATGACGCCCCCCCCCCAAAAAAAAAAAAAAAACACACAAAAAAAACAAAACAAGTGTCAATTTATGTGCCCTCTACTGGCCGAACATTGTTTCCAGTGATCTAAGACAAAGTCCTTTAGTTCGGTCCTTTTACTATTTTGAACGAACTGCTGAGTTTTGAAGCAATCTCGGATATTATAAGAAACTCCAACGTACGAAATTTAGTAACAAAAATATTTTCTTACACGTCCGAGCTAATATGTTCGCAAGATACGTATAAATGCAGTAAAAAAATTCTTTGTCATGACCTTTGATTTTAAGCCTGATATCATGGGAGAGAAAATCATTGAACCTGTGTTAAACAATATCAAGATATAGCTACATTATAAGTTTGGTTAAATCTATGATTACTATTTTAGGAGAAAAAAAAATCTTATTTACGTAGAATCATTCAAGGTATTTTTCTAATATATCCACAATCTTAACTTTTTCATGGTGGCCGCCATTGATCAACATCATTATTATTTTGGACCAAAAAGATATCATAAGAAGTCTTTTAGTGAAAACCCCGCAATATGGCCAGCTGTTCTAACAGTACCGTCGTATATCCCCATCTCATATGTTCAGGAGAAGTAGCCATAGTTTCCTCTCCGGGGTTTTGAAGCACCGTTGAAAATTAGTAAGGTACAGGGCAAAGTTGTTTGCTCTACAACTCTCTCAAAGTAGAGAAAGTTGATACACACGTCTTTCACCTACTTTGATAGACATTTTTGTCATAACTATTAGAAAAACTACGCGCTATCTGAAGAATTTTTTTTACAATGTAGGCATTATACTTTTCTGAAAGTGCACTTAAGAATTTTTTTTTAAAAATACAAAACTAATAAAGGTTATAGGCTTGGTATTTTATTTAATAATTTACCTCTGAAGTTCAGGATGTGAAAATAACCGTGCATAGCTAGCAATCTTCAATAAGATGCACCTCTGAACTTCAGAAGTAAGTCATAGCTGTGTACTTTCAAACCCAAATCAACCCCATCATTCAGAGATCGAATTTAACACAATTATAGGTAAACCTCCCCAAGGGTATACACTAATTTTAATTTTTTACTTTTATTTTTCACTTTTGCAATTTTTTTATGCAACGAGTACCGGTGGTCAAAATCAGGGGAGTACATTTTCTTTAAATTTTGAACCCAGTGCAAAAATGCGAAACCTCGGGGAGGAACCATAACAAAATTTTCAAGATGGCTACCATGACGACCATATTGGAGGTCTGATAGGCACCATTTACATTTACGATCATGTACACATCATAAGAAGTCTTTTAATGAACACCATATATCACTACGATTATCAATTCAGGAGATGTAGCAATAACAAGATTTTCAATGGTAACAATGGCCATCAAATTGGAGATCGGATCAGAGCCATTTTCATATAGGACCAACTAGATATCATAAGAAGTCTTTTAGTGAAAACTCCATGTCGATATGACCATCCGTTCAGGAGGAGTATCGATAACAAAGTTTTCAGGATGGTCGCCATTGGGACCAACTAGTATCATGCGAAGTCTTTTAGTGAAGACCCCATGTCAATACGACCATCCATTCAGAAGGAGTAGCGATAACAAGATTTTCAAATCGGCCGCCGTCGCAGGCAAATTTGATGTCCGTGGGCACTGTTTTAAAATAGGTTGAACTAGACATCATAAGAAGTGTTTTAGTTAAAACTTCATGTCCATCCGTTTCGGACGAAAAGCGATAACAAGATTTTCAAGATTGCCGCCGTGTTGGCCATATTGTATGTCCGACGGGCACCATTTTCATTTAGAACCAAACTTGACCTTGGGATGAACGTGTGTTTAAGGTTTCATGGCAATCCTCCCAGTAGTTTAGGTGATACAAACTTATGCTAACAAACGGACGAATGACGACAGGCTGATGACATACAACAGGCCATCGCAGAGGCTCCTCTGGTCTATAACCAGTAGGGCTAAAATTCAAAACTAATGTTAGAAGAAACGTTCGTTGATTTGAATCTCTTAAGAGAACGTTATATGTCTTTCTTTTAAAATTGTATTCTAATATTATCTCAGTTGTCAAATTTCACAAATCTTACATATGGGTTAAAAAGAGGTGGTATCAAATAATGTAATAATGTAACCCACTCTCTCTCTCTCTCTCTTTCTAAAACACAGAAAAAGACTGATAATGAGTTATTAGACTTCGTGGTACAAGGGCGTTACTGTTAAAATAATATGGCTTGACCAACTGGCATTTTTTTAATGGGGAATTTGAGGCACATGCTTCGAGGAGTTAGCTCCCTTTATTGTCAGAACCGTTTAGAACCGTGCAAGCAAATGTTTGGTATTCGAAATCCTTACAGATTCAACTCTAACCTAAAAGCAATCTACTTTGTAAAAGCTCATCTAGGATTCTCATCGTATATGTTAGAACACAGGACTATTTCCTCCTTGGTATCTACAAATAGTCCGATTCTGTAGCCGACTCTTACTTTCGATTTCAACTCGTATGTACAGCGTTTCACACGATTTACGTCTTTAATATATGAGAAGAAAAAAAAAAGATAAAAAAAAGACTGATTGACTCTTACTTTCGATTTCAACTCCTATGTACAGCGTTTCACACGATTTACGTCTTTAATATAGAAAAAAAGACAAAAAACAAAACAAGACTGACTGACTGTTACTTTCAATTTCAACTCCTATGTATAGCGTTTCACACGATTTACGTCTTTAATATAGGAAAATAAGAAAAATGTTAAAAAAAACAAGATTGACTGACTCTTACTTTCAATTTCAACTCCTATGTACAGCGTTTTACACGACTTACGTCTCTGATATAGAAAGAAAAAAAAAAATACAACCAGACTCTTACCTTCGATTTCAACTCCAATGTACGAAGTTTCACACGAGTTAACGTCTTTGATGTAGACTAAAAGAGCAAGACTGACATTACAATATTTTCGATATATCGTAAATCTCATTATTTGTCTCGTTGTCCAGATTAAATCCTTTGATTACTGATATTCTATACCGGGATCATTTTAACATTGCTAAATCGCAGTAAGGGATTAGATTACGTACTTATTCCCCCCCCCCCAATAAAAAACAAAAAACACCCCCACATATGCAAACAGACAAACTAACCAGCCAGCAAGCCAAAAGGGACTTACAATTTGTACAAGTCTTGACAACGGTTCAAAATTTTCAACACAGCACAAGTTCTCGTCGGAACAGAGTGTCATCCATTGAATATCCCTGGTTTCTCCCGAAGTGAGGCTAAATTGCTCCTTACTAGAGCAGGGTAGGCAGAAATTGTCTTTATCTGGCCGGGCACAATGACCCCTTTGTTCACGTGCTCCGCTCTGCAGGAGTATCTCTTTGTACGAAAGGAACACAGCCGCCAAAACATTGCAAATTACAGAAATGCATAGCGCCGCAATGAGCACGAGCGTTTTGCTTGGGCTAGTGACCACTTCCACATGTTTTCCATCTACAATGAAATGTTTCCCTCGTTCTGAAGATGACGTTATTAATAAAGGCTCTATGTGAGGTTTGGATGCCATTATCTCTTTAAGATGCATTGGTCAGGCACTAACTTAATATACACAGAACAGTTACGTCCTTGTAATTATCTTCATCACCCAGACGACTTAAATGATTGTACTTTCATTTTGTATTCTTGTAATGGTACTTTCGATTTCGCAATTCGTATCAACAGGAAACATGGAGCTTCTTTTTCAGGAAACTAACTGCCCTAAATTTGCTTGCTGAGTATAATGAGCAAGGTCATTTTTCCGAAAACGACTGGCACAGTATCGAGTACATCTATCAAAATATCTACACATAATACGCTGTCATGATTTACTATTGTGAATATATTTTCCCAGAATTATTAGGTCATGGAGACTATTTTCAGAACATGCGGAGTTATGTACATTTAGTAATTTGTTGGGGGGAGGGATATATGAAACAGAAAGAAAGTTAAACCAACAATGTAAGTAATATCAACAAGCAATTTATTTCCCAACAATACAAAGTGAAATTCAAGAGATACTTACAATATTGTGAATAAAATTCCAAATAATCCTAAATGTCCTAATCACAAGTCCAAAAATATAGAATGTTCCGAATGAGTTCCAATAGTCTTGAATGTCCTGATATAACACAATGATACAATCCAGAATGTCTTTGAATGAGTTCACAAAAGTCCAAAGTAATGTATTAATTCAAAAGTCAATAAACACTTCAGTAATTCCAACGAATATATATTAAATAAATAATTCCTCTCGAATTATATCTGCTTTCAACCGCACAAAGTTAAATCTGATCACAAATGGATTCTCACAGACTGATCTAAGACAGGAATGAATTATATGTTTACCAAATCCCTATTTATGCACATTTTTACTTGACCTATATCAACAGGATGTAAAGCAATAAAATGGGAAAAAAACATACTAACTGTCAAGAGGACTGGCCTTGAACTCAAATGCTTGTCAACATTCTGTTTACTAGTGACCAGAGTCTAAAGTGCAACTTACCTTCATGGACTATTTTTCAAACACACATTATAAAGTAAATATACATAACAAAACGGGCATTGCACATCATTTACAAGAAAAAGGAGGTAAAAAGTACCCACCTCCGATCACAGACAAATCCGCTTGTAAAATTTTCAAGAAATCAGCGTCCATCCATTCAGTCATTTTGTGATGCAAATTTAAAAACACATGGCCTCTGTCTTTCTACAGCCCTGAACATTACCGTGGTTCCCGTCTACAGTCTGCACCCAGCTCCCTTCCATTTTTACTTTTGTTTCGGGTGGGGTGGGCTGGGTGAGGGTGGGGGTGGGGATTTCAAAAAAGTGCTATAGTAAGGTATGTCATCAAAGATGAATACGCATTCGCTTTGTTGCTCTAATGTCACATGCGCAATTCCGGCTGAAGACATGTGCGAGAGGTAATCGTCACCTAGGCAATGATGCATTTCAGTTTTCTAAACCTAAAGACCGATCTGTCAGTTTTCAGGCTAGGGTGGGAGTAGGTTGTGGGGCTGAAAATTCCCATCTTTTGCTTAATAAATGATAATCGCTCATATGGTGTGAAAACTGATTGGTGGTGGCGATGTGCACAACAACAATATAGATACATATTGAAAGATCCTTTATGTATACTTAAGTCATCCAAGCTGATCACTACCCTAAGTGGTGACCTAACAATGTAAATATTTAATCTGTCTTGTAGCATCTCACCATTTATCCTTGATTGTAACTGTCATTACCATACATAGTAGATTTTGTTGAGCTTTCTATTTAACAATGTTGTTCACTGTCTATTTAACGATTTTTTTTTAAAAGAAATGAATAGGTTGACACAATTTGGTACTATTCAATAGCACTGCATGTAGACGATAGCAAAAACTAAAAGGGCATCAAATTAACGATCAGACATATGCCAATTTCACTTAAAGCCGCATCGATCTGGCAGTAATGGGGGTTACCGTGGGGTCAGATGGGGCAGTATGGGGTCAGTGGGAATTAATATTACGGTCGCCATCATGAAATGGCTCAATATAGGGTAAATGGGAGGTTAGTGTTAAAAAGCCAATAGGATTAACATTATGGGTCGATATGGGGTTAAGGGAAATGTAATGTTAAAAATGTCCATAGGTTTAACATGGTGGGTCTGTATGGGGTCAAGGGAACATGCAATGTTAAAACTACACTTACTAACCAATGCGCTTTTTAAGTGACCAACACCCACTTGTACTAACCAACATGCCGTTTGAGTGACAAAATCCTACTCATCTACTGACCAGCACTCACACCTACTAACAAGCAAAAATGTAGGATATAAAATAAGGGGAATAAAATTACACGCTATACTTACAAACATACTTGTATAATATCACACACACGGGTAGGAGTGTTTACACACTATACTTACAAACATACTTATATACTATCACACACAAGGGTAGTAGTGTTTACACACACTATACACACAATCATTCTTATATACCATCACACTAGGGTGGGGTTTATTTTTTTAGCTATGAAAGACATACATAAACATATAACACACATATTGACAATGATTGAATAGTATCTCTTTTTTAAGAGAACTGGTGGCCCTGATAAGGGCCGTTGCGGTCGTTAAACAAAAGTTTGTAACGCATACCACACCTCTTCTCTGTTTTCTCCGCAAATTTCTTCGCACTGCCGGTCTATAGATGAAGAGTCTCTTTAGACACCCTTGCCTTTCCACATACACTAATCGTTTCCAAATAGAAGTGTCTATAATCTCTGTGATAGCCCAAGTCGCCTTCACATACATAAGATAGTCGGATTGAAGAGCATTATGGAAATAATGATCTATGGCGTCACTTTTATCCACATCTTAACTTGTATCGAGAACAGATGAGACAGAGGGCAAACGATTAAAAAACAGATTGGGAGTTAACACCCATCAGAAAGCGCGTAACATAATTCAGTCAGGGCGTGTTTTATATCTTCCAAACAGATGGCCAAATATCTGGTTGGACTACCCATTCCCAAAACATAGCAAGAGCAGAATTTGTCTACTTGGGACGAGGAGACCAGGTACAGTGTTTCAGTTGTGGTGTAAAGATTCACGAACAGGGGTATAAGGATTCAGCTTTCCTTGAACACGCGAGATGGTCTCCACGCTGTTACTACCTTTCTTTGGTAGGTCATAAGTATTGTCCTCGTGGATACTTTAGAAGAGGAGATGATTTGTAGTGTACCTTTGGAGCTGCGAGAACGAATTTACAGAGAGTTTGTACATATTCAACTGAAACGCATGGAACAATTGCATCCTCTACGACATGGACGATTTAACCATTGGTACCTGAAAGCTATAAGAAGTCTGATTACTTTGAAAGTGTTCAAATGGTCAGGCATTGATCAACTATCCACAACTTAGAAGATTTTGGATGCCACAACTTATATCTACAACGTTGGAGTGCTACACAGCTTTCTTGGGTATGATTTACCTACAGATACCGTTTGACAACGTATAACAATATCCTCAATGACTGTAAATGACTAGTTTAGAACAGCGCATTCAGAATCTAACTTTGGAGCTGCGAAAACGCATTTACAGAGACTTTGTACAGATTCAAGTGAACCGCAACGAACAATTGCATCCGAAATGGCATAGATGTTTTAATCATTTGTATCTGAATGCTATAAAAAGGCTGATTACTTTGAAAATGTCCAAATAGTCAAGCATTGATAAACTGCGATGACGTTATAAGACTCTCTATGCCACGACTTCTGCCATCAGTGTTACATTAAATTCCGTTGGAGGAAGTGAATAACAGCATTCAAGACTTAGTGGATTACCAACTACTTTTAAAACATCTCATTCCACAAAACGATACGATTCTTTTGAATTTTGAAGGACGTCTCGTGTGTATGTGTGCTAGTGACCTAATGTCTTGGATTTCGTTTACCCACAGATTCTTTGTGGCAAATTTATCACCAGTGCATACAAAGACATGATAGCCAAACCTTTATCTGTGCACGAAAAACTCATTGTGTTAAAAGTGCTACGATTAGTGCTGAATGCTATTTCTCTACCCCCGTGTGAAGAAGACATTCGTTGCACCTTATCTAATATTCATACTGACCAAGAAGTGTGTATCGCTAGTTGGATACACCAACATATTTACGAATGGAAAGATGTACGTGACTGGAAAAGTCTTGGATTCGACGCTTGGAAACAAGAAGTGGCTGATAATGCCAAAGACGTAGCTTGTGACTGATGAAAGAAAGAAAACATGAACTTTGTTTCTAAAACGTGAATATTTTGTGTTGTACCATCTAAAAACAAAATATGTATAAAATGTCCTGTGTTCTTGGTGATTGTCTCAGAATTTTCAAAACTACTCGAGAGTTATGGCTGCATCCTCCGTCCTCAAAGTGATTGACGAAAAGTCAGATCGTCAAAGTTGGGAGGCTCTGTATCTTCGTCATCCCTTTAGCAAGTGGTTCAGGCAAGAATGAATTTGTTAAATTTGTGATCGAACACACAAATCACTTTTTTTCGATCGCCCTCCACAACGTTTCGTGTGGTGTTTCAAAGAGTGGCAATCCGCTTACACGTTAGTCAAAGAAAGGTATGGAGAATCTATTTCGTTTGTAGAAGACAATAGTATCGTATCTGACTCTAGTTAAACACATCTCGTCATCTTCAAGGACACGTTAGGAGAAGACGAAGAAGAAATTAAGCTTTGGTTTGCACGAAAAGGATATCATCCTAATGCTTGTATTATTTACATTACTCAAAATGTATTTGAACAACGTAAAGCTCATCGCACTATCGTTCTCAATGCACATTATGTTAGTTAAAAGTCCAAGAGATAAATGTCAGTTGAAGTCTTGGCTAAACAATTAGGAACACCTTAGCTGAATTATACTTATTTCGACGCCACTAAATTGCCAGATGCGTATTTACTAATCGATTAAACCTACTACTCCTGATTATTTGAGATTTCGTACGAATTTGATTCACAGTTTGTGTCAAGCAGGAGGTCCAGTTATTTACTTCCTTGCTTTAGTCAGTCTAAAAAAAGAAGGAAAACAATTAAAACACCATTCATTTTTTTCCTCTCTGACAATATTCAACATGAAACCCATTTCATCTCATCCTCCTGCCAAATTGATTCATGCACTGTTTGCCTTCAGTCGCGAAAAAATACACAAGTGCGTTCATATTTCTTAGAAGTCAGTTTCGAAGAAGTGTTACGATTGTTTGCTTTGACAGAACGTCAATTACTACAAGAAATGAGTCAATTCATGAAAACAACGTTCCTTTGAAAAACAAAAGTAGATTTGATACAACTGGCTGATCCAAGAATCCATACTCAAATAAAAAAAAATCATCTTGAAACCAGGTGGAAGTGGATCTCTAGGAGGTGTCATTATTCGTTCACTTTTAAGATGGGATCCTAATGCCGCATGTAAAAATGCAAAACCTAGAGTGGGGCAGTGAGTTCACACTCTAAATTATCTCTTAAGAAGAAAAAAATCATAAAGAAAGCGACCCCTTCAAGAATGAGAGGCACTGCAGCTAGAACGCGCATGTACTCACGAAAACCTCGATTTGGGACCTTCTCCCCTTCACCTCCTATTCCTCTGTTATTGATGATGCCAGCAAACCCTGATTTAAAACAAGTGTTCCCTGTCTGATGAAAAAATGGAAACCCATCTCTAAAGGAACTTCTACTTCTTCTCTGTCGACGTTTTATACTGCTCTAGCTGCTGCTGCATCCAAAATGGTAGTATCGCCTAAGAAAAAGTGCGAGAGAAAAGACATGTAGCAAAGTTTACTGGATTTGTCCAAACAAACTGGCAAGAGTTAGTCCGTTGAGAACACCGCATCGTCCGGAGCTGCCTAAAGTTAAGTTGGTACAACGTCCCGACATTCAGTGGAGACAAATTCCAGTAAAAAAAAGAAGTGCTGGATAAGAGTCACTTCATTTTAAGTCACTTCATTTTATCCGAACAAAGATGTCTTCCTCTCAAAGTTTACACCATTGTCGGCGTCGAAAGAGGCCTTCCAAAATAAGGGGAAAAATCGAATAGAAAAGGCTATCCCTTTTTGTTTAGCTAAGCATTGGGATGTCTTATCAATACTTACCAAAAGCAATGTTCCAATGCGAAAACAAATAATTCAAAAAGCACATAAGAAATCATCGATGCGGTCTGATAATGTTGTTTAAACGTCTTGAAAGGAACGGTTCCCTTGGCCAAGATACAGAAACAGCAATTAGTACAACATCGTCACCCTCTTCGACAAATGGTGTAAAAAAAAAATCCAGTCAGTCAAAAGAAAAAAGTGATCGTTCAATTAGGAGGATTTCTTCCCATGATGGTAGGTCTGTTGTTAAAGTCGCTGCTCCATTGTTAGAGTAGATTGCTGGACCTCTTTTAGGAGGAATGTTGAGGTCAAGATAAGAAGGACGGACCATTCTGGAAGGACATTATACTTGAATATCTGGATCTTAAGGCAGGATGAAAATTAACTTTAGTTGTTTACAAACGGTGGATGGAACTCCACCGTTGGTATGAATAACGGATACCACACTTACCTCCTATTCCTAATCCTCACAGAGACATCACATTTGCAACAAGAGTTACAATCGTTCATGGATCGAACAAATTTGTCAGAAACGGAAAAAATCTCAACGGTATGGACAATCATTGCAACGTCTTCAACTGTTTCACCAGAAAGCTTTAGACGAGACGGCTAAACCTACTCTGATACATTCCCAAGAATGTCATGAAAACCAAAGAAAAACAAAAAGCAGCAGTAGTTCCAAATATGACGGCAGTCACGGCCACGGGGATGGAAGAGAAAGAAACAAGAAAAGTGTTTCAAATTCCCTCTGCTCAAACACCTTTTCTTCCCAGTATGGCAATCCTATTGACACCTTCCCCTACATTGAGGAGAGAAGAAATGCAAGCCTGCGTCAGGAAGATTATGTCGCCACACTCTTCATCATAAGTTGAAACAATAGAAAAACAGAAGTGAAAAAAGAAATCAAGAAAAAAGTGAATAAAAGAACCGATGAATTCTGTGGAAACGTCCTTTCCTACTCCTACACGGTCACATCAAGGATCGCAATTTAGAATACTACACGAACCTAAGAGGAGTATCGAATAGTGGGTGACCTATTGAGCGGCAACAACATGGACTTACTTTTAACCAGCATTTATTTACAATCCTGTTGATGCAGCTGTCTGCTAAAACCAAACTCAAAAATCTACGTCTTCATGGTGTACAGGAATGGTTACAAGAACAATCGACGTGCACGTTACACATACCCATTTGACGAAAAGTTTGAAGAAGTCAAACTAAAGTAAGAGGAATCGATCATCAATGGCAAGTTGATTTAGCTAATGTCTGTCATTTAACTTCGTACAATCAAGGCTAAAAATATTGTTTTGTATCAGTGACGTGTCTTCAAAATCCGCTTGAGTGGTTCCTTTGACCTCTAAAACAAGTTCAGAGTTGGTGCGAGCTTTAAAACTTGTCTTGAAACAAAGGTGTCGAAACCCTCTGCGATTGCAAACAGACAAGGGCACCTAATTTCTTAACCAAGCTTTTCAAAACTAATTGAGAAATAAACCACATTCGTTTTTTCCCCACTAAAAATCCTAAAACCAAGCCAGTGTCGTGGAAAGTCTCAAAAGAAAATTGAAAGAACGTAAATATTTGACACATGAACATGCTCTCAAATACATCGACGTGTTACAATCAATCGTACCATCTTAGCATGGGATGTGCTGCAGAAGAAGTGACACCTCAAAACGAAGTGACCGTGTTTAATCGATTTTGTGGAACATCGAAGACCATAAAAAGAAAGAAGTTTTATATAACTGAGATTGGGTTTACATTGGATAATCAAAACGCACTTTTGACAAAGGCTATTTACCAAAAACGGACGACATAATTGTTGTATTAATTTAAAGATATGAGCGGAGAAGTCTTAAAAGGAACTTTTAATTTACCCGAGTTAGAATGAGTGACCAAGAAAGAAAACGATGTGTTCGATATCGAAGCATTCTCGATCGAAGAACACATAAAGTTGGAAAACATCGTATCTAATAAGTTAAAGTCTGTTGGAAAGGATATCCAGCCAGTTTTGATTCTTGGGTTGCAGCTTCACAACTCATCAACTATAAAAAGAAGAAAAAGTCACAAACATGCCGTTAAACACTGCAACCCCTTCTCCGAGTTCATCCCTCCAAGAATTACAAAAACATCCCTTGTTGTCTTTGACAACCACAGCTCATATCGAGTATGAAACAAATGACAAACCGAAGATTGCATTGATCTGAAAAACAGTTACTTGTACCTGAAAATCAAAGTTCTCAAAAGGAACAACAACAATTCAGGTGCCGATAACAGAGTGGCTCTCGTCAACAATTTCATGCATTCGTTCTTAAGCAAAGTGGATTTGTACTTGAACAAGAAATTGGTCGGCAGCAGCATGGACACTTACCCTTACTGAGCTTACCTGGAAAATCTCTTGACGTAAGGAAAAGAACCCAAGAACAAACATCTGGATGCATAGGTGGTGTGGAAACGGGACACCTTGGGTGCCTTCAAGAACACAAAGTTGACAGAAGCTAACGATTCTGACAATGTAGGATTTAACGATTGCCAAAACGAAATCAAACAAGGAAGTAGTTTAGAAATGATAAATCGTTTACACTTGGACATGTGTTTCCAAGAGAAGAATTTGTTGAATGGTGTGGATGTACGCCTGAGACTGAATCGAAGTAGCACCGTGTTCCATTTGATGTCAAATGCTAACCAATACAAAACTATGTGTCGCGTGGAAGTCTTGCGTAAAGTGGGAAACGACATCAGTTAAGCTCTGACCAAAACTACAGCCAAGAATCTCCTACGACGGGTGGAAGTCAAAGCCTTTACCGTTGCCTCTGGACTCCGATCCAAGAACGAAGATCATGTTTTCCAAGGTCATCTGTCAAATGTTTGTTTATTGGCATGGTCAGTAATGATTCCCTCATCGAAACTATAGATCAAAACTCTTTCAATTTCCAACATTTCAACGTGTCCAAGATAGAAGGCACCCGAGACGTTGTGAAACAGATGTTCCAAACCTAACTTTGCCCATAAAAATTACTTGAGATCTTACTTGACTCTATTTGAAGCCACACTAGAATTAGGAACCACCAGTACCCACATCATTTCGTACGATGGTTATGCAAGAGGATATGCTTTGTGGAACAATTTGTTCACTCCAGACCCAGGCAGCGACGAGTGACATTTCCACTCAATACAATCAGGCCAACTCCGTGTGGAAATTCAGTTTACATTGGCCCTCGTGAACACAGTAAACGTGATCTTGTATGCAGAATTGGCTAATACTCAGGAAATCAACAGTCTGAGAGAAGTAATCCTAGACTATTAAGAACAAAAACATGGAACACGAAGCCATAAACATTGGCGATGATATTGTTTTCCGTCCAGAACAGCAGTCAGAGAGCCCACCTCGAAGTCTAGAAGAAGAAGAAGAAAAAGAGAAAAACAAAGTCGTGGTGTCACGATTGCCAGAACAAGAACGACACTTAGTGTCTTGTTTTGCTCGCCACGTGTCTAAAGAATCACACTCGTGACCAGAGAACATTGTTATGGTCGTCAAATAGATCATTCTAGTCAGGTGCAACACTACAAATGTTTGATGATGAGTCAAGACAAAAAGTTGGAAGAGTTACGGGAAGAAGCATGTACACTCATCTCAGAAGAGAAAATCTTGAAAGAGTGGAAAAAAGATTTGACTGACAATTCCCTACCTCCATTGATTTCCTTGGAGACGAAACGCATCGAAGCTCTCTTGCAACAGAGTACTAACACTTCCCGTTCATGGACTTACTTGACAGATCTTTCTAAAGAAAAAGTCAAGTGTGAACTCATTACTTATCATTACCTTTGAAAATTAATTCCTAGGAACATCATCACCTTCTGACCACAGTTCTTATACAGCTTGTTGGAATCCTGTGGTGTTTGCTAAAGATGAACTTTTTCATCGAAAAGCCTAAAAACGTTCGAGATTATGTCATCAACACGGACGACAGTCATCGCCAAGGAAACCACTGGGTAGCTGTTTACTTTCCCAACGACCACAGTGTGAATTATTTTGTTTCCTATGGATTACCTCCACTGGAATAGGATATCATAGACTTTATGAGAAGAAATGCTGTATCCACTAAATGCAATAATGTGAGATCAAAAGGATCAGATTATATAGTGTGTGGGCAATATTGTGTGTATTTTCTTCATCGGCACAGTCCTGGATTCTCATTAGAACATTTACTGACTTGTTTTGAGCGTGATTGGTCTAGAAACGATGCCAAAATAGAAATGTAGTTTTGTGAACATTATGGATATCTATTTTCTTTAGCTAAAACACGTAGTGTCCCTTGATGGCTAAATGACACTGTACTAGATCATTGGAAACCTAGTCTTACTCCATGACGTTTCCAACCTCGTAAATACGTTCATGCTTAATATTTGTTTTAGGTATTTGTACATGAAGAGGAAGGGACTAGCCCTAATCCACCCTCTTCATTTGTTGATTTTTATGTGAAAGGGGCTTACTATAAAATGTTGATTTAGAAAAATTGTGTTGGTTAGTTTTTTGCACACTCTTTTCACATTATCTCTTCCTTTCTCTGTCGATCTTTAAATGTTTCCCACATTATGTTTTCTTTCACGTCCGCGTCTTGATTTATGATGGATGTTTTCCTTCACCTCTGCGCTCAAAGTATGCAAAACGGTGGGTTCACCAGTCTTGCCATCCATCGTCGACTTGTCAAAAACTGACTGCCAGTGGGTAACTGAGAGAAACCCTAGTGCATATGCACATAGTAATGCGCCTGCTGAACCAGATCAGCTTGGAAAAGAAAACAGATATTTACAGCAAAATGGCAAAAGACATGAGGACGTATTAAGAGAGGAAATGAAAAGAGAAAAGCAAGAATGGTAAGAGAAGAAGAAACAAAAGGAGGAGAAGGAACAGGATCAACGGTTCCTTGGATGGCAGCAGCAGCAGCAACAACAACAATAACAACAACAACAGCAGCAGCAGCAGCAGAGCGAAGATGAAGAGGATTAGGAGATGGAGGCAGAGGAGCCTATCTTTAGACTGTCTGTAACTTACAAGCAGATGCGCCCCTGATTGAGAGTCAAGTCTTTGAGGTCCAGATGTCCTGAATATCAGTAAGATCTTCGATCCAGAAAAAAGCGCTCTTTTTAGGGCCACGCAGATCTCTTAGAAAAGAGATACTACTCAATCATTGACAAAATATTGTGTGCTTTATGTTTGTGCATGTTTTGTATGTCTTTCACAACTTAAACTTAAACTCCCATTGTGATAGTATGTTTGTGGGTGTAGTGTGTATGGACATTTTTAACATTAGATTTTCCCTTGACCCCATATCCGCCCATAATGTTAATTCTATAGACTTTTAACATTAACGTTCCACTGATCCCATATCGACCTATTTCAAGATGGCGACCATAATGTAAATTCCCATTACCCCCCCATTACTACTTATATATATATATATATATATATATATATATATATATATATATATATATATATATATATATATATATATATATATATATATACCGCATACGATAACAAAATTTAGGTAACGGTTTAGAACAATGGAATAGTGTATAATTATGGACAATAGAACGAAAAACGACAAAAGTCTTCTCTAGAATGACTAGTTAAGGGACCTTTTTCGGAAGAGATAAAGCACTGTTATGTCAAAATAAGTTGTTCTTTGTTTTTTGTTTTTTGTTTTTTTTTGGGTGGGGGGCTGTCCTGCCCAAAGTATCTACGATGTTTTCTGAGTGATCTGTTCAGCATATTCTAATTGCTTAGTAGTCCAGCACAGAGGCAAACTTCTAAGTCAAACAAGCGCCAAAACACAATGAAATTTTGACCATACGAAGATTATAATCATAATTAATCGAGGTTCTTTTAATATTGTATTCATATCAAATTTTCATTCCATTCCATGTGATCCATCGAAAGTTATTAGACGGAAACGAAATCAATGATGCAAAAGCAAGCCGCTTAGTCAAAACGAGGTCATAACTGAGTCAAATATTGAGCAGAGGTTATGACACGGTGTAAAGAGAACCATTATAGGCATCATTTACACATATTTCATTCCCTATGATAATTGATATGATAGTTCCTTTAAGTTATAAGTTGTAAAATACTGTTAGAATGCCCAATAATTACTTCCAAATAGGTCCCAATCTTACACATTCTCTCGTTGTAGTGTCAAATAGGTCCCGATCCTGTAGATTCTTCAGTTGTAGTGTCAAATAGGCCTCAATTCTATACATTCTCAAGTTGTAGTGTCAAATTCCTGCAATGTATTCTTGCTGTCAAAATTGTACACTTGACTATGAGCTTTAACCTCTGTGCGGAAAATGTTGTGCCCGCTAAAGGTGGCCAGTGAAAAAAATATTAAATGCTCTACCTACCTAATGATTCACTTTAGAACTTCATGAAAACTATTTTCAGTATTTCTTTTTCTGTGGCTGCTGTAATTTATTTTCTCACATTCTCATATGTGTACGAACAAGCTCGCTATAATCGAACACTCGCATGCTGTGTAAGAACACTATCATTACAATGCAACATTCACAGGATTTGTACATGTTCTATTATGTGAATGGCATCTTACATTACATGACAGCAGAATGTCTTTTGGTTGGCACATCACAGCTCTGACTTGGTTTATGACATCATAACGTATATTAAAGTATATATCTATATCTATATATATATATATATATATATATATATATATATATATATATATATATATATATATATATATTGTGAAAAATATGTTTATATCATATTTGGAATCTGTTATTCTTCTGTTCTTAAGGAAACAATTACCATTTACTGATTTATAATACGTTGTCCAGAATAGACAAAAGAAAAAGGTGATATGTGGTGATAGCTCAAATCTGTTAAGATAAACGGGGATAACTAACAAAAGCAGCTGTTAAAAGGTGATATGAGACTGAAGGACATTCTTCTAGAGCAAAGTATAATTGAATTGGATGATAAAAGGTGCTTAAAAACTTTTTACCTGAAACAATGTGCATTACACAGCTAATCGTCAAAGCGTTATATGATATTTAAAACAGTTACAAATCCATACTCTTTAGCACATTGTGGTCGTTTAAGATTAATTAAAGATCATAAAGAATATCAAGGTCGGAATGACTTCTAAGATCTAGTCTTGGATATTTGTACATATTGTGATTTTAACCATTGTTAAATAAAGTTTACATAGCTAGAGACGTATGATGTTTTAATCTCTTTTTAAAATTCATTTCTTGCAATTACTATAACCTTACAATAAATATATAAGAATTTGAAATGCACATGAAGTTATAAATTTGCGCATGTATTTTTATTCTTGTTGCTGTTATTGCTTTTTTTTACCATCTAATACACATTTTATCATCAACATTTCCCTCCCCTGGACTTCCATACTGATCAAAACATTTTTTTGTCATGACCTTATGATGTCTTTTGAAGATTCCTATTTCATAACAGTCATGACCTTATGATGTCTTTTGAAGATTCCTATTTCATAACAGTCATGACCTTATGATGTCTTTTGAAGATTCCTATTTCATAACAGTCATGACCTTATGATGTCTTTTGAAAATTCCTATTTCATAACATATCTAATCCAAATAGCTAGTTTGTCAAATATTTAATCACTTGACATCTTTTAAGGAACAATATGAATTTCATGTGCAAACTTAAGAGATAATAATGAGAAACTGTACAAAATATACCTGGCAATATTAAGACGAATTGTACTAATATGTTTTCAATAACTTATCACAGCGGCATTTGTACCATCCAATCCCTTCGTAAATAACGTTAGTCACTAGATTATAAAAGAGTAGTCTTCATTCAATATTACCACCTAAATATACGATTTTAAATCCTTTAAAACCCCACATTTCTTATATTTAAGATGTGTTTTTGTTGTTTTTTTACTTTTTCTGATTAAACTTGATTCTCAGCTGAAACCTACAATTTTCTTTGTACATGAAGATGGATCAAGAGGATTGCAGTGATTGTTCTTTGTACATGAAGTTAAATCAAGAGGATTGCAGTGATTGTTCTTTGTACATGAAGATAAATCAAGAGGATTGCAGTGATTGTTCTTTGTACATGAAGATGGATCAAGAAGATTGTAGTGACTGGTCAGATTGGTTAGATTGATACCTTTAAGTTGTGTTTGAGCTGAAATAAAAATGCTACACATGCAGAGAAAAAGAATGTACGAGTAACAACCAGCAAAAGTTGACAGTCAAAGAGACAAACTCTCACTAAATCCATTCATATTTGAAAAAAAGGATCTGGGGAAGAAAAATATGAAGATATTAAAACCATTTTTGATGCGATTCAAGGTCACCAGCACACTGCAAATGACACGGATACTGAATCAGAAAGTGATATTCGTCTTGCGGAATTAAAACAAAAGCTTTATAGAACAAATATAACGAACGCTGACACTAATTCAGACCAACTGCCTTATGCCAAGGACAGAAAAGTTAAGAGCAAACATCAGCAGTTATCTGAATAAACAGATGGTCACAAGCAGAATGAACAATACTTAAAAGTGGATGCTGATAATGAAGTTACTGAAAATTGCAATATTAATGCCACTTTTGGCCAAATTGAGAACGGCTAGCAAATACCAATTGGCAGTAGCATATATGAAATTAAATACATTTCCCAATAGGGTGATATAAATTATGTTATCATCGATTCTACTAGAGGCACGTAACTATGATTCTTTTATTACTAATTGCAAGAGCATAATGTTTGCTGACAAAAAAAAAATCAAAAATAACTCAGTGTAATATAAGCACTTGAAGAGAAGAAAATACAAGTAAACAAAAGCTAAGTTTCTTTTGTTCAGAGGAATCGATACCGAATTACCGCTAGCAACAATGAAAGGGCACATCAGCATAGATGACTAAAACACAGACAGTGACAGTGACTACACTCCGTCAACATGCAATCTTTCCGCTACCAGTTCAAATGACAATATGGACAGTCCCATCAAATAAAGATGACCAATCACTAACAGATGATGATTAAGTGCAAGGGAACTTGTGAAAAAACGAAGAAAGCGAACAAGGCATTTGATTAAAGCTGAAAAAGGAGAGGTTCACATAACAAAAGACAACCAATGCAGAAATGTTTTACAGACAATTAAACAAAATGCAGCAGAACAATTATATCAACAGAAGGGACCAGTTTTGATTTATAAAATGATTTTGAAAACGACCCATCAAAGACTGATCCTTTGGATACCTCTCTCAATAAAAGTCCAAAGGAATTATCAAATGTGGGCGATATTAGCTGCTCTTCTTAATTTGAAAACAAATGAAAATACGGAAAGCAAAAGATAGCAGAGTTTTTATATTTCAAAAGCAATAAATCAGAGTATAAAAAAAATGAAATCTCTCTCTCTCTCTCAATATATATATTTATATATATATATATATATATATATATATATATATATATATATATATATATATATATATATATCAGAAATTTCACACCAATCACTTAGACAAGCTTTTAGCAAGTAATATGATGGAAAGACAATTAGTTCAGATAGTAACTGCTTAATGCCAGATGTTTTGGAACATTTATATAAATCTATGTCCATCAAGGATCTGAGAGCTACAATAGCTGAGCGTCTAGAGGAAAATATAATCTCTTATCAGTGCTTTGTTACTTTTATATAGAGCTAACACCTGAATCAGAACAACACAGATTCCTTAAAATGACTGAATAAGAGTAAAAAACTATTGCTAGTAGAATTCAGATATGATTGGTTGTGTGGCACTGCACATGGCAAATATCTTGAGCGTTCACTTCATATCTTTTCAGGTCGATCTTTAAAACAAGCATCTGATTACAACCAGATCTGATAACACCATCCCACGCTTTAGCCATTAAAGAATAATGGTTTAGTAACTATAGAAAAGATTATCCCATAATTTAGATAGTAAATGTATTGATTGTGTTACATTAGTACCAATCTTAATGAATAAGAAAAAATACATAGTACATTATAGAAATTCACAAGTATACATAAAACTTGGTATGAAAGTCACAAAAGTGCATAGCATTTTAAAATTTATTAAAGACAAATAGATGGTTTCATATATCGATTTAAATACTAACTTAATGGTAAAATCTAAAATTGATTTTGCAATTTAAAAAAAAAGTGAATGAATAACTCAGTATTTGGGAAAACAACGGAGAACCTAAGGAAAAGAGTTAATATTCAGTTAGTCAGGTCTACAGAAATATATAAAAAATAAAAAGGCTAGTGGTCGATCCGGCATTAGTAACCGTTCATAGAGTTTAAATCTAAATTCATGCCAAATCGACCTGTATAGATATCAGAGTTGGGTTTAGGTAAGTTACTTATGTATGACTTTTATTATAATAACTTTAATATATATATATATATATATATATATATATATATATATATATATATATATACACACACACACACTTCCAGATCAGTGAACTTTAGAACAATTTAGGACTTTTAAGGATATTCTATACTGTAAGTTATTTTTAATTCTTTCACTTTGATTGTTTGTTGAACTATTTTAATATTTTAGGAAATTAAATATTTGTATTCTAAATCTTGAAAGCTTCTTTGAGTCTTTTCTTTTGTTACATTACCCCTAGTCGTAACAATATATATATATATGTATATATATATATATATATATATATATATATATATATATATATATATATATATATATATATATATATAGTGAAAATGTTGAATTTATATATACGGCTACTGATAGCGTTTTATTAGACTTCAAAACAGAAAATATTTATGATGATATAATTTTAGAGGTTAATGAAGGCATAAACATATTATTTTTGAGACTAACCAGATACCCTCTAAAACAATACAAACATATCATTTTAGACACTAATAAAGACATAAAGGTACTCTTAAAAAATATATCGCGTTGGTCACTCCGGCAAATATGGACTCAGGATCAGGTAACATTTCTACCTGGAATTCAGTGATCCTGTTTAATTTCCTATAATCGACACTAAATCGGTGTGTACCGTCTTTTTTCTGTACCAAAACAACAGGAGAGCTATACGCTGACTCAGTTGGCTCTATCACTCCCAAGTCGATCATAGCCTGAATTTCATTTCGGACAGTTTCTAATTACAGAAGCGGATATGGTTTCAATTTCACTGGCTTCTTGTCCAGTAGCTTCAAACTGAACTCCTCCAGATCCCTCTTGCCGGGTCGTTCTGTCAGGACGCTTTAGTAGTCTTGGAGTAACGACTCCACTTCCTTACGTTGCTCTGACGTTAACGTCTCTTCAAGGACAACGTCGACGTCGGTTTCTTCGCTCGTCAAAGGACAACTAGGGAATACTTCCGCCTCTCCTCCGTTGTCGTCAGGTTCTTCAGTCACAACTATAGCAACCACGAACTCTGTCGCCGGCTTTATCGGACCCACCAGGTCAATCGCTACCCTCAAGAAAGGCTCATCAATCAGTGGGGTGGTTCTTAGTGGCACTGGGCGATGGGAGGTCTTAGGTGACACCCGCTGACACTTGTCACACAACAAACAAAACCTCCTAACATCCCCATACACACCTGGCCAGTAGAATTCCCTCACTAGCCTAGCTCTGGTCTTCGCCACGCAAATCTGGCTTCCAAGTAGATCCGCTAGGGGCACAACAACTTGTTTAAACGTATCGGTCCCTTTCCTGGCATACCGGTACAAAATACCTAGTCGCGAACTTCACCTCGCCGTCTGGCCGTCTGGCAATTTCCGTATGGACTCATCTTTTGCGTACCTTGTTGAGAGACAAATCTTCCTCTTGAAGTTTCCTCAACTCGCCAGGTAGCAAATTGTATATGGGCGAAGTCGTGGGTCTCAACTCGCCAGGTAGCAAATTGTCTATGGGCGAAGTCGTGGGTCTCAACTCGCCAGGTAGCAAATTGTCTATGGGCGAAGTCGTGGGTCTCAACTCGCCAGGTGGCAAATTGTCTATGGGCGAAGTCGTGGGTCTCAACTCGCCAGGTAGCAAATTGTCTATGGGCGAAGTCGTGGGTCTCAGCGGCTTTGACCCTCACCTTCGGTTCATAGCCCTCGTCTCAACGGACCCCACATGTACAGGTCTCAACGGACCCCACATGTACAGGTCTCAACGGACCCCACATGTACAGGTGTACACGTCATAGGGTCAGGCTGTGGCAACACATACATACACACTAATATTACGTCACGAGACAGACCCGTCAAACAAGCTGCTTGAATTCGCCCCTTTACATACGGCGAATCAAGTTCAATGTTAACGACCGTGAGCGTATCTTTCGTCCGATTAGCAAACTGGACTTCAACTGTCTCGCCTGTGTAATCTCCAGGCTTGACATATTTACTATCTACCAAGGCCGGGTAACTACAGCCGGTATCATACAGCACAGTTGAGATCTCACCCTCAACCGTAGCTACCGCTGTGTTTGTCAACTTCACTGTTTTCCGTTTCCTAACGGTATTCCGAGTTACCGCCTTAATTATTGTCGGACGATACTTCCTACAATCCTTAACGACATGGCCTGGTTTGTTGCAGCCGTAACACACGAGCTCACCTTTCCTCCCAGTGGTATCCTTCTCTGCCCCCTGAGTCTTCCCCGACCCACGGAAATGTTCTCGGCTGGGATTTCCGGCCCTGGCCTCCTACCATTCTGACGATTCCGTCTTTGGGGTACCCCCTCAGTGGTCTTTCTATGCTCGCCGATGCCAGGTCGGTCCCAGCCACCCCAGGTGGTTGGACGCGAGTGCGCGCTCTCATAACGCTCAGCCATCACGCTTATGTCATCCAAGGTTGAGAATTCACACTCCGCTAAGAACACTATTAAGTCTTTCCTGTATGTACTTAAGACGTGCTCTTTCAAAATTTCCTCTCGTATTCCTTCATACGTTAGCGCAGTACCAGTCATTTTCATCCATTTATACAAAATTACACGTACGCAGCTATGAAATTGCGCGTGCGTCTCGGTAGCTCTCTTCGACGATTCTCTGAAGAGTTTCCGAAACGTTTTATTCAGAGCGTCGTAGTCGTCTACCTCGTTCGGTGTCATACTATTGTAGACGTCTTTCGCGGCTCCCTGTAAGAATGCCGAAACACTGGGTATCTGACGAACCAGTGCCCACTTTTCGAACTGCGTCAAAAAGTTGTCAATGATTTCGTCCTTGTCGTTGAACATGGGCATGGTGATCTGTATTGGTCGTCTGTCTTCAGATCGTCTACTTGTTCGTTCATGTCTTCACCCTTTCTGGATTCGGCTTCGATCCTCAGCCTCTCCATTGCTAACGTATGTTCGCGTTCTCTAGCTCTCTTCTCGGCTTGCAATGTGGTTAATTCGAGCTCTTTCCCTCGTTCTGCTCTTGTTGTTCCTTGTGTTCTCTGACACTTCGCTCCACAAATTCAGCTAACTGGACCCCTTCGTAACCTAACTCGTCCTTACCAATCGACTTAAATTCCCTAACTAATTGTCTGTCTGTCACCATCCTGGTCTACTTGTACGGTGTCACAAGAACTAAGTTCTTTACCTACACTCTAGTCTTACTGTCTTACTCGAAAATAGCCCCACACGTATTTACCTTCTTCTGGTATAGCCCTACCTATGGATTCAATTAAACCAGACTATCCCTTGCACAAACAATCAATAAACGGGCAATACACAGCTGGAATTTTCTCCCAAAAAATTCCGCGTAACTCTTGCACACTAAATAAGGCGTAATTACTACTGCGGGGTTTGCCTAAATATCTCTCCTCCCAAGAGAATACGAATGTAATTTCCCCCTTTAACTTCACAAATTCAGAATACGACCCGAAACGGCGTGAATAATAGCAAAGGAATGTGCCTCAATCTCTTACAATATTTTCATCACAATATGAAAAGAAATGGCAAGAAAATTGCATGCACAGAATATACAAAAATGAGCAGACAATGATTCGATTCACTCTAATCGATATTTCCTAACAAGTACTGCCGAAATTATCAATGTTTAGATTCTTATTCTATTATATATTTGCTCAGATCTTCACTCGAATAAAATGTCCTAATCCCAAGACGACCTCCCACTTTATTACGCACCTCTTGTAACAGGTTGGTTATCGTTATCTAGACGATGATCGACCTCGGTGTTATTGCCCGGATCGAGTAAATAATAAAATAAAATATGAAATTGTATAGATGGGATAAATAGAGATCTGAGCAGAGATATAGAATAGAATAACACGAGACCCCGTATGTGAAATATAACAATTTAATCAATTACATAAAACAAAATGAAAATTATGCATGACATTTGAAAGATACACTTATTTTAGATCTCAATTACTGAATTTCAACAAAAATGTAATTGGCCGATCTGATTATATCGATAGACTTAGTTCATCATGGAAATGAGTGAACAATCGAATCAATTGCTCAGCATGCCTGCATAACATTGTTATTGCTGGTCACTCCCAATTCAACGCTGCTGACAGGTCAAGGTTGATGTTCTCCCTTTTCGCTTCACTCTCTCTCTCTCTCTCTCTTTTATACAGCCTCTTTCGGTCATCAAACTGTGTATGGGATGCCTCTTCTCTCTACCCTCTAAGTTGATATGTATATGTGTATCGATGGATGGGTGGGTAGGTAGGTGGGTAGGTAAGTAGGTAGGTAGGTGGAACTATTTTCCCCTTTAAAATAGACAAGAAGCAATCTAAATATTCTGTCAGATGTCCTTCTGGGGAGTAGAACATTACCCCCACTCTCGTTACGTCAGATATCGTCCTATCGGAATTCAAACAGATACCAAAGGCTAATAACAGGTCTTCTCAGATCAAACCTGACAGACGATAAACAAACCTAGTTTCAGAAGATTAATGTATTTTCCAACGGCTATTTCATCACTAACTCACTCTAACATCACACGAGACATAACAGTTTCAGTTCACGTCTTAATTACACAAATGAATCAATGAAAATCACTTCGTGGCTTAACTACATTAGTGGCAGTGAATACTCACTCAACTCTTTAGCATACATGATTCATATTATCTAAGACAGGTAAATTCACACAGATTCTCACAACTTGTATTAAATAAAGTAAGTAATGAAATTCTTAGAATACATGATTCCTATAACAATCAAGACGACAAATTCAAACAAATAGTTATACTCATATCAAGAAAACTGATGTTCGAATTTAAACAAATAAATTGAAACAAATAGTTATATTGATATCAACGAATATGATGAGATTGATGCAGATACCTTGTGCTTTCAAGACTCGCTCGCTTCTACCGCCAGAATCGTGTCCCTCAACTTCCAGACACCTGTCCCTTGAACAATTGTTTATACGAGAGAATTTCGCCTTATTCTGCTCTGAGTCACGAACCTTCTGCCCTTTCGCAGGAAACTTGGACTGACTAAATTTTGCGTTGTGGAATACTTAAAACATGAAATTTCGTCTGGGAAACACACCTCTTACTTAGCGTAGCCAATCAGGATTAAACATATCTACCGCCTTTTATAAACACACGCCCGTCGTAGTTAGCGTTACCCTCTAGATTTCGCGCGCTGTTTAAATAACCGATTCTGGAAAATTTCAAAAGATGACCTACTTCAACTGGTTTTACAAATAGTCTCTGCATCCTCTCAACTTTGACATTTTCGATACCTAGACCCCAAATTAACTTTACCCTTTTTACATCTGTCCGACCGTTATACACGAATGCTTAATTAAGAATCAATCGCGCCCCAAATAGGGACATTAAAACCATCGCAGTATAGCGATTTAATAAGGTACCTTTCCTCATAAATCTGGTTAATTGTTATGTGCCACACTAACCACAGCAATAATACACCGACAGAAATTTGCACCCTTACACCCTCTAAAACTCGAAAACAAAATTTTCTTGAGAGATTGTCAAGAAGTTTATTTTTATAGCTACTAATGATAGTATTACTTCCAAGCATGAAGTGAATTGGTTAAGAGATTAAGAAAATATAAGAGTGAGAGAAAAAATTGACTAAAATCTTTAACCAAAGTGTGTCCCCAGTATATTTATTAACCGCATTGCCCACCTAAGGACAGAACTAAAGGGTACGAGTTGTACTGAGAGAATGGTGTACATGTTGTGGAGATATTATGTTCCATAAATATGAAGTGAATCGGGTAAGGGGTAATATGTCGACTAGAGCTGGAATGAAAAGCTTATCCAAAGCTGTCCGTACACACACACACACACACACACACACACACACTCTCTCTCTCTCTCTCTCTCTCTCGATCTCTCGATGTCACCATAATATGTACTCAATGAAGTAATTGTTTAGGGAAAATAACCACACAGTACAGTATTATAATGTATACCTGTTATTATTATAGTTTTATATGCTTCTAATAATAATAATAATAATAATAATAATAATAATAATAATAATAACAATAATACAGATGGATTAATTGATGCAATTATTAAAAGAATCGACACAACATCAATAAATAAGCAATAAAGAAACATCTACAGAGAATATTCTGAAATATGATTAAAATGCAATCCACTTTAAATGGTAAAATTGACCTAGCTCTTACATTTTAGGAGACTTTTATGTTTCTTTTACTCTGCATTATACATACATTTTCAATTTTCATGTTCACTAATTACTTATTATCCACTTTGTTACTTATTTTTAACTAATATACTCAATAAAGTGGCCATTAGTGAAATAGCTTCTTCACATTTTTACACAAGATATGTACTGGTTTAATTTGATAGCATCTTGAAATCTTTATACAAGAAATGTACTGGTGTAATTTGATAGTATCTTGAAATCTTTACACAAGATATGTATTGGTGTAATTTGATAGCAGATTGAAATCTTTACACAAGATATGTATTGGTGTAATTTGATAGCAGATTGAAATCTGTATACAAGACATGTAGTGGTGTAATTTGATAGCGTCTTGAAATCTTTACACAAGATATGTACTGGTGTAATTTGATAGCATCTTGAAATCTTTACACAAGATATGTACTGGTGTAATTTGATAGCATCTTGAAATCTTTACACAAGATATGTATTGGTGTAATTTGATAGCAGATTATAGATTTGGAGTAATAGTTCCCTCCAAAAGCCTAATTGATCAATAAGATTGATCTGTTTTACAACTTGAGCTATTAATCACTGCCTACTGATCTGCAAATATTGGAAAGAAGAAAGAGGCGGAGGAGTGTGTGTGTTGGGGGGGGGTAGGGTGGCGGAGGAGTGTGTGTTGGTTGGAATAGGGTGGCGGTCTGTGAAAAGACCTTCCATTGAACGCAAGATCCTTTCCATTTTGATAAAATCAAGGTAAATACACATTCATTATCTTCTTTATTTGGCCCTTGTAATTTTACACAGATTATTGTATATTTAGCTCCCTCATGGACAGAAAAGGCGTCTGCAATAATTTTTGCCAGTATCCCAAGCTTAGAGCACGTGTTATTTCTGAATCATGCAGACATTTGTATAAATAAGGCAAAATATTAAAACTCTATGAACTCTAAATCAACAAACTTTAGTAGTCTGTAAGTTGTCGAAATACCGCCAAACACTATCATTTTCCATACTTTTAAAACATAAAATATTAGCAACTTTCTAAACCATGCTTTTGCCTGACCCTTTGAACTCAGAAACCTAATAACATATTGATGTGTTTTAAAAGTTACAAAACTAACAATACATTTTTGGACCACCACAATTCATCTCTTTTTACCACGTCAATTGACGGTCATAACACATTCATCTCCCAACGGGCCGGGCATAATTTTTAGTCTAGAACCACGGTAATATTTTCACGGGTGTTTACATTAAAAAGTTAATAATATTTTGTACGTTATTTCGACAACTTACATACTAACATACTACTCATACCATTGAAAACACTTGTAATTTTATAACATAGTTTCTAAGCATATACCACCCCAAATTGGAGGTGTGTGTGCTTATAAACGCTATTATATAATTTCGACAGTGCATTCCCATATTTTATACTACTTTTTTGTGTAAGTGTTGCTTCTTTACCAGTAAGTAGGCCAATGAATATTTTACATCTGACATACTGTCTTGTGATCATGTCAATAATCCAATAGCAAGATCCGTCATAACCAGGAATTTGACATCCAAAATAACAGTAGAGCATTTTCGTAAACTCCTTTGATGAATAAAAATATATTTTACCCTTTCTACTGTTGAATTTTGTAGAGCTCATTTATATATATATATATATATATATATATATATATATATATATATATATATATATATATATATATATATATATATATAAATCGCTGTAATCACTTAAATATAATCATATTTTCTAACAATTCATAGTTTTTGCTGAATCATTGCATACAGATTTTTTTAAAATAAATAATTTCTTCAAGTCGTAAATAACAGAAGCCGAATACGATTCCGAGGTATTAATTATGTCGAATATAAAATATATACATGTTTAATACATTAAAACTTTAATTATGTCGAATATAAAATGTAAACATGTTTAATACATTAAATTAATATTTATGTCGAATATAAAATCTATATATATTTAATACATTAAACTTTTATTTATGTGGAATATAAAATGTATACACGTTTAATACATTAAGGTTTTAATTATGGTAATTTGTCCTTTTTAGAATATATAGCATAATATCTTCTACCCTTGCTTCCTGTGGTGTTCCTGCCCCCGGGTCCTGCCTCTGCTTGGGGCCCATAAGGTTATGCGCTTTGAGATATTGACAGCTCGTCTGAGGATATATCATGTGTTTCTTACAAATGTGTGGTTTATTGTACATACATTTCAACTTATTGAATCTCAGTTCTTAGAATTTGTTAGCAATGTTAATTGTAATATTAATATCTGATAGTTAAATGAAGTTGTAAAGGCCAACCAGAATACCCTTGGAGTTGAACCTTCTAGTTGAATATTCATATGGGTCTAGTCCATTCCAAAAATTGAATACAGCACTGCATACACAATATGTACTTCTCATGTAGACTGGGGTCTTTAAACTATTCTAATGAAAGGTCAAATTGACGAGACATTGTGGCTAAACTATACTTTTCCACATAATCACATAATCACGTCATAAGCAGTCAATAATTAACTGTCTATGCAGTTCAGATTCTTCCAATGAAAATACAAGTCACTTGAAAAAATCAGTATTCTATTTGAGATACCTTTAAAAGAATTCCTCTACATCGTTTTCCATATCTGTCCACCTGACCATAGCAGGAAGGTCATCTGAAGAAAAAAAACACTCCAAAGCAAATATTCGGTGCGATCCGAATCCCACAGGATTTGTATATAAGCAACATTTAAAGATGGCTCAGCAAAACTTCTGACAACTATTTTCCAGTCAAAACCTTATCTCGATTCAAGTGATCAGTATTTTCAGTTTAATGTTCAACAAGGCCTTTTTTGGAGAGATATGGGCTTACCATATTGTATTTATCACAACATAATGGGTTTACAATTCATATTTGTACTGTGAAACAATATGTTTCTTTTTTCATTGTCACTCGCATATAGAGGAGTTGAATGCTTTAGTATTCAGTGACTAATACTTTTGAAAATAAGATCTTAATGTAAAAAGAGTACAGAGTGCTAAAAAGAGGATCTCAGAGTGCGTGAATTTAGCATAATTGTAATACTATGGAGTTTGGAGGGTGGGAATAGGGATGCATTAATAAAAACTAACTTATATATGTATGATTAACTTTGTATCATCTGCACCAGCACCAATAAGTAATGCAACGTGTGAGCAACATGTTAATGACAGCAAAACAGTCATGGAAAAAACACCATTCATAAACAAAAATTACGTCATCAAAAAGGGAAATGTTTGAGTTTCACTAGGTTTACAGAAAAGGTAGTAATAATGAGTTTCGTAGATAACATTTGATTAAATCAAAATGCAGCTCAACATTGATACATAATTTCTACTTAAAGTTGTGTTAAATCTGTAGGAGAGTATGAACATGTAAAGCCAGAATGCTCCAACATCTCAAGGGCTGATAATACTTAGTATATATGTTGTACTGCATGCACTACAGCAGTATTTTGTTCATTTTCTGTGGTGAGGCAACTCTGTCTACCAGAGGTTATAACTGGTGCAAGTTTACGTTACATAACAATGAAAGCTAAAGCGACCCTGGTGAGCAAAGCTAATATTTTATTTTCGCCTTCTCACGTGGAACTGGTCACCTAAAGTACTGTACGATTGCCATAGTGCTCGAGACGAAGATAATGGCACTATACTCCACCAGACAACACTGTATGATAACAGTTCCCATGGGAGAAGGCAATAATTTAGTATTTCACATAACGCAATCTCTTATGACATTGGCGCATGACAACAGTGCCTGCTGGAGCAAGTGCATTACTTGTCCGTTTCATATTTTGAAAAAATTGTCAGACTATTCTAACTGCATGACCCATAGCTATGCTGATACCTTGCAAATTAAAAGCTTATGTTTTCCATACAATTATATATTGGTTTCAGTAAATTGATTACGCTTACATTAACTTGATCTTTGGTAATGCATCTCTTTTGACCTATAACATACGTTAGATGTATTTCTATCGATTATGCAAAAGAAAAAAAACCCCTCATTTTTGAACATTTGTTGAGTTTTTTATTGAAAAGATTATAGCATACTCTTCCTTCAGCATGTAATTTTAAGCCGTAATATTTTTTATACTGTCTCCTAAGACTTATTCTTTTTGTACGTATATATTTGACTTCCTGATCATTTCACCATTTTAAACCGGCTTTAAAGTTTTTGGAAAAAAAACCTAGCACATTAATGTGACCATCCACCATTGTCAAAATTTTCAACTGACATATGATCATCCACCATTATTATTTGTTGAAAAAAAGCTGACTCACAATAATATGCCCATCCGCCATTTTCAGAATTTTCAACTAACATATGACCATTCATGATTTCCATTTTTTGAAAAAAGCAGGCTCACTAAGATGTTTTTTATTTATTGAAAAAGCTGGCTCTAATGCGTCATTTTCTAAAGGTTCAAAAACAATTGTCTATGATTACCACTGTTACAATTTTTGAAAAGCTGACTCACCACCATTTTCAAAACTTTTCAACTAACATGTGACCATCCAATTTTTTTTTTTTTTTTTTTTTTAAAGCTGGCATTCTAGCTCAGTCAACCATCCAATTTTTTATTTTTATTTTTTTTAAAGCTGGCATCCTAGCTCAGTCAACCAATTTAAACCCTAGAATTTGGTCAGAGAGCAAAGATATTAGTGATTATCTTATTGACCTACTCACAAAAGAACTTAATAAATTAAATTTACTAAAACAACCAGAGAGCAAAACTGAGCAAGCGAGCACGTTCTAAACAATATTATTTAAATGGTACATCATTTATCAATAAGTAACTATTATCTGGTGATAAAGGTGGCATTAATAGTCCAGAATAAGATAGAGAAAAAGTCTCAAGTTCTCTAATAATGGACAAAAGTTTGCAACACATGTTTTTGACAGTTATGGTCTAAAGATGCATATACTGATACATTCTGGAGAGAGAGAGAGAGAGAGAGAGAGAGAGAGAGAGAGAGAGAGAGAGAGAGAGAGAGAGAGAGAGAGAGAGCAAACAAAAAAAAAACAGGAAGAAAACTATTCAAATGCGAAGTTTGCGATAAAATAGTTCTTGACAGTGCTGGTGTAAATAAGCATATAATGATACATTTTGGAGAAAAACTATGCAAGTGTGAACTTTGTGATAAATGGTTTAGTAAGACGGTAGTTCCTGACTGAACTTTCATAGCCCTATCGATTTTGCACACTCTGTAAAATCTATAACATTTTTCCATCTTGTGCATTATAGGAAACCATAAACCCGGATATTATTGTGCATAACTGAACCTCCGCAGCCTTCTCGATTTTGCGCACGGCGTAACATTTTCTAGAACATATTTCGATTCTGCGCACTGTGGGAAATCTGTTCATATAAAAAGTTTTGTCAAACTCTTGACAGTTTGACCAGAAAATCCAATATTGACAGTTTTCGCCAAATTTGACTAATTTGTTGAGTTTGGCAAAAAAATATTTGCATTGATGTGAGACAGATTAAACGGACTGAATTCTGGTATGGAAAAAATAAATTGACGTTGTCGTTTTTTTATGTGCAATTCAAGCTATTATAGGACGAAACGGATATTTAAGTAAGGTAATTCCATTTTTATTAATACACTAGATCCTAATGGCTATCCCTAGGGGTTCTTTATTTTTTTGCACATACATGCCACAGAAAGGGAAATTAAAGTCTAATTAAGTGGGAATTTTTTTGTTTCCCTGCTAATAATACACGTACATATCTACCTCAGAAAGCGGTTTAGGAGATGAATTAAAAGGTCCGCTCCGCCTCCCGCATTGATTTTTTTTCTAGCTCTTACCTAAACTATTGTGAGATTCTTTTATTCTTGTAAATAGAATTAATCACTTAACTAATTTTCTTACATTAATGGAATTCAAATTTTTAAACAAAAATAGCAAGCAGTGTGCCTTATTCTTGTCTTGCAACTCAGTTTAATGCACCAGTCGATAAGTGAATAGCAAATTAATTGAACAAGATGAAAATATAATAATTGTTTACATATAACTGCTACTATGTTGTTTTAAAAAATGAATATATATATATATATATATATATATATATATATATATATATAGAGAGAGAGAGAGAGAGAGAGAGAGAGACAGACAGACATGAACAATATAACATTATCATGTAATGTAATAAATATCGGAGCAGTATTTGAACCGCTTTTCAATAAAACAAACAATGTAGTAAGTTCTAGACAATTTGTCTACAACAAGAATAATTGCACTGGATTATGAAAGCTCGAACGTTTCTCAACGTTTAATGTGTACAACATATACTTTAATTCAACTTGTCGATTTGTCTACAAACTGTCTAACGTGAAACAGACTGTATTCTATCAGATAGTATGACGTTTTGTGCTATAGTTCGGACTTTCTAGAAATTTTAGAATAAATTCCGAAACAGTCAGTATATTAAAAGATTTCATCACATAGAACGGGTAGCAAGAAAGAATAAAGTTTTGCATTTTCACATACCTCTATTGCTAACGATTGCTTCCTTAAAGTGGACAGCTCCCTGACAAGTCTCATATTGATATGTATATTGAATTTATAATATGTGTCCATGAAGTAAGTTGTACTTTAGTCATTTTGTAAACAACATATTTACAGCATTTGAGTTCAAGGTCAGTCTTCTGCCTATCACCCTGAAAGCTTTGAAAGGATGTCATCAAACTCTGAAGAATATGATTCGGTCATATTGCTTTGATACAGGAAAGGATTGGGATGAGGGTGTTCATTTGTTGTGGTTTGCTGTTAGGGAATCAGTTCAAGAGTCACTGGGTTTTAGTCCATTTGAACTGGTTTTTGGACATACTGTCCGTGGACCATTGAAATTATTGAAAGAGAAACTTCTTTCAAATGAAGATTCAAAGATTAATCTTCTTGACTGCGTCTCTGATTTCAAATACAAGTTGTCAAATGCCTGTAAAGTAGCAAAAAGTAATCTCCACACTACTCAGTGAAAATTGAAGATAAGGTATGACAGAAATACAAAGGAAGGAGTTTTAAGCCTAGTGGAAATGTTCTGGCTCTCTTGCCCATACCTCAAAATCCAATTCGGGCTAAATGTTATGGTCCTTATACCGTTGAAAAGAAAGTAAATGACTTAAATTATATCATTAACACTCCTGGGAGGCGGAAACAGAAACAACTTTGTCCCATAAATATGTTAAAGAAATATTTTGACAGAGGTAGCCCAGTTAATTATTCAGTTAATTTAGTTGTACCTGTCCCACACAGTGAGGATGTCAACGATGGAATATAATCTGACTAGTGATTCTGGTGTAAACAACCTTCAGAATTCAGAAATATTGAACAATCTAGACCAGAAACTTTCACATCTACAACGACAGGAAAGAAACGAACTAAAACAGCAATTACATGAGTATGAACTCTTGTTTTTTGATGTTCCTACACGAAATAAATAAAATCTATCATGACGTTGACATTGTAAAGTCTACGCCTGTGAAACAGCATCCTTAGAGTATGAATCCTCTCAAACAGGAATATTGGAAGAAAGAAATTCAGTATTTACTGGAGAATGATTTTATCGAACCAAGTAAAAATAACTGGAGTTCACCATGTATTCTTGTTCCTAAGCCAGATAATACATTCCGCATGTGTACTGACTACAGAAAAGTCAACAGTGTTATCAAAACGGATTCATTTCCAATACAAAGAATGGACGATTGCATTGATAAAATTGGAAATGCGAAATATGTCACCAAGTTTGACCTTTTAAAAGGATTCTGGCAAATTCCACTCACGGAAAGGGCAAAAGAAATTTCAGCATTTGTAACTCCAGATGGGCTTTATCAATATAAAGTCATACCATTTGGAATGAAAAATTCTCTAGCAACGTTTCAACGTCTGATGAATATGATAACATCTGGTCTAGATAATTGTGATGTGTACGTCGATGACGTCATTATCTACAACGACACCTGGGAAGATCACTTGGAAACCATTCGGACATTTTTCGATCGACTCAGCGATGCAAATCTGACGATTAAATTGAGCAAAGGTGAGTTTTGCCATGCTTGGGTCACATTTTTAGGACATATTGTGGGACAAGGTCAAATTAAACCTATAGAAGCTGAGGTCAAAGCTATCTCTGAATTGACTGTGCCTGTTTGTAAAAAGCGATTGATGCGATTTTTGGATATGGCTGGATATTATCAGAAATTTTGTTAAATTTTTTTCATAATTGCCGAACCTTTGACAAATTTGTTGAGTAAGAAATCCAATTTTCATTGGTCTGATCACTGCAGGAATCCTTTGCTTAAGGCCATGCTTAAGAATGCACCAGTCTTTCAGCACCAATTTTCAGCCAATTATTTAAAATGTCTGTTGATGCAAGTGATGTAGGGGTCGGTGGACTATTAATTCAGGAAGACAAAAATGGTGTGGATCACCTTGTTTGTTATTTTTCTAAAAAGTTAAAGAAGCACCAGAAAAATTATTTCACAATTGAGAAGGAATGTTTGGCTTTGATATTGGCTCAAGAAATGTTTGAAGTGTGTGTTACCTCCGCTCTTTCTCCGGTTATTGTATACAGTAATCACAATCCCCTTTCTTTCATCAACAAAATGAAAGATAAAAATCGGAGATTGCTGAGATGGAGTTTATTACTGCAGGAATATAACATTAACATTCGACACATCAGAGAAAAAGACAACGTGATCGCAGATGCACTTTCACGTGCATAGACTATATTGATCTGTTTTGTGTAATTGAGTTGAGTGACATTTATAAGATCTTTTCGTATGAAATGTTGATTATGCATATTTAAAAGAAAGCTTTATTGCATAAATCGTTCTTTTTCTTTATGAGGGGAAGTGTTATGTATATTGAATTTATAATATGTGTCCATGAGGCACGTTGTACTTTAGTCATTTTGTAAACAACATATTTACAGCATTTGAGTTCAAGGTCAGTCTTTTTCACATAGCATTTAACAATTCGATTGGAATTTTCCATATCTTGATGTCAGAAAAGAGACGTACCCACAGGAAGTTTCCATTAGAGTTACTCATTTACTAGAATATTCTGTCAGGTGACTTATCCTTATATTTATACAGGTTTGATAAACAAGATTTCATTCCTATACTAACCTTCATCTTAAGATCAGTCTATTAAGGAATTTATTTTAGTAATCAGATGTTACAGTTGTGAAAATCAGAGCAAATTCAGAGAGAGGAATTATTTCTTTGAAATATTCATTGGAATTACTAAAAGTGTTCATTCTCATATTAGAATAATACTTGATTTTGTGAGTTATGTGAATATTTTCAAAGATATTTTGGATTACATCATTCAGGCATATCAGAACATTCAAGACTACTGACACATCAGGACATTCAAGGCTACTTGAATTCATTCGGAACATTCTATATTTAGGACTTGTGATTAGAACACTTAGGATTATTGGATTATTTGGATTTTAATTCACGTTACTCTAGGTGCCTCTTGAATTTTTACTTTAATTGTGTAGAAATAAATTGCTTGTTGATTTTATTTACATTGTTGGTTTCACTTTCTTTCTGTACATTATTTTAAGACTAGAGTCGTAACAGATATGCATTGTTTGATTGTTGTTTTTGCTTTGTTTTGTTTTTTTAGTTGCGCTTTACGGCACCTTAGCACAATAGTGGTTATATGGTGCCAACTGAAGGTAGATGTCATAAAAACGTGTGGATTGTGACTATATAGAGAAAACAGCACAATTAGTACTCTGAACGTGGTCAAATCCATGACCTGAGAACTGGTGGTAAATGGCCCCGTCCTCCACTGCTGGCGCTTTGTGCATGCATCAGTAAGTAAACAGAAATCACTATTTCGAAATCGCCAAGGGTAAAATCATACATCGTGGGTAGTGTTCTATGCGGAAACGAAACCCAATATACAGTTATGTTCATATATAATGCAAAGGAATTTGCGTGCACACAATTCCGTGACACTGACAAGAAATAGCTTTTAATATAGGTTTGGTACAGGGTAGTATAGATGAGTCGGATAAAAGGGTGAACGATTGAGCAAATATTTAAATGAAATGGAACAAACGTTAAGAACAGAGACAAATGGGTTTTTTTAAACAGATCATGAAAAGAAACATCTTACAATCGGTATTAGTATTAATAGCCTAAAAGCTGAAGTATACAAAACGACTTTAGTATTAAGTGACAGAATTGATAGTAAAATCAGAAATAGAAGGTGACATTGAAATATTCGAAACTGAATTCAACATAGAAATGGGTATACAGAGCGTTGCATCTATTACTAAAATTAGAGAGCAACGCGAAAAAGTTCTTGAGTTAAAACACAAAATCCATAGCTATAAAAGAAGTTTGACGAGAAATAATATCTGAATATGTTTTGGTTTATGATATTAGAATCGTAAAGAGTGAGCAGTATAAAGATGGTATTATTTTAAAAGTGGGTATACAGGAAGAACTTGTAATTGAGAAAGGAGCATTAAGTATATTTATTAATGGATTCTTGGAAACTTTCAATCGTATTTGCTCTCCTCTTACTTTGGTTAATAGTTACGTGCTAAATTATACACCATCACGTTTCGCTAAACGTAATTTTCACACGATAGAATAAGAAAAATAGATGCAATTCAAGCGAAGAAATCAGCTATATATACAATTTTCAATGACTTAAATGTTTTGAACCTGCTCCATAATCTACTCTTATTAGGGATATCAGATGGCTTGACGATTATGCTGGATTGCATATAGATAACCAGAATGCTGTTCACTCCTTAGGTGTAGAATAAATTGAAAGTCTTTATAGAGTCAAATAAACACAGGCACATTTTCGTGAAGATTACAAAACAAAGGAGGTTCCTGCATAGCAGACTGTCGACTAGAAGCAAGAAACATCAATATGTACAATCATTTAAATGGCAACAGCAGTATTTATGATTGGTGGTGGAATTTGCTAATGCCATTGCATTCACAGAAAGCAGTTTTCTATTTCAATTATTTGATCCAAATGGTGCAGATAATGAAAGAGTAAGACATGATAAGTCAGTTAAGGAATTGCAAAAGAAACTAATCAGTTTAATGAGAAAAGAGCAAAATCAATAGATGACCTGAATGAAAGATTAGAAGAACAATTTTTGGTTACTCAGAACTGAAGCAATTTGGACGAGGCTTTTTTCTTCATTCTTCAAACCAAACTAGACGCTGGAGAGCAAGACGAAAAAGTTCTTTTAGATATTCCTAGAGAGCCTAAACTTAATGATTTTTACTAGACTTCTGAAAACCTCGTGACTTATGAATAGTTTGTTATCGGTGTTGCAGTGGGGGCTATTGTTTATTTTAGTTACGAGAGAGAGAGAGAGAGAGAGAGAGAGAGAGAGAGAGAGAGAAGGAGAGAGAATAAGAAGAAGAATTATCTCTAGATAATGAGTGTTAAATTTCAGCTAATTAAATGGCAACACACGGAAAATATACAACTCCTCACACACAAGAAAAAAACACCACTAGGTATAAAACATCTTAATCTAACTCGTCAATGTATTACGTATAATGCAAGTAGTATATAACCTTAAGAACATTTACAGGTACAATGCAAGTAGTATAAAACCTTAAGAACATTTACAGGTGGTGATAGCTAGATAAGGACCTAATATATTCATCGTACCTGGTAGCTATTTTGTTTCATTCGATATGAAGGTCAAAAGAGAGGCTAATAATTCAGTTGTAAGCCGTATAGGAGGAATGATTGTTAGAGGGATAAAAATTGTTTACGGTAGTGATGATATTTTAAAACTAAATGGTTACAATATTGTCGTGAATTTTAAAGAGTTATAGTTACGAACATCTGCGAGAACAAATAGTATAGAGCCGCGCCTTATGAACGAAAAACTTAGAAAGTTAAGTTCAAGAGCAGCTAACGCGCAGAGCACTGATTCTGAAGCTGCTCAGTTTATTGTATACGGAAATAATTTTAGCATACCACTCGATTTTCAGATTGTCCATTATATCCTTTTGTTCGTCCTCAAGACTTAAGATTTATTAGAGAAAGCGGCTAAAGTGATAGATATAGATAATGAGGATTATGAACTGGAGGATAGTTGTCTTCAATAATATACATTTACTTCCGATATAATGGCTAACTGAATTAACACAAATTATAGAAATGGACTTCTTTTATTTTATTACTACATTAAAAGAGAGATAACTATTAATGTAGTTGCTAATACAACCTTAACGAATTTCACCGAGAATGGGTTTAAAAGGAGTATTGATACCAAGTAGAAAAGGAGTATTGATACCAAGTAGAAAAGACAAAGAAACTGATCCTGAAAAGTATTCTAATTCAGCAATAGAAAACAAAAATTACCATAGAAGGATTACCAAACATATTTGATTCACAAATGTATAAAAGAAAACAACAGTTCAATAGAGAAAAGTAATATTTATTTGATGAACAATAGCAGCATATGGCGATTAGCAATAACACTGTGAATATATATATACATAATGTGTAGGTGTATATATGCATGCATGAGTGTGCATGCGAATGTGCGAAGGTATATATATATATATATATATATATATATATATATATATATATATATATATATATATATATATATATATATATATATATATGTACATACATATCCACATGTCCATAAATATGAACATTCATACATACACACACATGCATATATACCAGAATATGTGTATGCGCTTACATACAAGCTCTTTCGCAAGAAGACACAAAAAAGTGTCATCAATATATAAGCAACATTCAAAAAGCTTTTCTTAGTAGTATCATAAGAACAGTATACATGAAATATGACAGATTGTAATGCATGTATTAATCAATGAAATGGAGATGAGAGTTCTCAGATTTCTAACTTCGGTAGATTTCGCGGAAATTAGTAATTTAATAAATTTCAAAATACTCGGACATTTCCAAAATAATAGTTTATATACTTCTTTATTAGCGGCACAGGTAAATATTCAGAACAACCAATTAAAAGGTATTGTGTTATAGTGAGTAGTGATCAAAAAGAGAACAATTTCTTCTGAATAAGTTTTGAGCAGTCAGCATGCAAACGAGTTATTTTTATATAATATTAAATTTTACAATATTAATACATGGATAAATTAGCAGAGAGTGAATGGGTTTCTGGTAAGCTATTCAAAAAGTGTGGAACATGTAATAAAAGTGGATTAATTGTTATTTTATATATCTTGATGTGAGAAAATGGACGTACGCACTGGAAATTTCCATAAGAGTTACTCATTTACTAGAATATTCTGTCAGGTGACTTATCCTTATATTTATACAGGTTTGATAAACAAGATTTCATTCCTATACTAACCTTCATCTTAAGATCAGTCTATTAAGGAATTTATTTTAGTAATCAGATGTTACAGTTGTGAAAATCAGCAAATTCAGAGAGAGAGGAATTATTTCTTTGAAATATTCATTGGAATTACTAAAAGTGCTCATTCTCATATTAGAATAATACTTGATTTTGTGAGTTATGTGAATATTTTCAAAGATATTTTGGATTACATCATTCAGGCATATCAGAACATTCAAGACTACTGACACATCAGGACATTCAAGGCTACTTGAATTCATTCGGAACATTCTATATTTAGGACTTGTGATTAGAACACTTAGGATTATTGGATTATTTGGATTTTAATCACGTTACTGTAAGTGTCTTTTGAATTTTCACTTTAATTGTGTAGAAATAAATTGCCTGTTGATTTTATTTACATTGTTGGTTTCACTTTCTTTCTGTACATTATTTTAAGACCATAGAGCCGTAACATAAGTGATTATTTTTGTTGGCTGGTGGGCTATGAACATGGCCAAAAGTCTCAGGACTTTGACCATTTCATCATCTTCTATAATCATCCTGAGTACATCTGTTTGGTCTCCAGTTTATTTCTTGGCTCCTTTTAGAACTGATCGACTACGAATGTGGCCATTGCTCCGTAGTGGTCAGATATGTGGTATCTATTCCCTCTGTTAATTAGTGTGGGCTCATCGAATATTCTCTGAAAGCATGATTGAAAAATAAAGTTCTGAGTTAGATGCTTTCCTTTCAGATCTTTTTATTTTAGAATCACATAAACTAAATGTTGGATAGAAATACTGTCATAGCTGTATGATCCAGATTTATAAGACCATAATGAATGAATTCTTCCACCATATCGAACAGTAAGGCGTTTGTTTTTGTATAACTCCTCTCAGAATAAAGAGGTTAACAAGAAATTTATTTTTTGATATACAAACAATTACCTAAAGAAAACAAATCTGTGAGACGGTCTGCTATTACAATAGAGACTGTATATAAATATATGGGTATAATAGACAGAGACGTAGACATTGACAGAGACATATACATAGACAGAGACGGAGACATAGACAGAGACATAGACATAGACAGAGACATAGACAGAGACATATACATTGACATAGACATTTACAATATATATCGACAGATTTTATTTTGAGCCATAATTGCATGGTATAATAAGAAACATTAGCTCTTTGCAGCTATTTTACCGACTGTAAACAATAATATAACAATTTACTTCAAGAATCAGACATTCTTACAATCATAGATGTTTTCCTTCTAGTTATAAAATGATATTTCTATGCTAACACTCCATACCCCTCCACCATTTATAATATACATTTTAATAATCAATGCAGGAAAATAATTTTACATGAATAGATTCTACTCGTTAGAATTGCATGCAGTCTTCAAATACACACGCGTAATGGCTGTCAAATACACACTTAAGATACTCCCAGCACCCCAATTTATAATTTCTATTTAAAAATTAAATGATGAGAAATCAATTTACATGAATAGAATATACTCTACACTTTCACGCAGTGTTAAAATATAATGGTTAAAATAATGGCTGGTCAATACATCCATAACATACCATTTTATATGGATATCGATTTTAAATATACAAGGGCAAGGACAAGCCTATCCAAAACATACAGAAAGACGACAGTCAGGTGTTTTTTGTATATAACTCCTCTCAAGGTCAAGAGGACAACATGTCATTTATATTTTTATGTGCAAACAGTTTTGTATAAATCTTTTTTGAAAAAACAGAAAATCTGCGAGAAGGTCTGCTGTGACAATGGATAATGTATATCATTATATTGGTATAACAGAGACATTAGATTCAAAAAGCAAATTCAGTCAATTTTGTCATGACCCTATCTAAAAGATCATCAGAGTAAAAATGCAGAACAGGGGTACACAAAGATTGATAAATGACCGTGACCTTAAAGATAAAACCTTTCCTGTGGTAAATGAGATGCAGTCAAACTGAGAAGCATAAGTGTACCATGGTTCATCCCTGTACCTTAAACAGCTTGTATGATTTAAAGCAGAAACAAAAGAAACCTTCCGGTCTTCAAACTTGCATTCACTGTATTGATCTTCATTCGATTCTAATATATTGTACCAATTATCAAAGTTGTGGCTAATCAGGTGATCAATATATCGGCCAAAGTTTTGATTATCACAGGCCTGCGTCATGTGCTCTATATAGGTACTCCAAGATGACTTGTATTAACTCACTTCCGCTTGAAACTACTTCGCACGGACTTATATTCCTAGTGATAATGGTTGGGATGTATACGTTTAAATTCAAGAATACATTTCTGCGATTGTTTTATTTATTTTTGTATTTGCTAAAATTGTGCACACTATATTTATTAGGATGGATATTAATTATAACAAATATGTCTTTACAAGAATTCAAAATTTCATAACCATTAAATACAAAATCCATAAGGAACCACTTTTCTCAGTCTTATTAAAAGTTGGAGACTGATTAAAACAAAATAAATTTACAGGTAGATAAGTTCATTTATACATGACAAATATATAAATACCAATAATGTTATATTTCTTTCGTTTTGTTTGAGTAGGCCTATGGTGTTGAATTGCATTTCGCATACACCGTCAACAAATTGATCAAGGACTTAATGTATCATTTGACATGGTTTACTTATCTCATCACACATCCTTCACAGCAGATGACGGATTTTATTTTTAATGATCGTAAGCAGAATGAAAGAGATGAAATTTGTAGATTCTTGACACCATTTTGTTATTTAATAACGTTTACTGAAAATGTAGCGAGCTCATTTGAACCCGAGCGAACACAAAAATCTAGTGAGAGTACATAAGTATAACAAGTTTTATCCATTTAGCTTAAAGAGCTCTTAAATTTGAAAGCAGAATGGAAAATGTGACAGAAACCTACAATATTGACCTGTGAACTTAACCCTGAAGATTGGAAATCCATTGCGGTATATGACACTCTTTCACACTAAGGTCATTGGAAATCCAATGCTGTATATGACACTCTTACACACTTATGTCATTGGAAATCCAATGCAGTATATGACACTCTTCCACACTAATGTCATTGGAAATCCAGTGCGGTATATGACACTCTTCCACACTAATGTCATTGGAAATCTAATGCGGTATATGACACTCTTACAACCTAATGTCATTGGAAATCCAATGCGGTATATGACACTCTTACACACTAATGTCATTGGAAATCCAATGCGGTATATGACACTCTTACACACTAATGTCATTGGAAATCCAGTGCGGTATATGACACTCTTACACACTTATGTCATTGGAAATCCAATGTGGTATATGACACTCTTACACATTAATGTCATTGGAAATCCAATGCGTTATATGACACTCTTACACACTTATGTCATGCTGGGAATACATTTTAATATTGATGCATAAGTATACAAAATTATATCCCTTATTGTCAAATGGATCAAAAATTACTTATCAAATAGAATCAAACATGTGATGGAAAATTAAAATATTAAGCTGCAAGTTTGACTCAAAACACTTGCTATTGATGATGAATGAGTATATAATGAATCATCCCTTAATCTCAATTGGCTCTAATGTTATAGAACAGAAAGAAAGGTGTGACGGACAACTTAAATACTGAGCCATGACTTTGGTCTTGAAGACAGGACCTCACCACCACCACACACATTATCAAGAGGATGTAGAAATATACCAATTTTCATTTCTTGGTCTCAAGTGGTTATAAACTTACAGCGCGGGAGAGAAAGCAGCATGGAAAAACATCACATATAGAGCCATGACCGTGACTTAGAAGATAGGGCCCCCTCCCCCGCCCCCACTACATGTTGCATTATCAAGAGGATGTAGAAATATACCAAGTGGTTATAAACTTACAGCGCGGGAGAGAAAGCAGCATGGAAAAACATCACATATAGAGCCATGACTGTGACTTAGAAGATAGGGCCCCCTCCCCCGCCACCACTACATGTTGAATGCTACACACCATTAGTGTTGATATATAAGTAGATCAAGTTTCATCCATTAATCTCAAATGACTTTAAAGTTATAGAATGGAAGGAAAAGTGAAGGAAAACATGTAATATCGGAGCAATAGTTAATTTTACTACCACGTGATATCACTATGGATTAGATTATTCCAAATTGATATAAAAATACGACAATCCTCTCTTACTTTGATATCCTTAAGGGTGTGACCCCGAAAAAAGACGTGGTCTATGGTCCAGTCACACTCTTGTTGATTCCAAGTATTGTCGTTACAAAAGGTGCACTTATCAAGGATGGTGTGCTTCAGGTTGGCCTCATTGCTGATTAGTGCTCTATACGAATCTGGAAAAAATGAAAATGAGTTATGACAGTTTTTACTTATTTTAGTAATTATGTTCACAACAGGGTTCATGACTTTGATAACTTGCAAAAGTGTCATGTAAGTCAAAGCTATTTACAAACATTATGGCTCTGCGGCTTACGGGTAAATTACTCTTATTTTAACTCCTTAGATGGCCCGAGGATGAAGCTGCAACGGCGTATTTCTTTTACTTATCCTGTTATCTGATAATTTTACCTGGATTATATTTACAAACATCTATGTCAGGTAGTCTGGGACCAGTATTGAAGTCTCCCGCTAGAACCAGTGGCTTTGTATCCTTGAAAGTGCTCAGGAGTTTGTCAACCTCTGCCCGGTTCTGAATCACATAGTTACCATACGGGAGGAATGCTAGTAAATAGAAAAATAAGAACTAAAGCTATCGCAAATTCGCATGTTTTGCCCTAAACTCAGGATATGGAATAGTTGCGTCAAATAATCACTAAGTACAATTATGACATATGCATTTTGATATGCTGACATGACGCCATGTGATTCAATAATTCATCAAATGGCATTTTCGTGACATCATAAAAAATGTTGTGGCGTAATGAAGCTGAATTGGTATATTCACTATTCTGTAATAACTGAAATTTAAAACATTTTACACTAAACTATGTAAGTACAGACATTTGTTTTGCTCAATATTAAGTTGTATAAACCAGTAAACCTGCTGGTCAATATGAGGTTGATTTACTGGTTCATAGAATTTCATAATTTCCTCAACCAAGGTCTCTATTTATACAATATCCCAGGGCATGTACAACAGAGCAGTAACACGCCCGCTTTACTCCTATGAGGTTCTATGTCAGCTGTAGTGTACTAACGCTATGGGGTGGGGGTGGGGGGCCTAACGGGGCGGTTGCCCCGGGCACCAGAGGTCTTGGGGAGCCAGACAGCTGATACAAAATCGGGCCTCGTATTCTGGCCCTTTGGGCCATCATCGTTGCTCCGGGCGCTATTTACCCTTAGTATGCCACTGTATGTCAGATCCCCGGTTCCGGCACTTTCAAAGGTCATCAATCTCCCATTTAAGATCCGTGTTTTTTTGCAGGTTGTTTCCACTTCAAAGACCATCTCATGCAGCACTGAAGCCCTCTATTATATGTTGCATAAGCTTTTGGAGCTTGTACAATTTGACGCTAAATAAACTACAGAGTGTTTGTAAAGCGCATATTCCTCGTTACTTCTTTGTGTGTACCTTCTCAATATCTGGTCCCTGGGGAGTATATAAATATATATATATATATATATATATATATATATATATATATATATATATAGAGAGAGAGAGAGAGAGAGAGAGAGAGAGAGAGAGAGAGAGAGAGAGAGAGAAAGAGAGAGAAGGCTAAGGATTTAAATATTTTCTGAGTTATTATGACCCGGAGACACACTGATACTATTCCCTAGTTCTGAAATCACTACACATTTTACATATTTATAATTAGAAGATAAATTAACCACTTCTTTCCCACCCCCACCTTTTGGGATGGATCAAAGTTAGAGCAGCCTTGTGTACAACCGCAAAACAGTTCCGATAACGCCCTGTAACAGTATCGATTATATCCCGGTATTTAAAGTCTGTATCTTTAACGGTACCCGAACAGTCATGCGATATTACAAACGCATACACGCACAAACACAAGCACCCACGTCTGAACATGCAAAATCAAATAATCCTCGCATTTTATTTAAAAAAGCCGAGGATAATAAGATTTAATAAACCAGTATATTTTGCTGTGGAATAAGATTTGTGTAGTCTACCATCCAGATAGTAAATTAACGTGTGTAGTTTAACAGTATAAAAACTATGCTTTTCATCGCCATTTCAGCAAGAAAGCACTATACTCTATTCGTGCTATGATTTTAAAAATTTTTACAACTCCCATCTATTTGTCTTTGAATATTCTCTTCTTACAATTATTTTTATTTACCTTCTGGATAGAGGTCTCCCAAGAAAGGTGTTGCTAGATGTGTGCATACAACTGTACCAATTGTCTCAATCTGAAACAGTTAAAATGGTCCGTACATTTCATGCTGGGGCTCCTAATACATAAAACACAATGAAAAACATTTATAAAATTAAAATAGTGATTTACAGTAAATTACAAATTTATGGCAAAATTATTCCATGGAGAGAAATCTAGATTTACACACAACACTTGAATTTGATTGTTGTATAATTATTTTTGTTCCTCAAAGCAAGGGTTTCAGAAGATAATACTAAAAGCATCAAAGGGTAAAAACTAAATAAATAAATGGCATGAAGGTCATGATAACATAATCAAGGACAGGTACTCATTCATCTATAGTGACAACATAATCAAGGACAGGTACTCATTCATGTATCATGACAACATTATCAAGGACAGGTACTCATTCAAGTATCGTGACAACATAATCAAGGATAGGTACTCATTCATGTATCATGACAACATTATCAAGGACAGGTACTCATTCAAGTATCGTGACAACATAATCAAGGACAGGTACTCATTCATGTATCGTGACAACATAATCAAGGACAGGTACTCATTCATGTATTGTGACAACATAATCAAGGACAGGTACTCATTTATGTATTGTGACAATATCATCAAAGACAGGTGCGCATTCTTATATCAACTGTTTAAAACATTTTTATTGATCTGAAACAAAGCTAAAGATTTGGGCCTAAGTACAAGAAATATTTCAAAAGAAGAATACGAAATATTCATGTAGAGAGATGTCTTTCTTTGAAAATCACTTACATTTGCTGCAATATAGCCTTGTTTTGCTATCTCCATAACACCTGGATGATGATAGCGTGCATCTGTGCTAAGAACATTAAGCCTGCTGAATAACATGAGGCCAGGCACATTTATTTCCTTCTTAGGGTCTAAACAACTGCGGAAAAAAGAAAATTGTCTTTCAAGTTACTAATTGCGAGTCTAAATATTTATGCTATTGCAACTTATAGGATGAATTAATTGGCATTCAAAACTACACTAGCCGCATGGGTATCCAAATCTTTGCGTTAAAAGCCCCGAGTTGCCAGCTGTATGTTGGTAGGTAGGTAGGTAGGTATTTAGGTAGGCAGGTGGGAGGCTAGGTAGGTAGATGGGTTGGTAGGTAGGTATGATTGTATTTATAAATGTATCTTTTTAATTTTGCAAAGTTATCCATGACTGCAACTAAATTTGCGCTTAAATAGATTTCCTGTTTCATACGACATACATTGAATTTGACTTCGCATTGCTGCTCCATAAGCTTGTCTATGACGTTTATACACATGTGAGGTTTACTTATTTCGATGAAGAATAAGACTAACGTTGACAGAACTTGTGTCCAAATCCTTATGTCTTTTTATATTTAGTATTCACGATTTCGACTAAACCAGAAGATGACCGACTGCTGCGCTAGTTCACTCGTCACACAAACAACCGATAAGAGCCAATGCAACAATGGCTTACATTGGTGGCTATCTCACGCAATCAGACTATTTCGTTCCACACAGCATCGCGAATGATATTCGCGTCTGTAGCTGCAGTATAATTAGCCCGCATGCCATCAGCTTTAATGTTAACTATCTGCATAAGTTATTTTGGGAAAGACTGTAAAGTAAACGAATTCAAGTAAAACAAATCAGCTTTGGGATAGTGGCCTTCTATATCTGTGATAGTGACACTCAAGTTTAAAATTATAATCACTATGATACTCCAGAACATTTTTAAACGGTCATCAGAATATGTGTTTCTTGTATGTTCAGTTCACACAACTGTTATGGCTAGATATGGATTTCTTCAATGGATATAAAATGACTGATTAATTTATATACTAATAATTACTTGTCAGATGCATCTAGATAGCATGTGGCTATGAATGTGGAAGTTTTGTTATTTGTTAATACTAGTGCATGTATCCAAAGAAGGTTTGCACTAAGGAGGGTTTTAAACAAAAGCAGCTCCATACTTCAGAACCTGAAGGTCATCCTGCTTGTATTTAAACTCGCAACACTTACTTGATAACATGTTGGATCCACGGTCATCTATTATTTGTGAACTTTTCATGATCCTTTTTTCATATTTTTATCAAAACTTATATGAAATGCTGGGATGTGTATACACGGGTAACAGTCTGGAGAGAATTCAAAGGACAGATAATTCCAGTCTGGGTTAAATTCATTACATTTAAAACCTGTTTCAGGTCAGTTTTTCCATTAAGCAATGAATTTTAAAGAAAATGTTGTCTTAACTCAAGAATATGGTGTCGTTTGTAAAGACTAATTGGATTTTCTCTAGTCCTTGTGATGACATCATTTCTTTATTTGATATGAAATTAATCTTGAGTCACAACCTTAACCACTCAGCCACTGTGTCTCCCCCAAGTTTTATTACACTGTAACTATATGACATGCTTATTATAGTAGGAATGGTGAAATACCTTATAAACAAATTGTCCTTTATCATAGTTGCACAGATTTTGTTAGATATTGCTTATCTGTGATAATTTAAACGTTTGTTGAAATATGAAATTGAATTGAATTAAGGCATAGCGGAAAATAGGAAATAATTTTAAGCATTAGGCAAAAATGAAAATCAATTGAAAAATAACTTCGCGATCAACAAAAATTGCACATTTGTATATGTTATGTCTTATAAAATCCATTTCATAACATGAAAATTAAAAAGAAAGAATGAACGGAATAAATCTTCAGATTTTTTGGCTTACTTTGCGCGTAAAGTCTGCGCACGGGTTACATACCGCGTTTCAAACTATATATAAAGAAAGTAACCACAAAAAGGAAAGAAATTCTACAAAAGAATACGATAGAAATTTAACGAAATGAAGCAAATCGTTCATGGCTGTTATCATTTACTGGAAACAGAGTAAGTAGATAAAAGTCAGTAATGCAACATATTTCAGCATTGGGAGCATAGCCGTATCCCCCTTACATCAGCTGCATCGGTGTCCTTGGGAAAGGCAATTAGCTCTCATTTTCTCGATATGATATAGCCAATAATGTGTTAAAAGTGCCGTTAAACCAACCAACCAACCATCCGTATCCCCCTGACCTACAAAGTCTCGTTATGTAACGTGGCTTCAGACAGCGTGCTTTTGTAATGTCGAAATGGTCATTTGTCCACTGGTTTAGTATATAAACACAAATAATCTGTTACCCAATTTTACTTACACTTGCATTGCCACTACCAAATTTGTATGGAGGAGGAAACACATCAAGCAATCTTGCGTCAGACTAAACACCTCACGTACGCAGTTTTCTTGTAAGCAGACCAATAGAGCTAATCTGTCCTCATGAACACTCGTGTTAAATCCCGAGCACTGGTTCGATATGCACTGAAGGAACGGGAGAACATCCGATCGTTTGCACCGAGTTCCCTTACCAAGGAAACTCGCGTAGTACGGATATTCTTCCGAAAGTTGCTCCCTCAACCACTGGATGTCACAGCCATGATACACCTGAAAGACATGATGCATTCTATTTATTTGATAAACAAACAAACAAATAAAAAAAATTAAAAAATTTTTTAAAAAAATAACATGAAAAAAAGAAAGAAAAGAAACAAAGGAGGACACACAGAGATCTCTATCTATATGTCTATAATGGCACAAATGTTGGAAAATGCCACGGGGAAATAAACAAAGTTTCCCTACATTCCGACCAAAACAAGATCTTCCTCAGGAGATAATAAAGAATATACACAAAGACACACACACACAAACACAGTGACACGCTTTAAACAATACATATATACATTTTGGCACTGAGAAGTAAAACTATTTAAAATAAAGAGAAAACGAAAAACATATTAATAGAAGAATTAACTACGCTTCTGAAACGGAATCTATATATAAAATGAATACATTCGAATGCAAGCTAAAAGAATGATAGCGCTGTACTACTTAGCGTATATATATATATATATATATATATAGAGAGAGAGAGAGAGAGAGAGAGAGAGAGAGAGAGAGAGAGAGAGAGAGAGAGAGGGAGAGAGAGAGAGAAGTTGTTACAAATTATATAGTAATTAACAATGTTTCCAGAAACACCTGATCCTTGAGAGATCGTTTTCGTTAAGGAAAAATTATAGAGAAAACAAACATGACAAAGCACGGTGCAGCAAGTCGGGGAAACAAACTAGCCAAACGCTCTCAGGGTCTACAGATCCCTTTTTCGAGGTGTACGACACAAACAAATAGCAACTATAAACAAACAATGCAAATAAAATATCTATTTAGATACTGTTGCGTTATTGAAACCAAAATCAAAGAATATAATCCTAGTACATTTTGCCAATCAGATATTTTAATTTGGCAAGAACTCTCTTTTGCGTTTAACTTACCGACACGGTACCTATTTAATTGGCTGAAACAAAGAAAGCGTAGCATGATATGGCAGTAGTATGTCTTATAGCTGATTTGAGCACACACACCCCTATCCTCGTTCAAATCCGTCGGCCCGGCCCCTTTGGGTCCGTTCCTCCAGATTTTCACTTCGTCTAGGGGTGTGTTTGCTCAAATCACGCTATAAGACATACTACTTAAGGTTGAGATCCAAATTGTCATCTTCGTTGTTGAATAGCAATTTCCCCCCCCCCCCCATAGTATGGTTTAGATAAAACTTATACGTAATGTTTATCTCTAATTGAAAATTATTTCAAGGATCACCTTCTATAGTTGATTATAATAATTGATTATATAATAATTGCGTTTATATATAAATGCATTGATTATAATAATCGTTGATTATTAACATCGACGTTGAATCTTACTATTTTTTCAATAATTTTCATACACTTTGAATATGTGTGATTGTCTAAACATACTTGATCTGTTAAGTACGACGTTTTATGATATAAATTATATAAAATTATATCTTGAAATTTAAGTCTGATTATAAAATTACTGTTTTGAAGTTTATTTTTTGAAAAAACATCACTAGAATCGGCAGGATCGTTTGATAGTAAAAATTTAGTTACTAGGTTGGCTTCATCAGACTCATCATTTATGCTTGGTACTAATATACCGGTGCGATCAATCTGCGATTGATTGCGATCACATGTGATACTACTTGATGTGCCAGGAACAATAATATTGAAAAATAAGCCATCAATCGGTCGTTGACCGATCGTGGTTTTATGTTTTTATTTTGATTATATTGCTGTGTTTTAAAGTATAACAGATTTTAATGAATGTATCACTCATAGTATTTACATCGTAGTAAAATTTAGAGTTTATATAAAATATTGCATTATGTATGATATAACAGTCTTCAGCACTACCATGATTGATAAAATATTTTATAATTGGGCATTTTTTATATTGCATATTATGTTTTACTATATATAGTATCATATTTTTTTTCATATTTTGATATTCTATTTGGGGCAATATCGACTAACATATTGTCTTTGGTTTGTAATTCATGGATTAGTCCAATAATGTCATATTTTTTACCACGTAAATAAGCTTGTAATTCTGTTAATATTTTTGCATATATTGATGCAGCTAATTTACACGATGATCTTTTGTGTTCGAGTTTTGGTTTAAGACGCCGGAATCCAGAACTAACAAATATTCCAACACCAGATACTATTAGAAGTAGTGGATTAAGTGTGCTACCTGCTGAAACAATTCCGCTTGTTGTTATTAATAGCGGTGTATAAAATATTAGTTTTATTAGTCGACTGTAATACCTGGCCGCTTGTTTAGCGCAATATGCTTTTTTATGATAGGTATAAAAATATGATATTAGTTGATTGCGTTCTTCTTCTGGTATTGTTGTAGAAATATGATTAAAATCGATAATTTGTTTCAGTACGTTTATTATATAAACGCGTTGATTATTTTAATGTTTATATATAAACGATTATAATTTTGTGTTAACTTGTAATTTTTAATTTTACAGCATTGTTATTAACTAATGTGTTAAAATCTGCATTACATACATCCGTAAGTACTGCTCGGTATTTATTAAAAATACTGGATGTAGGACGTCGCAGTTGGTCTTCTTGTTTATCATTGTATTCTTTTGTTGATTTATAATCGAGTGTGTTTGAAACTGCTGCAATATCATTTATTTCATCGATATTGTGTACATGCAAATCAAATGAATTTGACAGCTGCTTTGACAAACTCGATGTTAATATTACGCGGAATAAAGTGTTGGCGGAGTATTACGTATGCGGTTGCGAATCTTTCTTTTACATTTGATCGATCCATTTGGGATTGTTCCATTTGCGATTGATCGTGATTATCTTGAGTTTCATCCCATATATGTGTTTTATACTCATATTTTTTTGTGTCATTGTTAAATCTTCTCCAAAATTGTATTGCACCGCCAGTTTTGTTTTTCCAAAGTATTTCACCAAAAATATCATGGATATACAATATATCATGCTCTTGTGGAACATCATCATAAGAAAAAAGATATTTTTTAAGATCATCTTCACTTGTCCAATCTTTTAATTTATGTAAATCAGTTTTTTTTACATTTATTTATTAATTGTTTATTTTTATTATAAAAATCAATAGCTGCTCTAAAAATATTTATATTATCATTAAATTTAAAACCTGATGTATTGCAAATATAAATACTAAAAACTGCATCAATGAATTTATTAAAATTATTATAAAAATTAACAACTTCTACGAACCTTCTATTTCCTGCAGTACTTATTATTAATTTTCTAAATTTATCATTTTTTACATCCGTAAGAAAAGTTCTAGCTGTGTCAAATATATCAGATTTTTTTATCTCTTATCTTTTTTTCTTGGTCTTCTGTGTAAGTTAATTTACCTACAAACTCAAATTTATCCGGAACTTCCTCTATATTATTTACATCAAGATCATCTTTATGTGATTCAATAAATTCTAACGCTGATTTTGCGATTCCTACCAGCATAGTATCACGTAACAAGTACTGGTATAATATTGAATATGCTGCAGCAAAATCGTCCTTAAAGTTATCTTCATTCCAGAGCTCACTTACTTTTAATTTTTCTTTTAATTTATCATGTAAACCGGAATATAGTGGTTCTTTTATAAAGTTTTTCAACACACGATTATCAGCGTGTTTGGATATTATTTCATTATATGGCATTTGATTTGGATTTGGATTCCATTTTATTTCATCTGGTATTTCATCAAGTGCGTTTAGCTCATTATAAAAAGCAGTTCTTTCAGTTTCTGTTACTGTTGTTGATTTTAATTTTTTCTCAATTGTTTCTATGGTATCAAATGCGGTTGCTATATCATCGTCATTGTATTTGTTTTTAAATCCTGGCGTTTTTGATGATACTAATATTAAGTAACTCGTAGTCAACGCATGCGCATCATCTGGTTCATTGTGGACAGCAACAATTGTTTCATTGTCATTGTAATCTAATCCAATTTCTTTGAAAAATCGTCACTTACCAAAATTAGTAAATGCTTTTGCGTTTCTTCCAAGACCGTGACGTTTCTTATCAAAAATATTCTCTAAACAGTCCATCCTATTTTTATGGTCTCGTTCTTTTGTTCCATCAAATTTTCGTTTTTGTACTAACTTTGTCCGCATTATCGTCAAAGCATTATCATGAGTTAACTCTACAATTATATCATGAAGTAATTTTTCCATTTGTTTCTCTAGTTTTTCTTTTTCTACCGCAACACAAAATTTAACAAACATATCATATTTGTCCAACAGGTCTTTCATTTGGGTCTTTCTCATTGCAATAACCGATCTTAAGTTTCTAATATTATCAGTTTTTTCATCTGGATTTGTTAATATATTTGCTAGCTCGGGAATAGCTATTCGAATATTTTCTTGTTTTTGCGCTTCCGCTTTTTCTTGTTGTGTTCTACCAGCAGGAATTGGCGCATTAAATTCAGGTGTAAACAATTGCGAGTGATCAAATTCGAAGATTTTATTGTAGAACTCGCGGCTTACTTCAACAATTTCAGTCATTTATTATAATTGATTATACAATATTATTATCAATCAGGCGACAACATCGTCTAGGGTAAATATTTGAAGCAGACTAAGACCTGGATTTGTTGGCTCGGCATTGACCACATACAATCTGAAATACGAAAATTTTGTTGTATTAGATACAGTAAATTCTTGAATTGTGGTTCCGATATAAGTAACACTCGGCGCGGTTGTATACAATGTTGTATAACCAACATCATTGCTGGATCCTTCTAATCGCCAATTATATATTCGTTCTCCATTGCTAGCTCATCCACGCAGTTGAAATTTCCATATACCAACCGGAGATGGACATTGGATTTTGATCCAGAAGTTCGCTGACATGCCATTGGTTGCCCATTCATTTGAATTTACTGACGATTGTAGATGATATGCAAATGCGTTAAAAGGATCGTATCCCGGATATGCTGATGATGATGACGCTATAAATCCAGTACGACTGTTGCCGTTTCCTGGCAGCGATGGAATATAACCGACGCTGTTTTTGGTTCGAGTGCCACCGACAATTTTAGAATCAACATATGCTTTGTTTGTGAGGTCATCTGTTGCGGTCGGTGCGGTTGTACATTTACCAACGCAGTTTGTCATTACGAGATATCCGGTCATTGTGTCGCCGATTTTGTTCACCACTGTGCTTTTGAGGTTAATCAATGACGAATATGGAACAGCGTCACCGGGATTGGCTGGTACTGGTACATTTGTTATAGACATACTATTCATGTTTAAAGGTCCAGTCATTATGCTTCCGGTTCTAAGAACAGCATTATTGTTCATATACTTGACATTGACTGCGTTATCAAGTGCCCATGATAAGTACGTGTTGAGTCCATTCAAGACATATCCACCCATGTTGAGCGAGCCGATCATTGTTGTTCCAGTATGCGGGACGTATTCCGCGAGTTTTGTGGTGACTTGCGCATAGGATGTAGCATCGGAAGTGTTTCCCGGTGGAAAAGTTGTTGGCAATCCTGTTATTTTAGCGCTGTTCACCATTGTTAATGTGCCGGCCATTATATCTCCGGCGCGACTGACGTACTGCGATGTAATATCATCCACGTACGTTTTGTTTACGAGATCAATGGCATTTGTAGGAATTGCTGCTGATGTTATTTTATTTGTTCCCATGCTTAATGTGCCCACCATTATGTCTCCGGCGCGTTTGAGAAATACTGTTGATGAGTCCACGTATAGTTTGTTGACGAGATCAGTGTCGTTGATTGGAACATACGACGATGATATTTTATTTGATCCCATGATAAGTGCACCTATCATTGTGCTGCCATAACGATTGACATATGCTGATGCCACTGTGTCGACGTATAATTTATTGACAACATCTGAAGGATTCACTGGCACATACGATGATGTTATTTTGTTTGCACTCATATCTAAGACGCCGGTCATAGTGTCGCCGGATTTATTGACTTTTCTATCGTTTATTGTTAATAGCTGGATTAGACTTACCGCCTGAGTATTATCGGGGTTAATTATGGGATAATCTGTTTCCAAACCAATTATTCTGGAATTGCTCATTTTTAAGTTGCCGGTCATTGTGTCGCCGGATTTCTTTACTAGTCCTGATACATCTGCGGCGGCAACTGCTTTTGCGGTTGATGAAGTATCTGCTGTTGTTTTTATTATTGTGCCGAATTTACTGTAATAAGACATTTTATTATTGCGTTTATATAATAAACGTTGTATAAAATCCGATTTTATATATAAACAATTATTATAATAATTATATACACGTTTATATATAAACGTTTATATATAAACATGTCAATTATAAACTTTGATGATCCATCGCGAAATACAAAAACCAAACACAAAAATGAATTTCCAGATACACACTACTTGATTGTTGGACGAACTGGATCGGGTAAAACTAATCTATTAATGAATTTAATAACGAGCAAAATATTAAAATATGATCGCGTGTATATTTACACAATTAATGCGCAACAACAAAAATATGATTTATTGCAGCAGTTTAATAATCAGGTTTTAAAGACAATATCTGGCAAAGATATTATTACATTTCATTCGCCAGATGATGTTATTCCCGTTGCCGAACTTGATGATGAGGAAAATACGATTGTAGTATTTGATGATATACCTCTGACAACCAAGGATACTAAACCTGTTGAATCATATTTCGCATTGTCGCGAAACAAACGCTGTAATTCTATTTATCTCGCGCAAAGTTATTTTACAGTTCCAAAGACAATAAGGCGCAACACAGGTTGTTTTATTTTATTTGGTGGGCTTGACAACAATGATATAAATAGAATTGCCAATGACTTTTACGGTGGAGCCGTTGATAAACAGCAATTTATTCAGATGTATAAGTCAGCGACCGCCAATATGTATGATTTCTTTTTGTTTGACAAATACGCGGTTAATCCTAAGAAAATGTTTCGTAAAAATATCACACAATTTTTTGAATAATTGAGTCATCTACGTATTATTTAACCAGTCGTGCCGCACACGAAATTATCCAAAAACTAATTAATAATGGAACTATATTATTTGCAACAGGTCAATGGAATTAACGATCGAATAAGCGCATTAAGAAGGTTAAGCGTAGCTAAATATTAAAATCAAAACTTTTTTCAATTAAGTAGGCGAGATGAGCAGGAAAAAGAAGAATCACTGCTGAGGTTTTTAAAACCGGTTCGCAAGTTCTTTATTGGTACGTTTAAAGATGATAAGGATAAGGAACATGAGATGGATATATCAACGGCAATTTCTCGTGGTTTCAAACCAACTGAAGTTACACTTGCGGCAATTAAAAAAAAATTTAAGAAAATGCGATTAAATCTTGCTGGAGATGGCGGGGTTTCAAAAGCAGTCCAAACAGATGAAATAGAAGATTTAACTCAATATCAACGTGTTTTATCATCAATCGATCACGATCACGATCGATCAATGTTACCATATTTACAAGATTCACAGGATGAAGTGTTTTATGTTTGGCCAAAAAGACAAACGATCATTAATCAACGATCGTTGATCAGCCAACAACTGATTGATGATCGATTGCAATCATCAACAACGTTGCCGTCAAACAATCAACAATCAATTACCAATCAACAATCGGTCATTAATCAACAATCGACAATCCCGATCAATTATAAATTGATTGGAGATGGATCAGATCGATCATCGGCAACGTCGTCAGATTCACAGGATATATTATCATCATTATTTGATTTTCCAAAACAACCGATTGATGATCGATCGCAATCATCAACAACGTTGCCATCAAACAATCAACAATCGGTCATTAATCAATCTTTGATTGATCACCGATCAACAATTGATCGTGATAGTGATCGATCAACAACGCCGTCGCCGTCGACCTTGTCAACGAAGACATCGCAATCGGTCATTAATCAACAATCGACAATCCCGATCAATTATAAAGTGATTGGAGATGGATCAGATCGATCACTGATTGATCCCCGATCAACAGATTATGATCCAAGGGAAATAACATATGATAAAATAAAAGATTATGATCTTTCAGATTTGTACGACTTACAATATAAAAATTTTATCATGCGGCGTGATATAGGTTACGGTCAAAATACGGATTTAACAGTTAGTATTTTTAAGGCAGCGTCAATAATTGATAATGAAATTGATAAAAGATATTCTTCTTGGGCGAGCAAAATGAGCAGTAAATATTTAAAGGATTCAATTTTGGACATACAAAACAAGCGCAGACGCGGAGTGACTCTTTACCAGGATGTAGATTTATATCAGGATCAGCATTTATTGTCAAAAAGAATAAAGGCATATACACAAGAACTAGAAAATAGAAAACAACTTGGCGAGGACCAGCAAGAAGATGATGGACAGCAAGAACCAACAACACTAGCGGTGGAAATACAACGAGAACTAGAAAGACAACAAGAGTATGAGGCAAGACAACAAGAGGAACAACGAGAACTAGAAAGACAACAAGAGTATGATGCAAGACAAGAAGAACTAGAAGGACAACAAGAGGAGGCAACACAACAAGAGTATGATGCAAGACAAGAAGAACTAGAAGGGCAACAAGAGGAACAAGAGGAACAAGAACAAGAGACAAAACAACAAGCAGTTGTGAAACAAAAACAACAGGCAGCTGAAAGACAGAGGAAAGAAAGAAAACAAGTTCAAAAAACTTTATCTGAAGAAAAACAGAAGAATATAGAAGAAAAACGGAAACTAGCCGCTGCACAACGGCAGAAAGAACAAGACCTCAAACAACTAAAACTAGCTGCTGAACAACGGAAGAGAGAAACAGAAGAAAAACGGGCGGAAAAAGCAGAAAAACGAAAACAGCTCGCTGAACAACGGAAGAGAGAAAAAGAAGAAAAACGAAAACAGATCGCTGAACAACGGCAGAAAGAAAAAGAAGAACAGAAACAGCTTGCTGAACAACAGCTTGCTGAACAACAACAGAAAGAACAAAGCCCTGAATAAGTAGCTGAACAACGGTAGAAAGGAAAACGTTTATCCAAGTTTTTTAACAAAAAAAAATCATTTTTATAAAACGTTTATTATATCAATGATTGAACGACAATCACAGCTATCAAAAGATTACAGTGCTATTGTCGCTGACAATATCAACAACAATGAGCGAATTAATACGTTGAGAAAGCTCGCCGCAGCCAAGCATAAAAATCAACAATTGTTTGGTCATTGTCGTTGTCATCCTTGTCGTCAAGCGCCAATCAATCTACAATCAACAATCAACAATCAATCTATGATTGATGGTGATCGTGATCGTGATCGAATGATCGATCAACAAGGGAAACAATCCAATAACCGCTCAGCTAATTTAATAATGAAACACCAGGCATTGTTAACGTTAATGTTGTTAACGACAAGGATAATGAACGAATAGATGCGTTGAGAAAGCTCGCTGCAGCCCAACAAAAAAATAAACAATTGTTTCAGCAAGCAAGATGGAATGAGCAGGAAAAAGAAGAATCACTGCTGAGGTTTTTGGAACCAGTCCGCAAATTCTTTATCGGCACGTTTAAAGATGATAAGGATAAGGAACATGAGATGGATATATCAACGGCAATTTCTCGTGGTTTCAAACCAACTGAAAAGACACTTCAAGAAATAAAGGATCGCATTAAAGGTCTAAAAATTGATGTCGACTGGGATAAACTGGTTAAGATCCTGCAATCGCAACCACAATCGTTGATCGGCCGACGACCGATTGATGATCGATCGACATCAACATATTATCAACCACAACCACCTATATCGGTATATTATCAGCCGCAACCATCGACATCAGCAGATTATCAACAGCAGCCCTACCTTGACGTTGACGCAGATTACGATGACGAGGACTACGATGACGCTGCAGACGATCATTTTGCTCGTTTAGAACCGCAACAAACTTTTGAATTTTTTGACGTAGAAGGCACTTTTAAGGAAGCTTACAGCATGTCCGCGGAAGAATTAAAACAAAAAAGAGAACAACTAACTGCTGAAAACAAGTCGATGGGGCAAAAACTACGTGGTAGCTCCAACCCCGATGAATTAAGAAAACACGAAGAGAAAAAACTAACAAATAAAATATTTAAAGAGGTGCATGACAAGAAAATTAAAATTGATGAAGAAGTTTCTCAAGCAGAAGCTGATAACTATACCTCAATTATCTACGCAAATGAAGGTTCCAGCAGAAGAAATTGCTAAGTTTTCAGCAGAATTTAAAGACAACTTAATGAAGGAATACGAAGAAAAAGATATAAAAAGAAAACAAAATAAAAAATATAGAGATTATGCAAGAAGCTTGAGTGTTAATCAACTGCGTGATGAAATAAAATCATTTGATACTGATAGAACGGCAGAGGGAAAACAAAGGTTAGATGTGTACAAAAAAGTAATGAAAGAAAAACAAAAGGCACCACCGCCACCACCACCACCACCACCACCAGGACTATCGCCACCGCCAGGATCAAAAGGACCACCTAAACCTCCACCACCACCTAATCCAATGGATGGGTTAATGGCTGCAATACAACAAGGAGTTTCATTGAAAAAAGCATCACAGGAGGAGATACAAAAACCAGCTGATCCAATGGATGCTATAAGGAGTGCGATACAAAAAGGAGTTTCATTGAAAAAAGTAGATCAAACACAAAAACAGACTGCAATACCAACAAAGCCTTTAGATTTAAAAAGTGTTATTGCAGCTAAAATAAAAGGGGTTAAATTGAAACAAGTAGATAAAACAAAAGCAGCTGAAGATCGTGAAAAATTTCTCGAAGAAAAAGCTAAAAAGGAATCTCCTATAGCATTTGAAATACGAAAAGGCGTTACGTTGAAAAAAGTAGATACAACAGAAATAGACGCAAGAAGACAAGCAGCTTTAAAACAGATGTTCAAACCCGAAAAATCACCAACAAAACCACCATCACCAACAAAATCACCAACAAAACCACCATCACCAACAAAACCAGCTGATCCAAGGGGTGCGTTAATGGCTGCGATACAAAAAGGAGTTTCATTGAAAAAAGTATCACAGAAGGAGATACAAAAACCACCATCACCAACAAAATCACCGCCGTTGCCATCGCCACCGTTGTCGTTGAAAACGTCGCCAGCAAAATCGCCATCACCACCGTTGCCATCACCACCGTTGCCATGACCAACAGCATCAACGTCACAGGAGCAAATGTTTGTTTGGCCAACAAAAAAAACGATCATCAAAAGCAAAATCAAAACGATCATCAAAAGCAAAATCAAAACGATCATCACAAGCAAAACCACCGTTGACACCGTCAACGTCGAGTAAAACTGGTCAAGGTATTAAAATCTTTAAAAATATGCGCGATGTAATAAACCGATTAAAAGTACTTGCGGCGTCAAAGCAAGCCGGTAATTCCGGTGTGGAAATTGATAATGAAATTGTGGAAATATTGGATTATCTTAGAGGCAGCAAGCGCATCACTACAGCCGAGTACAGAAATCTCATAAGAAAACTCATCAACAATTAATCGTAGATTAATCGCAATCATGATTGATCGTAATCGTAGATTGATTGATGATTATTATATAATTGATTATTGTATAAAATGGCAGCAGTAACACTACTCATGGACTCGACTGCAACATCGCAGGACAGTGCAAATTTCAGAGTATCATATTATCCCGCGATTGAACTTGCGCCTGACATCGATTACGAACTCGGATTAATATCCGCGACAATGTGGCACTCGTTTTATAACGTTAAAAAGGGTGTCGACGACCGATTAGATATTATCGTTGGCGGTGTCACAAAAACAATTACAATACCTCCAGGCGCCTACAACATCAGCGATATCAATGATTTTATTAAATCCGAGATAGCCAAACTAGGATTTAACAAGGACGATTTTAATATTGAGCCAAATTACAACACAATGCGTTCGGCATTACAACTGAAAAATAATTTTCGCGTGGATTTTACTTCGCAAAACACAATTGGTACTATGTTTGGTTTTGCACGCCAGATCTACGGTTCTTTGACTGATTCGGATGTAACAATACGAGGTGAATTTCCGATAAATATTTCAGATGTTAGTACAATTCTAATCAATTGCTAGATCGTTTACGGATCTCACACGGCCAAAGGAAGCCGCGGCCAAACCATTTATTTGTTCAGTCCTGATGCTCCTCCGGGGTCGTTATTGATGGTGTCGCCGAGGCAGGTCATTTATTATCCGCTTAACGTCAAAGACAGAATCTCAGATGTTACAATGTCAATCACAGACCAATCAGGGCGGCAATTAGATTTTAATAATGAGCAGGTGACGTACTACTTGCATTTACGTAAATCTACCTGAGGTAGATTCAATTTCATAGAAATTTTCGATCGCGTTGATATTATCAACGTAGAGATCTCGAAGATTTTTACTAAAAATCCAATAAGAAATTTTTGATCGCGTTGATATTATCAACGTAGAGATCTCGTTCATAGAAATCTCGAAGATTTTTATTAAAAATCAATCATAAGAAATTTCACTCGGCGATCACGGTCAATCTATGATCCATGCCTTCGTTGTTGATCGATCACGATCGCGATCAATCATAGATTGATTGTTGACGACAACGTTGACACAATCTTTCTTCGAAAGATCGCATTGACATCGTCGATCAATCAAAGATTGATTAATAATGATAAAAAAATTATGTTAATATAATTTTATATATAAAATCAATTTTATAAGATGCAGGACGAAGATCATGAACAAAAAAATCGTTGGAGGATTTCTCGGAGGAATCTTTTCAAAGATCATTCACACAAAACCAGGAATTGAAAGTAGAATATCACCGATTGCCATTCACGAGACAAAAAAAATCGGAGGAAATATCTTAAGTGATATGTTTGGGTTGGCAGCAAAAGCCGCGACCAAGGTTGCGCCAATTGCATTTGATGCCGCAAAGTCTTTTGCTACGGGCGCATTATATGCGGCTGGAACAGCAGTCGGACAAAAGATTGCCGATAAAATTCGAGGACAACCCAATCAACAATCGGTCATTAATCAACAATCGATCTATGATAGATCACTGATTGATCATCGATCAACAATTGATTGGCCGTTGACATCGCAAAAACAAATCAATGAAGTAATAAAAAACATAGCGCCGACTCCTGAAATAGAACGTGCCATGAAAAAAACTGCTAAAGAATTTAGTCGATCCGCTACAAGTGGATTGCATCAAGTTATACAAAATCCAGTTTTTTACTAACCCGTTGATATTATCAACGATGATATTATCAACGATGACACAGTTAATGTCGTTGTCGATCGATTACGATCGCGATCAATGATTAATATACGATTAACTGTTGATGACAACTGGGGTAGTTTTTATCTAAACCGATTTTTTTATAAAATCTATTATTATATAATCACTATTAATAAAAAAATGTCGATTAGATCTTATCTTAATATTAATGACGTTTATGATGTAGATAATTCTGCGACAGAATTCGAGTACATCGAATATCAAGAAGATAATCCAAATGAAGCTGACAAACAAGGAAATCTTATTTTAAGAACACGCGACGAAGATCTTTATCTGTTACCCCACAAAGGATACATTGAGGTCCGTGGGAAATTAAGGGATGCAGCAGCAGCAGCACTTGCAGATTTTGCACCTGGTGAAAATATCGCGCTTGTTAACAACGGATGGTCTCTGTTCTCACAAGCTAAATATATAATCAACGATCACGAGATTGAACATATAAGACATCTTCCTTTAGCTAGCACAATAATGAACGTCGTAAGTTTTTCCGAAGATTATTCACGATCAATTTCAACGAATATGCTCTGGATGAAGGATGGTAGTTCAGGAGACGCTGTTCCATTTGAGTTCAGAACAGAAGAAGGTGCATTAGGTAATAATAATAATAATCTTATTGCAAATCCCGGTGCTGTTGATGGGGCAGGTGTTGGTACTGCAATTCGTACTGCAGTATCACGACTTAGACAATCAAATTACAATGAAGGTTACGCAAAAAGACGAGCGATATGTGACAGCAGCCGACAAGTTACAATACTTCTTCCCTTGAGCTCGGTATTTGGTTTTTGCAAGGACGTTACTTCTGTAGTTCGAAGTATGAGACATCGAATCGAATTAACAACAAATTAATCAGCGAATACAATACTTAGAGCTAACGGAGTAAATGCTGGTAGGTTTGTTATTAGTTATGTATCGCTATGGATGCCAAAGGTCGTACCATCAACGTTAATGTCATTGGATCTCGAAGAGTCGTTGACATCCTACACAAGAAAATTGTATTTCGAACAATGGCGAACATATGAGCATAATATGCCGGCAAACAGCGCCAGTGGTACATGGAGAATAGATACAGTGCCATCGGAACGATTGCCGCGGCACATCTTTGTTGTATTTCAACTAAGAGACAGAAAGGACAATCAAGAGCAAAATAATATGATTTTCGATCATATGTTTGTTGAACGAATACTTGTAAGAATGGCTTCGAGACAATATCCAGAACGAGCTCTAGAATGCAATTTCGATCCAGCAAATAGAAATGTTTCTCGCGCGTACTTCACGTTAATGGAAGCCATGCAAAAGTATCAAGACACCGCTGATGGATCTCAAATATCCGTCGATGAATTCGTGAGATTATATCCAATATTTCACTTCGATCTCACAACGCACTCTGAACGATTAGTTGGCACACCAGCAGATATTGAAGTTCAATGGAACCTGAACAACGCTTTGTACACTGCCGCAGCAACAGCTGCAAATGCTGCAGGTAGTAGAGTATCTGGTGGTGTTGCTACCACAGGTGGATATGTAGGTGCAGCTTATTATGTTTACGCGCTAATAACATCCGATAGATACATTGTTCTTGATGCTCTTAATGGTAAAATGTCAATCAAAGTGTGAATCTTTGAATTTCGATAGAAATTTATTGAAAGATTTACGCAATCAAATTTTTGTGTAAACGTTGATTATCAACATTAACTATGTTAACGCTGATTTTTGTATAAACGCAATTATTATATAATCGATTATATAATCGATTATTATAATGCTCCGTAAAATATACAAACGACGACGGCAATCGACTAAAGGACGATTGCGATCAGGTGGAGCAATTGGTCCTGTCATCGCAGCTGCAGCTAGAACTTTATTACCAAAAATATTACCAGTACTAGGAACACTAGGTATTGCGGCAGCATCTGGAGCAATATCTGGAGCAACAAAAAGAGCAGTAGGTGCATCAGTAGTGAATCGGTCAACAATCAATCATAAGATTGATCGCGATCGACGTCATCGCCGTCGATTGCGTACACCTGTGCATACATACGTGTATGGGTCTGGCATTAGACGGTGTCGCTGTTAATCAATTTTATCTAAACGGATTTTTATCTAAACGGATTTTTATATAATCAATCATATAAGATGATTAGAAGACCACGGCGCTCCATGGGCGGCATGAGAAGAAGAGGCGGATTTATTGCTCCATTATTGGCAGGAATAGCAGGTTCACTTCTGCCAAATTTGTTAGGCATCGGACGAGGTGTTAAAAAAAGACGAACCCGATCCGCGACAAGCGGATTTCGAAGAGGCCACGGAGTAACTCTACCAGGGACAAGAAGAGCAGGATACGGGCTGCGACGACGAAGAAGAAGGTAAATCAACGTCGATCCATCAAGGTGGATGGCCGATCCCGATCACGATCAATTACAATTGATTGTAGATTGATTGAAGATGGATTGGGCCGATCACAGTCACACTCTGTTGCAAACAGCAAAGACGTACCACCGCTGAGTAACTTTGAAATTATGGACCATTTAAAAAATGTTAAAAACTTTAATGGCGTTTTCAGCAAGGATCAACTCAATCCATCTTTAATCGATCGTCGTCGCACACCATCATTAATTATTAATATACAAGATTTCAATGATGGATCTGGAACACATTGGGTCGCATTACACGGCAACAATTACTTTGATTCATATGGTATCCCTCCCAGCGATGCTATTAAAAAATATGTTAAAAGTTTTCCTGCGATCAACAACAAAAAAACACCAATAAATTACTCATCAGAGCAAATTCAACCAACGGGAACAAACATATGCGGCTATTATTGCGTTGTATTTATACGATGGATGAATGCGCGAAAATCATTTGTTGATTTTATTCTGCAATTCGAACCAAACCCGACATTAAACAATGACGTAATTTGTCTAAAATTATTTAAACATTGACATCGTCAATGACGTTAATTTTATCATCATTAATATCATCGTTGTTAATAACAACAACGTTAACAATGTCAAAGACTGTGTAAGTTTTATCTAAACAATTATTGTATAATCGCAATAAAATAATGCTAACTTATTGCCTCAAGTGTAAAACTAAAACAGAAAGCGATGATGAGAAAACAATAATAACAAAAAATAACAGAACAATGATAAAAGGCACATGTGAAGTATGTGGACGAAAAAAGAGCACGTTTATCCACAACAAAACGGTAAAATTACCGTACGATACAGATGATGACGACGTTGATGATATCAACATTGACAATGTCAATGCGATAATCAAATAACAACTGTGTAATAATTCCAGCGCGTTTATTGTATACATTGATTTTATCAACGTTGATTTTATCAACGTTGATTTTATCAACGCGTTTATATATAAAATCGGATTTTATACAACGTTTATTATATAAACGCATTAATAAAAAATGAATTGCAACTGCAGCGTTAATGGAACGCTATCACCAAAATGTATTTGTGTGGAAGGTAATGCAGTACACGTCTAATGCAAAAAATGTAAACGAAATAAAATTGTTGTTGGTGCAATTGATATACATAATCTTATGGGAAAGTTGCCGCGACCAAAAGGCGGCTGGACCTTACCCGGACATAAATATACTGGACCATGGAATCCACTAGAGACTCAACTCGACAGCAATGATCAACCGCTACCAGGACAAGAACCTTATAATCAAGTTGATGAGACAGCTCTGCGGCACGACATATGTTACCGCGATAATCCAACATACAAGCACATGTGCGACAAAAAAATGCTGGACGAACTTCGAGATATAAAACCAAAAAATATGAGAGAGCGAGTTGATCGTCAATTTGTGCGAGGAGTAATTGGAGCGAAATATAAACTTGGACTCGGATACGAGTCTCGCCTCGGCGCTGTTGATCGCGATCGTGATCGATCGACAACAACATATCTCAGTAAACTTGCCGCTGAGCTTCACAGACCAAAAAAAAAAAATTTTAACGGCGGCGTGTTGTTGTAAATGCCATAGACGATACATGGGCCGTTGATCTCGCGGATATGTCTGCGCTGGCCAACGACAACGATGATACCAAATTTTTATTAACCGTGGTGGACATTCAAAGTCGTTTCGCTTTTATCGCACCAATAAAAAATAAAATGGGCGCCACAATAACAGCAGCGTTCAGTAAAATTATCGCAGACAGTGCGCGACAACCAAACAAAATTTGGACTGATCACGGAGCAGAATTTTACAACAAACAATTCGAAGCCTGGCTAAAACAACATAACATTACAAAATATGTGACCGGCAATGAAGGTAAAAGCGTAATTGTCGAGCGATTCAATCGAACAATCAAAGAAAAATTGTACAAGTGGATGACCGCCAATAATACAAACAGATACATTGATCACCTGCCACAAATCGTATCCGAGTATAACAATACAAAACACAAATCAATCAGTGGATCTACTAAAAGTAGATCTTTAACACCTGTTGAAGCATTATCAAATCCAATACTAGCAAGCGAAAATCTGTATCGCAAACATAAGTTCAATGTCGGCGACAGCGTCAGAATTTCACTCTCCAAAAAACAATTTGAAAAAGGCTTCACGCGTAACTGGAGTGAAGAAGTGTTCGTAATCAGCGAGATATTAACAACAATTCCCATTACATACAAATTGCACGATCAAAACAAGGAACCGATTACTGGAAGTTTTTATGAACAAGAACTACAGCACACAGATCAAGATGTGTTTGTGATTGAAAAAGTAATAAAAAGACGCGGCAATAAATCACTCGTGAAATGGCGCGGATACAGTGATTCTTTTAATAGTTGGGTACCAACGCAATCAATTACAAATTGATCGCAATCGCCGATCAATTATAATTGATAGTGATGGCAATTACCAATTCATCTCATGGCAAATCCTAATATAATTATTTAAAATGTATCTGCATTTGACAGGTTTACATAAATTTATTAATTCCTGACGCCTATCATCAGCAATATTAAGCAATTCAAAAATCTTAACAAAAATATAATCAAATTTAATATTTTTTTTTACGACCCGGAATTTGTACATTTAAAAAATGTTTTAATCTTCGTTGGAATTCCTCGCGTTCTTCCGGTGTAAAATTGAATTTTATAGTCTTCTTTGCAATGTGATATTTCGCATTATAACAACTTCTCGTTCTAAAATTATTATATGGTCGATGATCAGCGACAGCTATAGCATCGTATTCGTCGACGACTTCTCCAATGTCCAGATCATACGGCGGAACGACATCTTTGATTAATACATATCGTTGTCAACGGCAATATCAACGTTGACATTGTCAACGTAATGAGTAGCAGGAGTATTATATTCGCAATGATCATTGATTGTATTAATAAGTAATTTTAATCTCGATAACATTATATTGATTTTATATATAAAATCTATCACTAATTTTTATATAAATGATTTTTATGTAAACGTTTATATAATAAACGATTATTATATAATAAATTTTATATAATCAATTATTATATAATCGCAATGACTGTAAGATATCATGCGAAAGGATTCATTAAAAACATGTCCGATCTAGAACGAGCAATAAAATACTGTCTCGCAAATAATAATACTCGAGGCAGTGTCGCAATCCAAATAAATAAAGTGAGTGATGAAATCGGAGCAGAAAAAAATAATATTTTATTGACATCAGAGGAACTAAAAGCATTTAATGAAAATGGCAGTGTAATCGTTTAATGGGACGTCGAAGTAATAATGTCGTACGTTCATAATGTATATCAAAGAACGATCTAATACGGATAATTAAGACAAGTTAATCATATTCGAACTGAATTTTACGCTGTAATCTTTTTGAGATAGCTGCTCTTGTAGTACCATCTGCAACACGTTTTACAGATGCGTTATGGATATTAAAGTGTTTAGCTGCAGCTCTTGTGGATTCAAATTGCAGTTGTTCTTTTGTTTCCAGATCTATCGATGTTACCGGACGAGCTGGCTTGCCAAAAGTTTTTTGGTTAGCACTATTTCCTCGCGTTGTATTTTCTCTTGAGGAAACTAAATCTAACTTTTCAAGTCGGTTGTCAGTTTTAATCTTGTTAAGATGATCTATTACTAACCCTGGAGGAATAATATCATTAAAAACCTCGTATACAAAGCGATGTGATAACATTTTTTTATTTAGATGTGGTATAACAGTATTCATCAAATAACCTGAATTAATCATAAAACCAACAACGTTTTTTGTTTTCACGTGTCGTATTATGCCTTTATCACTTGCCTCATAATTTTTGTACAAAGGATGTCGCTGATATTCATCCTGTAATCCGAGATTATCGACATTATTATCCGTAAATGAACCGTTAACGTAATACACTCGTTGTCCTGTTGGAATTTCTCCGACAAAGCAGGTGTAAATGAAGTCTTTAACAAACATCTCCGTCTCATCACATAAAATTTTGTACCCCGCAGGTGTTGTAACAATTTCAAGATAGATGCCATCGTCACAAGAAACTAAACCTGACATTGTACCATAAAATCCATCGAGTTCAGGATGGGCACAAACAGTATTAAGTTCATCGTAATCTGGGATTCTAGAATACTGCATTATATATATATATATATATATATATATATATATATATATATATATATATATATATATATATATATATATATATATATATATATTACAGAATAATTGTTTCTCTAATTGATTGTTTTGTTTCCCGCGACGTTTATGTATATAAAATCGGATTTTATGCAAAATCTAATAATACAGAAAAATCAATAAAGAGATCATATTATATATAATAATGATGCGGAAATCAACACATGTTAATAAAATTGCATCAGCATTTGCCGGATTTGATAATTCATGGCAAATTGATCTAGCGGATAATATTGTGGCATTATCACCATCAGAATTATACAACACAATATCTCCAACAATAATACAAGAACGAGCCAAGCACCTAAGTATCAAATTTTTAGTGCAGTACAAAGTAATATTCGAAAAATCATTGACATCGTCAATGCCAACAAATTCATTGGAAATAAATGACGAAGAACAAAAAATTACAGCTTATATTTCATCAAAACCAAAGATAGCTCTTCTCGGGTCAGACTTAAATAAAATAATAACAAAAATAATTTTCAATGAACTCGAGAATAAAATATCAGAATACGTTTCATTGGGTTCGGCTTGGACACTACAAAAAATATAGGCCATTATATTTCACACACATAAATTTAAACCACTACGAGGAAAATCTTATGTGGAACTAGCCGAAAGAACTAATAACAGTAGATGTGTAATAAACGTAAAAAATAACGACAATAAATGTTTTTTATGGGCTGTTCTATCGGCGTTATACACACCTGAAAGAAATCCAAATAGAGTATCGCAATACAAAAAACATGAAAATTCATTAAATTTTACTGGTATTGATTTTCCCGTTGCCGAATCGCAAATTCCAAAATTTGAGAAACTCAACGGGATCAGCATTAATGTATTTGGTCTCGAAGAAACTGGTCAAAAAATAAAATATTATCCGCGCCTGATAAGTAAAACAGCATCACAAAATACAATCAATTTGCTCTATTACAAAGAAAATTATTGCTATATTAAAAACTTTGATGGATTAGTTGCATCGCAGTACAACAAACACAAATCTAAGATGTATTTTTGCTACAAATGTCTTCATGGATGTCAATCACAGGACGCGCTCAACAAACACCTCGAGTATTGTATAGAAGTTCAAAAAGTAACACTACCAGAAAAAGGAAAAGAGTCGTTAAGTTTCAAAAACTACAATAAACAACTAAAAATACAGTACGTCATTTACGCGGACTTCGAATCAATACTTGTACCCATTGCAACAGCATCTAATAATCCTAAAATATCATCGACGACAGAAATACAAAATCATGTCCCTTGCGGCGTTGCGTATAAGGTAATATGTACAAATCCAAGTTTATCAAAAGATATTAAATTATATCGCGGCAACAATCCCGCGGAATGGCTTTTATCCAGCCTGATGGACGAAGCAACTTACATACGATTAATGTACAAACGACCCCAAAAAATAATACCGCTATCACAGCAACAAGAAACAGATTTTAGTATATCAAATATATGCCATATTTGCCAACAGCAGATTACACATGAATCTGATAAAGTAAGAGATCATTGCCATATTACCGGAGAATATCGTGGACCGGCACATGATAAATGTAATCTACACTTCAAATGCCCAGATTTTATTCCAATAATATTTCATAATTTACGTGGATATGATTCACATATAATAGTTGGAGCCTTCGACAATATTAATCTGCGAGATAAAAAAATCAGTTGCATAGCAAATACGGATGAAAAATATATGTCTGTAGCAATAGGGCCTTTGCGATTCATTGACAGCTTACAGTTTAAACCCGCGCCACTTGATGTACTAGCAAGTGGATGTGGAAAATTTACTTATCTCGAGCAACATTTTAATGAAAACAGTAATATACTAAAACAAAAAGGAATTTATCCTTACGAGTATATGGACCACTGGAACAAATTCGACGAAACATGTCTTCCACTACAGGAAAAATTCGATTCTCAACTAAAAATGGAAAAATTATCTGACAAAGATTACGAACACGCGTGCAAAGTTTGGTCCACATTAAATTGTAAAACACTCGGCGATTATCATGATGTGTATCTGAAAACTGATGTTTTGTTACTCGCGGACGTTTTCGAGGAATTCAGATCAACGTGTCTAAACTACTACAAACTCGATCCTTGCTGGTATTATTCATCACCTGGATTATCATGGGACGCAGCATTCAAACTAACTAAAGTAAATCTAAAATTGTTGACAGATCCAACTATGTTTTACTTTATAGAAAAATCAATACGTGGTGGAATAAGCGTTATCACTAAAAAGCATGCAATTGCCAATAACAAATACTTAAAAGACCACGATGTAAGTAAATCATCGAGTTATATCACATACTTAGACACAAAAAATTTATATGGTTGGGCAATGTCGCAGCCAATGCCTGTCGATGAATTCCGCTGGATAACAGGAGAACAATATCTGACTGAAACGAGTAAAAAAATCCCAGAAGATATTGGGTACTTCGTTGAGGTAGATCTAATGTATCCCAATAATCTACATAAATTACACAATGATTATTCTTTCTGAGCTGAACAACTATTAATCACCGATGATATGCTATCTCAAGAACAGCGCGATCTAAAAACAAAATATAATCTCGGTAAAAATGTTGTACATAAACTTATTCCAAACTTAATGAACAAAACCAGATACGTCATCCATCATCGAGCGTTAAAACAGGCTGTAGATCACGGTATTATAATAACATACGTCCATCGCGCCCTAAAATTTCGACAATGTTGCTGGCTCAAAGAGTATATCGACTTTAATACAAGTAAAAGAACAGCCGCAACAACGGAATCAGAGAAAGATTTCTTCAAGTTGATGAACAATTCAGTGTTCGGCAAAACAATGGAAAATATCAGAAAGCGCAGAAATATAGAACTCATCAATGATCCAGCGCGACGAGATAAAGTCCTAGCGGAGGACACATTTATATCAATAAAAATTTTCAAAGAAAACTTAGTCGCGGTGCAAAAACGCAAAACCAACCTAAAATTAAATAAGCCAATATATATTGGATCCGCTATACTAGATATATCAAAAATATTAATATAAGAATTTCATTACGATTATTTCAAACACAAGTACCCCAAATCAGAATTATTATTTAGCGATACAGATTCACTCTGTTATTACGTTGAGACTGAATATTTATATCAGGACATCTACGACAACAGATCGTTGTTTGATCTATCAGATTACCCTAACAATAGTCCTTTTAAGTGCGAGGAGAATAAAAAGGTAATTGGTAAATTTAAAGATGAAACAAACTTTACTCCTATCAAAGAATTCGTTGGATTAAGAGCTAAAATGTATAGCATTAAAACGGATGATAATAAAACAAAGAAAAAAGCCAAAGGAATTGTAAAAACTGTAGTTAATAAACAAATCTCATTCGATGATTATCTTAGTGCGCTAAAAGGTGAACATAATCTCGTATCCATGACAACGATAAACTCAACCAAACATAATCTTAAAACAAATATTATCAATAAAGCTGGTCTATGTAACTTTGATGATAAAAGAATTTGCTATAATGGAATTAATACATTCGCGTTTGGATACGATCATGATGATAATGAACCAGATAATATTCTTGACATAATTTTCGGAGAGTAATCGATTAATATAAAGGTTGAAGTGGAAAAGAAATTTGCTAAATGTTTTAGGAATAACTGCATGAAGACGACAAGACGTTTTTAAATCGTGAAGAAGTTCTTCAATAAAATATTTCACATCAACGTCCCAGCCGTCAATTCTAGGATCATCATCATAGAAAAAGATCCAATTGGTATTATACTTTTTACTTCGAATAACTCTAGTATTACCCCTGCAATTACCACCAACAGTTGTTTTACTAACACCAATATATCTAGCAGCATCAGAAATAGTTGGCAATCTTCGCGCCCATTGTTCAGTAAGATTAAACCCAACAACAAAACGAGGCTTGCTATAATACGACATTATACGTAATATTTTATTTCTAATTAAATTTTATCTACGTTGATTTTATCAACGATTATAATAATCAACGTTGATATTATCAACGCATTTATATATATACGCAATTATTATATAATCAATTATTATAATCAACGCATTTATATATAAAATCTATAGAAGGTGATCCTTGAAATAATTTTCAATTAGAGATAAACATTACGTATAAGTTTTATCTAAACCATACTATGGGGGGGGGGGGGGAATTGCTATTCAACAACGAAGATGACAATTTGGATCTCAACCTTAAGTAGTATGTCTTATAGCGTGATTTGAGCAAACACACCCCTAGACGAAGTGAAAATCCGGAGGAACGGACCCGAAGGGGCCGGGCCGACGGATTTGAACGAGGATAGGGGTGTGTGTGCTCAAATCAGCTATAAGACATACTACTATGGCAACGATGCCGATAAAAGACCAACGAAAGATAGAATAAAGATAACGCGCTTTCAAATTTAGGATTAAAATTATATGTATGTATGTATTAGCGTTTAATACACCTCAGCACTATAATGGCTATATGGTACCAGTTAAAAATAAAGTTCTAAACATGTAGAAACCAAGAATTGCACAAAAACATTAGGAAGGTAAACCCTTTCACACAAATTTAAGCTTGATGAAAGAAACCTAGCCACCATTTCAGTGACATTATCCGGACGGGAATAGTCCACAATAAAAATTGTAACCTCAAACCCAGAAGAAGAACAAAAATATTTGATTCGTCGCCTCAGAACTCAGACAAGGCAGCTTGAATCAAGAATAATAGAGACCAGTCGCACTCTTCATGTTTGCATTTGTTTGGAAGGGCTTACCTTCCTATGGTTTATGTACTATTCTTTGAACTTTCATTTTGATTGGCACCATATAGCCATTGTTATGATGAGGTGTCGTTAACCGCTAATACATACATACATACATACATACATACATACATATATACATACATACATACATACATACATACATACATACATACATACATACATACATATGATCTCATTCTTAATTTTAGAAGCACGTTTGAACCCATTACTCTCTTGCTGTTTACATTTAGTTGGACCAGTTTATCTTCCTAAGGTTTTTCCACAATTCTAGGCTTTTACATTTTTGGATCTATACTTCTAATTGGTATCATATAGCCATTCTTGTGCTGATGTGATGTTAAACGATAATACATACATACATACATCCATACCTACATACATACATATCATCTCATCTCATTCTTAATTTAGAAAGCGCGTTATCTTTACTCTTTGGATTAACTATACAGTAAATGTTATCCGAGATGGTTATGCATCGGCATCATTGCCATATCATGTTACGTTGCCATTGTTTTAGTCAGTTAAATAGATCACATGTGGGCAAGTTATGCACAAAAGAGTATTCGTCCCAAATTAAAATACCTGATTTGCCAAACTATATATAGTTCGAAGTATACGGTTTTCTGCTTTCCTATAGTATATTAGGACTATATTCTTTGACTTTGATTTCAACAACGCAACAGTGTGTAAATAGATATTTTGTTTCCGTTTTTGTGTTAGTAAGTGTTATTTGCTTGCAGCAACGTGCACTGTTGTGTTTGAAGTTTGAATCATATATATATATATAGTAAATTCATTACCTCCTGCAAGCAGTAAACATCAGCATCAGAAGCTTTTAGTCCTCTCAACATTTCTTCTCTCCTCAACGCTTTCATTGGAATGCTGAATTGTAGAGCGGCGTTGAATGTAACGAGTTTCCATTCTACTTGGGCCATGGCACTGTGACAGAGGATCACAGAACAAATGGTTAACAGTTCCAGCGCTCCCTGCATCTTTAGGCCGTCTAGTGTCCAAAAATCAAGTGTACAATATATTAGAACCTGTCACGAACGGCACATTGGTGTGTTAGTTCAAAGATTCTTATGGATATATGTTGGAATCGATAACAACCCAGAGCAACCTGTACTGTTCAAGGCCCAGAATCGCGTCCTACCGGTGATCGTAGGTACTACTGGACAATCATATTGCAAGCCTGATGTGAATCTCCTGTCTATCAATATATCTTGAAACAACAACTGAAGTGAAACAACAAATCAGTGTGCGAAAAGCGATATGGAGGACCGAGTGAAAACGAGACCAGATGCCATAAACCGTACAATAGGGCTGTTATAGTCTGACCTCCGCCTTCAAGACGGAAGAGTGTGTGACGTATAGCGGAATGAGTGCAAGAACCTCGTCCACCTGAACTGCGCTTACAACCTTAAAAAGAATGTGTAAACAGGTCTGAATTTGATACTGTAGCAAGACAATTATTTCCCATTTAACTCTGTTTCGAGTGTGTTGGAAACCAAGATCAGACAACAAAACAAAAGATATTTGAGTAATGATTTTGGCCAAACTATATTTCTATCACAAGTGCCAAAACACACTATGTACAAGTGTAGAGACAGACCATCTGGCCGCGAAACTACGGCAAAGTCCGAGGTTAATGGAAGAGTCTTATAAACCTTTATTTGTGTTCAGTTGTTCATAGAAACTATCCCTGCACTGACACATATAACGAAGTTTACGAGACTGTATGAATATATATTAAATGCATGTTCTGTAACTCTGCTGCACATAATACGCGAAGAAGGGTGTTGCAGCATGACTGGACATATAGATGCTCTTTGAGGGGCGAAAACATGGCGGGAGCTTCGACTTTTGACAGTGGAGTTTTTTTCGTTCCTTCCTCCCCTGCGGCTTAAATTGCATCACATATTCAATCCACAATATATAAAATGGATGGAAATGTTGGCACCAATGCTGTTGCTGTGAATGAGTAGCTCTGCTATGTTTTCCATGAAATGGGCACTACTCCAGTTCATGTAGTTTGTATGTTATGTGCATTTACAAAACAAAACCTGAAAAGGCGAAGTCTTTTTTTTTTATCTGCGTGCAGGTCCTGAACACAGACTGATAAAAAGACAAGAGGGTGCAAAGGCAATATGAAGGACATAATAAATGTATTCCATTCAGTTCAAGCTTCTGCACCAAAAACGAACTCCAATAATTTACTGCTTGTGGTCCGAGTAAATTGCCACCAATTAGATGAAACAGTGTAAACATGAGTGCATTGCTACAACAAATTATTGACCCGCGGAGTGATTTTATTATATGAAAATCTTCGCAGAAGTATACTACCGACTTTATACAAAATTTCATCTGCCAGATTGCAAGAAAAAAAAAGTCCTTGTATAAAATACACACGGATTGTCCTGGGAGTAATACAGGTGTAGAATTTGCTAGCGTTTCCACAACCAAAGCTGCCCTATTTTGGTGTATAAGCCGTCACGCTACACTACCGGATGCCAATTGTACTACTGTGACCATTTTTGTCGCATACAACGATCAATATAAGAACGACGAGTTGTGATTGGTTGAATAAATTGACCAATTAGATGGCGTCTTACTTAACTACCGGAAATATGCTCAGTAATTATGAAGATTGGAACATGGCTCGACCGTTTCAGCCAACCTGAATGAGACTCGGATGGTGTTCGGTGAAGTGATTAACGTCCGATTGATGCAAAATTTCCCGAAAGAAACGAAGTGACAATATGTGTAACCATGCCAGCAGGTATTATAGAGTTATCTTTCCTAGAAATACTACTAAATATAACTGATCGATTTAAACTTTTGCCAAATGCAAAAGGTGCTTTCGATAAGAATAAAATGAGTGACTCTATTGGTAACCACAACAGGAAACAATTTTAAAAAGTCATAAAGTGATTTTTTGATTGAAATGAAAACCAATATCTAATATGACAAATTGATGCAGAGCACACGATCCTTTAATGTCATGCTTACTTTGAAAAGCTAATAAAAAAATTTAAAAAATAAATAAATTTAAAAAAATAGAAAAAATATTGAAAATAAAGACGGATATTAATAATTGTGTTTTATTATATATTTTGGTGTGAAATATAGAGATAATAATTTTCATATGTTTTCATTCCTATATTTTCACATGTGAAAAATATATCCTTATATGTTTACACGTGAAAATATAAGATTTCCCATCATGCCAAGCGACGCTGGATTGTGTGTGCCCACAGAAGTTATACCTGCAGGAACAAAAACAAGCATTTTGTGAGCTAGAACAAATAAATAGAAACTGCATTACATTTCAGACATGGAAATTAATTTTTGCAGACGAAATTTTAGTCGACGCCGTTCGCGTCTCTATGAAGTTATTTCCCCTTACTTCCTTGACAACAATGATAAACCCGCTGTGATGTATTGATGAATCGGACTTGCTTCGTGGTTAAATAGTTTACAAAATGTCAAAATATAATTTACTGCGACAAATTAGGTCCACCCAATCATACCGCTATCTTAAGTCATTGATATTTATATGACCAGCCTATGAAAGCGAGGTGAATTTACGAAAAAAGGGGTGCGTGGGGGTGGAGTGTGGTGCTGAATAGTGAGTTTAATCTTCTAAGCTTCGTTTCTGGAGAAACTTTGGTATATAATAAAAAGAAAATTTTCTTTTCCTGTGTTAATACCGGAGATATTTCATCATGTGTTACCCAAAACGGTATATTTTAACTTGTGGCTACGGCACTCGTTAAAATATCACGTTTTTTTTGTACCACACGATGAAATATATCCGGTATTAACGTAGGAAAAGAAAATATCCTTTATATCTTTTTAATGTTGTAACTAAAATTGCTGTTATCAACATTTGAGATTCAAACATAATCACAAGCAACTAAACAGAGTGTAGATGATTGGAAACTGAAAATCGATCGACTTATCAAATTGTGCATGATTGCAAATTAAAAAACGATCGACATATCAAAGTGTATATAGTAGGGAATTTAAAATTGGAATATATAATGGTAAAAATATAAAAAAGAAAAATGGAGCGTCGTCTGGAAATATTTGATAATACTGGTTTAAAAAGAATCACAATTTGAGAGCACAATGAAACATCTCACGTTCTTACAGATATCACGTTCTTGCAGATGCCAATCTCATTTGAATGATTTCATTTAAAATCTCTGGAGAAAAAATAATAATAATAAAATTTAATTAGAGAAATAAGCAGTGAAAACAATAATTTAAAGCATGCTAGGAAATTAGATGTTACAAAATAGTGTTCAGACGTGTTCACTTACCTAGATATAAACAGAAGATGTTGGTAAACTGATGGTTGATTCTGACCTTCTCACTTCTGCAATCAGGTAGGGATTGACTTTCTTGATTGAAGTATGATGGTTAAGAAGGACACGACGTAGCGCATTAACCAATTAAATTTCTTTTAGCGTTGTTATAGGGTTTACCAATCAAAATTCTTGTTTACAGACCGCGCCCTTACTTTGCCCAAACAGGTACAAAATCCCTACGGATTATACTCATAAGTTCGTATTACACAATAAAAAAAAGCTACTTTTGTTCTTGAATGAAATTCTATTGCTTTCAAGTTCCATGATGAAAATGCAGCAAGGACCGAAATTAAAGGAAGTTAGGTAGAGTTTTCCCTAGTTGTTAAATGTTTTAGTATAATTAAGTTGCAAGTGTTTTGACAGGTCTTATGAAATAGTTTGCTACCTAGTATTCTATGTAACCTTTCTTTGAAGATGAACTTTACCTCTACAGTTGATGACCGAATTTAACAAGTTTATTTCTAAACTGAACGTCTGTTAAAATAAACACACTGTATTTACCGTCTAGATACTATGTATCCAAAAGGTTTACATTCTAAGATTATAAATAGATTTCTTTGATGGATGAATTAATAATATCTGGTCAATTCTTTCTTTAATAAAATTTATATTGTTATATTTACATGTTAAAAGATACACGTGAGTATCCGCAAAATATACACATGTTATATCTATCCAATGCCACCAACTCACAGCTTTTTCGAAAAACAAACTGAAACCTCAAATACAACGGTAGAAACTGCACACACACACACACACACACATATATATATATATATATATATATATATATATATATATGACAAAAAACAATGCAAAACTGGTGAGAAACCAGCCCAAGCGCTTTCGAAATCTACCGATTCCTTTTTCAAGGGCACAAAGTCACAAAAGACGATTACACAAACGAATCCAGAACATAGAAAAGGTAAATACATACAGAATCTACATAGTGTTTGCTGTAGATATGTACATAGACGATATGCAATAAAATAATAAATAAGGTTGAACGACGTTGAACGTTGCTTCATTTTAGTGCTTGTAAGGCGGAAATGGCTAGAACAAAGGACCCAAATAGAAATAAATTGTTTGTTGATTTTACTTACATTGTTGGTTTCACTTTCTTTCTGTTACATATTTTTAGGCCATAGAGTCGTACCAGAAGCAGAATTAATTGTTACTTATAGAAATGATATTATGTTAAAAATTTATGTAGATCAAACTGAATACCATATGATAAAGAAATTATTTACAAATTGAAAATAATACATTTTATAAGACAACGATGGACATCGAGTATGAATATCACAAAGAAACAATCCTAGATTAATTTTAGGTGAATGTTCAACAAGAACTGGATCTAAAGATCAACAAGCAATAGGTAATTAATTGGTAAAAGTTTATTTTCTAGAAAGTGTCAGTCCTAAACAAACTTGAGCTGAAACAGTGCCTACTTCTGCAATTAGATATACATTTCAGGGTAACTTAGACTGACTTATAAATCTATTAGAACCTATTCTATACAAAGTCAATAATTATAAACTATCAAGGAAATAAATATACAATTACTGACAGAAATGAATAATGGTGTTGATGAATTAAAGAATAGATACAAATATGAAATGCTAAAATCATACCTGCCATAACATGAGGTATCACGCGAAAACACGATTTTATGTAATCTTAGCAATAAACAGAGAGAGAGAGAGAGAGAGAGAGAGAATTTTGTCAATTTTAGCTTTGCATAGATCCCATGTAAATTTGTCATTGGGGCAGTTTGTACAGCTGATTATCATAGAGGGAATTAAAAGGTAAGACGGTCTGAGAAAAGGAACCACCATTTCACAAATCACTTAAACTGGCTGAGAATAGCTAGGGTAATGCCATGTCAAATCCTTCAAACACTACTATGGGGAAGTCAATTAGACTAATTTGCACAGGTAAAGTACACTAAGCGGAACAACCCAATTCATTTGAAGTTAATTAAATCATAGATATGCCTATCGATGAACAGAAGTTATTACACATAATTGCCTTGAATGAGAATGTTTAAGACATCTTTATTAAACACCATATCCACATTAGTCATTCTGGAGTGTACGACAGCCATACTTTGGGTTTGTAAATGTACTAAGTGTTTCAAAGAAAACATACATGTTTATTTCTTTTTGATCAAATTTGAATTTTCAGTAATGTTTATAGGCTGATATGAAAAGATAACTCATTCTCAATTGGACGACGTGGCTTCTTTTCATTCACGCGAACTGCCCCCCCCCCCCCCTTTTGGACCTCATAACACACTTTGTGTGTCAACCCCACCACCAAACACTGTGTGGGAATATGGCAGGTATGTAAAATAAAGGACATATTCAGTAAAATGAATGAAGAGTTAAGTCAGATGTCTTCCTGAAATAAGCTACAGAAGAAATTTACACGAAAGATCATAGTTGTACAAATTCACAGCGTGAAGATGAAATAACAATATTGGAAACTAATATTAATATCACTGGAGGAGAAGTAGTTTATCATGACTATTTATCATTGCAACAACAACGACAGTTAAGAGAATACGCAAGATCTATTGACGTTACTGCATTAAATACAGAAGCTATAAAAATAGAACTTGAAAATCTTGACAATGAGATAAAAAGACTCAAAGAAGAAATTAAAAAGAAACAAATCAAAACCAATCCAAACTACAACAGGAACTAGAAAAAGTTAAAAGTATGAACTCATAAATAGTTGGAAGTATTGAACATTTTTAGAAAAATTTAAAACTCAACTTGGAAAAATGATATAAATGATAAGTAAACTTCCAATTGGAGAAAGATTACAATTATTAATCAACGAAAATGGTGTGACAGTTGTCGGCATTAATACAGCTATATGTATGACAAAATCAACTGTTGCTCTGACAATAGCAAATATTGTAAAACATGTTGTTTCCCGTGCTCTTACACCTCCATGTGTTTATACACCTACACCTGTTCCTGTTCCAAAAGAATTATTCTTTGACATGGTAAAAATAGTCTTAAAAATATTGCTGAATATTTATTTGAGTTAGCTAGAAAGGCAGCATCAGTATTGCCTGGAGTTATTGGCAGTGTAATACAAACATCAGTTGTCAAAAGAAAGAAAGAAAAAAACATGACTTGCATCAGTTCCTGAAATAAATATTTGCATTTCAAGATCTGAGAGTAGTCTCAATCATACATGCCATAACACGACGTGTCACGCGAAAAACACGATTTTGGACTCCCAAACCCGCGACACGGTCGTGTTTCGAAAAACAATCTTAGCAACAAAAACAAAAATATTTTCTCACAAAAAAAGAAAGAAAATAAATCTTTATTTCTTGACAATCATGATATATGCCCGTGATTGGTGTGTATAAACAGTAAACAGTCCTGCTCAGAGCTCATGTAAAACTATCCTCGAGGCAGTTTCTACAGCTATTTTAGAGGACAATTAAAAGGTAAGGAGGTTAGATATAAACAGCTACCTTTCAGAGATTTACTTAATTGGCTCACAATAGCTTGTGTGATGTGTCGTGTCAAATCCTTTGAGCACTGCTGAGGGATAGCCCATTAGGCTAATTTGCATAGGTAAAGTACACCAAGTGGAACAACCCGATTTGTCTGAAGTTAAGTACATCGAAGAGATGCGTGTTGAATAACTAATGTTATTACACATCACTGACTGCATTGAATGAAAATGTTGAAGCCATCGTTATTAAAGTTTGTGATCAGCGGCAATGTTTCTTTGAAGTCGGATTTTTACTCCCTGTATAAAATGCAAAACATGATTATACCGGTAGGTTGAACAACAACACCGCTTAATCTCTAATGCAGTGTTGCACCTAGGATCCCAAGGTCATGGGACACCGAGTCCCTCACCCTGCAGATTTGGGGGACGCACAACATTTGCAAGGGACAAGGGAAAATTGTAGTACATAATGCAATAGAAGTGCTAAAAAAATGAGATTATCTTATTTGCTTCCAGTTTTGCTACCTTAACTTTCTCATATTTTCCTTGGACATTTATATTAGCACATTAAACATTTTATCATGTGATCAAAGTTGTGAAAACATTAACATGTTTGAATATCTGGTTAACTTGAAATGAACAGCACCATGGAATTTTCCGTTCCGGATATTGCTCTCATTTAATTTTAGTGTTCACTCATCATCTACTAGCATTTATTATAATAAATACCCATGTTTTCTTAATTATTTTTCTTTTAAAAGTATATATAATCATTAATCAAATGACAAATTTTTTATCTGCATAAATTAGTACCTTTTTTCGTTAAATCAGCCCGAGAATAAATTAAATCTTCACTGCCGCAGGTGCGACTTTAACCTCGAAAATACGTTACAATACAGGCGGTCAAAGACTTTAGCAACTCGGCCGACCACAAACCTTGAATGTTTTCATTGCTAGATTGATTGATTTGAAATCTATACTCATTGCCATCTTACAGGTTTTTAATACTTTTAGTGACTTTAGCCACTGTTAGCGCCAACAGAGATGAGGATGCACATCCGTGAAGAAAAAGTGTAGTCATATTTGTGAACACAAATTGCATTACCTTCAAACCAACTACTAACTATTGAAAGCAGCAAAGACTGCATGTAATTGAAACTACATTCCACTGTCCAATGGATTTTAAGGGCAGTAACTTGATGTATTTTTGTATTTAATGTCTGTGAGGCTGTGACCATGTGCATATGTGTGTAGTGATATTATTTGACAATGCTAAGTCTACCATTTTACAATATATACTCGATTATAACCCGATACCAACGGCAAACTGCATAGACCCAGATCTGCCATCGTATAATGCGCTGGCAGATCTGGGTCTATGCAATTTGTAAGGACTAATCAGTAGAACAAACAACACAGACCCGGACCTGCCGGCGCATTATGCGATGGCAGATCAGGGTCTATGTTGTTTGCATTTGGACCTGGATTTCGGTAATTACATAAGCAATGGAAAGCATCTCCTTTCTGATTAGATTGAAAAATAAGCTGGCTTATTAAAATTGAACGCTGAAGTTATATAAAAATAAAATTATATAAAAACAAAATTTCAGGTGTGTGTGCAAGAGAATCACCTTTTACAAAAGTGGTACATTGCTGGGCAAAGGGGCAGTTTTTCGAACATAATAAAAAGGGTATACTTGTAAATGTATTTTTCAAGCAATGAGCACAATTTTTGTCACAAAGTTAAGGATGTCCTTTTAGAAATAGAGAACAAGAAAGCTACCACTCATACAAGTATTATATATTAAGACATAATAATATATTAAATAAATATAACATAGCACAGTTTTAAGTAAGAATTTTAGTTATCTGGACAATGGAAGAGGGATGCTAGAAAGAGCAGATGGTAGGGCATTAGGTGTCAAATGTGGTAGGAGCATCCCTTTATTTCTATCCAGTTTGAGTACTAAGTGCCAAAGATGACAAATCTTGAAGGGATTATTATAAATGATGAACTGCTGTATAAAGATTTAATTTTATAAATTGTCTTCATAAGCCATGAAATAGTCACAAAGGTCAATGTCTGAATCACACACTACTGAGAAGTGCTGAAAAGAACAAAGGTACATTTATCTTTCATTTCATGTCATTTTGTGGATTGAGGAGAAAATTAAGATGTTTTGCTTATTGGGAATCACGAAACATTTTATTATAAAAAAATAATAAAGAGGACGAATATCATCATTTGTGACACATGGAATAAACATCATTAAATAATTTTCGATCAAGATGAACATTAAGAGGAAGAATATCTTAACTGGAGATAGTCAATGGCACTGGGTTTGTATGTCTCCGAGTCAAAAATGTGTGGAACATAATTGACTAATATAATAGCCATATGAAATTCATTCAATTTGTATTTGTATCACATTTTTGTTAACTTGTCACATCATTGAAAAGAATGACAAAAAAGTTCATAATTGGATGTCTTTAAACAAGCATTAAATTAAGCCAAAAATATTGTACAAAAATGTATATTTCACAGTCAACAGGCTTACACATAGGTAAAAATTATTTAAAATTCTGTGAAATAAAGCTTGAATGAATAGGACATAATAATGATACAGTTATCTTAAAATAATTACTAACAATAACTTTATAAAATGAAGCCAAATAATGAGTGGATAAATTATTGTATTTGCCTCAAACTATTTCAATGGTTACCTTGTTAGTATGTGCCCTTTAGCATCTGTGACAGACAGAAAATCATTACTTTAATTTTCCCCCTTTCTCTACAAATTGGATTTACTGACCAAATTATGTTATGCTTGCTGCAGAAATGATATCTCTTGATTGCACAGACAAGTCTCAGTGTCTTTTTTAAATTCTCAAGCTTTCCCAATTGGATTGTTTAAAATTACTTGTATGTTTTATATTCTGTATTATGTATTTTATTATATTGTATGTACTAATTCTGTAAATCTAAAACCAGAAACATTTTTTGCTAAGCAAAATCATGAAACTGAAACTTAAATGATAGAGTGTCATACTCCACTGTATTTTCATAAATGATAGAGTGCCATATATAGCCCACTATATTTTCATATATAATAAAGTGTTATATACAGCCCGCTATATTTTCATAAATGATAAAGTGTCATATATAGCCCACTATATTTTCGTAAATGATAAAGTGTCATATATAGCTCACTATATTTTCATATCCATTTAGTATGATCACTACACTTTTATATCTATGTACTATGACTCAGTGTCGTGTTGAGCAAGTTATTCACAGACCAATATCAAATTAATTTCTCTCTTCTTTGTATCTCTTATTAATAAAAAAATTACAGTAGATTATCTTTATCCATTTGTAAATTTTCAATGTTGGAAAAGGTTGTCAAATTTTCAAAATCTTAAAACCTGACAACCATCCTACCTTCTCATTATCAATTTCTAGCAGATCTTTGAAAACCAGGGGAGGGGGATGTGGAAATCAAACGAGCATGAAATCAGTATTAATGTGCAATCTATAGTACCGTATTTACCGCATATATTGGGACAGGATAAAATAAATGATTTTTTTCCTGTCCCATAACTTATGGTTAAACTTTTTTTCAACTGGAACATATGTCCCAAAACTTAAGAACCGAACAAATTGTGTTGAATTTGCCCCCCCCCCCAGCATTTCATGTTAAAATAAGGTAGGTATATTAAACGTTTATTTGATAATAAACTGAAAGAAACTAACCTTGTACTGTTCTCATTTATTCCTTTTTTGTTCTTCATAAGCAATTTATGTATAAAAGACACAAACGTATCCACTAACACATGATCCGGTAATGTAGAGTACCGGTCGTGTGTATCGCGTATGTCAGGTAACAACATTGACACATTATTTTATTGACGTGAATATAGACACACAAATCATGTTTGGTTGTCCTCAGAAGTTTGAATACCGGTATATTATCAAACTTAAAATTGGATCCAGTAAAATCACAAACAATAGAAAGAGAGAGACAGAAATAACAACCGATTGCTTGAAGGCACCAGCAGTTCATGCATGATCCGGTGTATGGTGCAAAATAACCAAGAGTGTATTATATCCAGGTTAACAATATAACAGCATTTCGCAAATAAAAATCATTATTAGGAAATACATTCACCGTGAGAGCAAATGACAATATTTTCGCTAGCATGGGATACAGAACGTATTCTTAAAGACAATTAATGCAGTGTATATTATTTACCCTGCAGACATCAATGCTTGTTTGTATCAGTTACAATTACAGATGGCAAACAACAGAAGACTGGGTGGTGAATAAACACAGCTGGTAGCGAGCAATAAACTAATTGTTTCAACTTACCAGTAGGATTTCAAATACAAAGTTTATTTTATTACAAAGCAAGCAGACCCTGGAAGCCAACTTTGGATTATTTTAAGTGTGCAGATTTTTTATATACAAAGTCGGCAGACCAAGGGAAGCCGGCTTTGGTTTCTTTTAGCAGTATTCACAGGAATTTTGAAAATAAATTGAAACAGTGGAACAGTCGGGGTCTGTAAGTGACACTTTGAGCATACATTGTGAAATGTACTGGTATTTAAGGGATTTGCCACAACTGAACAGGCGTCAATTGTGCGGCATGATCACAGGAAGTTCAAATAAATTATGTCAGCTGAATATAGGACTCTACTTGGCACTGAACAAGGATCAACTCGGCGGCTCGATCAAAGGGTTTGGAAAACAAAGTGAGGCTGCCTTTACAAGCTAAGGGATTTGCACTGGCAGATAACTGAGGAAATATTACTTGGGAATTAGATCTGGCTTATGAAAAAGGCAAATATAAATCAACTCAAAACTTGTATTGCATCAAACAGTGTTTATACAGCAAAACAAAATATAATACAAGTATGGGTTGCTCCGACTTGCACGTATTTTGTATGCAGTGCAAACATCTAGTCTCCTATATTGCCGATAGATTTATCAAATTTTGTTCTTCAAAAGTTTGCAGATAAGAAGACAAGTGTAAACAAACAACACTGACAGCGGTTTTTATTTTATTTACTTTTGCAATTGTTTTACCAGCTAAGCATCGATATTATGATTTAAAAGGTGTCCCAAAACTTACGACTCGAAAAAAACGATCTGTCCCAGAACTTACAGTGCACAAAAAAATTACTTTAAAAATTAATTTATGGTGTCCCAACATATAGTGTCCCAACATATACGGCAAATACGGTATATGCAAGAATCTTATTGGTTTCGAAATGTGAAGTGCTTGATTCGCTCATTCAGAGACTCACTATCGTGCATCAACTTTCTTGTGAAATTCAAAATATTATGAACAATAATATTTTAAAAATTATATATGACATTAAACAAAGATTAAAAAGTAGTGTAACACGTTTGTCTAACGACAAATCCTAAATGTTACCGCAAAAAAACATGCACTATCAATTAGTGGAGTTGAGAAGAATTTGCCATGCCATGTGAGTAACAGTTTTTCCTTGTTTCTAAAAATAGATAAATGTTGTACGATTTCATTTGTACATTTTTCGTGCTGATTGGTATTACAATTAGTGAGAAAACACTTTTTAAATATAAAAAATCTATATTTTTGAGAAAACAATGATTCTTGGTCATATCTTTTTGCTAAAATAACGGACATAAACTTTAACAGTGAACACATGTCAGTAAGGTTTTTTTAGCATATAGCCTCGTTCCAAAGTTCAAAGTTTACTCTAATCTTCCTCTATTTTGGTGAAACCTTAATAACAATTAACTGGACTGGTTCAAAGAATGGCATATTCCTATATATATTATCAAAAATCTTTAAACTATAATATTCTAATTTTCAAATTACTTTGCGTCACAACCGCGGGATGCAAAGCACATTTACAAATGGTGGACATACTGTTACATAGAATGGATGAGTGTAAATTGAAATGCGCAGTTGCTTTAATCCTGTGATTAAACTAATGATTTGCTTCATATTTACTTTCTAGATTCATTTTCTCAGCCATATAAGTAACAGCTATAGGTATAAAGACTTAATTCTGGTAGTACTGAGCATCTTAATCAGATTTGTCATGAAAGGCATCAAAAGGAGTTACTGTGCAGCAAAGGGTTAAGCAGGCTTGTGCAGTATTGTAACTTATTTAAACTATCTCCCAAACTTATATCATGTCGATTTTACCTATTTTACTATAGTCTGATAAACATTATTTCTAAAGATAAGGGCATAGTCTCTTGCTCATAATCAAAGTTATCTATGATCTTTAAAAGTTTAAAGACGACACTTGAATTTGGAATCTACAGAGTCACGATGCTTTCACATGAATTGAAATTATAATTCACAGTGATTGTTTTTTTTATTTTGTTAGGCCATGAGTTTCTGTACTCTTGGTAATTAGATTTTGAAGTGTTTCAGAAGAAAAACAAATCGGGGTATTTTTTAAATAAAAGCTACAGATACAAATACACATTTCAAATAATTTGTAACTAAGGCATCGAGTATATGAAATGCCATAAAATGATGCACAATGCATGTGTTAACATTTACATGACAAATGTTTCTGCAACTTTAACATGGCAATACAAGCAACTGTCAAATTCGATTTCATAACATATCAAACTTGCTGCTAAATATTTAAGAATTTCAATGTGCTAAAGTTTTCAGAAACAATTCTCAGCAAATAAATGTATAAACTTACTAGTTTGTACAAGAAATATGTTCTTATTAGAGCAAAACCAATATCAAAAGAAAAAAGAAAACAATAACTTGCAAACACATATGTATAATTGTGTAAAGAAATTCTGATTCTTAATTACAACATTCTACATAGTTTATGCTAGCCTGCAACTGTACATTCTTTCTAACACCAATGCGTATAATCAGATGTCTCCTCAGTTCTCTTTGTCCACTTATCACTCTCAACGTATCATTATAATAGTGTCTTAAGACTAATAATTCATTGGTTTTACAAACTTATCTTATAGGCAATTATTGTATCTACCTTGAGTGTTAGTTGTTATATTTCTATTTTATACTTTTTATTCAGTTATGTATTATCCTACTCCTTTTTACAAACTGTTCTACTGAAATGTATCCACCTTGTATCCTAAACATTTTTTTAAAAATTTGGTTTGCATTTTTTGAAAGGGGAAGAACTGTGTAACCCCAAACCTTTCATTCTCAATAGTCAATATCATGGATTATTTCTCTTGCCTTTCTTTAGCGACAGAGAAACATGTTAAAAGTGAAAACAAACTGATTACATAGCATATGAACTGAGAACTATTTCTAACTGCACTCAATTTCATTAATATGCACAACTCTTACTCATTATACATCTCAATGAATATCTTGATGATATAAGCCTTGTTACCAAGTTCAACAAAACCTTCTCAGAAATAGTCACTAAAGTGTTGACAAACTCAGCAAATCAGATGCAAGATCAACTCGTCAGTATGTGCTGATCTTGCTCATAATTGTACCTAAGATCCTGATGATTTAAGTCTATTTTACCAAGTTTACTCAAAATCAGCTCAGAAATACACGTTATAGAGTGATAACAAGTTCAGCCAATCTGATGCAAGATCACCTCATTAATATGCATGATCTTGCTCTTTATCTAATTCATGCAGGATCAGGATCATATAAGCCTATATTCCAAATCTGATCAAAACTGGATCAGAAATATGGCCTCCAGAATGGTAACATGCTCAGGCAATCAGACACAAGATCACTTCATTATCCTGGATGGATCTTGCTCATTATCAAATTCTGCCAAGACCTTGATGACATAAGTTTATATTCCAAGTTTGATCAAAATCGGATCAGAAATTTGATTTCCTGAGTGGTAATGCAAGTTTGCCTCATTAATTTACATGTATCTTGCTCATTATCAACCCTGTCTGAGATCTTGATGATATACGCATATATTCCAAGTTAGGTTAAAATTGGATCAGAAATTCTGACTCCAGAGTGGTAACAAGGTCAGCCAATCAGATGCAAGATCACCTCTTTAATATACATGGATCTTGCTCATTTCTGAACTCATCCAAGATTTTGATGATATAAACCCATATACAAAGTCTGATCAAAATCAGATCAGAAATATGGACTCCAAAGTGGTAAGAAGCAACTGTTGATTGACAGACAACGGATGACACATGATACATGCAGGGCCAAACCATAAGCTCACTTGGCCTTACGGCAAGATGAGCTAAAAATAAACAAACAGAGAATATAATAATTACTAAATTTTCCAACACTTTTATGTCAAATAGCCTGGATCCTACAGAATCATCCCTTCATTCCATTTCACACTAGTATGATGTTGCTTTTAACCTATCATCTTTCTTGTCAGATGATAATTTGGGGGGGGGGGGGTGTCTGACAAAAGGTACAACCTGCATCTTTAATATGTACAGCTCTCCCCCGTAACAACACGGTACTTGGGGTCCATAAATGCCAACTGCTTTATGTACTGAACTGCAGTATAGTGAGAATGATATAATATTATATGAATGGATTTGTGTGTTGGAGAGGGATAACAGGATGCCAGTCAAACATATAGTAATAATGTTAGTTTACGTAAATTAGATGGGGGAGGGGGGGATTGGTACATTTAATTTTGTTCAATAATAATGTTTTAAAAAGAATATAAAGATATAATATTAAGCTTCATATAATTTTCTTTCAACCCATATTGTCATACATTGGATAGATCAGATCATATGAGTAAAATTAAATCAATGATTAACACCCACCTTTAATAAATATACTTGTCAATCCTCATTTCTAATCTACAGCTGCATTGGCATCAAGTTTAAAGTGATTTAAATTGATGAAAAATCTCAGTTCCCCCCCCCCCCCAAAAAAAAAAATTATATGATTAAATTCTGGTGGCACTTGAGGCCAACATATCCTGACATTAAGAACATGATTCTTTTATAAATAAGAGCTAAAAATCACATTTTTACCACTTCTAAACACATTTAGCAATTAATATCTGTAAAAAAGCAGAAAGAGTATTGTCATTTTGGTAAATGGAACATCCCATCTTCAGTTCAAAGCACTAGTCACACCATGTTCAGCATGCTTTTAGCAATTCGAAAACACAAAATAATGGAAATAACAAAGTTACATGAATGTATATAATCTATCTGAAATTCAAAGAAGTCCGAAAAATGCACATTTGTACAGGAGAAAGTTGGGTCTTACCAATAAACTCAATAATACACAAGATGCTGCATCAAATACCATCATAACACAACTGGAGGTAGGTGGGAATGATCCTCAAGCAAGAGAATCAATCACCTGCCCCAATCCAGCAAGTAACCGGAGATGCAAATATCAACGTTTTAAACATAGGTTTAGACCCAACCAATATCCTATTGCAGCATGTAGTATATGGGGAAAATGACCAATGTTCCCAGTGCTTATACGACAGTCGGGAGCAGGAGGCTCTGTTGCATAAATCAGCTGCTGCCCTCAGAAATGTTGCCAGTGGCCTGGTGAACCTGGAAGAATGTGATAACATCTTCAGTGAGATTGTAAAAGCATGGCAACCATCTATTAGGCCTATGGCCTTGATGCCTAAGACCACAAAATCAAAGCAAAAAGGAAAGAGGAATAAGAGAGCACAAGAAAAGGCCAAGTCCTACTGAAAAACACAGAGATTATTTCAGGTGAACAGAAAAAGTCTGGTAGATGAGCTCCTATCAGGTAAAGTGGCTGGGGCTTGCACAATACCTATAGAGGTAGTAGAAGCCACTTATAAAGTGGAGTAAGTCAGGAGGTTGATCTGTCCCAATACCCTATACCAAGAGAGAAGGGCAATACAGAGTTACTCAAACAGCCAATCAATTGCAATGAGATACGAGATATTTTGAAAAAAAAAGAAATCTGCACCGGGTCTGGATGGCATTACTGTGAAAGATATAAGAAAGGACCCGAACAGTGCAGATTCTCATGAATCTGTTCAATATCTGGCTAATCACAGGCCACGAACCTCTTGAGGTCAAAAAGTTGCGTAGCATACTGTTATTCAAGAAAGCTGAGGCATTGAATGACATCTATAACTGGCGTCTGCTCACAATCTCCAGTAGCATCTGCATTTGTACACTGCAATGCGAAAGCATACAACTAAGCTCTAGACAAAGGAGCTTCATCCTGGCATCTGGCTGTACTGAAAATATTTGCTTGCTATACGAAGCAATTAAACAAGCCGAACACAATGGAAAGTATTTGAGTGTTGCGCTGTTGGACTTGGCAAAAGCTTGTGATACTGTGTCGAACAAACATATAATATCAGGTCTAGCATGCTTTGGTGTAGATAAACACTGGATCAACATCATATCAGACCAATACAAAGATAGTACCACCTCGTTCAAAGTAGATTCTAAAAACAGTGCCGATATAGCCATCACAAGAGGTGTGAAACAAGGTGACCCACTGTCTCCTCTTCTCTTCAACATTGCTCTAGATCCCATCTTCTACCAAATAGAGGCACAAAACAATGGCTATCAATATGAAGGAGATGTCATAATCGGCTCGCTAGCATACGCAGATGACACATCCCTTCTAAACAAGCACTTAAAAGATTTAACACAACTTAAATCTATTCTATAGGTTCTGCCAAGACACATGACTTAAACTAAATGCAGACTAATCCTGTGCATTTACAATCTCCCCGGTGGGAAAGCGCACATACACAGTCAATGATGTCACTCAATTTGAACTAGAAGGTGTACCTATCCCATGGATAAAACCGTGCCAAAGCACACGCTACCTTGGGGGTCTTATTGATCCTTGGACAGGGTTGACTCGGAACAAACCAGCCCAGATGCTGGATGAATGGTGCTCAAAATTAACCAATGCTGCATTAAAGCCAAGGCAGAAGGTGGTGATCTTAGAGGAAAATCTGGTTCCAAGCTCTTCTACTCACTCAGTCTGGAAAAAACTATCAAAAGCAGGTCGCGAGAAATTGATGGGATACATTTCTGAGCTAAAATAAATGGCTCCGCTTACCAGAATCAACCTCCTCCCGCTTTCTGTACAAAGCAACGTGCAATGGTGGGCTCAACCTTCTCAATGTAGAGGCAATCATCCCAAGGATGGTTGTTAAAGGATGGAATAAAATTCTCCTCAGTGAACCATACAATCAAAAGGTGGACAACACGATTGGATTACATGAATGTATCTGAAAAGTCAGGGATGACTTTCAGTTGTATTTCGAAAGGCAGGAGAGAGAGAGAGAGAGAGAGCTTTGGGTGGTATGGGAAGAAGACACAAGGAAGTGGAAGGTCTCAGCATGATGGTAACAAGAAGGTAGTCCCACCATTGAACAGATGGCCTACTAGACACACAAAGCTTTCAGAACAGGAGTACATAGATGGGATCAAAATAAGAACAGGGACATTCCCAACAAAAGTGTCTGCCAACAGAGGGAAAGCAAGAACATGGAAAAACCTCTGTTGCAGACACTGCAAAGCACCAAGTGAGACCGTGTCATATTCTGTGTGACTGCCCCTGGACGCTCGATCTCAGAATAAAATGCCACGACCAGGTCTGTACGGTTCTTAGTGATCATCCAAGGAAAAAAGGATATGTGGTTTATGACGAGACACACTAGCATGCAAATGACCAACTGCACAAACCAGACTTAGTGATCACAAAAGAGAACAAGTCCTTGATCCTGGATCTGACAGTCATCTGGGAGGTTTATACTGGCAAGAGACACTTCGCCAATGCACTGACAGATAAATGACAAAAGTACAACTGTCTCAAAGATGTGGTTTCAAATGAGACAAAGACAATCTGTCAAAGTGCTTCAGGCTTGGCATTACTTGTATGTGGGATACTCGAAACATTTGGCCTTGACAGCAAAGCTCTAAAAGCAGAGCTCTGTGCTTTAACCTTAAAAGGCTCTATCAAAATTATGACAGCATTTGCTGGCATGGCCAAAACTGCGCCCACAGACACTGAGGTGAATAACATAATAATAGACCTCCCCGAGGACTAACACTATAGGCCTCTCGATTTCCACTCTTCTATGCGAAGGATAATCAATGAGTGATCTTTATAATATGACATTGGCCTCGCAAGAAGGTGATTGTCCCTTTTTCAAATGCAAGCAAGACCTATAGATACTACTGGATAAGGCACATTACCAACCCCATTTGTGATCAAGACTGAGTTAGGAGAAACAACACCTGCATTACCCTTTGGCAGAATATAGCATACATAGATCAATGAATCTGCCATGCTTAAGTTTCCGAGAAAATATACATGAGTAGAGTATAGAGTTAATGCATGGGCTTACATTACGGCTAGGATGCTGATGGGAGCGGTGGTATAGCTTGTCGTTAATGATGCACCACTATCCACAGATATAGACAAAAACTAAACAAGTCACAGAATCGGAAGTTTCCTAAAGTACAATGGACTATCCATACAGCCTCAGCGATTAGTACTGATGACGTCTACCAGACGTTAAATGGAAATGGTGACACAATGTAATCCAAATAAATAGGCCATTGTTTATTGCCACTTGGATGGCTACAGATCATAGGAAATTCAATAGTCACATGAACTGTTACCAAACACAATAAATGACACTGACGGATTACAATAGTAGCTCATTAGAGACATGAATAATTCTGGGTGTGCTTTAGCCTGCTAGGAATACAATATCTGACACTGAATACAATAGTGGTTAACATGAGTCAAATGCCGGCTGTAAAAACACATTCTGGCAATCCAAATCAAGTACAGTGGTTTTCATGTAAAGTTTTCAATTTAAAAAAATCATTTTCACAATTTTGGCCACGTGGTCCAAAGCGTTACCGCGTTATAGCAAAGTGCATTTTAACGGGGATTAGGTGTATTTACATACAAAATTTCATGTGTAAGGTACAATAGGGTCCAAGATATGGAGGGTGAAATGAACATATCCATTGAAAATACATAAGTAATTTAAGCATGAAAATGATGTCACATTTACCTTGTTTTGATATGGTTGAGTACTCCACCTGCGATGCATCCGCATACCAATTTTCATGAGTGTAGGTGAAATAGGGTCCAAGATCATGAGGATGATGTAACGAATGAACAAACAAATGACCACAAGCTTGACTGTACGAACAATCACATTAACAAACTAGCAAAATGCTATATTTTAGGACCACTAACTATGTTGGTGAGGGGATACATATAAAGCTTAATATTACAACATCAATAAGTCATCCTTCTTATTTACTGTACAGATTAACATCTTTAACGTCCTTCACAGAAACATACATAACCCCTATGTACCCCTTTACAGAAATATACATAACCCCTATGTACCCCTTTACAGAAACATACATAACCCCCATGTACCCCTTTACAGAAACATACATAACCCCTATGTACCCCTTTACAGAAACATACATAACCCCTATGTACATTTTGATGCAACCTATAACCCCTATGTACAGTTTGATGCAACCTATAACCCCTATGAAAGTTTGATGCAACCTATAACCCCTATGTACAGTTTGATGCAACCTATAACCCCTATGTACAGTTTGATGCAACCTATAACCCCTATGTACAGTTTGATGCAACCTATAACCCCTATGTACAGTTTGATGCAACCTATAACCCCTATGTACATTTTGATGCAACCTATAACCCCTATGTACAGTTTGATGCAACCTATAACCCCTATGAAAAGTTTGATGCAACCTATAACCCCTATGTACAGTTTGATGCAACCTATAACCCCTATGAAAAGTTTGATGCAACCTATAACCCCTATGAAAAGTTTGATGCAACCTATAACCCCTATGAAAAGTTTGATGCAACCTATAACACCTATGTACAGTTTGATGCAACCTATAACACCTATGTACAGTTTGATGCAACCTATAACCCCTATGAAAAGTTTGATGCAACCTATAACCCCTATGAAAAGTTTGATGCAACCTATAACCCCTATGAAAAGTTTGATGCAACCTATAACCCCTATGAAAAGTTTGATGCAACCTATAACCCCTATGTACAGTTTGATGCAACCTATAACCCCTATGTACAGTTTGATGCAACCTATAACCCCTATGTACAGTTTGATGCAACCTATAACCCCTATGAAAAGTTTGATGCAACCTATAACCCCTATGTACAGTTTGATGTAACATATAACCCCTATGTACAGTTTGATGCAACCTATAACCCCTATGTACAGTTTGATGCAACCTATAACCCCTATGAAAAGTCTGATGCAACCTATAACACCTATGTACAGTTTGATGCAACCTATAACCCCTATGAAAAGTTTGATGCAACCTATAACACCTATGTGCAGTCTGATGCAACCTATAACACCTATGTACAATTTGATGCAACCTATAACCCCTATGAAAAGTTTGATGCAACCTATAACCCCTATGAAAAGTTTGATGCAACCTATAACCCCTATGTACAGTTTGATGCAACCTATAACCCCTATGAAAAGTTTGATGCAACCTATAACCCCTATGTACAGTTTGATGCAACCTATAACCCCTATGTACAGTTTGATGCAACCTATAACCCCTATGTACAGTTTGATGCAACCTATAACCCCTATGTACAGTTTGATGCAACCTATAACACCTATGTACAGTTTGATGCAACCTATAACCCCTATGTACAGTTTGATGCAACCTATAACCCCTATGTACAGTTTGATGCAACCTATAACCCCTATGAAAAGTTTGATGCAACCTATAACCCCTATGTACAGTTTGATGTAACATATAACCCCTATGTACAGTTTGATGCAACCTATAACCCCTATGTACAGTTTGATGCAACCTATAACCCCTATGAAAAGTTTGATGCAACCTATAACCCCTATGTACAGTTTGATGTAACATATAACCCCTATGTACAGTTTGATGCAACCTATAACCCCTATGTACAGTTTGATGCAACCTATAACACCTATGTACAATTTGATGCAACCTATAACCCCTATGTACAGTTTGATGCAACCTATAACCCCTATGAAAAGTTTGATGCAACCTATAACCCCTATGTACAGTTTGATGCAACCTATAACCCCTATGAAAAGTTTGATGCAACCTATAACCCCTAATGGCTTCCAGAATAAAAAAAGGAATTGCTTGCTTGTTCTTTTTAAAGGAATTTTAAACTTTTGTACACACAATATCAGGCTTAATAAGAAGAAGCACAAGAAACTGTAAAGTGAATACATGTTGCACTAGTAAATGTACAAGTAATAATACTACATTGTTAATCCCAAAACCCATGTAGTAACAATACTCTAGTATAGCTAATCTATGACTGGATTTTCTCTAGTCATGACATTGTCTACATTAATTTTACAACTAGAGAGCCATTGTGGTCCCATTTAATACTCAACAGGTGCTGATATTTTGTTTGATAATCCCACACATCAGTTCTCAGACAGGTTACATCTAGAATATTTTGGACTTGTTGTAAAATTGCAAGTTCAAGTACAAAATGTTCAAAATGTGTATAAAAAATATATGTAAAGTGGTTGTACTGGCCTGAACATCTAATTGGGTCATTTAGATATAAATACATATCCATGTCCAAAATTTATTTTGTCTACCCCAATTATCTTTGCTTAATTGCACAAAGAAGATTTTTTAAAAAATCTAAGTCGTAAAAAGTCTACACCAGGTGACCTGCAGAGTTATACAGGAACAGCTGCAGAATCACATAGCAACATGTTTCCCTTCCAAGGAACTGACTCTGATAGTGCTGATATATGATAGTCTTCATGTGGTCCAGTCCAGTAATTGGGTCTCTAATAAAAGGCAGACTGATATCAGTTTGTCTGGTCATTTCTGAAACTTCATCTTAGTGGAAGTGAGACTGTAGGGCCAAATGGAGCAGAAAAATAAGTGGGGATAAAAGACAATCATTTTGTCTCCAAAGACACATCTGTTTTGATGACAGAGAAGAAGATACTACAGATATCTACAACAGGAGTCAGACAATATGTAAAGGTATGTTTTCATTGCTATGATATTTAAACCAACTGATACAAATATAAATGCATTTAATTATAATCTAATTCAATGGATGAAAAGTGGAACCTGTTTGATTTTACAAATTCATTACAACTTAAAGTATTAATTCTCAAACCTTCCACTTTGTTTTCTCACCATTTTTGTATTGTATATACACAGTGTACCTAGTTGGATCATGTTCTTACAAAACTTTCTGTTTATTATGTCCATATATACATGTAGCTTATTAACAATGCTTTTTATTATTATTATTATTATTATTATTATTATTATTGTATGTGCAACTATGTACATGTACTCTGTATGTAAATATGCATATAATAGAAAATACTTTTTTTAATGTGGATGAGTACTTGATTTTCAAAGTTATATTTATTTAAAACTTTTTATCACAATTTTAGAGAGCAAATATGATTAGCTATATCAGTTACATATGTAGAATGTATTGACTTTAACTGAGCTGCAAACTGTGCTTAAAATCAATAATGCCCATATAGATAGTAGTAAATATACTTTCATGGCATTTTATGTATGAAATTGTTGTAGTGTGACAGTAGTACCACAACAAGAGGCCAAAGTAGACCTGATATCACTCACTTGTCTCACTTTAGTCTAAAAGACAAATAACAGCATTAGGCTGGGTAATATGATTTGAAAGGTGTTCTCCATCTGATCATTATGAAAGCCACACAGTTGCATGACAGGCCTTCAGAAGGCCAATCTTGGTAGAACATTCATTGAACATGTAATGTGAAACATTTCTACCAAATGTTATTCATACTGAAGTATTTGACGAGAATTAAGTAAAAAAGAAACCTCTACCATATATGCTATAGATATTGGTAGGGAGAATACAAAGACACAACTTTCGGCAGAAACTGGCCTTAAGTAAATTCCTGGAAACTATGATCAAATCTGGTGGAGTAGTGCTAGAAATGGCACAGATACATTTTCTATCTGGTTGCCATGTAAGGTAGAAACCCAAATATTTCCAACATTTTCTTATAATCCTGTTGACTGTTCATAAAATAATTTATTTCATATTCTCGTTGTACTTGTAGATGGAGTTCATCTATGCTGCAACTTGAATTACTTTTGTCCCAGAGAGAAAAGTGACTTCAATGAGCAATGCAGAACATCAAGGACACAGTTTTTGCAATGGCTAAGATTTAAAGAGGCAAGTGTTTTCATTAATGTTGAGGGATAATGAACTTGATATTTCAATATTTTCAATTTTAACACTTTGACTTTCTTTCTTTCATGCAATATCAAAATGAAAAGTATACTTTTCTTCAGAGATATAAAGTAAAACATACTTATTTTACAAATCTTTGTTGTAAAATTCGCTTAAAATAATAATAAAAATTCAGCAAAAAAATTGTCCAATACTGCTCTATCCTTCCCACATCTGAACTAAAATTATAACTACATGTATATAGAAAAAATGATATCATAGGGAAATGCATGTCATGGTTCTTATAACTCTTCTCCCACCCCCAGTGCTAAATCAGAATCATGATCAAAGTTTTTAACTGGAATAAGACTATTCTTATATCCTGCTTATGTATTCTACCAAATTGATGGATTTAACATTATACACATATATATTAGACGTATCAGTTTTTTTTTTCTTCACATTTCTTATTCAAAAAAAGCTATCAATAAGGCTGCTGATTACTACAGCTGCAACCTTAGAAGACATCTTTGTCAGAAAATTCTTCAGCTTTGTTCAGTACCCATAACACGCTAACAATATATCAGATATGAATACATGTAGTGGTAAGTTCCAATCAAATCATGATGTTCTAAGTGGGCTATAGCAGCCATTTTCCCTCCAAGAGGCCGTGCTGTGATATAGTAACATGACACCAAATGTTACAGAGAAGAATTGGCCATCTTAATATCAATTCATCTTCTTGATCAATTAAATTTCTTGATTCTTTTTGTAATAGTTGCAGAATCCTACTTGGACATATATTGGATAATTGATTTTGAAAATCCTTGACTAAGTATAAAGGATTAGTGTCAGTGTGAAGTTACTGTGTCAGCTGAATTCCAAATGTACACTAATTACTAATATTTCTTTATACAAATAAATGTTAATGATTATATGCTATTAGTCTGGATAACAGATTTAAATTCCTGTGTACACTTCAAAAAAATATTAATGCCTAATATTTATCCCAGTTACATGTTTCCATATGCTGATGTAAAGTTTACGGAGGTTTACTGTAACAGGTCTTTGAGCCTTTTGTCTTACTTTAATAAGGCTTACCAAGTACATGGCAGGCATGGTGTTATACCTATCTTTAGCACATTAGCAACAGGGAATCAAACCCTTATATGCTTTAAAATGTATGTTACTCAGGAGTCACATGCTTAATTATTTCATCTTCACAGATTGTATGCAATTGGCTTCAGATTAGTAGTAACGAATTAATTTGTATTTTCTGTTTGATTGCAGGAAGGAGAGGGATCAGAGGGCACAGAACAAGAGTTAGCTCTGGTCAAATATAACAACAAAACATTTTATCTGGGCATTTTTTCAGAAGAAAACACCTTTACATTTTGTAAAGTACCAATAGGAAAAGTGCAAAATGAGGATTTGATATACAACACCAGCAAATATTCAATGAAACTTGATACACAAAACAAACAGATTATAAATATAGCTTATCCAGTATGTGCATTTTCTGGACTTGTTACAAAAGATACAATTTCTATGAGAAATATTAACAAAGCAAAACTGGAAACTGAAATAAGAAATTACTTAAAATAAACCTAACAATCTTGTCACTTCTCCCAAAAATGGCCATTGACATGTGACACAAAAGTCCCCAAAATGGCTATTAACCATGTGACACAAAATGCAAATGGTTGTAAGATTTGTGTGATTCACTTTCATTTGGAGACCAGTTTGATTCTTTTAAGACATCACTGTTTTGAGTAACATCTAAAAACTTTTTTCAATCTTTATAATGCTACAATTGGAAAATCATGACATAATCTGCATAGGAATTTTTGTATTTTGTCAGACAGACAGTATTTGGACACTTGATATGGATTGCTTCTTTACAAAGATATGATCTCATTATGGTAACCATTACTGTCAAGAGCAACGTACATTATTCAGTTTAAAGTGCCACAATGCTTAGGTATCTCTCTGTATGTGCACTGATCATGGAAAGAAGGTTTATCTTGGTATTAAGGATGACACACTTGATGTAGGGATGACATCCTCCATGTACCCAGATGTGATTTTAAAGTAAAGTATATATCTAATCACATTTAACAAAAGCAACTGTGGGTACCAGCAAATATTAAATGCTATGTAAATGCATTCAGGAATGACCTTAAATTTAATTAAGTGTGTGATATGCTTAAAAAGTTTTCATACAAGCTACATGCTCTTTTTCTATCAAAAATGTACTGACATGATATTTAATTTGATTTTTTTAAAATTATTGTGGTAACAAGTCAAAGGAAGACTTCTAAGGAGGCATAATAAGGGTAAAATGTAGTAAGGAATTATTACATGGTGTTCATTTGATACTCATGCATATACCCAAGTAAGACGATAAAAGAATTTATAGTAGTTGAGAATAGAATGTTAGGATATAATTGTATAAGTTTGTATAGTTTTACATGGTGATAGTAGAGGCTTAAACAGCTATTTATAAAATTGTAAATTGAAATATATCTACTTTCTATTAAAAAGGTATTCATCATGCAATTATTATTATTATTATTATTATTATTATTATTATTAATATGCACTTTCCTCATATTTTTCATTTAGTTTCATAAAGTGCCCTAAGTTAAATATGTCATTATAGCTTGATGCTTATACTACGTTAATGGTTTAGATGGAATATTGAGTACATTTCAAATGAACACATACTTTACTGTACATACATCATTCTACACTGAAAGTGTAAAATCCAGTAATATATAAAATTACATAATTAAAATTAAGATCAGCAATCCATTTACATCACTACCTTGGATTGGATCATTTCATAAGTGTTGTCAACAGTAACATCGGTAATTTTGCTGCATTGGATTTGCATGGATATCAGCAGTGAAATAATGCCTCACAATTGGTTCATTTTGTCTCAGTTTTACAAGTCAGTTCATGTGTTACTTTATTTATCATAAATTCACACACATTTGGTATGTAGATATGTAATGTAGTAACATAATCATGGCTGTAAGAGAGACCAAATCATCTGTGTTGTATACAAGCTTCTTTGCAGTGTAGAAACAAAACTGCTGTGTTAATATATTAGAAATGTAATAATATGACTATATCACAGCTAGTTCATGTATTCACATATTCTTACAGACTCAACTAGGCTATATAGTAATCTTGCTACAATGAGTTTGATTTACAATCTTTTAGACATATCTAGGCTATATAGTAATCTTGCTACAGTGAGTTTGATTTACAATCTTGTAAACATATCTAGGCTATATAGTAATCTTGCTACAATGAGTTTGATTTACAATCTTGTAGACATATCTAGGCTATATAGTAATCTTGCTACAGTGAGTTTGATTTACAATCTTGTAGACATATCTAGGCTATATAGTAATCTTGCTACAGTGAGTTTGATTTACAATCTTGTAGACATATCTAGGCTATATAGTAATCTTGCTACAGTGAGTTTGATTTACAATCTTGTAGACACATCTAGGCTATATAGTAATCTTGCTACAGCGAGTTTGATTTACAATCTTGTAGACACATCTAGGCTATATAGTAATCTTGCTACAGCGAGTTTGATTTACAATCTTGTAGACACATCTAGGCTATATAGTAATCTTGCTACAGCGAGTTTGATTTACAATCTTGTAGACACATCTAGGCTATATAGTAATCTTGCTACAGCGAGTTTGATTTACAATCTTGTAGACACATCTAGGCTATATAGTAATCTTGCTACAGCGAGTTTGATTTACAATCTTGTAGACACATCTAGGCTATATAGTAATCTTGCTACAGCGAGTTTGATTTACAATCTTGTAGACACATCTAGGCTATATAGTAATCTTGCTACAGCGAGTTTGATTTACAATCTTGTAGACACATCTAGGCTATATAGTAATCTTGCTACAGCGAGTTTGATTTATAATCTTGTGTCTACATATCTAGGCTATATAGTAATCTTGCTACAGTGAGTTTGATTTACAATCTTGTAGACATATCTAGGCTATATAGTAATCTTGCTACAGTGAGTTTGATTTACAATCTTGTAGACACATCTAGGCTATATAGTAATCTTGCTACAATGAGTTTGGAAATTTACATTTTAGTAATATTACTGTGAGCCAGATAAAGCCATCAGTGTCCTGCAAAGTCATCTCTGCTGTGTTGTAATATTACAACTAGTTCATTTCATCAGCCTCATAAACCCAGTCTATATACAACAAATATAGGCTTGTACAAAGAAATGTTTCATAAATGCCTTGTATGAAAAATAAAGATTACATGAGTATATTGCATTATCTCTCTGTTCAAAACACGTCTTCTATTCATCATTATAAATATTCCACCAAGTCATTATATATATATATATATATATATATATATATATATATATATATATATATATATATACACATGCACACACACACGCTGAGTAACTTCACTACTTAAACAAATACAATTTTGGTTCTCTCTATGGGAGTTACTCATGAGCTAGAATCTGAATGAAACACTGTACATGACTATGATGATTTCCAATCAAGCATCACTTAAAGTTTAAACCTAACTTTTTATGCTCTATCCTAAGGTAAGGAATTTTCAGTGAATGTTTTACCACTTGAAAGTTACAGAAGTATTCACAATACACCATTTTTACTTCGACTCTCATTGCCTCATTCAGAAATATGAGGAAAAGAATCCATCATTCTGCTTCATTGTTTAAGAGGAATTTGCATCAGCCCCTCAGCACAGCCTTGTGTCCGACTTTAAATTCTGACCCTCGGGTGGAATTTTCCTATCCTACACTGAGGCATATGATGGATTCTGTTATTACTACACTGAGCTTCGAGATCAGCAGTCTCTACTTGGCAATGTAGTACAGTTTGTGCATCCAGGAGTTACAGTTCCAGAATTAAAATATCATTCTGAAACTGGATTGTAGATAATCAGTATAGTTATAGTATTATGAAAAAGGTGTTTGCAAGTAGTAATGATATTAAAAATTAAATATAAAGTTAAAATCCTGTAAGAAGGACATCCCCAAATTTTATTTTATATTCTGGAGCAGTTTGAGTCATAGTTATAGTAATATTACTACAGCAGGTTTTTGAGATCACAAAATTTGTTACACTGTTACCATGGAAATAGGGTAATGTTACTGCATGTGGTTTGGGATTAACAATGCAGTATTATTTCTACATCAGGTTTTGCACATCTAAGAAATCAGTCTTGCACTGTTACCTTGGAAATAGGGTAAAGTTATTACATGAGATTCGTGATAACTGATGTAGTATTGTTACTACACCAATTTTTGGAGATCACAAAATAAGTTTTACAATGTCACCTGGAAATAGGGTAATGTTACTACATGCGTTTGGGGATATTGTAGTATTGTTACTACATCAGGTCTTAGAGATCACATAATCGGTGCCTGGAAATAGGGTAATGTTACTACATGAGTTTTGTGATAAACAATGTAGTGTTGTTACTACATCAGGTTTTGGAGATCACAAAATCAGTGCCTGGGAAAAGGGTATTGTTACTACGTGGGTTTGGGGATAGCAATGTAGTATTGTTACTACATCAGGTTTTGCAGATCACAAAATCAGTGCCTGGAAAAAGGGTGGGTATTGTTACTACATGGGTTTGGGGATAGCAATGTAGTATTGTTACTACATCAGGTTTTGCAGATCACAAAATCAGTGCCTGGAAATAGGGTATTGCTACTACATGGGATTGGGGATAGCAATGTCGTATTGTTACTACATCAGGTTTTGCTGATCACAAAATCAGTGCCTGGAAATAGGGTATTGTTACTACATGGGTTTGGGGATAACAATGTAGTATTATTACTACACCAGGTCTTGGAGATCACAAAATCAGTGCCTGAAAATAGGGTATTGTTACTACATGGGTTTCAGGATTAACAATGTAGTATTATTACTAGTACATTTACAAGTACAACATGTATTCACTTCACAGTTTCTTGTGCTTCTTCTTATTAAACCTGATATTGTGTGTACAAAAGGGAAAACTTTCTTTAAAAAGGACAAGCAAGCAATTCTTTTTTTATTCTGGAAGCCATTCCCTATGAAAAGTTTGATGCAACCTATAACCCCTATGAAAAGTTTGATGCAACCTATAACCCCTATGTACAGTTTGATGCAACCTATAACCCCTATGTACAGTTTGATGCAACCTATAACCCCTATGTACATTTTGATGCAACCTATAACCCCTATGTACAGTTTGATGCAACCTATAACCCCTATGTACAGTTTGATGCAACCTATAACCCCTATGAAAAGTTTGATGCAACCTATAACCCCTATGTACAGTTTGATGCAACCTATAACCCCTATGTACAGTTTGATGCAACCTATAACCCCTATGTACAGTTTGATGCAACCTATAACCCCTATGTACAGTTTGATGCAACCTATAACACCTATGTACAGTTTGATGCAACCTTTTCTTCTGATACTGAACCTATATTAGAAAATTAAATCAAGTCACAGATGACCCAGATAACTGTCATTGCTTGTGCAGTCAAATGTCATACCATCTAAAGAACTATGCTATATTCTTCTGTTAGTCTTTTCTTCCAGTATTCATACAATTCACTCTGTGACATATCCAATGCTCTCACTTGAACCGGATCCGATGGATAAACCTAAACAAAAACAAGATTTGTTGTCAAATGTTAGCGTGTCAAATGCAATAAAAATTCACATTTTACTGCAACTGTACATAAATGTGGCACATCTTTTGATCTTACAAATGGTGACCTGCATGATAAATGAGATGGCCAAAACTTGCTATCACTTTGTTCATGCAAACTGCCAGTTTCATTAGATGTAGTTGATATAGTATGTTTATTTATTGGTTTCTTGCTACATGTAGTAATATGGGTACCATATATGACAACATCGTGTCGTATACATTTAAGCATAGTGGTCACCTCTATATAATAGTCATCTGTTCTCAACAGTCAGATTCACTTTGTCCCATCACTTCTTGCTATGATAATGGTCTGTATATAGCAGCCAGCTCAATGTGACCAGTATGGACACCATAATTGTTCTATCACACATATCTGATTTAGGCATATAATGGTCATGTTGACCTCAATCTATGCATTTTTATGTATTACATGTCAAGAGTTCAACATGTGTATTTTATTGGTTTCAGTTATATAATTTACAAAAATATTTGCAAAGTCTATTTTCTTTACTCTGAATTCTAAAATATTGCTTACACTTTCTTTAGTTGTTAATTCTTGCTTTCCTTCCACACTTCATCTCTCAGGTTGACGGATATAAAAAGGCCACTCATATATAAATGCAATCATAGGCTAGTACCTTTGGTGATTAGTACACAGTAAATTTATTTTATGCCATCAAAAAAGGACTCCTTGCGAACTTCCTGTGCAAACAGAAAGCCTACAAGCTCAGTATTATATCTACCTTTCTAAAAACATAATTGTATGTGGCATCCTGATTGCCTTTATTTGGAATTTTTGCTTTTCAATCCGATGATTGTAGATTACAATCTAAACAACAAGTCATAATAATTAACTTTTGCAAATTTCAAGCATTTTTTTTTTACCTTAACCTGAATTCTTCTCACATACTCTGACCCCATCCACCCTGGGGTTTCGCTACAGCAGAAAACGTGAATCCCTGACTCAATTTTCTCTTTGGAGACCCCGATGCAAAATAGCTTGTGAGCCCAGTGACTCAACTTTTGAAAGATTTTTGTGATGTTAATCACAAAAGGGACCAATAACTATAGCCACAGGACCATAATGCAGAAAGATGAAGAGTACAGAGGAACCAATTAATCTAATAACAATGTTCCTTCCTATCATCTGTCATAGATCTAATAACTCTGTCCCTTCCCATCATCTGTCATTGATCTAATAACCCTGTCCCTTCCCATCATGTCATAGATCTCATAACCCTGTCCCTTCCCATCATCTGTCATAGATCTTCAGAATGCAACAAAAAGAAGTTTCAAAAACATTACACTTTTGAAAAGGCAATCTAAACCAGAATTTTTAGTGAGCAGGAGCTAAGAATATATGTCCGCTTCTGAAGTGTAAGTCAGTATCTTTAAAAAAGTGATAATTTGGTAAATAGGTCAAAGCAATCCAGTTTTGGTGTACATCACAGCTTAATCCCAAGATGCAGCCATAATGCACACTTGGTGGCAAATCAGTGGCATAGCAACCGCTCAAGCAATCCCTGCAACTGTGTGTGTGTGTTGGGGGGAGGGGGGAGCCAAAATTCCCATCAAACAACTTTTTTTTTTGGGAGGGAGCCCCAGAATAAAGTTTTGCAGGGGGACCCAGAATTTCTTGCTAAGCCACTGTGAAAAATAATTCATGAGTGTGGAAATTACAGCACAAATACCATCTTTAAGCAATCTTCAAAATCCGTGAAATGAGGTGTGAAATGCATCCATCCTAAGATGCAACCTCAGTGCAAGTCTGGTCAAGTTTAGTTAAAATGTATGTATGTATGTATGTATGTATGTATGTATGTATGTATGTATGTATGTATGGATGGATGGATGGATGGATGGATGGATGGATGGATGTATGGATGGATAGATGGATGGATCTTTGATGAATGTTTAATGCTACATCAGCACAATACTAGCTATCTGGTGCTGATTAAAACTTAAGTTCTAAAAATATAAAATGCATTGGAATTAAAGCCTGTACACAATTGTTATCCATTTTTATTAGTTTTCTCCAGTAACCTTTACAGCCTTTACCCCCACCACCTACCACACCCATCTCTAATTAAATATTTATTATAAATCCAAGAATGTCACAGTAATCAGTTTGAGTGCACAACACATGCCCATCCTAAGATGCACACACAGTGTAAGTTTCAATGTCAATAGGTGTATTAGCATACAAGTTACAGTGCAGAAAAGGAAGATGGACACAATCGTAAAGTTTGAATAAATCCTGGAAACTATGCCACAGTGACAAAGTTTTAGTGCACAAACCATGATGCTCCCACAGTAAGTTTGATGGCAATATGTGAAAAGATATTTTAATTTATAGCCCAAATACAAGTTTTAAGCAGTTTTAATAAATAAATCCTGGAAAGTAGGTCAGAGACTCAATTTGGGCATGCAACACATATTAATTCCAAGATGAATCTATGGTGTAAGTTTGATGTTAATAGGTGAAGTAGTACAGAAGGTATAGCCTGTACAGGAAGGATGGACACAATTTTATGCAATTGTGAATAAGTTGTGTGTCAGGTCAGGTTATGCCTGCTACAGAAAGTAACAATAGACAGTGCTACCTGCGACTGTTGACCCAGAGTAAACAGCTACACCTGGCTCCTCTGGAAAGTCCTCTATGGTGCATCAGGTGGCCAAGCAGATATGCTCATCCCCTTGGCTGTGAAGGCAGATGGCAAGAGCTGTGTGGACAGCACAGGGCATCCGGACTTGTCTCCAGACGTCTCAACATTGACGTGCCACTGAATTCAAACAGGCCTGGGCAGGAGTGTGAGGGTGACTGCACAACTTTCCCTCACTTAAATCCAACTCACAGTACATCAGCAGATAGACCAAAGAGACGAACAGCTTTAGTTGTTAGAGAACTGGACAGATTCAATATCCAGATAGCAGCCTTGAGTGAAACTCGCATAGCTGAGGAAGGTCAACTCACCGAAGTAGAAGCTGGCTACACCTTCTTCTGGAGTGGCCAAAGTAAAGAAGAGCGATGTGAAGCTGGTGTTGGGTTTGCCATCAAATCACAGCTAGTCAGCAAGCTCACAAATCTCCCAAAGGGCATGAATGACAGACTAATGCAAATGAGACTCTCACTGTCTGGAAAAAGACATGCAACTATCATCAGTGTCCATGCACCCACCATGACCAACCCAGATGAGATCAAGGACAGATTTTATGAAGACCTGGAGTCTCTTATTGCAGAAGTACCAGAGGCTGACAAGCTCATCATCCTTGGTGACTTCAATACTAGAGTTGGCACAGATCACAAGACATGGCCAGGTGTCATTGGCAAATATGGCTTTGGCAAATGCAACAACAACAGACTCCTTCTGAGGAAATGCATTGAACCAACCGACTTCCACCTGCCAAACCGCAACAAGACATCTTGGATGCACCCATGTTCCAAGCACTGGCATCTGAATGACTATGTCATTGTCAGACGAAGAGACAGGCAGGATGTCCGAATGATGAAGGCAATGAGAAGTGCAGAATGCTGGACTGACCACAGGTTCATAGTCTCCAAGCTCAATTTCCAGATTCAGCCTAGCAGATGATAACAAGGCCAAAAAGTGCCCAAAAAGCTCAATGTTTCCAAATTGAAACAGGAGAATGTGAAACAGGCATTTGTCGAAGAACTAGAGCCAACTTGAACCCATTGATGCAAACTCAGAGAATATTGAGGAAAACTAGGCATCCTTCAGAGACTCTGTGTACTTAATTGCATCCTAAACCCTCAGTTCCACCACTTATAAACATGAAGATTGGTTTGATGAGAATGATAATGCCATAGAGAGACTACTGAATGAGAAACATCAGCTACGAAAGGCCTGTTCAGAAGACAGCACTTCATCTAAGAAGGCAGCCTTCAACAACATCAAGAGGACTGTCCAATGCAAACTCAAGAGAGTTGCAAGACTCATGGCTGAGCAACAAGGCAGATGGGATTCAGTCCTACGCAGACAGGAATGACATGATAAACTTCTGTGATGCTTTAAAGACAGTCTATGGGACACAATCATAAGGAACATCTCCAACACTGAGTGCTGATAGCACCACATTGCTCACTAACAAAGAAAAGCTATTACAAAGATGGGCAGAACACTTCAACAACATCCTTAATCAACAATTATCTATCAGTGAGGAGGCAACTTATCAACTGCCCCAAGTGGAAATCAATATATCACTTGCTGATCCTCCAATGCTGAATGAGACTGAGAAAGCAACTGACCTGCTATCAAATGGCAAAGCACCTGGAGCAGATGCCATACCAGCAGAAGTCGACAAAGCTGGAGGCTCATACATGGCACAGAAACTGACTGAACTCTTCCAGTCAATGTGGACTCAGGGAACTATACCCCAGGAGTACAAAGATGCATCCATCATCCATTGTTAAAGAGGAAGGCAACAGATAATCCTGTCACAACCATCGAGGCATCTCCTTGCTGGCAAAATCCTTGCCATGGAAAGTAGGTGATAGCACCTCAGTTTTGATGTGCAGAACACATGCATCTTAGCATTACTGGTCTCTAGCCATTTACAATACATGAAAGGTGCTGTCATCATGGTAACATCTGGATGAAGGTTCAGTCTAATTTCTTACTAAAACCAGAATGCAATCAACAATTACAATCTTGGCCTCTCAGCAACTTTTAGTAGTCACCAGCCGCCACTGTAAACATTAATTATCATACAGAAAATAGATTCAGACTAAAGTGATCTTGACAATAAATGCAAGCCCTTGGGCAAAACAGACATAAAATAATAAAAAAGAACATTTTTTTAATATGATATCAAGGTAGAGGTAGTAATATTAGTTGATAAAAACAGAGATTAATTATATTTTTATAAATCATTGTTCTTAAAATCTGTTTGCAATGAGAAACTATTATTATTGTCCACCCCTAGAAGCCAGATTTTACTGGGTGAAAGTTACAGGCTTTGAGTAACCTTGGAGCAACACCCTGTATGACCACTATTACAAGCACATTTCATGCATCAGTAATTACCTTGATTAGCCAGGATAGCCAAGGCCTTACATGAAATGTATGGAGTACACTCTTCTAATTCCTGTACTCATTCACATGAACAATACACATTTACCTTACTGAGGGTAAACTATCACAATATACAATGTACAGTCTTTAATGTGGAAAGTTTACCATTGAATAAACATATTTATTCCTACTTGCAAATGCACTGGTCAGACAGGACCTTCTCTGAAGACTAGGATGTATATAGCATGGAAAAATCTGTGCAGTCATGAGCTAAACACAAATACTTCAGCCAAGTTAGTAAAGCATACAATGTAGGTCACAGTGACCTTCTTTGGTTGTAAGCATCTGGTACTAACAGAGATGCAACCAATTATTAGGTTTCATGATTCTGACATAAAAAGCACCTAATACCTGAACTTTAAACATAAAATTTCAACAAAAACATGAAATACAAGACTTCTTTTTGTTATAAGGGTGTAAATGCCCTCCCCCCCCCCGAAAAAGATGAAGATGCATCCCCCCACCAAGTTTTATGATTCCAGATAAAATGGTATGCACACAAGGTGCAAAAAACCTGAGCTAATTGCAAAAAACTTAACCATGAATGTGCAAATAATGTACATTTGTACATTTAAGTACATAATTTACGCACTTGGAAGTGATATGAAACTGGGTCCAAACTGTTGCCTAGGAAGAAAGAACGGTTAAGATGCAGCGAGGCTGCACATGTGCAGATGCTTTTATATGTGTAATTGCTGATGCTGACACTTTGTAGAAGTGAGCTAATCACACCCCACGAACAACTTCTACGTCTTTTCAGTTGGCTGATCAGGTGGCTTGTTCTTCAAAAACTACATCAATATATTCAAAAATAACTTGTAGGTTCAAATAAAAGATCCCAACTTTGTCTCTGCTCTCTACCTATTTCTAACAGAATGTAGTATTCTAGGACCGTGTGACTGATGTGTGTCAAATGTGTCCATTAGTTGAAACACATTATGTTATACTGAGCCATTTGCTATTGTGATGTTGACGATTAAGTTAATGCTGACATTTAAAATTACTATCTTGAGGAATTATCCTGTGAAAAGTTATTGATGGATTCATCTTCCGAGGTTTATGAGCATAATTCAAGTTAGGAAACTTTAATTCATTCTTTTTCTGCTTACAAAGGATACATGTGGTATGATAAGGGAGGCTACTCCTGCTTTACTGTTGCATGCATTTGTGTGTTTTGCATGTCAACTTGATTTATCTGAAAACTTTAATTACTGTATTGCCTTAAATTGAATTTTTATGTTCCTGTATTTATAAATATTGAAATCTAATACACTAATATTGGATAAGAACAAATGAGACCACGCTCATCATATATCAATGACAACTGCAACCCCATCCGCAGAACTGTTAACCAAAACTTTGAGTTGACTTTGCTATCTCACTTTCATTTATGTTATAATGGGAGTAGTGTAGTGTTGTACCAAACTTAATGAGTGCAAACCATTTGTTTTATATCCGATTCACTGTGACCTTGATCTTAGACCTTCTGACCCACAAATCAATAGGTGTCTTTCTTACCCCATGAGCAACCCATAAATTGTTATGTACCATCATAAAATTACCACTTACCATGCAATTTCATACCACTTACCATGCAGATTTCATACCACTTACCATGCAATTTCATACCACTTACCATGCAGATTTCATACCACTTACCATGCAGATTTCATACCACTTACCATGCAATTTCATACCACTTACCATGCAGATTTCATACCACTTACCATGCAATTTCATACCACTTACCATCCAGATTTCATACCACTTACCATGCAGATTTCATATCCTAATTTCTTGAGTTGCCTCATTTTCAGATGCATTGGTCCCAGTGGAATGTCCATGCCCCTCTGACACTGATTGACTCCAATAAATTCTATAGCTAACCTGAATTGATAATAAAGCATCGGTTTGTAAATTGGGTAGAAATAGTTATCCATAGATTAAGACAGGATGATGATGCACTGCTTTTGCTTTGGAATTTTGCTGTGCTTACAAGTGCTCTACTAGTATCTCCCTGGAAGATAAAATGTTTTTTTATGCATCTTTTATTTTAATTTGTCAGCTGTTTTTTGTGAGCAGAAAAAAAAGCTGTGTTTGAAAAAAACCAAAAACAATATATTATGGATTACTAAGATACTACATCCGGTTCATCTACTCTACAATGCACAATTGTGGCATTCACACTCATTTCTAAAGCATTGTACTAACAACATCAACGGAATGCACACAAATTATGCATAATAATGTCAAACCCTACCAATGATAACTTCATTCTAGTAAATAATCTGTCACATCAATCTGTCCATCATGGTTTGCTTCGAATCATGAGAATTTGATGTATACAAATGATTCCCATGCATAAAAAGACCTGTAAATTTATGATGTTTTACAGTTGAACTTTTTGTTGAATCCCGCCTTTATTTAGAAAATCCCACCTATTTCTGAAATGGGGGAGATAATTTCCCCTTATATTTTCAGTTCTAGAGTAGACCGAGCCTAAGAGTGATATAATAAACATGTTTTACTAAACTTCATACATTTCACATCAATTGTACAAGTTCTAACAACATATGTTTCATGTAATTTTTTTCTGGCTCTGGTGTAAATGTCCAAAAATACAAATATAGCTGACACTAGATGTCCAAAAATACAAATATTTCATATAATGTTTTTTCTGACCCAGGTGTCATTAGTTGGCCCTAAATGCCACAGCATACATGTGTCAGGAAATATTTTCTGGCTCAGGTGTCATTAGTTGGCCCTAAATGCCACAACATACACATTTTAGATACTTTTTCTGGCCATGTGTCATTAGTTGACCCTAAATATCTCAACATGTACATATTTCAGGCAATTGTTTCTGGTCCAGGTGTGATTGGCCCAGGTGTGATTAGTTGACCCTAAATGATACAACATACATGTTTCAGGTTAACTTCTTCTGGCCCAGGTGTCATTAGTTGACCCTAAATATCAAGAAAACTTGTGGTCCCAGAGGAAACTATTGACTTTGGTGGTTGGTCTTGTAATTGGATTGGGCCTCCTACAATTAACATTTGGTTCAATTCTCTTACAGTGGTAGTTAGTCTTATAACCAAGGCTTTGGAGTGCGAAGTGGAACTGGAGCACAGAGCAGTGGAGCAGCAGGTTTTTGCCTGGAGCTGGAGCTAGGACAATTTTGCCTGATCCACTCTCCAACTTTTTTCAAATTTTTTTATCCTGAAAGCCTCAAATGAGATGGGAATGTCGGGATTACAAATTTACAATAAAATAATTAAAATTAATATCTACTGTAGTTTAATCCAGGAGACAAGAAATTTCAAAGGATAGTTCTTCTGCATGATCACCTGATCACATATCAATGCTGAAGAAAGACACATGATGTTTTCTTTCCTTGTCTTTCATTTCATAGACCAACAAGTATGTACACTTCTGGCATAAAAGCAATGATACAGATTTTTTACTCCAACATACTTTTAAAATTTTATTTTATTTCTGAAACTTTACTTTTATCTCTTTCATATACTTTAACATAGGTTCTCTTTTAAAGTAGTTTTTTTATATAATATAGGATATTTTTGAAACTGGGATGCACATATGTACTCATTTAATTTTAACACACTTCTTTTTTAATATTCCAAGAACTCAACTTACATCTCAATTATAACCAAATTGGAAACATATGTATTACTTTTGAATTGTTTTTAATGTAACTTTTGTCTCAATCATGTCACAACTTACCACATTTGTCAAATTTGTTAGTATGTGGTTGATGAAGGCTTGATTATAATACTTTTAATTTGTGTTCAACAATAATAAAAAAAATAAGAATTTATTTTCATAAATAAAAAAATATAAAAATGCCAAAATGAACGTGGAAACTATAAGAAATGTGCTCTATTTATACATTTTAAACTACAAATGTTTTAAAATTCATTTCTTATTTCTCTTTGACATCTGACCTTTTGATTTCCCCAACTGGACAGGCTTTTCCTCACTTCAAGTGCAAGCCATCCACACAGTTTAGTCTAGGGCTGTGATGTATAACTAAAGTTATTGTGCAAAAAACATTTTTCTTCTTTTAGTCAGACTGACTTTGACTTTAGACCGTTCAACTCCAAAATTAGTAGGCTTCTTCCTTACCTCAAATGCATGTCACCCCCACCCACAAAGTCTGGTAAAAGTAGATGGTGTAAACTCAAGGTATTGCACAGAAATGAAAAAGGTAACAGATGGACCTACTTGAACAGAGAGATAGATGGACAATATCATAGCATTATTTGCTCCACCATTTGGCAGGCACGTAAAAGTTAAGTCTTGTGGTTGGATGGAACCTTTAAAAGATGTGGAGCAATGAAGTCGTGGGGACAACATCCACTAAGTTGGGTGTAATGGCAGATCAGTACCATACTGGCTATATGGTACTAATAAAATGTGACTACAAAGAATTGCAACCAAAACAAATCCTTCCAAATAAATGTAAACATTTAGTACAACAAGATAAAAGATAAATATTTTAAAACTCTGTAAAAGGTATATAAAACAAGGCCAAAGTGGGCATGATATCGCTCACATTTGTAGTTGACATATGCATACTTGCCATATTCCCAGACAGTGTTGGGGGGGGGGGGGACTGAAAAAGTGTGTTTTGAGGTCCCAAGGGGGGTCAGTGCACGTGACCCCCCAAAAGCGACGTCATCCAAATGAGAATAAGCTATCTTTTCAAATCAGCATATAGCAAATGACTCGAAATTCAAATCTGAATAAAAGAGAATACCATCTGTTTTCTCTGAAGCATTTAATATACTAAAAAAAAATTTTTTTTAAAAATAGCATACTTAGCATTGTCAAATAACATCACCACAAACATGGTCACAACCTCACAGACATTAAATACAAAAATATATAATGGTTACTGTCTTTAAAATCCATTGGACAGTGGAATGTAGTTTTAATTACATGCAGTCTTTGCTGCTTTCAGTAGTTCAGTAGTTGGTCTGACGGTAATGCAGGTAATGCAAGTGTCATTTGTGTTCACAAATATGCCTACACTATTCCTTCGCGAACATGCATCCACGTCTCTGTTGGTGCAAGCAATGGCCAAAGTCGCTAAAAGTGATAAAACCTGTAAGATGGCAATGAATATCCATGAAAACATACAAGGTTTGTGGTAGTCGGCTGAGTTGCTAAAGTCTTTGACCGCCGCTATTGTAATGTATTTTCGAGGTTAAAGTCACACCTACGGCAATGAAGATTTAATTTATTCTCAGGCTGAATTAATGAAAAAAGGTACTAATTTATGCAAATACACAATTTGTCATTTGATTAATGATATAATACTTTTAAATTATTAAAATTCCATGGTGCAGTTCATTTCAGGTTAACCAGATATTCAAACATGTTAATGTTTTCACGAGTTTACTTGATCACATGATAAAACATTTATTGCAATCATGTAAATGTCCAAGGAAAATAGGAGAAAGTTAAGGTGGCAAAATTGTTGAAGCAAATAAGATTATCTAATTTCTTAGCACTTTTAGTGCATTATGTACTACAATTTTCCTTTCTCCCATTAGAGTGTTGTGTGCCCCCCAAATCTGGAGAGTGAGGTCATTCTGTGTTCTTCCTCCACCAAATATACTGGCCGCCATGTATAGCTTATCATGTGCTGAAAAATGGCATTGAACCACACAAAATCAAACCAAATTAGGTTATATAGAGTTCTTCCCCTTGCAGAAAAAAGTTTAAAACAGATACAAAAAAAAGTATTTTTAGAATACAAGATGTGTAGATTTCAATAGAACAAGTTATAAAAAAATAGCAAAATAATACATGTTAGGCATTATAATAAATGATTTATGATTTAATCCAAAGAAACAGAAAATAGCAATAGAACAAGTAACATTGTAAGCTTTCTCACATACCCACGATGGCCGAGCTAAGACTCGAACCCATGCAGACAGAGGCGAGATGTCAGTGATCTGTAAAGGCAAGTGCCTTAGACCACTTGGAGCCCTCTGCATGACCCAAAACCTGTGATTCTAAGTAGTTCTTATCATAGGTTACTTCCCATGCTGCACTCTAACAAGAAATCTGGGTCAGTAGGATGCTTTCTGTTAAATTTTGTTCCAATTTTGTTGAGTACATATGTTATGAAAACAATTGTTTCATGGACTCACCATCAAGTTTTTTTGTATCCTCATCTATATTTGATGGCACATCAAAGTTGTCCAAATTCTGTTCACCAATCTGTATAAATCTGGAAGGCATTCAAGCTGGGACACTTTCTGTCAAATTTTGATCCAAGTATGGTAAGTAGAGTTTTAGCAGAAGCTGTACAAGGTTTCTGTATTTCAAGTAACTGCAACAATATTTGATGACAGATTGGCATTTTGTATAAACTTAAAAGCCCTACATGCCACAATGCTTCTGTAATATTTGGTCAAATTAATCACCTCCTTTGCAGATTTGCAGATGACAGATATTTGAAAGAATATACAAAACTGCTCCAGGTGGCCCTTATTATCATAATGTTTTGCAAAGTTGTTACTTCATTCCATCAAAAATATCATTTGAAAAAATAACAAACTTACCCAACTTTAAACAATACTTGAAGAATTTCACAACGTTCATTGTCACATCTACCTCTTCACCAATAAAATTAGTGCTGAAGTTGCTACATGTGCATGTCAGGGTTCATACAATAATTCAGTCACAATAATTTCCTAATTTTGCAGCACATATTGTATCACACTTTTCTATTTTCATAACAAATCTGTAAAAAAAACAAATACATAAACTATATACAAATATTCACATACATTCACTTGTCTCTTCCCCCACTGGACACAACCTGTTGAAACTGATGTGCCAGTCTTGCTTTTTTGCTGCCTTGCCATAGATTTCTTTTGCTTTCCTTTTTGTAACCATAGATTTTTTTTGCTCAATGTTCAATTTTTTCTTTTCATTCTCAACAAGAGAGTTTTTTTTTCCATTCAAGCTCCTCCATGTATTGTAGACATGCTGTTCACATATTCTGACACAGGTGTACATCTGCCCTCTCATGTAATAAATCTTTCTTAAAATACTGTATTGCACTTTTTCCTGAAGGCCTTTCGACCATATTTGATGTTCTGCATCAAGTTGTAGGTTTCAATGTTTATCCTCCCTGATTTGGAATCAATAATATCATTCATGACATTGAAGGATAACTCTACTTGTGGGTCATGAAAACAACTCAGTACAGACATAACCATCTTTGATAGACAAAGGTATCTGGCAACAATATCATCACTTTCCCACCCATGATCTATACGTTGTCCCTCCTTAAATTCTGGAAGGGAATCAGTTTGGAATATTCTAAATCATACCCATACTGGTCCAACTCCTTCTCATTTAACATGTTAAACGCTAGAGTTGTCCTTATCTTAAAAAACCTGCTTTCTCTGCAAAAAATACAGAACAAAGAATACATACCACCAAGGATGTAATTTGCATTTCTAAGTTTCAATCTGTCTGTATGTAGCTTCTTTTGGAGATGCTCATGCTGCTCCAAACTCTTCCAGCCACGATTGGAGTAGTTCAAATCTCTTTGGCAAAGACCACAAAATGCTAGTCCCCTGGCGTTCAGTTTTCTTACAAATTGTCCAATGATTTTCCCATCGATTTTGCGTTCAAACCATTCCCATTTCCACAAATTTTCAAACTTTTATCCAAACTTTTTGTGTTCGTGTCTCTATCTATAATTCAATATGCCATGTTTTGCAAGCAAGCTTCTTTCAATACATTTACATCAGTTTCCGTTATGCGAAGATTCACTGGACGAGTTTAAACTTTTGACAAATCAGTATGCTCTTTACAATGATTGTCTGTTAAATAATACACTGAACAAATACTGTTACAAGAATCATTGTGAAATGAGACCAGACAGACTGTTATTTGAAAACCGAATCAGAGATGATATAAAAAAAAGGACCATATCGAGGACAATCAGATTCAGGTCAGGAGAAAAGCAGAATTCCACTTTAAAACAGAAAAAAATCATATATATATAATGATAATAATACTTAAGATAGCAAGCAAGTATGAAAGCATATGGTAAAATGGTGGTCATAAAAAATAAATTACAACACAAAGGAGAATTCAAATTGTATTGGCATTCAAATGTCATTGCCTGAAAGTGAATTTGAGAATAGCAAGAACAGAATGACTATTCACGCAGAAATATAGACAATGACAAAAATGAAAAACTCAAGACAAGTTAATGTAGGTAGTAATTCTACAAAGTTACTAAATGCATGAAAAGATGAAGAAACATTTCATAAATATATTATAAATATACTTGAAATTACTCAGGCATGATTTTTATGTTAACATAAAAAGAAACAATGATGAAATTCATCAACAGTCTGACAGACAACATCACTGATATCAAATAAATTATCAACCAACAGGATTTACATTATAAATTTAACACAGTTTTAATATGAATACATGCTCAAAAAGAAAACATAAATGAGTTGTTGCCTAAAGAAAAGGGATGGGATGGGAAGAATTTTCAAAAAGAAAGCAGAAACGAGTTGTTGCCTAAAGAAAAGGGATGGGATGGGAAGAATTTTCAAAAAAAAAAAAAAGAAGAGAGCTATTGCCAAAAGAAAAGAGATGGGATGGGAGGAATTTTCAAAAAGAAAACAGAAATGAGTTGTTGCCTAAAGAAAGGGATGGGATGAGAGGAATTTTCAAAAAGAAAGCAGAAATGAGTTGTTGCCTAAAGAAAAGGGATGGGATGGGAGACATTTTCAAAATTATACAATAAACTCTCAAGCTTGACTCAACTTTTTTGAACAGTGCAAATCACATGTGAGAATGATTTTATATACTGACCTAAATTGTGAGAGTTTTGACCAATCAAAACACAAGATATTATTTACTGCCAATAAATTCCATGAGCTAGTCACTGGTATATCATGAAACACAACTGATGAGCAAAAATAACATGATTATTCACTTGGGTATATATATATATATGCTTTAATGTTGGTACTTAATTATGTATTTTGATATCCAAAATTGATCTATTCTGTTGAGCAGTTTTTGAAAGAAGTCATTTAAAGGATTTTTCACTTTTAGTAATGGTGGCCATATTTGTTGGCAAATTAGCATTTGTATAAATGATAAATGTGGAAGCCTTTAATACCTGAATACTTCTGTCAAATTGGTCAATTTCTGCTCAACAGTTTCTGAGATGAAGTCATTTAATTTTTTTTCTGTTTTGTCTATTTGTAGCAATGTCAGCTATATTTGATGGTAGATTGGCATCATTTATACAAATTTGAAAACCCTTTATGCCAGGATGCATTATGTCAAATTTGGTCAAATTCTGTTGAGCAATGTTCGAGAAGTAATTTTTAGCTTTTTACACTAAGTCTTCAACAGTAGCAGCCATATTTGATGACAGATCTTCATCATATGTAAAGAAAAAAACTGAAAGCCATCTATGCTGTAAAATTTCGTCAAATTCTGTTGAGCAGTTTTTGAGATGAAGTTGTTTAAAGGTTTTTCTATTTTTAGTAACAGTGGCATTTTTTGAAGCTGGAGCTGCATCATTTGAACAAATCTGAAGACCATCATGCCATGCCATGATGCTTTTTGTCAAATTTAGTCACATTATGTTGAGCAATTTTTTATAAGATGTCCTTTAAAGGTTTTCTGTTTTTAGTAACAGCAGCCATATTTAACACTGGATCAGCATCATTTGCACAACTTTGAAAAAACTTTATGTCTGGATTCTTTCCATCAAATTTGGTCAAATTCTGCTGAGCAGTTGTTGAGAAGAAGGCATTTAAAGGTTTTTCTATTTTTAGTAATGGCTGCCACATTTGATAGTGGATCAGCATCATTTAAAAAAATTTGAAAGAGATTCATGCCAGGATGCTTTCTGTCTAATTTGATCAAATTCTGTTGAGTGCTTTTTGAGAAGAAGTTTTTTAAAGGCTTTTCTATTCTTAATAATGGCAGCCATATTTCATGGAGGATTGGTGTCATTTGCACAAATTTTAAAGAACTTCATGCCTGGATGCTTTCTATCAAATTCGATCTATTTTTGTTGAGTGTTTTTTTTAGAAGTAGTCATTTAAAGGTTTTTCTATTTTTAGCAACAGTGACCATATATGATGGCAGATTGGCATCATTTGCACAAAACTGAAAGAGCTTCATGTCAGGATGGTTTCTTTCAAATGTGGTCAAATTCTGAAGAGTGGCATTAGAAAAGTTGTAAATAGCAACCGTAAATGGACAACACACGACAGAGAATGGACGATGCATGACCATCGAAAGACCATATCATAAGCTCACTTGGCCTTATGGCCAGGTGAGCTAATAAAAACTGAAGGTCAAATTTTGTTATACAGACCATGTGCCCTCAAAAAGGATCAAGATTTTATATAGTGGTACATCATCATAAAGTTTCTTAATTGAGTTCACATAAAAAACACTTGTCACAAGACTTAATATAATTATTGCAGACAGAGTTCACAACACATGGTGGAGGTCGACACAAGAATGTGTTCCACTGTATGTGTACTCTGGTTGAGATTCAACCTTCAGAAGGTATGCAATCGGCACAATACTACCTCGTCTCTATGATTTATTCTATATGAGGGATGCCAAAACATACAGTAGTGCAGACTGAAAAGTTTCATTAATTGTAAAATTTCTAAGCATTCTTTACCAGTACTGTTATAAACTCTTTGGCTCACTTTGGTTGACCTGTTCTGGCGTTCTGCTTAAACACCAAGAACATGTTCTCATATGTTCTTGCTTGTTCCCAAGTGTGCTCGCCCTAACAAATGGAGTTGATCTTGGAACAAAATATATGATGCATCAAAGCTTGGCATTTTCCACAATCTTTGTTCTTGTTTACTCCTGCCTCTGAAGTTGTGTTGGTTCTCAACCTGAGAATGAGGTTCTTGATGGTTCTCGAACAATGTTCTTGGCATTAGGACAAGAAGAACCACAAGAACATTGTACTCAGGTCAAGAACCTTGTTCTTGTGTCACACCCAAGAACACCCTTTGTGTTTGTGCCCACCCTATAATACTTATGCTACACTTTGTTTCTAAGGTTACAATCATAGTTCATGCATCAATAATTACTTTGATTAACTACAGGTGAGGCTTTGGATAAAAATCATTCATCATGCAGTCCACTCACCTAACTCCTATACTCATTCCTATGTACAATACACAGTTAACCTGCTGAGGGTAACATCTCATGATACACATGATACACAATGTATAGTCATTAATATGGAATGTTTACTATCGAATAAGTATATCAATTCCTACTTCCAACTGCACCGATCCAAGAGGGCCTTCTGAGTACACTAGGATCTATATAGGTCTAGCATAGCTGAATCTATGTGACCATAAACACAAATATTTGACCCATGTTAGTAAAGCATAAAATGTAGGTCACATTGACCTTCTTAGGTTTTATGGGTGTAGTAGTAACAGAGATGCATCCCATTATCACAATTCATGATTAGAACATAAATCTCACCCATTAAATGAACTTTTAACACAAATGTGCAGCAAAGTCACTGACAAATGAAATATAGGTCACAAGGATGTAGAACTTATCAAGATGCATCCACTCACCAAGTTTCATGACTCTAACGATAGTAAGCATACAACATGACAATCAGCTAAATGCATCACTTAACTAAAGTCACTAATAGATGAAATATAGGTTTTTGTTGTATGCATGTGTGTATCATCATCAATTTTACAATACTATTACAAATAGTGCCTGAGAAATGAACACCAAACACAAAATTTACTGAAATGAGTAGCCTCATCAAGATGCATCCCCTTGCTAAGTTTAATGATTCTAGATAAGATAGTATATACATAGCATGTCAAAAACCTATGCATTCATGAGCTAAATGCAAAAATTAAACCTTAACCAGTAAAATGTGAAATCTCAGTCACAGCAACCTTTTTGTATGCATGTTGTACTAAGAGAGATGTATACAACCATCTAGTTAAATGATTAAAGCATAAACAGTAAAAGCTTTAAAATGAACCAAAATCCGCGAAGTGTGAAATATGGATAACAGTGACCTACGTTTAAGATGAGGGTGTAGTACTCATCAAGATGCATCCTCTCACCACGGTTCATGATTTCCAGTATAACAGTATTATACAGTAGATAAAAAACCAATGTGGTCATGAGCTAAATGTACAAACTTAACATAAGCAAGGAAAATTTAAAATGTGAGTCAACATGACCCTCTTTTGTTGTAATGGTGTGGTACTAATAGAGATGCATACATTCATCTAGTTTGATGATTCTGCCATGAACAGTGCTTGAGATTGAACCCAAATCAGTGAAGCCTGAAATATGGGTCACAGTGACCTTTTTTTGTGGTAAGCATGTAGTACTCTTCAAAATGGATTCTCTGACCCAGTTTTATGAATTTTGGTGTAATGGTATGCATACAGGGTGTTAAAGACATATTTGTTTATGAGCTAATGGCAAACACATAACCTAAGCCAGTAAAATGTGAAATGTAGGTCACCATGACCTTTTTTTGTAAGTGTGGGGTACTAACAGTGATGCATGCAATTATCTAGTTTGATGATTCAAGCGTGAACTGAGTCGGAGAAATAAAGCTACCCAAAATTTAACAAGTCACTGAAGTGTGAAATATGGGTCACAGTGACCTACTTTTGAGATAAGAGTGTAGCACTCATCAAGATGCATTCCCTCACCAAGTTCATGATTCCAGATATAACAGTATTTATACAGTGTGCACAAAATCTGAGCTAAATGCAAAAACCTACCCAAGAATGTACAACTAATGTACATGTATGTACAAAGTTAGTGAACTCAGACACTCCCTGAGGGGAGGTACTATGAAACCCACTCAAAACTGCTGCCTAGAACCTAGAAAGAAAAACTGGTTGAGATTCAGTGAAGGTGTACATATGTATATGCCTTTATCTATTCAGAAACCAATACATGGGGTAGTACAATACCTTACCACTACTTTGCAGGGGTGAGCTAAAATGGAGGAATGTTTCTAAATATAGGAGGGATTCAACAAATAAATAAAGGTAGTGCTTGCATGATTTTCACACATTACTGAATATCTTTGGGGAGGAAAAAAATTATTGTCCCAAAACTAAATTATTGACTCAACTCCCCCCCCCCCCTGCTGCATCTGATATGGAAAGAATTCTTGTATCCTTAGTCAGAATGTCATAAATACTTTTCTTCTTCTTTCTTTGGCTTGTTTTTCTGCTTTGCTTTTGTACAAATAAATCCAAATACACAAGGAAACAAGTAAACAATTGACAAGAAGTGTGGGTCTTACTTTCAACTATGCAGGCATCACAGTAACCAAGCTGTCACTATTAAGCTTGCAAAATGATTACACAAATATGATTATTTAAAGGCCGCTGTGTGATTAGTGCTTAATTTTCATGTTTATGACAGCAACTATTCTGCTAGCCACAGCAGTCAATGTCTCTGCTGAACAGCCATTTTCACTGATCTAAGTGGCCTTGTATATCTACAGTACACAAAGCAAAGATCAAAGATCATTTTCCTGGCTTATTTTCACTCTTAAGATGATGAAATAAATCACATTTGGACAAGAATAGTTAGGTAGCACTTTCTGGTAGTATGGTTGTATTTGTTTGCTATGCAGTTGCTTTGAGTATGTCAGATGTGTGTTTAGATAAACAGAAAACCCCGTTCTTCACTCAACTGTAAGTAAACCTTTAGAGCGAGTGCATTGCATTGTTCAATGAACCTGATTATGGATTGGGGGTCGTAAAAAGAGTTAAATAATAAATAAACAAATCAAGCATAAGTCTCCCAAAATTTTCAACAAGAAAAACAACTATTGAAATGACATTGATTTGTTGGCTGGTTTTTAACACTTTACTGGCTAAATCATGTCAAAAAAATAGGAGCCAAGTGCCATTCCCAATAATACACTAAGGCAGATGACCCTGGCTGGCCTGGGCAGGTATTAATCCCACTCTCTACTGAACTGAAATGTCCTGAAATTTACAGTGATTTAAAAAATTATTTAGGGTGTTCCAACTTCTTTGCTGTCCCAATGTATATGGTAAATACAGTAGCATAAATCCCATAATTGCGTGTCCTAGAATAGACCTCTGCAGGCCAGATGGGCAGGTAGTGGTCCTGCAATAAGTACTCAAGCACCCATGTACAAATCGGGTATATCTTAGACTCGAGTTCAAATCTGGGACTTGAGTCCTTGACAAAAAGAGAAGACAACTCCTACTGACAATTTGGAAGATGTGTAACTTATGATTTTCTTCTCATGGAAGTTAAATCTGCCTTATGGCAACCTTTAGGGCTCTTATTCTTTCTTGTATATCATATATATGTGAGGTTTGTATACAATACTACTTCAGAAACACATGGAACTGCCCTTCCACATAAACTACCTTTAATCAAATGATTTTTTAAAAGCTATACAATGTGTGATCCAATAAAAACTGTACTGATGTTTAGCACAAATATTCAACTTTTAATGCCTACAGCATGGTCTGCTCACTGTACTGATGTTTAACTCAAATATTCAACTTTTCATGCCTACAGCATGGTCTGCTCACTGTACTTATGTTTAGCTCAAATATTCAACTTTTCAAGCCTACAGCATGGTCTGCTCACTGTACTTATGTTTAGCTCAAATATTCCACTTTTCATGCCTACAGCATGGTCTGCTCACTTCTCTACCACTGAATTCTGCCAACTCATTTCCCAACATTAAAGCAACTCATGGCCATGGTTGCACTGGCTTGCCAAGATGATGCAATGTGCTGAATGGAATATTGCATTATGATTGGTTAATCACAAATGATGGACAATCAGAATCTTTATTTTGTGATTTTCCTGATTGATGTGCAGTTTTAGTGTGAGTATACTAAATATATGAGCAAACTTTGCATTTCTTATTGATGGAAAATGTTCAAAACTATAGGAAAGGGGTGGGTGGATGGGTAGACATATTCTCCAATCTGGCTAGAGGTAATGCCATCAGCAACTGCAATTTCAAGTACTCACGGCCTAATAGAGGCTTCCCCTTTGACTACTAAAGTCCTACATTTGATACCCATTGCAGCCCTAGCAGGGAATTTTGTTTGAAAGACAGAAACATCCATTTGTGACATATTTGTCGAGATTCGTTAAATGAATGACTAACCTGTCAAACCGATTAGGACATTTCTCCTTGATGTCTGACCAAAGACTCTGTACATCAACACCATGGGGCAAAGGGTTTCTGACTGTGCCAATCTTGTGAGATGCAAAAGGAACTGGGGTCATCCTTCTGTTGAGTTGTATCTCAATGTCTGCAGGATTGCAAGTGAAATATATATATAACAAGGAAACCAATTAACTGATGAAATATAAAAACTGTTCAGCTTAAATGTATAGTTATACATTTTAAAAATGGTGATCATCATAATGGTTGATCTCCCCCAACCAACTGTAGCTACTACAAATGTAAAATTAACAGTTTTACCTCAAATAACCTTGATCTGTAATGATGTGATCTGATATCATTATGCATAAATCAGATCATCCTCAGGTTTGAAATTCTGATCCTCCATGAAATGGAACACTCTCCATGCTATTCAACTGGAGGTGTATGTTTATGTGTGTTGGACAAAAATTTCAATTTCAGTGTCAGCAGCCATGACCTTAGACCTATCTTCCCCCATAATAAATTAGGAGCTGATAGTGTAGTATACCTATGGGGTTTGACAAAAATTGGGTTCATGTAAGACGAGTTATTATGCAGAAACCAAGAATGCAATTTCACATCCAGTGGCCTTAACTTTCTGATCTACTGATCGCAGGCTAAATCAGGAGCTCATCACATGTAACGGAACTCTGAAAAGTTGATAAAACATAAGTGCAGGAAACTTGAAGAAAGTGGACTATGGAATCCAAAATTACAATATTAGCACTAGTGATCTTGACCTTTGACACCTGGAACCGATAATCAATAGGGAGGTGAAATCAATTTTGATCAGTCTCTCCTTTTTATCTCCCCTCCGCCAAAGGCCGATTTTTATTCAAAGACTTGAAAGCCATCATGGACCAACTTGGATCTCTTTATTACTAATAACACCTCATAAAACATTCCACATTTGGCCTTAAACTCTTCAGATTACAACAATAAGGTAATCAATTACCAGCTGACTGTGTACACACGTTAGGCTTCTTTAGCCGATTACTCAATCACACATCATTGCACCGGTATATTTCTGGTCTCCCAGTAGACTGGTTCCTATTGGTTTCTGTAATGTGTGGATCAAACAAGTAAAAATTCCGGACTTTCAATAAAAAAAATTAAAAATTTTGTTTTTTTCAAAAGCAGTAGATTCCAACTATAAAACAGTAAGTGCAGTAGACGGCCTTTAAAACAGTATTTTTGTCCTACCGCTGGTAGACTCACATGTATGTACAGTGTTAATATATATATGGGGCAGCACAACTCTAATTACTGGTTATAGCTCACCTACGGTGTTAATATGGGACAGAATGCAGTGACAATGAACTCTGTCTTGCCCCAACAGAGACTTTAGCACCTCAAAGGACCGAAGCAAGGCGTGTCGATGTTCCTTCTGCTTGCTCTCTCTCTCTGATGCTGTTTTCTGGAACATCTCAATCCTGTCCTATAAGAGAGACAGCGAAAGAGAAAGAACTAGTAATGTTTTCTTGGAAAACAATTAACTGTATTAAAAAATATACACCAAATGCATAAATAAAGGGGTATGGAACAAACACACAACTATTACATTTGTCTTTTATTTTATTCCGAGTCACAGGGAAAAAGCTATTTGATATGCATAGGAAAACTATACTCCATATCAACCTTATTTTTCTGACTCTGAGCAAATAATGTATATGGTTTTGTGTATTTATGTTTCCTTGACCCAAACACATCAATGAATCATTACACCTCTAAAATACAGCAACTAGCAGATCAGACCAACACCGGCAGATGCCAGTACTTACTGCAGAAATCCAGGGCCCTGTGTACTGTGGCATTTCTAACCTAACAGATCTGTCCAACAATAGCAGCTGATAGTCTCTCTCTATGGCCTTAGAATCATCTGAAAAAAGACATGGGCATCAATTCATTAAAGCAAAGGTCATTACATCACAAAAGTACTAAAACCCAGATTTACCATATATACTCAATCCACATACGTCGAACCGCCCAATTCAAATATACACAAATGGTGATTTTTCAATTACCCCTCTATGATATAACCCTTTCATTGCAAGAGCTAGCACAAGTGCAGAAAACTAATTAATGAGCAAGACATGGTAGATATCACTTGTAACCTGAGCGGCCTTTGTGAATGCCAGTCACTGCTGACCACATCAAACGACTCTCATAACTTAAAAGTACATGTGACTTTTTTCTCCTGTTAGGAGTGTGGAGAGCAGTGGATGAGGACAGATGCTATTTCCAATTCATGTACAACTGTATGTCAGTCAAACTCTAAGACATACTGATACCTATGGACAAGCAACCAATTTGATACTTATTTAAAAGATGAAAATGATATTGAATACTTTTGATTAGCAGCAAACTGAAAATAATTGATTTTTAAATCCATTCATGAAATGCATTTGCATTGCAATCCATTTTCATTTATCATTCATCATTCGGTGTTTTGCAATTTGCACTGTTTTCTTCAAAATGCATTCTTCATTTTATTTGTATTCATTCTACATTTCTACATTTTTTTGCATTATTTCTGCATTCCACTTGCAATGTTTTCATTTCATTTGTTAAATTATGCATTTCAGGGCCTGTAACTGCACAGTACACCTCCACTCTTCATTTGAAGATAACTGTACCCAGAGATCAGTTGGAAAGTTGGCCATTCATGTTACAAGTCGAGGTAATTACAGTATTATAGGGTTTAACAGCATGTCAGCACAATACTGGCTACATGGTGCCGATTAGAAGCTATGTTCTAGAAATATAACGATAAGAACTGTAATAAAAACTTTAGAAAAATAAAACCTTTCAAATAAACACAAAAATTCAGTACTACAAGATAAAAGATAATGGGTAAAGATGTTAAAATTCTGTAAAAGGTATATAACATAAAAGATCAAGGTAAAAAACATAAAATCCTTAAAATATACAGTAAAAATGTATTATATACATGACATTCCATTGAAAAATCCTAAATTCTCTCTGGTAGTACATCATCACAACGTTCTTTAATTGAGCTCACTTTAAAAGACTTGTTTCCCATGGTTCAAGTCGATACAATTGACAAGAAGTAAATTGTGAAAAATCTGCCTAGAAAATAGGTAGCTGTTCCAATATTATTTATTCACTGATGCTCCATCTGTTAATCAATCACCATATACATGTATATTTGCTTATAAGTCAATGCTTATTATAATACCGTATATACTCAAGTATAAACCGATACCAACTGCATAGACCCAGATCTGCCATTGCATAATGCGCCGGCAGATCTGGGTCTATGCAGTTTGTAAGGACTAATCAGTAGAACACAGATCCTGATCTGCCAGTGCATTATGCAATGGCAGATCAGGATCTATGTTGTTTGCATTTGGACCTGGCTTATATGCGAGTATATACGATATATAGCTTTGATTCAGAGAGAAATAGCACATTATACACAAACGTCATCAGTTACAAACTTCATTGGTGTAAAAGTTAGCAATGTTTTCGTAAGTTTTTTTATGTTTGGTTTATAAGTCCTGGATTTTTAGTAAGTTTGGCCTATAAGTCAACCCATATCTGCACGATTCAGATTTGTCTGAATAAATATTTACTTATACATGGGTACATATGGTATGCCTTTAAAACTGATAGAGTTAATTTTGCACCTTCTTGCCATCTTCCAGACAAAATGGAATGGTTTCAACACCAAGATATAAATACAGTGAAACCCCGCTATAACGCGAATTCGGATATAACGCGATCATGGCGTGGCTCCCAAAATTTAATATATTCATTCGCACATGAACAATTTTTTTTTGAAGTACGAGAAATAGTGTATAAAATGTGTATATTACAGTATCATTTTGCGGAAGAGATCGCGTATGAATTCGAGTATAATACGTTTGTGGCGTGGTTCCTGAAATTTTATATACATGTTCATGTATTTTTCTCGTACACGGAAAAAAAAAATTGTTTTTTAAGTACGAGAAATAGTGTACAAAAAGTTTATTATCATTTTGGGGAAGAGATCACTTATGAATTCGATCGTGGCATGGCTTCTTAAATTGAACAATTTCACCAATTTCTTGAAGTATTATGCCAAAATAAACATTATCGGAAATGTTACTTATTATTGATCCATGAGTAAAGCCAGTAAGTCTTCTTTGTGTTTGTCTTCAATTCATTCTGTATACAATCATTGCTCAAACAATAGCCGACATGTTTTTCTTCTTTAACTGCATACACAACCGAGCATCATACAATGTGGTGGTTGATAAAAGATTCTCATGATTTAATAAACATCAAAAAACGTAAGCCGCCAACATGTGTGCTGGACTTCAATTCATCCTGTGTAAAATCATTGCGCAAACAATAGAAGACTTACGTTTCTTCTTTAACTGCATACACAACCAAACACCAGAAAATGCGGTGGTTGATCAAAGATTGTCATATGTGGGTGCTTATGTAGAGACTGAGTTTGGGCGGCAAGATCAAAGATTGTCATATGTGGGTGCTTATGTAGAGACTGAGCTTGGGCGGCAAGATCACAGGGAGTTCAACTAACAACTCTCTGTTACTTGGCACTGAACAAGTACAACTGTATCAAACTCGTGGCTCAATCAAAGGGTTGTCATGTGGGAAAACAAAGACAGATCGATATCAGATAGTAAACAGTGTTCATACCCTATTCATGCTATACATTAGACGTGTATACGTTCTTCTCTGAATAAAGTAAAATATAGTAAAACCCCGCAATAACACGACCCCGCTTTTTCCGAGATAGAATTTTATAGACCCCAAATATCGCGTTATAGCGGGGTTTCACTGTAATTTGTACATTCTAACAAGAAGGTAATTTGATATTTTATGAAATGAAGAAGCCACAAACTAAATTCGGTATAATACCTAATATTAAAGAAGACCTATGTCATTCAGCTGTATTTCACTTTTTTCCATCAAAATTTGACTGAATTATGGTCCATTTCTGCCTTGGAAGTTTGAATACATTTGTAGTTTTTATAATGACTTCCTCTGGTTGATGAATGGAGAAGAAGGTACAGTAATTATATGTTTGCATTTCTACTGTTTGTCAAAAGTATTTACCTTCTTGAATACTTGTATGTGATTTTCATTTAATATGAGGATAACCAACTTTTTGAAACTTGTAGTATCATATTTTCATCTGCGTTTTTATGCATTTTCACCAAGTAGGGACATATTTCATTACTATATTTTCCCCTTGTCTAACTTTGGGCAAAACTTTTTTACAAAATAGGTACCTATTTTTTATTTTTGGTAAAAACAAAATCATGTGTAGCAAAAGCCCATGGAGTCTGTGCATGACCTTCCAATCTATACTGCATCATCTGTTGCATGTGGTGCATTGTCCATCAACATTTGCATTTACTTCAACTTGTCCAGATCTCTCAGGCAAATTTATTTCCCAAAATTAGGAATGCTTCTTAAATTATCATGCTTAGTATCTAGTGTAGCCTATCTAGAAATCATTGTTTCCATAGGCTATTAGCTACAACATGAGTAAAAATTAATAAGATAAATCATTATCCATATCTTCCCATTAAAAGGTTTTGAACAAAGGAGAAAAATACTATCAAAGGAAAAACACTATTAGAGGAAAATATGAACTGAAACAAAATGGTACATCATATGCCTGCCATGACAAGTTATTTTGTGGAAACCAATTTTCTTCTTTCAGTTTCTGGCTTTGACCTTGGAATTATTGACCCCAAAATCAATAGTGCATTATCGTCTCAAATGCAAGCCATCCACAAAGTTTAGTCATGGTTTGTGGCATAGGACTTAAGTTACTTTGTGGAAACCATTTTCCTTCTTGGAGTCCAGACCTTGACCTTTGACCTTTTAACCCCCAAATCAATAGGTATCTTTTTTGTCTCAAATGCAAGCCATCTACAAAGTTTAGTGAAAATTATGACCTTATAAGTAATTTTGTGGAAATAATTGTTCCTTCTTTTAGTCACAGTTACCTTGACCTTTGACCATTTGATTCACAAATGAATAAGTGTCTTCCTTGTCTCAAATGCAAACCAACCACAAAGTTTGGTCAGAGTAGGTTATAAAGAACTCAAGATATTGTGCAGAAACCATTTTTCTTTTAAGAGTCACTTTGACCTTGACCTTTGACCCCAAAATGATAGTGTTTTGTTTATGACACATCAGCACAATAATGACTATATGGTGCCAATTCAAAGTCAAGTTCTAAAAGTTTAAAATGACAAATTGCGCACAAACTTAAAGAAAAACCCTTCCAAAATAAATGAAAACATTAGGTACTACAAGATAAAAGATTAAAGGTAAAGATGCATGTATCTTGCTCATTATCGAAAAAGTCTGAGATTTTGATGATATAAACCCATATTCCAAGTTTGATTTAGATCAGATCAGAAATTGTTGACAGACAAACAGTGGATGATATACATGATGGCCTTACAAGAAACTCACTTGGCCTTATGGCCAGCTGAGCTAAACACTGATGAATTAATAACATTTGTGTTTGAGTTCATCTCCAGGCATGTCTTTATTTCCATTCTATCTTAAAAATATTACATACTTTAGAAAAATTCCAGGTACAATATTGGAATTTATCTTCATCATGCTGCTTTCCTACAAATTTTGAAGGTGTTCCTAACTGCTACCAATATACGCTCCTCCATGTTACATGACATTTCTGATTGAAAAAAATTATACACAAGGACAAAAATAAATGATAGTTAAATTTAAGAAGTGCAAAAAGATTACAATTTTGGCAGACGATAAAAATTTGATACTGAACAAAACAGCAACTGTAAAAGTAGGCTTCAAAAGTCAAAATATAAGCATTTATAAGCATTTAAACTTTTCTACCTCTTACCAGTAAACACAGTGTGATACTCGGAGGAAAAAACCAGGCTAACAAGTTGCTGTGGAAAACGTCCAAGATTGACCAAACTGACCAGGATGTCCACAGTATGCTCTGGATAATGATAGTGTCCATCTGTCCTGGCCATGTTTAAGGCAACTTGTTCTACCTTTTTGTAGAGTTCTGGATCTCTGGGTTCATACAGAAATGTTCCAAAAGCTTCCATAACCCTGGATAGATCTTTATTCCTTACTCTGGATTTGTCAAGCCACTGTAGCAAAACTTGCTCCAATAACCTGAACATAGGTTCATTGTAAATATGCAAAGTGGTGTAAGTTTGGATGACATGCATTAAATCCATCAGTTTGCATTTATCTGGTAGGCTACTATTAACAAACTTCTTCCCAAACTCACTGTAAAAGTACTGGCGGAGGTAACCAGTATAACGGAATGTCTTGAACATGTAACTAACTGTCATCAGCTCCAAAGCAGCAAAGTCTGTATCCAGTAAGGCTGTAGCTATTTTCTCCATTAACTCATGATTGGTGACCTTAGTTCTGCTAGTGAAGAAACCCATACAAACAAAACCTAGATCATTTATTGAGAAGAGATGAAAATTCTTCAGAATGTATCGTTCTAATTTCTCCCAAAGAAGTGGTGGACTATTTCCTATTGCCATAATAGAAAGAAGAGAGAACATCACACAAGCCTTGCCCTTAGAATCACCCAATTTGTCTACAAGTTCGAAGTAATTGTCTACCATTGCCAAGAACAGGGACACAAACTTCAGGTAAACAAACTTTTTTTCATAACTGAGTCCAAAGAAGACAAGGTAGTAAATGATTTTATTCTCAAAGCTCTGTTCATAATGAGAGACATGTAATAGGTCCTTTCTGTTAATCTCTGCAGCATTTTCTCTCCGAACCAGCTCCTCTCCAAATAAAAAAGCACGGTCAAAATATGGGGTGTCCTGGCTTCTGGTTAAGCTAAACAGGGCCAGTAAATCCTCATAGGAACACCTCTGTAAGTCTTGTTTTAATGACTTTCTTGTATACCAAAACACTGAACCATCACATAAACTTAAATACATTCTCCTCAATTCCGATACATTCTTATCATTTAAATCATCAAATGATGTTTCAATTTGGGCAGCTGTTTTATTGATCCTAGCAAGTAAATTCTTTTCTTGGTACAGCTGAAGGTTGTAAAGTTTATACAAATGCAGAATATGACTTGACCGTCTTTGCAATTTTGACCTGGAGTCGTCTTTTAAACTTTTTCTGATTTTTTGGTGATCATCAATATCAATACCTACAGAATGTAACATCTTAATCTTAAGTAAACTGGAGTTTAGGCGCTGAACATTAACAAAACTAAAAGCTAAAATTTGATCTGTAATGCTATATGTCTTATATGGAACACAAGGGCTGAATTTCCAGACACAACTCAACAGTAGTCTTCTTGGGGCCATGTCGGACTTATCCAGATATCTGATAAATAAAAGAAATAAATCAGTCAAAAGAGCTCTAAAATATTGTTTCAAACATATTAATTTTGTCAAATGCACTTTCTTCAAAGCATATTTTTAACAACTCCCCTGAGATACTTTTACAGACAGGTTTGACTGTACCAGGGATTGTGATAACACAAAATGTAAAATAATTAGAATGGAAAAAGATCATGCCTCATGTCCATGTGATACAGAAACTTGGGAATGTGCTCTAATTTGCCATAGTTTGCACATCAAATGCCTCTATAATTTTCAATGGTTTGAAATGAGACATGCTTAAAAGGCACATGGTTAAAAAGTACATTGTTAAATGAGACATGCTTAAAAGGCACATGCTTAAAAAGTACACTGTTAAATGAGACATGCTTAAAAGGCACATGGTTAAAAAGTACATTGTTAAATGAGACATGCTTAAAAGGCACATAGTTAAATGAGACATGCTTAAAAGGCACATGGTTAAATGAGACATGCTTAAAAGGCACATGGTTAAATGAGACATGCTTAAAAGGCACATGGTTAAATGAGACATGCTTAAAAGGCACATGTTAAATGAGACATGCTTAAAAGCACATAGTTAAATGAGACATGCTTAAAAGACATATGGTTAAAAGGCACATGGTTAAATGAGACATGCTTAAAAGGCACATGGTTAAATGAGACATGCTTAAAAGACACATGATTAAAGGCACATGGTTAAATGAGACATGCTAAAAAAGGCACATGGTTAAAAGTACATTGTTAAATGAGACATGGTTAAAAGGCACATGGTTAAAAAGTACATTGTTAAATGAGACATACCCACGCCTACTTCTGAAGCCATAACAACTGTTACTACACATGGTTAAAAGGCACATGGTTAAATGAGACATGATTATATGAGACATTGTTATAAATGACAATACCACAATGATATTTACAATTTTATTTTATTGTCTGTATGCAAAACATTCATCAGTCCCAACTGTTTGCACCTTCTCCACAAGAATCCACTGTGAAGTAGATTTTGGTCTCTGTATTAGACTGGTTCCCAATTCTTACCTAGCTATATTTAGTTTCAAGTTCCATAGTCAGGGTGACTATCCACTGTATTACATCTGAAAGTGACAGTGTTTCATGTGCACATAATGAAACATGATATGCTGAATTAATGGGAAAATCTTTCTGCAGTATGTACATAATATTCTGTGTTACATTCAATTGAGGAGTGCCTTGTTTTCAATGGGATTTTAAAATTGAGGGTCTGTGAACCAAGGAATAAATGTCATGATTTTAAATTCTGTTAAGTACGAATGAAATTGAAAAGGACAAATAAATAAACTGAATACAAGTATTGTGTTTATTGTTAATCATTCCTCCGACTTTAATGATGAATGCATTAGAAAGTGACATATGGAGCAATTAAAATTCAATGAATTTATTAGATGCAATGCCATCCTTTGACATTACACTCTCCATATATTAAAGGAATTTTCCTGAGCAGTGTTGATATTTTCAACAGCTTTCTTGAAGAGTGATTGTAACTTAGTTTATTCAACCCTTAAATGTGAGATTCTGAACCTTGGTGACAAAATAATGTGGAGTTTCTAAAGTTTGTACATTATGTCCTAAATAGATTTGACTGACCAGTTGGTCACATACCACATATCATCAAACCTTTCGGATGATCATATTTCAATCGTCAACATGAGGCACAAAGTGGGTCTGATATTAGTCACCTGGCTTACATAACTTAACAGTTGACCATTTCACTAAGCAGGCTTATGTAATATTATAAGAACACATCCTATGTAAACTATCTCCCAGACTTCATACAATGTTGATTTGACCTATTTTACTCTATCCTGAAGCAGCTGGGGTCTGACCACACCAGGTCATCCACCACCCAAACACCAAAAATAAAGCTTCTTGCCATATTTCAGGGGCCGCCCCCCCCCCCCCAGAGCGTTTAGATTGAGCAACAAAAACAATGTCAGACAGAGGCCTTGATTTATGAAAATAGTTATTTTCATTAAAAAATTTCGCATTAGATATATACTTTCACAGCAGATAATATACCTGTTAAATCATGACTGGATTTAGAAACGTGTGAATGGATCGTTTAGGAAAACCCAAAAACTGTGGAAAGCAATGTACAAAAAGATATTGTAAAATTCACCTACAACAACTTTGCAACAGAGTAGGAACATACACCTGTAATTGCTGTGGAATAGAGGTAAAGGCATCATATGCACTTTGCTAAGACTGAGGAGAACAAAGTTTGAGAAGTAAACTTTACATAGCAAAGAAAAAGAGAAGGGAAGAAATTTTCAACGAGGAATGCCAATGCATAGCATATATTTAGTGGTAAGTGGATGGAGTTATCACAAATTGTCATTTGCAAGGAAATATTTTTTATTTGAGAGAAAAAATTCACTTACCATATATACTCACGTATAAGCCGGGTCCAAATGCAAACAACATAGACCCTGATCTGCCATCGCATAATGCGCTGGCAGATCAGGGTCTATGTTGTTTGTTTTACTGATTAGTCCTTACAAACTGCATAGACCCAGACCTGCTGGTGCATTATGCGATGGCAGATCTGGGTCTATGCAGTTTGTAATTGGTATCAGATTATACACGAGTATAAACGGTTGGTAGTTACGGCAGTTAGAATGTTGCCTGTGTGAAAGACACACAACATCAAAGCAGCAAGGGTGCAAAAGGAGTACGGAGATCTGGTGGGAATCTGGTTGCCATACCCAAAGAGCAGAAAGTCACTAGAGGAGCTGGAGAAAAAGTTCTGCCAGATAAAACAGGTAATGTTTGTAATGATTTATTTATACTCAACTGAATGATTTGTGAACACTTATTGTATCCATTTATTTACATCTAGTCACCATGAAATAGGTGAAATGCATACAAATATTTAACAGTCTGATTTTTGAGAATGATTTGAGAACTTATTTTTGTCCATTTAATTGTTTGCCGAGCATTAAGTATATATCGGTCTCCTGTAATTATCACGTAAACAATAATCATAAACACCACTTGTGGGTACTACATTTTCGTTAACATTAATCACGCTTTGAATGAAATCCTTCTGGTGGTTAATCGTAAGAGAAGAGTGCCCTTTTTTTCCATATAACATCCATCAAAAAAATCTCACGAGTTGTATTATTAACAATTAACATCTACTCACCATAAAATTGGCGACATGCATCAAAACAATCATTGAAAAGCCAATTGTTTCGAGCTGGCAATCTGACAAACTGCCCGAGGCTAACTTAGGATCTGAAAGTCGGCGAATCCCGGATATGTATAAATATTACGATTAAAATGTAACTGATAAATTAAAATATAAATATTTATTCTTTATTTGTCAAAAATTGCTTTGAATAGTAAATATTCTGATTATCACATCTGCGTGAGAAAATGCGAGACTGACCTTGACACTGACTACAAGATGGAAATGACACATACAATAGATGCAAAAAACTGGCCAGTTATGTAAAAGAAGAATGCACAACATATATACGATAAATAAAGGTGCTGATATATGTACTGTGGCGAGATTGCAGGGTAGAAAACATGCAGAACATAAAGCATTAGGAACTGAACATGACCCTTTGTCGGTAAAATAGCTCACACAGAGCTAGTGTTTTATCTATTTTACCCCGACCACCGATGTTAAATAAAATTTCTTGTATCTTGTATCCCTTTCTCAAATTTTTATACTTGCCCACAGGCAAGTGCCTTGCAAACTTTAGCTTGACCAAACCAAATTTGAGCTTGTCCCAGGAGTCAGGCAAGTGGATTTGTAAATCCCTGCTAAAGGCCATTGGAGATCGTGATATCTACAACAGACGAAAGTATGGGGGATAGAAGAAAGATCAAGCTGATAGTCCACAATGGCCACACTTGGCAATGGGACCTCCATTTTGCTCAGTCGAAGATAGAGTTCTATGAGGGGAATGTCCGGGAGGCAATTAGCAAGGCCACAAAGGATGAACCCAAGGCTGTGTGGGTCCTTGGAGGGAGCAGCGACAAAAAAACTGAATCATAAGTTTTTGGAGCAGTACATGCTGGAGAATGGGAGGTGCTTCAGGACCAGATAGAGGCATGAGCAGATTGCTGATGTGTGTCATAAGTACACAGACACAAGTGAGGCTGCCAACACCCTTGCGGTCAAAGTCTTCTGCAAATCGTCTGCCGCAGTCATAGTAGTGAGAGAGCAGAATGGCTGAAAGCCCACACCTTCATCCATGTTGGAGGACATCCATTAGGGGCGTGTTGAGTCCTCCCTGCAAGGTATCTGACAGGTTTTGTCCAGGTGTGATCCTTGAAATTGTCATCAAACTGCCATCCCATTATACCTGCCTGGTTTGACCACCGCTTCAGTAAACCCAGAGAGGAGGAGGCAAGGAACGACCAGGCTGGGCCCCAATAGCCCTTCTGTGATTTATACTCAAGCGTCAAGAGGTAGCCAAGGCCATCTTCTACAAAAGCAAAGGTCTGGCTGAGAGAAGGACATGAAAATGAACTAAATTCATAATGGAGAGTTCACCACAGGCAGTGCAAATGATTGTAAGCTGATGACTCGAAGGCTGGTCACAGGTCAGGGAGAAATAGACTTCCTCATGCATACCTACATATAAACCAGCTTGCTGGTTGGTTATGACAAGGCTCTGCTAGGAAGTGTGATAACAAACTATGATGGGATGCAGCTGCAGTACACGCACCTCAGAGCATCAATGCCAGGATACATAGGAATAAATCTTATCAGTATGCTACAGATGTTCCCCACCAATGCTGTAAGGGTCACAACTGATTCCATGTACATCAAGCCCGAGCATTTGGTCACGTTGGATGGCATTGATGTCTACTACGCAGAAATGCTGCCAGGATTTTTATCTGAAGGGGGAATCTCCCCCCTTGTCACCAAAACAAAGTGGGAGTAGATAAAAATGGGGGGGGGGGGGGCGGAATTGTCGGTGTTCTTTATTTACCCAACACTTAAATATCCGTTTCCTGCTCCACTCTGTTTGGTCTCTATTGAAATCAAAATCCTCTCTAGTTGTATAAATATTAAGCTGCTGACTGCTTCAGAGCTTAATCTGTTCCTTATCTGTGTATGAATAGCGTTCTGTGCTGAGAACCCCCTTTCAGTCTGCTGTCTAAGAGGCATATGCATAGATAGCTTAGTCAGCTTCTACAGAATGGAAATCTGTTCTTTATGGTTGTTTGTTTAGAATTTTCCACAGTTCAGAGGTACTGCCTCATGGATATCGCTGCTCCAAAATGCACGGAATCTGGTGACTCAGCATGTCATAAGAGTTGATGTCCTAAAATTCAAACACCGATTTCTGATGTAAAAGGGTTATTTTTCCCTTAATTTATGTAAATACTACACAACATATCTCCCATCTTGGTGTTGTGTTGTAATTATATGCAATGTAACAGTCCAGATTTCTAAAACTTTGCATCAAATTTTGGTTTCTTTGTTGGCAGTTAATCTAACCCGGCATCTGACATCGTTTTAGAATTATTGCCCTCCATTTGACAAGAAACTCCACTTCATCCATCACTTTCTTCAATCTGCAATTCACTTTGCACATTTGCACCAGCACTGACTTGAAGTTGAAAAGATTCAGTAATTATCCACCAAGCCATTAATAATAATCTCACCTTCTGGAAATGGACCAAAGTTTGTGCATGTGTAAATGTGAGGAAAGGGCATCAATTGCAGAACCCCTCTAGTGCACACATTATTCTGTTATAAATAATTAGTTTGATTTCCAAGCATCCTTTTGTATAACCGTACATCTGCATACTTTGGAATGGACAGATGTATTTTGATCCAAAAAGTATCCTTACATTTTTTTTTTTAATTCTTCAATTTATCCTAACAGTTAAATAACAATTTTATACTGCACCGAGTGCATTTTTATATGCGTGAATTTGAACTTGTTTGCAGGAGTTCTCACTCATCACTGCTTTCCAAGTGCACAAATTAGTACAATTTTCACATGATTTGCACACATGTGTACCCTGGCAGCATTTCTGACTACACTGATGAGCCTTTCTGCCTCTACTGCTCTCCTTCAGTGCAGCACTAAGCACAACAACACCAGTTGTGAATGGGAGACATGGCATGTCAAGGAGGAAAAGCTCTACATCAAAAGCAATAACAAAGTGCACATGCCCAGACCTGAGTACTCAAAGCACACACGGGAGTAGGTTCTACAGCCCCCAATGCAAGCTATCTGGATGTGAATAAGATTTCTTATCTTAACAGAGGCAGAAGCTCCATAAAAAAACACTCACGTGATAGTCCTTTTTAGCAGCTACAAACACCTGCTAGTCCTCACCCCCATGCACAGGCTAGCGAATGAGATGCGTAATAGAGGTGCCTGTGCACAAACATTTCATAGTTTCTTCTGATGGAATGGATGCCCGATAATAGAATGGGGCTCAGAGCTGATGGGGCAGACATTTATTCCACGTATCATTATTTGGTACAAGAGTTGCAGTGTTGTGTTGCGTTCTTGAAACGTTCCTCAGATGGCTAGAAGTGGCATCCATGATGTTTGCCGTGGGGATCAGGGCCAACCTCTGCCAATTGATAGAGAACCTTCGCACGGTTGGCTGAAACAGCATGCATACTACTATTAAGTGGTTGAGGAGAACTACTGTACAAAGGATGAGGAACTGAAAAGCTTAAAATAAGAGCATGCACCAGTCCTCAAATACGACAAAGTCCAGTGTCAGGACACAAGAACGACCATTCAAGCCCTCGAAAGTTGGAATGAGTTTTTGGAGAGGTGGAACCTGAGGATTTGTTGCTTATTTTGCATATTGCAATATGAGATGAGGCCCAAAAGCTCGTTTTTAACATCACAAGGGGAGGTTTCGATATATGCCAGTTCCACTGATATACTGCCCCCACGACAGCCGGTGCCAAAACATCGCAGTAATGATTCTAGGGACAAAAAACCTTAACCCTGGTAAAAAAAGACACCATATCAGTAACCATCGCTGCTGAAAACAAGGCCATCACAAGCGGCATATTGGCTGTTACATATACATCAACCGACAGCATAGAAAAATCAGGATATTGAAGCAAAAGCCAGGAAGCAAGGGCTCACCATAAAAAATCTGCACAAAATATGGATCGTTCATGACTACTTCCAATGGTCAAACATCGCATATCTACTTGTGTCTTGTGTGGAGTTTCTGTCCCTGCACAAGCATATCACTGCGCTGCCAGTTGTGTGGACCAAGGTAAAGCATTTGCAGGAAATCCGCAAAAACATCAAGCAAAAGCTTGCTGCTTACATGGTCAAGGATGACCTCACCAAGGGCAGCAGAGAAACAAGTGAAAATCTCCTTAAGGTTCACGATGTGCTCCATGTGAGGCCTGCAACATCGAAATGCTCTGGGCTTTTAACAAAGGGGACTCACAGCAGTTCAGTGTAGACAGAATGGATAATGCCCAAGAAGGAATTGTGAGGCTGACCTATTTGGAGTGCAACAGAAAGAGAGGTACTAAAATATTTTACAAATACTTGAAAGCCACATAGCCAACTACAGCAAGGCCGCCAACAATAAATATCATCTTGTATTTTTGCTGTTTGGATGAAGGCATGTATGAGTTAGAAACCTCTGGCTTGTCACCAAGCCCGCTTGGCCTGCTGTTATGCGAAGTTTTCCGATTATTCCTCTAGTAACCATTTTGTACGGGTGCACATACTCTTCAACATCTTGGTAAGTCCATTCAGCCAACTGTTCATCTTGCTTTCTTTCACTGAGATAATCAAGACTCATTACATTTACATTGGTATGTGGTTTGTGCAGCTTGGAGTTCTTCAATAACCGTGTCATGGCAAATGCGTTCCTCATTGGTCCCTTTTTATCTATTCGAGAGAAGGGGAAGTTTGAGCCAGAGAATGCAGGGCATTAACAACTGTCCCACCGACCATGAGAGCAGTAGAGGTTATTATTGTCTATAGACCGCCATGATATTAGCATGAATGATGCCTTGTTTAATTAGCATGTTCTGTATCCAAAGGGAGATCACTGTGATGGCAAGTCTTGGCTGCATCCTCAAAATCAAGATGCCCAAGGTCGGCCGTTTCATTCTAAACAGGTGTTTGGCAATCATTATGTGCCCAACCTCAATGAAGCCAAGCATGGCACCATGGTACTGTAAATTTTCAAGGTCTTTGGCATGTTTGCACAGATGCTTGCATGAAAGCTTGCAGAGTACAGTTGCTGGCATTTCCACTCTTTGAGCTGGTGGAGGTGTAGAAGAGGCCTGCAGCAGCCAGAACTATGATGCCTAAAATAACATAAGGTGATATTTCCTGATTTGCAGTCCACCATGTTTCCACAGTCTCTTTGTTTTGTTTCATGGAAAATGGGGCTGAAATTGCAGTGTTTTCCCTTGGTCACCTGAGACTTTCTGCTCTTCATGTGGTTTCAGCTCTTTGAGCTGCGCTGAACCCATCTTTGATGCTGTGCTGTGTTCTTTCATTAAGGCGGCTAGCTTTTTACCAGAGGCCAACCCAACTGGTTCCTGTGGCAGTGCCTGTGATGATTCCTTTGTCATTTCCTGTGTCAGTTCCATCATAAGATGCACACATGATACCTTGTCAGTTCTTTTCAAATTCCTGCAGTCAGAGCAATGGGCTGAACATGCTTGTAGGTTATCATGCCCACAGCAAGGGGAGCCAGTTATCAAAGTATTAAAGATGTTTGAATGATCAGGTCATTTTTGAAATCATTCTTGAATTGATCTGCGTCATAAATCAGCAGAAAGCAGCTGACCACAACTGTATATAGCCCAAGCAGAGACACACCCAGCGATGCTGTCATTTTAGCTCCTAGTTTCGTTTCATTTAAGGCATGGATCTTGGCGACCTCCTCATCACTCATCATTATGACGCTGTCAGAGGTGAGATGGTGGACAAGGTATTCTTTTGCTGCACCTGTGATATGCTTAGCTTGTCTGTCTTGACAAAAGTTTCACCTGTGGAGCCCCCACGGTGTTAATGGACACTCACTCCGCACTTGTGCATGCACCCGAGTTGCAAGCTTTGGGCAGGTCTGCAAATCCTCTCAACGACTCTTCAACACCTATGCTTGATGTCTCGCCTTGCTCTTTTGCAAAAACTTGCGTTGCTTTAACAGCGGCAACTGCCAGAGATCTTGTGAGGTATTGGATGATATGGTTGATTAAACACTTAGCTCTAAGTAGCTAGCATATAAGGTAGGCTAGTGTTCCACGGGTTAACATGTGGCTGGTAGAGTATGCTACATGAAGTCATAGCATGCTAAAGCAATGATAGCATGGCATCAGCGTCCATTGAAATGTCTCACAAGTGTGACCAGAAACAAATTTATTTAAGACTGGCAGCTCTGTTCTCATCAGTATTTTTTTTAAACTCTCGTTTCTGAGAAAGTTATGTGCCTGGGTCCTATCCTTAGGCCCAATGACCTTATTTTCTTGCAGCACGTCTCTGAATGAATCTTTGTCCTAGTACAGCGCAACCCAAGATGTCTGCTCATTAAAATCCTTAGAGACAGCATTGTTTTTTTTGTAATGACCCAGAGGCCGATTCTGACATGGCGACTGACATGGGCAACTTTTGTGAGGACTGTTTCCTTATCCCAGATACCCGAAAGAAAGGCAGTCATCCAGCAGAAAGAGCACGGTGGTGCCCTCAAATGTTTATGCCAGGGCAGATAGCAGGTCATCAAAATCACCACAAATGCTCGGGGTTGATCAAAAATAGTGCCTCATCTGTTTTTGCTATGTCGCCACAGTCAGTTGTAAGCCTTTTTTATTCAGGTAAAATGGTAGGGCAGATAATGACAATTAAATCAAAGCGGTCCTTAAATTCTGTTTTGAGAAGCTCACAGCAGAAAAGGCTTTTACCATAGTCATGCCGACCAATGATAATGGCACAGTGTGGAGGCAAGTTTTCAAAGATGTGCTGACACCCCAGCCCATCACGCCATTCCAGCTCTTCGTGCCGTTCCAGCTCTTAGAGTGGGTTTACTTGCCATTTCAGCTGGCTAGTAGACTGCTGAGAAAAACTGACCATTTTGGATGTTAAGCTGCATGTCCATGATTACATACAAGTACTGTGAAACCCCACTATATCATGCTTCATTGTAACATGAATTCAAATATAACATGATCGTGGCTTGGCTCCCAAATTTTACAATAATTTCACCAATTTCCTAAAGTACTGCAAAGCTTTGTGCCAAAAAAACAAGTTCAATTTAATAATTTGGTCCTGGGTAAAGTTTCTCGCTCCTGCAACTCACCAATTTTCACTCTCGCCAGTTTTTGTACCCCTTAATTTTGTTACCTTCCTCCACCCTCATTAATTTCATTTCTTGTTTTAAATGTCCACTGCCCTTTTGTCTTGATATGATTATGTGGTGAGAAACCTTTCTCACAAGCCACAACATTATAGGTGAAACCAGCAACACTTCAGCTAAAACAAGAAAGACTGGAAACAAGTCAGAGTGCATAAAGTCAATAATATTTTTTTATCGTTTTGCAGTCGATGGAAATATCCTATTCCATTATTCATTCCACAAATCTCGCAGTCTCTCTGATGTTGTTTTCTCTATCAAATCTAGATCTATTGACCACTTTCCATCATTCAGTCTCACGAAAATCAGGTTCATCTGCAGAAAAATGGCAGAACATGCTAATCAAACCTTCGCACACATATTCAACTCGATTGTGACCAGAAGTGGGAGTGAAGCAATTCATTCCAGCATCAATTGAGACATTTCAAAGCCATTTTTCATCTATAAAATGGGACAAGATAAAAGTCGCTACTGAATGTATTTATTCCTGTTGGCATTTATTCAATAAAAATAAAAGTAGATAACAGTTTATAACTGATTATCCACCCACCCTGTGAAGTGTCCTTCCTTGTGGTTCTTTTATATAGGATAATCATACAAAGACATTTACTTCAAGCACATGTGGTCTAGAATGCCCGATGCACACCTGAAGTGTGAATGGGGTGGAAGTGTGTGTTGGGGGGAAGGAACTGATCGCTCATTAAAACCAGAAGCCAATAGTCAGCCAGTGATAGAGACTTCACTGGCAGCAAGCAGGACCAAATAAAAATCAGTCAGTGGATCTCAACGAGACTGTCATGGTAAGCCAAGGAAGTACATTAGCTAGTTTAAATTAGTACACCAACAAGGAGGTGGCCTGTGCAAAACTCTTTAGTGAGAAGAAAATCACTTAATAAACTCTAATACTGTGCAAGAACTATTACAAGTAACCAGTGTTTTCCCAGGGCCATTTACCGTTGCAGTCCTGATAAGCAATCAGTTCAGCCCACGTTGCTTTAAACCCACTCATATGCATTGCACCAGTGCCTATATGCTTGTATGTTCCCTGAAATCCTTTAAAAATGAACCTGTTAAATAATCATTCTGTAACACAATTCCAAGCCCTATCACTTAAATGACACCTGTTCTTACTGCTTGTTGGGTATGTAATTAAGATAATCCAGGATAATTACTCACTCACTTAGCCGTTATGTTTTGTACCTGGCTTGGCTCGACTGCTGGTGCAATCATTGATGCAGGTTTAGTCTCTGCACTTACAGTCATGTTATCAGACAACGATAATGGACTATACCACAATCATTTCCACAACCACCTCAAAAAGTGTGACATGCATTACTTTTCAAGACAGTCACATAAAAAAAACATGAAACTACGTAGAGCCCAGTTAGCCACATGTTTACCTGGCTAAGATGATCAGCTGCAGAGCTGCCAATTCCAATAGCAGGATGTATCCCATGAAAAAAAATGAGCACAAGAAATGAAAGATGGGTTTCAACACTGTATGGAAGATTTCCTCTCTTTGGGTCGAAATCATTGGATCAGATGACAAGTCTTCCAGTATTGCTAAATTTTGGTTTAGATCTGTTTAATTACTAACAGAGGAGACTGAAGGGGGGGGGGGGGGGGGTCACATAAATTTCACAAAGCACTATTGCATTCTATTACTTTTGTTTTTACAGTAGTTGTGATTATTGTCGTCATATTCCTGAACATGCAACAAGAAACATTTTGTGAATGAAAATTGCATATTAACCAGGAGTTACTGTCATATTGACATAGTATTGTCTGAGCAAGAAAACAAAATAACTTGATCAAAAAGCCTTAACTTTAGTGGGTGCTGCCCTAAAAATATCTCTTTATCTGTCTATCCAAGAAAGAAACAGACAAACTTTTATCATCAAATTTTACCCGTTTGAAAACATGCAAAGAAAAAGTTAATTAGGAATCTGGTTGCTTTTTATCTTTTTGTGCATACATTAATAAATTGCATGTTCCATTTTTTTCAGACTGTGAAAGGTAATTTTCAATGCTGAATAGGAGCAAGACTTGATCAAAGCTGAACAGGCTGTCACAGAGTGTTAAATTAGTGCTGAACAGGCTGTCACAGAGTGTTAAATTAGTGCTGAAAAGGCTGTCACAGAGTGTTAAATTAGTGCTGAACAGGCTGTCACAGTGTTAAATTAGTGCTGAACAGGCTGTCACCGAGTGTTAAATTAGTGCTGAACAGGCTGTCACAGTGTTAAATTAGTGCTGAACAGGCTGTCACAGAGTGTTAAATTAGTGCTGAAAAGGCTGTCACAGAGTGTTAAATTAGTGCTGAACAGGCTGTCACAGAGTGTTAAATTAGTGTTGAAAAGGCTGTCACAGAGTGTTAAATTAGTGCTGAACAGGCTGTCACAGAGTGTTAAATTAGTGCTGAAAAGGCTGTCACAGAGTGTTAAATTAGTGCTGAAAAGGCTGTCACAGAGTGTTAAATTAGTGCTGAACAGGCTGTCACAGAGTGTTAAATTAGTGCTGAAAAGGCTGTCACAGAGTGTTAAATTAGTGCTGAAAAGGCTGTCACAGACGCTGTTAAATTAGTGCTGAACAGACGATTACTGGGGCAGGGAACACTGTGTCCCCCACCCAGAGATGATTCCAACAATACAATGTTGGGGCCCCCGTCCCTAGAATTGGGAATTTTTAACACAGAGGCTTATGGCTTGTAATCTCCTAAACCTTGTCACTCATAATTTTTTTTGCAATCTATCTTCCCCATGTCCCATTATAGCAGATAAAAAAAAAACTATAAACCAAAATTACCAGTAATTATATAATTTTGTTCTTGTTTTGTAGACAAGTTGCCTTCAAAATAGTAACGGTAGTAGAAGCTGTTGTTGTTGTTGTGTCTTTGGTATTAAAAATATTTTTTTTTATAACAAATCCCTAATATGAAACAAATTTATCTGTTTATTCCTCTAACATACTATAAATTAAGGCTGAATAATAATAATTATGTTTGTTACATACAGGTGTTATTGGAATAAAGGTACCCTATGATCATATGACACCATTGGTTAGTTCCACATTGAAAAAAAATTCTGTGTCTTAAAGCATAGGAATCTTTGCAGCATATTTAACAACCAAACACAAGTCAGCAAACTAGAATACTGAATACTTTTTAAAACTATACTGCATTTTCATTGAATAAAAGCATGAAATAGAATGTCATAAGAAATATGATGTGGTTCATTAGAAGTAAAGTAGTTGAAAAGTCATTTTGTGTTTCAAGGTAGACCAAGCATACATTGGAAGTCAAATCTCGGACCACTTGTTGAATATAAAATGTGTGTATCAACCATTACCAAAATGTACTGTCAACAATCCAAACAACTAGTCAACAACAAATTTCTAAGTATGAAAGAATACATATCCTTAATTATGAAAATGGGGAGCTGTTTGCTCTCTTGTCAGCTTTTTGAAAATGCACTATGTTTGAGAATCCCAATACTTACAGGGTCCATGCTAGGGGGTGAATCAGGTGAAATAGCCATTGAGTCTTTCATTTCACCCAAACAGGCCCAAAAGGCGAAGTTCACTTTGCCTTGTATTGATTTCATGACATTACACCTACCGCATTTTGTTTCAATACAATGCACTAATAGTCAAAGTAAAACATCGAATTTGGTGTCAGTTTTTCCTCCAAATAGGTGGGCGGAAAGTTAAAACATGAAGTCTTTTGTTCTGTTGTCAATTTTGGTGCTAATTGTATGATCATAAATACCAAAAATTACACTGCTATCTATGGAATTCCCGCTGAACATTCACACAGAAGCTTTAAAAAACAAGTGAAAAATTGAATTTTGTTGCCCAATCTGAAGTAAATTATGACTCTCTAGACATATCCAGGTCCATTACTGATGAAATTAATTATTTTATCCAATAATTCATCATATAAACAGATGAAAAGGAATCTTCTGCCGCTGACTGTAAGCTATTTTTGAGGTTGCCGTTTTATCTTGTACAACAACTATGATGTGGCAAAATAAGAAACGTTTTAATATTTTATAAACTTTAAATAACATTTCATCAACGTCTTAATAATCTGACATGGAAATATGCAAAAACATTAGTCTAAAGTGACTATTATGAACTCTCTACACTAAATTCTCCCTATTTTTGCCAACTTCACCAATGGAGGCACTCTACAGATATGTACTTCTGAGAGAGTAACAGGTGTAAGGAGAAGTTGTTTGAATTTGCAACATGCACAATGAAGAGAATGTTGGCATACCTCTATGCTATTTTCATGTACTGTGGCTGAAATTTCTTTACATATTGTACTTGTGTAAATTGTACATGATCTAAGCACACAGCTGACAAAAATGACCACTTCATGTACTCAAAAAATCAGCCTGAATTAGTCTAAAGTACATTATTTTTAGCAGTTATTAAAATAGGGAGAACTAATTTTGTCAGAGTAGGCAATACCAGCTTCTGAAAGTACAATGAATGAATTACAAAATATATAAAAAGTAAAAAAGTTATTGGCTCTTTTTTTTTTTTACAATTTACCTTTGAAGTAAGACCAAGCTGTATACTCTATAACCCAAATTGTACCCATCAATCATACACAAAAAAAAAAGAGAATTAAAAGTTCTTTTAAAAATACTTAAGATATACAAGATCTTTTTTAAATAGCCAGGACAACCAGTGAGGAAAACTTGGGAAATTCTTTTTCTTTAAAAATCTAACTCTATGCAAAATACAAAACTGTAGAGCGCCACCTATTTTGGCTGGAGAAGTAATTTAGTCTAGATATTAGGGTCAAGCTTGGACCCTGACTTATCATGAATACATGCATTAACAAGCTTTTGTATGATAAGATGACTTCTGGTAACGAAAAAGATAAAATGACAGTTATGATCTAGTAACACATGTAACAGATATGAATGGAATGGGGGAAAAGTTCTAGCAAGCAAGATTTACTAATTTTTGATTGGGATGTTTCAAAGGAAGTGTCTATTCGCACGGACGCCATGTAACAACTTTTGGAAAGACTATTCGCACAGCTGCTGTGTGAACACAACAGAAAAGACTATCCGCACGGCGACTGGTCAATGAATTAGGGACGAGTCCAAAATATTTCAAATAATGTAAACTCATCTAAACATAACATATACCCATCAATACCATTACAGGTTTGGTGACAAATTGATTGGACTACAAAACACCATAAAAAAAGGAAATTGTTTCATAGTGTCTATTTCGTATGGCGGCCGTGTACTAAATTTTTCAAAGACTATTCACACAGTTGCCAGAAAGACAAGATTGTTTGAGATCAAGAATGGCAAATCAGAATGTGATGGATCAATACTTTAAACTTCTGAAGAATACTGTGGACATGCTGGGACTCAAAGATAAACCACAGTGTATATTCAATGCAGACGAGACAGGGTGGAGTGGTAAGGAAAGGCACATCAGAGGGTTAAGAGGCCAACATGCATACCAACAAGTTGTATCATCAACAGGCCATATAACTGCTCATTTATGTATCTGTGCTGATGGTAGGGTTCTGCCAAACTTTCTGATGTTTGAAAAATCATTTCCTTACACCACCTACAGAAACGCTATACCCAATAATTGGCACTTTGCCTATAGTGTGAATGGCGACATGGATTCAGAACTGTTTCTGGACTGGTTCAGAGATCTCTTTCTTCCAAACTGTGGTAAAGAAAGGCCATTGCTACTTGTCTATTACAATCATGACAGTCACATCAACTTTCAATTGGCAAAACATGCACATGAAAACAACTAACCTTGGCTTTATTCACAAAAATCAAGTCTTGAATAAGGCCAAATTTCCTGCGGTTTTAAGTCATCCAATTGATCAGTTCTGTTCACCAGCTAAAATTAAAGAAGCCTTCAGAAAAACAGGACTGTACCCAGTCAATCCAGATGATATTGACAAAATGCAACTGATATACCGGTAATCACACTTTACAGAGTCAACAGTTGAAAATGGACCTTGCATTTCAGCCACAAGGGAAACTCAGCCGCAAGTTGTGGATACATTAATGATATGTGCTACATGTGGTTGTTTCCTTGGTGGTAACACTCCAGTGAAAGAAGGCTTGATTCCACCATCACTCTCTGACATATTTCCTCCAGTACCAGCCCAACCCCAGGAAGCTAAAAGGAAACTTGTTACAGAAGCCAGGGTCATCACTACAGAGAAGTTTTGTAAGAAGTTAAAGGATGAAGAGGAGAAAAAGAGAAAGCTGGAAGTTTAGAGAAGAAAAGAGGAAAAAGAAAGGAAAGGGAAAAAGAAAAAGCAAAGAAATTAAAAATGAAAGACACAAAGAGAAAGTCACAGGATTTTAGAAAAATCATGAAAAAAAGCTATGTGTGCAGAAGGTGTAACACTGCTCTACAATTTTTTCGAAGTCGTCTGCTTCAGAGATAAAATGTGCTATTTATTTGGGATTTTGATGTGCTGAATTCAAATATGACAATTAAAACAACTGATTGGATACTGTTTCCAAGATATTTAAGTTTTTACATTTTACGTCTATGTATATTGTGTACATAGTCGAGTTTTAATCATAAATTGTAAACCTAGGTCTTTTCATGTGTTTATGGTTGCTTTATATGATAATATTTCACCTGTCCTGTTTATGTAACACTTTAAAAAATAGCAAAAGGGTTATATAAATAAAAAAATATATTGCAACAAAAGTAAAAAATCTATTATGTATATATAAGTACATAGTTTAGTCCTTATTCAGAGTCTGCTCTGCTCTTCTTGGCTTGTCTCTTGTATTCATTAAATGGAGCATCTCTTGTCACTGTCCAGCAATAATCTGCAAGCACTGATGGGCTCCACTTGCCCTGATAGCGTTTCTCCATTGTTGCAATGTCCTGGTGAAATCGCTCGGCGTGATCGTCGCTCACTGCTCCACAGTTCAGTGGAAAAAAATATAGATGAGAGTGCAATAAAGTATCTTTACTGACATGTTGCAACCAAGGCTTTTGTATGCCTTGAGGAGGTTTTCCACCAACTCCCTGTAGTTGTCTGCCTTGTTGTTTCAGAGAAAATTTGTTGCCACTAACTGGAAGGCTTTCCATGCCATCTTTTCCTTGCCACGCAGTGCATGGTGAAATGCATCATCTCGAAGAAGTTCACGAATCTGAGGACCAACAAAGACACCTTCCTTTATCTTAGCTTCACTTAACCTTAGAAATTTTCCACGGAGGTACTTGAAAGCTGCTTGTGTTTTGTCCATGGCCTTGACAAAGTTTTTCATCAGACCCAGCTTGATGTGCAAGGGTGGTAACAAAATCTTCTTGATTCAACAAGTCGTGGATGCTGAACACTTTTCATCCCATGCACCAATGACTGTCGAAGTGGCCAATCTCTCTTGATGTAGTGAGAATCTCTCACACGACTATCCCATTCACAGAAAAAACAGCAGTACTTTGTGTATCCAGTCTGCAGACCGAGCAAGAGAGCAAGAACCTTGAAATCGCCACAAAGCTGCCACTGATGTTTGTCATAGTTTATGCACCTCAAAAGTTGTTTCATGTTTTCATAGGTTTCCTTCATATGGACTGCATGACCAACTGGAATTGATGGCAAAACACTGCCATTATGCAGCAAAACAACTTTAAGACTCATCTTCGATGAATAAATGAACAGTCTCCACTCATTTGGGTCATGAACGATGTTCAGGGCTGCCATCACACCATCGATGTTGTTGCAGGCTACAAGATCACCGACCATGAAGAAGAATGGGACAAGATCCTTCTGATGGTCATGGAACATGGAAACTCTAACATCACCTGCCAGGAGATTCCACTGCTGTAATCTGGAGCCCAACAGCTCTGCCTTACTCTTGGGTACTTCCAAATCCCTGACAAGGTCATTCAGTTCACCTTGTGTTATGAGGTGTGGTTCAGAGGAGGAGGATGGGAGAAAATATGGGTCATGTGACATTGATGGTTCAGGACTAGAAGTTTCATCCTCTTCCTCGTCTGACTCAAGTGAGAATGATTCTGGTGCATCAGGAGCCGGCAGTCTTTCTCCGTGGGGTACTGGGCATATAGCTGACGGAATGTTTGGCTAATGCACAGTCCACTTTTTCTTCTTTGACACACCTTTCCCAACTGGAGGCACCATGCAGAAGTAAATATTGCTGATATAATCTGTTGGCTCTCTCCAAATCATTGGCACTGCAAAAGGCATAGATTTCCTTTTCCTGTTCAACCACTGGCGAAGATTTGTTGCACAAGTGTTGCAGCATATATGTGGGGCCCACATCTTGTCCTGATCTCCAATTTTGCAGCCAAAACAAAGGCTTTCTTAACCATAGTGGTTATACTGCGCTTTTGTGATGCTAAAGTCACATCACCACAAACATAACAGAAGTTACCTGCATTGTTCACACAAGTACGAGGCATCTCTGCTCACTTTGGCTAAACAGAAATGTGTCCCTTTGCAAAATCAAACACTGACAAATAAGAGAGCACAACACTGTAGGATTTGTAGAGCTGATATAGGGCAATTCTGCAGCAGAGTGATGTAAGCTTAGTTATGATTGCATCATCCATGACTTCTAGGAATAACATGATGCAATTCATATCATGTATGATGCAATACCAGCTTCAGATTGCATCATTCATTGTTTTGCCTAAAAAGCAAGTACTGTCCAACCCCAGTCATAGATTTATTCATAGATCCAGTCAAAGATGTATTTTTAGTCCTTTCTGGTTTAAATTGAGATCCCTTCCCTGTATAACTCACTTATCCTCCGCCATTCCAAAGTCATGGGTCGTATATACACTGTACTGACCCAGTATAATATCCTTAAAACTAGAGCCAATCAACAATTTTAAGCATCATTTTCGTTCTCAGTGACCCAGAATTAGTAAAGTTGACAACATTTATTGCAGAAGCATTTTGGCTGTAGACCGGTGATAATCAAGAGGAGCCACTAGCAGAAGACGAAAGCATTCACTGGATAGAATGTGACAATTGTAGCATGTGGGACCATCAGGTCTGTGTGGGCATTGATGATGCTGAGAAATCATACTTTATCTGTAAATACTGTGCTGCGTAAAAATGTGAAGTGATAAATATATATTAAACTGGGTATTTTTAAATAAAACATATTTATTCAGAAAAAAAAATTGAAATTTGATAAAGATGAATTGAAAGATGAATGCATTAATAAATTTGCATTCTAAGAGCAGTTAAAGCCTCATCCTGAAGAAATGTATTCATTTTCATCATATAACAGAATAGTATTGTAACATGCTATTACATATATAAATATCCAAGTAATGTTTCATGTTTCAAAAACAAATGTGACTAATTTAATTTTGCTAATGTTTGCTTAGCCAACTTTTAATTTGACTCGTTTTTCTTACTAGTTTACAATTTCTTTTTAATATAGTACTTTGCCAAGTTTTAATCTGACTTGTTGTATTTGTTACTACTTGTTTGCAACTGGGGACACAAAGGAAATATTTCACAATGAAACAAATTTTGAAGCTGGGGATATTATTTAAGAAAACAAATGGTGATAATAATAATAATAATAATAATAATAATAATAATAATAATAATAATAATAAATGGAAATATTTGTTATTCTCCTGGTAAAAATTCAATTTTAAAACCATCTCCCAACTGATCGATTCCCAAAAGGTCCCATTAGAGATTATATGACTTAAATCTGAAATAATAATTAGTGTTAATGGAAGGATGGGAAGGATCACTTACGGGATTTTTTTATTGAATACAAAATGGTGATATAAGCTGTACAGAATATTTTCAGACTGTTTCATTTTGTGTACAAAAATTTAATTACCCCATATAGACCCTCTTGTGCAAACTGTGTCATGGTCCTAAGCGCATGCACAATGACCTTATCATGCTATATTCAGGAAGGGTTGTAGATGCTTCAAACAAAACACATATATGTGCACTTTTACAATATATTTTTGTAAAATATAAAGTGAGAAAGTCGGTAATACTTTTATTTACCTAAATTTTCTAGAAGTCCGTGATATGTATCGATTTATACAGTGGATATAGCATTGGCCATTACAGGTCCAGAGTCCAACACTCATGAAAGCTGATTTTGATAGTGATATCGGATGCCTGTTGTTGAGTTTATATTATAGTGTATTTCAAATTTCTATTACAGTTTAGGTTCGTAATATGGCCATGTTTGTTGTCTTAAGAAATGGATTTCATATCTGTATTTTAAAGAATGAACAGATCAAAAACATAATAAAAATTCCGTTACTGGTCTGATGCCAGTAGTGGCCGTGAAAGAATTTATATTGCAACTCTGCTGACTACCACAAACCTCTAAAGTTATTCATTGCCAGATACATTGTTTTTAAATGGATATTCATTGCCAGATACATTGCTTTTAAATAGATATTCATTGTCAGATACATTGGTTTTAAATGGATATTCATTGATAGATACATTGTTTTTAAATGGATATTCACTGCCAGATACATTGTTTTTAAATGGATATTCATTGCCAGATACATTGTTTTTAAATGGATATTTATTGCCAGATACATTGTTTTTAAATGGATATTCATTGCCAGATACATTGTTTTTAAATGGATATTCATTCCCATCTTAGTTTTTATCACCTTTAGCAACTTTGGCCATTGCTAGTGCCAACATAGACATAGATGGACATCCACTAAAGAAAAGTTGCAGGGGTATTATTCAATTTTTGCTGATGAAAAAACGTGCCCAGGTGGGTGCACAGCATCAGAGTTTGGGGGACATAGGACAAAAAAATTGCAGGAAACCTGTGATCCAGCACTCAATGTGCAACACTGAAATTATATTGTAACAATCAGCACAGAAGGACTTTGCCTTTAATGTGGCAATGACTGCTTAAAGCTGGAAGAAACCATTATTTGGTCAGGAAACACCTGGCCGCTCACTGCAGAAAGCATGTGACCGTTATATACAGGACTTTTACATAGAAAATTTGTTGAGGATGAAATTATAATGGCCATTCTACCAGGTGAGCACTATATAAATGTGATCATTAGGACAGGTTTGACTGTATTCCAAGTTTTATTAAAAAAGCCAATCAGGTGCAATATCACCTTATTAATATGCATGGATCCTGTTCAATATCGAACTTGTCCGAGATTTTGATGATATAAACCCATATCCCAAGTCTGACTGAAATCGGATCAGAAATATGGACTCCTGAGTGGTAACAGCACTTGCTGAAGGACGCACGATGGACAACTCAAGATATACAATAGATGCAGGACCATACCAAAAGCTCAATTGGACTTGTGACCAGGTGAGCCAATACAGTAAAACCGGTCTTGAGATACCAACCCTTCTGTAACAATCAGCACAGAAGGACTTTGCCTTTAGTATAATAGTGAAAAGATATGAGAAAGTGAAGAAAAGATAGATATCGATTATTTAAATTCACAAACTAATGATTTTTTAAGGAAATAGATGTATTGGCATGTCACTCACCATATTGCTTTCTACACATTGATGAGCTCCAAAGGCCAGAGGTCATTCAGAGTAAAATAGCCTCCATATACAAGGAATTTTGATGGTAAAATGTGTAAATAATGCAGATTTTAGGTACGTTATATACAAGTTTATGTCTACTGTAAATTTAGACTGAATAGATTCTTGCATTTTTTCTTAAATAATGTTTTCGTGATAAATATGAATGGACACCCCATTGAGCATAATGTATCGTCCACCCACCTAACTTCGTTCCCATCCTTGAATCGTGCGCCATGTTTCTCGCGACAAAACATGCTTGTTTCGATATAGTGACATCATCAACTAGGTCACCAGCTTTCTTCAAGAGTGACATCAAGTATTTAACAAGTAAAATCAGTCAAAATGAGATTTAAATAGGTAATTTCATGTAATTTCAAAAAATCAGAATGAAAATCTATATTTTGACTAATGCCATATTTGTGTCATACATTTGCGCCATGAATTTTGTATTGTATGCAAAAGATAGGTCCACTGATCACATGTTGGCTTTGTTTACATTTCTTGAACAGGAAAACCCACCATGGGAATTTATACAACGGCAAAGCCAATGTAAATATTTGGTTTTAATCACGTGGGGTTCTTATATAACATAAGAAAAATTTACCCTGGAAATGTATATTCACTATGGACTTTTTCATTTCAGTATCATCCAACTGCCCGATGTCGTGGAAGTCCTTCAATCGTGCGCCATTTTTCTCTTGACCTAACGCACTTGTTTCGAGATAATTATGTCATCTACTGTGTCACCAGTGTTCTTCAAGAGTGACAGGAATTATTTTAACAGTAAAATCAGACAAATGAGATTTAAACAGGTAATTTCATGTAATTTTAAAAATCTATATTTTCACTAATGCCTTATTTGTGTCAGACATTTTGGCCTTGAATTTTCTATTATATGCTAAAGATAGGTCCGCCAATCACATGATGGCTTTGTTTACATATCTTGAACAGGAAAACCCACTTTGGGAATTTATACAACTGGATAGCCAATGTAAATATTTGGTTTTAATCATGTGGGGTTCTTATACAATGTAAGAAAAATTTACACTCGAAATGTATATTCACTACGGACTTTTTTGTTTCAGTATTATTTCATAATGAACATATATTCTACATCAAAAGACACTGAATCTATTATAATAAAATGTGTATCCATTCGCCTGTGTCTATTTTTAAATATCTCTCTTCCTTTGTCTGTCTGTCTCTGTCTACTGAGTCATGTATTTTTATGGCAAAGAACAAGCAAGCAATAATGTAAGTGCACAAACTGCATTGAGAATTAACGGAAAAAAATAATTCATTTTTAAATTTGATTTTTTAATTTAAAAAACACAGAGATGCTATAAACTAATAATATCCATACCTTGGTCTAACTTGCACGTTCCAGTCATATGCCACGTGACTTTTAGTCAGTGCCATGAACAATGGACGCACCACACGAAATAAGTAAACTTACACACACTCAGATAAACAGTATTTCTAAACTAATGTACATGAATGCCAATAATTTTATAACGATGATTAAATGTTGATATAGTTTAACACTTTCTATGGTTATTTAAATTGATTCTCACAATATTATAATGAACGTGTTAAAATTCATGTCAAGTCCACAAAATGTGGCTGTTCGAGGATATTATTTCATAATAAACATATATTCTACATCAAAAGACATTGAATCTATTATAATAAAATGTGTATCCATTCACCAGTGCCTATTTTTACATTTCTCTCTCCCTCTGTCTCTCAGTCTATTGATTCATGTATATATATGGTAAAGAACAAACAAGCAGTAATGTAAGTACACAAACTGCATGGAGACACTATGAACTAATAATATCCATACCTTGGACTAACCGGCACATTCTGGTCATATGCCACGTGACTTTTTAGTCAGTGTCACGAACCATGGATGCTCTGCCCGAAATACGTAAACTTACACATGCTCAGAAAAACGGTAATTCTGAACTAATGTACATGAATGCCAACAATTTTTTTAACGATGATAAAATGAAGTAGATATAGCTGAACACTTTATATGGTTATTTTAATAGATTCTTAGAATATTATAACGAATGCGTTAAAATTTGCGTTAAGGGCACGAAATATGGAGGTTCGAGGATAATTCTATCCAAATGACCCTGACCTTACGCAAAGGGACATAACTTGTACACAGTTGCAAAAGGTATATAAAAAATACCTTGCAAGTATCATCCAGAATATACTTACTTCTTTCACATTTCATTGACATCTTTTTTTTTTTTCTTCTCTCTTTTATGATGATAACGCACATTTTTGAAACCATGCTGTAAATTTTAAAAAATCCTGGGTCGAACCCTCGAGTAATGAGGGTTATGCGAAAATAGGTGCACACACCTTACTTGGTAGAATATGGGTGCTTATCAATGAGATAATTGTAAAATGACAGGCGATCATCATCATTTACAAAGACAGAAGAGCATATGCTGTTATGATCAAAATATTTAAACAGGCTAAACGACACATACATATTTATTTTCATCACTTACCGTGCACGTGCTGACGAATTATTCTTGTTTCCGGTTCGTTGAATCAAAGTTTGCATTTGCAATACAATACTTAAAGCGGAAAACACCAACACATACAATAATACAGTAGCAGACAAAATCCACTTTTCAATGCATTTTTTTTCTACTTCTTCTCCAGTAATCACAATAATAATAATAATAATAATACCGCCCTCGTTTTTCAATATGATGTTTGTTGTTGCTTTTTTTTTTTTTTTAATGGGTTTGTTGTTGTTGTTTTTTTTAAAAATGGGTTTCTCTTCTTTTTCTGTTATTGCTAAGGTAATAGTAGTCTTAATGTAGGAAGTGGGGTTTTTTTAAAAAAAATGCCCCCGCCCCCTTTCTTCTTCTCCACGCGCGCGATATAGTCTGCGTCAGACAATAATATTGTTCTTAGTTGAGTGGATCGACGAATAAGCATCATTTGGGGATTTGGTGGGTGGTGGTGGTGGTCGTAACAAAGAAGAAGAGGAGGAGGAGAAGGCTGCGATAGTAAATGCCAGTTTCGGACGAAACAAACAAAATCCAAAGAACAATGATATTGATTAAATCTGGTATGTGTGTATTTGTTTTGTGTGTGTGTGGTGTTGTTTTGTTTGTTTGTTTGTTTTTTGTTTTTTTTTTTTGGGGGGGGGGGTACCGCCGAAAACAAGAAGACTTCGGTCAACGTAATAGACATAGGCGACTACCTCCACCACCACAACAAAATCCTCCTCCTCCTCGACTAGGAGAGCTTCCACTGTTGGGAGCACCAATATCTCCTTCATCTCCTTCTCCGATTTTTGACGACGACGATAATGAATCAGAAGAACAAGAAATCACCTATCGTCTTTTTATCAGAGGAAATGAGTCTATTGCAAGATAGAGTGAAAAAAATAGAAAACAGAATTCAGCACCTGGAGCAAATGCGGATAGCTGAAGAGATGCTAAATAAACTGGATACAGAAAATCAGCAAAAACAGCTGGTAAAATTACAGGAAACGTTTTCAATGGTTAACCCTACAAAACACGAAGATTTACTTGAGCTGAAGAAACTGGATTTATTAAACGAGCGCAATGCTCAGAAGCTCATCACATTTATAACTTTAAAGATTTTTACAAGGGATGAACTTTTATATTTGTCCATCACGGGGAAAAAAAATCTCATCTTTCAAGGACAGGAATTCCACGCCTGGCTTCCAATGAAAAAAAGGTTACCTTTTTGGAAACAACAAAGAAATACAAATTTCCGGACTTGACATCTGTTACCATCAGGAAAAAGTTCCAAAATATACAAAAGTTACTCAGAAGACACAAATGTAAGTCCGTTGCTGCTGCTAGAATCTGTGAAGAAGAGGAAGAAGGCGACGACGAGGAAAATATATCACTGTTTGTTAACAGATCGGTCAACAATAGTGTAGTATTAGCAGCGTGGAAGATTGCCGCTTTGAGTTAATTATGTAATATGTGTAAAATATTGGTGCAAATCTTTGAAAATGCCGAATAATCATTACCCAAAATAATGCTATTTGATGCTTAAATCACTTGACGAAAGTGGAAGCAGAAAATGGGCATCACATTTTTAAATAATGACTACTTAAATATGGTTATGTTTTGCTATTTAAAGAAATTGGTGATGTCAACATTTGTAGCCAATTTTGTATGAGAGTATCTGACTGTTGTCGACAGGGGTTACTTACTAATATCAATGACTCTAGTAGATTAGAGTGCTATAAATATCTTCAAAACTTCTTGAATTTTGAAGAGACAATGTATTGATGTCATTCTATTTAAGGAAAGTAATGTTGAAAGATACAATGTATTTATGTCATCCTATTTAAGGAAAGTAATGTTGAAAGATACAATGTATTTGTGTCATTCTATTTAAGGAAAGTAATGTTGAAAGATACAATGTATTGATGTCATTCTATTAAGGAAAACACAAAATGTAGAATAGAGACAGGCCGACATGAGGTGTTAGATAGGGAAGACAGGGTTTGTTATTATTGTTTAAATCACGAATATCTACATAAAAGAAGAGGAATAGCATACAGTCATTTTTGTCCAAAATATAACGATTTAAGAGAACGGTATTTGTACACAGGGCCGTCGCAAGTTTGCGCTGGAAGAAACGTCTCCTTCGGCCCCCCCCCCCCAACTCGGGAAAAAATACCGCAAACTCCGCGAAATGGCGCCCCCGGGCGATCGCCCGTTTCACCCGACCCTTACGACGGCCCTGTTTGAATATATGGTATATTTCTCTGGGCTCTACAACAGATTTTCACTTGCTTACGGGAAATGATCAGCCTGCAACTATAAGTCTACATATTTATCATATTTTTGAAAAAAAGAGAGAAAAAAATGAAAATCCAATAATAAGAAGGACTTTATTATAAAATATATATCATTGATTCCGATTACAAGTGTTATTCTATATTAGGTGTGATATATCATTGCTTGGTCCAATTTTGCATGTGTACTTTTTGGTCATTTGAACTTAATTAATAATAAAGTATTTGAACCTTGAATCTGGTGAACAGTTATTTGGAAAATTTATGTTTTCGGACATAAAATCAAGATATTAAATAAAATGTTATATATATATATATATATATATATATATATATATATATATATATATATATATATATATATATATATATATATATATGAGTGTGTGTGTGTGTGTGTGTGGTTATCATGATATTCTAGAATATATGTTTTTAAAAATTAAAAAGAAATATATTTTCTCTTAACTCTTCAAAAGTCTGAATACCAACATGAATGAATATATATATATATCAACAAGTAGCCGGCACGCTAATACATGATGTATTGTCACCCAGCCTCTAAGACAACAGATAAATCTCTCTCTCTCTCTCTCTCTCTCTCTCTCTCTCTCTCTCTCTCTCTCTCTCTCTCTCTCTCTCTCTCTCTCTCTCTCTCTCTCTCTGCACATGCCACCAGCAATAGATTCTTCAGGTAATTCTAAGGAGTGGTGGAAACTTGTTAAAGACATCCAGGGAAAGTCTAAGAAGAAATCTTGTCATTCACTGATTATAAACAGGGCTACGGTAAAAGATGATGGAGAGAAAACGGTACCATTGCTTGAATTTGTCTTTTTCTTCATTGGTATGGCACCAGGAGAAATAGCCGATCGCTTCTTGTTTCAATTTGAGAAACTCGTAGACGCATCCTGAAAAAGACATCAATTCGAGCCCTCGTTCTTCTGGCACGAAAGTGCCAAATATCGAATATTTTTAACAATTGGTGTCCACGATCGAGAGCAAGAAATAATTCCACACTCACCCACCCGGTCAAGGCGCGCTCTTGGTCATTGCGACGACAGGGTTCGTGTTGATTGCATGTTTCAGCATACGTACGGCATAATGGAAACGCCAGTTTTCAGTTGCAGTGATGAGGAAATACAGGATGGTACAAGTACGTCGGTGGAAGAACTTTACATTTGATTAGACCTTCGTTCTTGCAAATGTGTTCTACATTGATCTGTTCTGTCAAAATTTCAAAATTTCAGAGTGATTTGAACACATATCGATATATTTTATTTGTTCTCCTTAAGATTCGTTTGCCTCATACAATAAACGTGTCGCATTGGACCTTCTTCCAAGCAAATTGTCGTGAAGATTCAAAGGTTTTGATATCCACAACATCGTAGTCGTGTTCCTACATTTCCACAACGTGATAACGTTGAGTTTCCAAACTCTGGAATCATCAGCGAGTTTTTTTGGACAGATCTTCCATGGTCAATACTGTATATGGAGTTTTCAATTCTCGGTCAGGATAACACATGTGACATCTATGACATAGACATCCATGAAATTCGTACACGATCTGTGGTTTTTCTAAATCCCAACCATCGACGAAAAAAGAACCGATCTTCTTTTCTCCGCTGTTTTTGGCATATTGTATCCGCTTGTATTGAGCTTGGGTCAAGAAAACGTAACCAACACAAAGCTTTGTCGGAATACCGTCCGCTAACTAATTGCTACGTTTGACGTGGCACAATAGCTATGTGTTCTCGGGAATAAATTTCGTTCGGTACACTAGCTTCGGCAATGGTAGAAGCTTCCTTTAATGGTCGAGGAATAACTGTCGAAATTTTCCACAACAAAGTCGTAGAATGTCTACATCTGATCGACAATACTTTAGTATCTCCTATTGAAAATCAAAAGGGTCCCAAGAGTGGACTTGTTACCACAGAATGCTTCCCGCTGCTCTGTTTGCATACTGTATGGGTCGTTGTAGCGTGCTTCAGGAAAATGAGGGAGCACGACTTGTTGATTTTCTTCAGTATTGAAAAAGTGTGGAAAATGCCCTTTAGCCATTTCAGTAATTCCAAACATTTTGGGCATTTTATTCAAAGGCATAGCGAAGTTTCTCGTGGAATATTTAAACTGTTCTTCTCCCACATTCATGTAAGTGATCTTGGCTCCATTCATGCTGACTTGTGAAAATTCAGTTCCTTCTTCTGAAAAATGTTTCAAAAGAAACTGTCCGTCGTACCCCGAGAAATTGTCAGCGATCACTGTAGTATATTGATGGCAGTCACCGTAACGATCTAAATCTTCTCTGTGCCAGTCGTCGGTGGTATCCAAGACCCAATGAGTGAATCAGGAATAGTATTGGTTCCACGAAATATCTTTTCACATCCACCCGAGAGCGCGCTACAGTTCTGACAGTGATAAAATAAAGGTTCTTGAACACATTCATACCAAACTCGACAAACAGAACAAAAGTTAGGAATGTAAATCCCTGTATCTTGAGAACATTCAGTAAAGTCCACGCGATGGTCCCGTTTATTTTTCTTGTTGTTGTTCTGGTGATCCAATAATTCGTCTGGTTCGCTGACATATCGCTGGATGTAACACTTATGTTCCAAATCGACGAGCTGATGACAAATAGGACATCGTTTCTTCCGTTGACAAATATGAAAGTCTTTTGAATTGGTACAAACATTCTGTCCACATTTTGGACATGCTTCCAATAATATCCAAGCACTTTTCTTCTGTTGGAATTGCTTCATTCATTTTTTTTATGAGGGTCATAACACTCTTCAGTTACAAATGTTCGTCAACAGGTGGAGCACTGATTCATCTCTTTTCTATCAGGAAACCGGGTCTCGACGCTGAGCAGCCATGACATCTCTCTCCACAATGAACATGTTGCTCCCGACTGTTGATTTCTTTGTCACATTTGTCACAATAGTAACTGTATCAGAAAAATCATTTGATTTTTGCAAGATAGCGCTGGCTAAACATGTGTGATAAGGTTGTTGGCGATCTTGACGATACTTGTTTTGGTAGTGGATATTTGATCTACAGATAAGACTGTGTCGTCCGCTGCCCGAAGGAGGTAAAACGTGAGTCATATGACGGGTAGCTATTCCATCGGTAATGTAAAACTCATCGTTCATTCGTTGTACGTGTCGAATTTTGTCGATGATTTTGGAAGGTGTTAATTAAGCAGGTTTACTAAATTCTACCCAGACAGGAGATTTCAAACTGTCATTAGTGATAGAAAGGCGCAAACAATCTTGATCATCAGCTGGGCACAGTCGTTTCAACTCTTCCAGACTTGGGACTTTACCCCTTTAAAGTTGACCGTGTAAGTGTAGGCGGTAGTTTAAAATTTATCGGAAGTCACCTTGTTGGCTGGTTGAATATAAAATAAAATAATTCTTAGAGGCTACCGAACAACTTTCTTTCTTGGACGATCTTGACTCTAACGATATGGCTTGGTCATCTCGTCTTCAAAATCGCTAGGGTCAACTTCTGTCAAAACTTCTCTGATGATGTTGAGTAACACTGAACGTCGTCATCGTTGTACTTTTGTTTCTGGCTTCTTCTTGGAGTTGTATCATTGTTTCATAATGGTGAACGATTCAAGTTTCATTTTACTAGGGTACCTCTCTCTCACTATATATAGAACCTCTGCGTAAGAGGATACTATCGTTCAGTTCCAGTTATATTTTCAACCTGTGAAGATGGAAGAGCACAAAAGATTACACATCTGATGAGAGATTTACAGAAACTGACTAGAAATACACCACGTCTAACAGGACCCATTGGGAAACTCAACACTACTCTCGAGATAAAAGTCAACAGAAAGGACACTGTGCTAGATAATGTCCATAAACATTTTAGAATGCTGACACAGGTCCCGAGACAGAAGTAAAGATGCCTGTTATATTTGTCAAGATAAAGGACACTGGTCTTCAGAGTGTCCAGAACGTCTAAATAAAGTGAAGGAAGAGAAAAAGAAGAAAAAGTAGGCGATTTCAGAAGAAGAAACAGAAGAAAGACCCATTCACTTTTTTTAAAAAAAAGCCAAAAACAAATCACTAAGAAATAAAAAAGAACTTTTTGCAAAATATGTGATTGAATTTTTATTGTGATTCCTATTTCACAAGAATATACCAAATGTAAGTGAAAATCAAAGATGTCTTGATTTGTCTTTTTATTAGCATTATTAATAATAAAATATAGGCATACACACACACTTGTGTGTGTGTGTGTGGGGGGGGGGGGTAATTGGCAATCATTGAGAACCGTTGGATTGGAAAAGAGTCCACACACACACACACACACACACACACACACACACACACACACACACACACACACACACACACACACACAAATTATGGACTTTCAATCATCAGCTGCAAGTGTCTTAAACCTTTTCATCGTCATAGTCCCACTATTGTTGTTGCTGTTGCTGCCGCCATTGCTGCCGTCTTGGGTGTAGTAGTTATTGTGGTAGTTGCTGTCGTTGAGGGGTTTTAATTCTTTAGATGTGTAGGTAGGTCACTTGCTCTTAGACTTACTCAAAGAAGTTATATACATAACTCGTAACTGTTTAAATTCAATCATAATCTATTGAAATAAATTCATGGTTTCACTGCTCTCACTCTGTTCACCACTCATGTGCATTGTTTTCATCTCTTGCTTCCTCTTTTTCTCATGTTGCTATTATTGTACAAAAGTATGTTCTTCTTTTTTCCGTTGTAAAAATGTATCTAGCTCTTCTTTCTATTTCTTTTTCAAATTGTCGTATTCTGACAACAGTAGTTATGCAGGAGGTGCCGTCAAAACTTCCTGCGATGATAAAAGATCTCAGAAAGCCAAGTCAAAATCCAATATATTCTCTCTAACAGAGGATACCATAGGTGGAGTATTACTATCAATAGCAACAGTAGTAGTACTGTTACTCTGGGTATAGTAATTCACAGTATCACAGAGTCTTTGTCTTCAACTGAGCCATGTGTTGTACTCTACTTGAAATGTTCTGCACGCTGAGCATATAAATCGTGGAGACTCTCTCTCTCTCTCTCTCTCTCTCTCTCTCTCTCTCTAAAGTGACGTCACACAGTTTTCTGCGGTCTGATTGGTGGATACATAATACGCCATCGCAAAATTATGTCACACGCGTTCTAATCGGTTCCATTTTTAATCGATGATATAAAGGGATGTGTTCGCTATTAGTGTTATCCGTTCTCAAGTCCAGTGTGCATTCTTCAACTACCCGGTATTATTCTAACATGCTATTTGATATGGTCTTCTGGTGAGACTTACGTAGAGTATAAAAAAGTACTTTTTCATTGCGCATGCACAATTTTTCAAAACACTTATGGTGGCGCTCAACAGTTTCGTATTTTGCATTAAGTTAGATTTTTAAAGAAAACGAATTTCCCAGGTTTTCCTCGCTGGTTATTATGGCTATTTAAAAAAAGACCTTATATATCTTATGTATTTTTAAAAGAACTTTTAATTATCTTTATTTTGGTGTATGGTTGATGAGTGCAATTTTGGGTTATAGAGTATACAGCTTGGTCTTACTTCATATGTGCACCTATCAAAAAAAAAAAAAAAAAAAAAAATGCTAGCTTCGCTTGGTCATTTTCACTTCCTGGACTTCAAAGGTAAATTGTACAAGAAAGTGCCAATAATATTTTTTACTTTTTATATATTTTGTAATTCATTCATCGTACTTTCAGAAGCTGAATTGCCTACTCTCGCAAAATTTGTTTTCCCTATTTTAATAACTGCTAAAAATAGTGTACTTTAGACTAATTCAGGCTGATTTTTTGAGCACATGGAGCGGTCATTTTTGTCAGCTGTGTGCTTAGATCATGTATAATTTCCGCAAGTACAATATGTAAAGAAATTTCAGCCACAGTACATGAAAATAGCATAGAGGTACGCCAACATTCTCTTCATTGTGTATGTTGCAACTTCACCTTACACCTGTCACTCTCTCAGAAGTAAATAATATCTGTAGAGCGACACGTATGTTTAAAAAATTGCAGTACGTATGAATAAACAAATTTCATTTGCGCATGCGCTAAAGTATTTCCATTGCGCATGTGCATCAAAAGGATTTTAAAAACTTTTAATTTTTTTAGTGGGCATGTACAAAGTAATTTTCAGTGCCTATTTGCAGTATTTTCTTTAGTGCGCATGCGCACCAATTTCACATTTCCGAGGACATACTGGGATGCCTCGTTTGACACCACCCACCTCTAGGGCATCGTGGGATTTGAACGCCCACCATGTTAATCATATAGATGTATTTAAGATTAAATTCCCGTTAGTGGCAAGAGTGCCATCCAATGTTTTACGCATATAGATGTTTTTCTTTTACCAAATTCTCGTTAGCTGCCAGAGTATCCTAAGCCAAGATAACCGGAGTGGATTTACCCATAAGTGTCCAGAGTGCCATGTAGTAGCCAGAGTGTCCCCCATTGACTACCAGCATACCTACTTCTGTTAAGTCGGCGTTTTCCGTTCTGAAAAAATAAATAAATGAAAAGAAAGAATCTAGTAATTAACGGGGGACTTTTGCATATTGTTAAATGATATGATAATTTTATCAAATGTCGAAGTTACAGAGATTTTAAATTGTTTGTCTACTATAATGAAAACTACACAAGTAGTTTCTAGTCAGATGCAGTTACATAATTTTTCACACATATCCTGAGAATAGGATTCGTCTGAGGTCCATTGGAACGTCTGTTATTCGATAATTCATTGACAGCTGGCGCACACGCTGCCGAGAGTTCGATTATCTAAGTTCGCTTTTGCCTTGCGTGACATGGTCCTAATTGCACGTGTAAAACAGCTGTTTTCGAGTGGCACGTGCAGTTCCTATGTCTAAAAAGAGCTCTTTGTGACACGCTCAAATCACTTAGAACCAGATATTGTGTAAGACTTATGATATAAAGACTTTTACAAATTTAAGTTGAATAATTCGCTTGGAAGAAATTTTGGCGCGAAATATAGTTTTGGCTTTCTGGGCACAAATATTTCGAGGGAAATTTCTTTAGATACTCGACACTCTGATATCCGAGTATTAAATTCAGTGTGCACATGCGCGAGAAGCAAAAGAGAGACACATAATACCAAAGGGAAAAAGTAGTTAAAGCTGATGAAAATCGTAAAATGTATCTTTAATTATTTTTTTTTAAAAGAAAAAATATCCTTTTTCTTTCTTTCTTTCTTTTTTCTTTTTATTGCACATACATTTGTAGGCTTGCCCTGAAAGACTGGGGACTACAGCTCTCAACAACGCACGTTGGGAGATAATAAACTTTTCCGACATGTCAATCAACCTTGTTTACCAACTACTTATCTAATTACCTTTGGTGTTATATTATGTGGGTCAGCATGTGGTGTTACATTATGTGGGTCAGCAAGTGGTGTTACATTATGTGGGTCAACACAACCTGAACTAATATATATATATATATATATATATATATATATATATATATATATATATATATATATATATATATATATATATATATATCAACTCTGAGCAAAATTAGCTCAGAAATTTCTGCTTTGGTTTTACTAACATTTTGGACTTGTCTTTAGTTTAGTTCATTTAATAAGTCTGTAAAATTTCATAGTTGAGTTTGTGATGCCTCAGGAAAGATTTTCTTATGTGAATGAGCATGGACGACCCGCAAATTTCGAAAAGGTCTATTTCTGAAATTAACTTTTAAGTACTCTTCTGAGGAAAGGAGTATTTGTAAACAATTTTTTATATCAATACTTTTTTTTCTTCCTCTTTTCTCTAATATTTGTCCCTCCAACATCAAACCAAATTTATACCTGTCTAGGGCACATTGTTTGGAGTACGATAATTTGCACTTGTCCGTTACATGATTTTAAAGCACAAGTTTCTTAGGGAAAGGTTAGTAAGTACCATGACATCCAATATGGCTACCTAGTAAACAATTCATGCCGATATCCTTTATATGCTGTTTGCAATTAATATCGTTTTGAACTAAGCTATTTTTGATTGAATTAATCCCGTATACAGAACTTACTTGACTTCTAATTGCAATTTAGTTGTCATTAGGTACCAGGTATGTGAATGGTTCGAGAGATGAATGTTCTGGAGAGAGGGCCTGTTTAGGTATCACGGTACCAATTGTTTTTCCATAGACCTTAATGTTAATGTTTGGTGAAATAAAAATACCTTCTCTTCTACTTTAGCATGCGTGTCACACACTGTCATAGAGAACAATATTAGATTGTCAATTTGACAGTGACAGAACCAGGTACTCCATGGCATTTAAGAGAGATAACTCTGCTGGAACTAGACAGGGGTCAGAGTTATCCAGTCACAACAGACACATTTTCAGGGATGTGTATCACATTTTTAAAAAATCATAAAAAATACAAAACATGATCTACATATGAATTAACATAATCTCACATGTTGCTAAGAGACTCAACTTTTTTTAAGCCAGACAGAAACTACAACTCTTACATAATACACCAATCACAGCTAGTTTTGTTGTTTATTTCTGAATACAATGTTCCCTACACCTTAAGCTCCACCCCCCTGGGCTTGCGCAATTGGTACCGTGATACCATTAGGGGAATGGGCTGATTCGGACCATGGCTGTTTCGTACCACATTACGGACTGATTCGGCCCAAATGCCAGGCTGATTCGGACCATGTGAAATATTATTAAGTTTCGACATGGATTTAAAAGTGATATTTATATTTGTTTAAAATATTATATTTTTCATTATTTCCCAGGTACGTCCAGCAGTTCAAATCTGCATTTAATGAAACAAACCCCGATTTTACGCGAGATTATGACGTTATATATAATGAAACAAAATGATGTAAAACTGTTTATCTCATTCACCTTTGTGCAAATTTAAATAGTTTACTTGAGAAATAATAAAATTAATAACGCCGAAAAACAATCGTGAAAACTGGCCATGTGGTTAAAAAAAATTTCGTCTATATATATTGGTATCAGTATGCTATTGTTTTGGTTACATTTTTTTAGTCTCTGTATACTGGTCTAAGTATGTTAATGCCTTTTTTTAAAGTAGATTTATGTAGAATTTATCTTGATACTAAATAAACCTTGTATACTAAAACAATGAGCACCATAAGTTATTTCATTACCAGAATTTATAATTTATTATTTAATTGTATGCACATTATTATTGAAAGTGTACACTGTATTAGAGCAAAGATAAAAACAAGCCTTTAGCTAGTTTAATTGCAAACAATAATAGTGAGAACATCTAACCATCAATGTGCAAAACCTGATTGATTAATGCAGCTATAATTAAAGTACGATTGATGACATTTTCCAATTTACTGAATTTAATACCATTCTCGAACACAAAATATAATGCTGACTTGAAACAACTTTGTGATCTCATACTTGCCATATTCCCAGACAGTGTTAGGGGGTTTTTGAGACTCAAAAGTGTGTTTTTAGGTCCAAGGGGGGGGGGGCAGTGCACGTGACCCCCCAAAAGCGACATCATCCAAATGTAAATAAGCCATCTTTTCATATTGGATGCTGCTGTTGTTCAACCTACAGAAATAATCATTTTTTGAATTTTATATATGGAGTAAAAATCCGACTTCAAAGAAACATTGCCGCTGATCACAAACTTTAATAAAGATGGCTTCAACATTCTCATTCAAAGCAGTCAGTGATGTGTAAAAACTTTTGTTTTTCAACACGCATCTGTTTGATGTACTTAACTTCAGACAAAATTGGGTTGTTCCACTTAATGTACTTCACCTACGCAAATTAGCCTAATGGGCTCTCCCTCAGCAGTGCTCAAATGATTTGACACTACACATCACCCTAGCTATTGTGAGCCAATTCAGTAAATCTCTGAAAGGTGTCTGTTTAACTCTGACCACCTTACCTATTAATTGTCTTTAAAACAGCTCTATAAACTGCCCCGAGGATAGTTTTACATGAGCTCCGAGCAAGACTGTTTACTGTTTATACATAACCACAGATTATGGGCATATATTATTGTGCTGAAGAAATGTACATTTTTTTCAGTTTTTTTGTGGGAATATTTTTTGTGTGCTAAGATTGCTGAAAATTGTGTTTTTCGAAACACGACCGTGTTGGGGGGTTTGGAAGTCCAAAATCGTGTGTTTTGCGTGACACATCGTGTTATGGCATGCATGTGATCTTTGGCTACATAAAAGTGTTATTATATTATATTTGTTTCGAATAATAAAATATATATTCAGAAATCAATTTAATGGATTGAATATGTGCTTTAAATGAAATATTTTAAAATGTTTCAAAGGTTAAAATGAAAATTAGTTGGTTTATTGGTTTGAGATTGTACTCAAAAGATAAAAATGTATTGATAACAGTATAGTACGTTATACTGTTGTGTTCTCTTTACACAACATTTTTGGGAGTAAATATAATGTGAAGAAAGCACGATTTGCATGAGAAATAAATAAAAACCATGGGTAAATTTATATTACATTATCTTACTATGTTTGCAAAAACAGTAATAACTACTAACATAAATCAGGTATATATATATGACTAAATATTACTGCATGGGGCATGTTTTCACGATTTTTTGCAGTTAATAATTTGCATAAAATTAAATCATTCTTATGAATTCACAGAAAACAAATAACAAACTGTGCTCTAAACAAAGATTTGTAAAATATATTTCATCTTTCAACAGAGATAACACCTCCATTTAGCATTTTCTTTATTTTAATTATTACGAGGTCCACAAGATCAGAATATAGACGTAAAATACTGATGGATGATATTGTATTGAATTAAATCATAAATTTGACAAGACCCCAGTTTAATTTTGTAGTATAATATAAATAAACAAAAATTTCGCCAACAACAACCCAAAAAAAACAAAAAAATTGTAGAAAGGTGAATGAGCTTCTTAGAAAGTATTTCAGTGTTTAATTGCCAATGCAAGATAAACATTCTTACATTATTATAGCAAATGCCATTATCTCGCAGAAAATCGGGGTTTTGTTGCATTAAATGCAGATCTGAACTGCTGAACGTACCTGGGAAATAATGATAAATATCGTATTTTAAACAAATGTAAATATAATTTTTAAATCCAAGACAAAACTTAATAATATTTCACATTGTCCGAATCAGCCTGGCATTTGGGCTGAATCAGCCCATAATTTGGTCCGAATCAGACACTGTCCAAATCAGCCAGCATTCCTGAATAGGACTCACGGTATAGTGTGTGTGACAGTAACGGATCATCGACAATAATGGGTCATTTACTATGACCGTGAAAAGAGTCATTATACTCGAGTTCTGTAACCAAAAGCATGAAAACCAGCTAACATGGCAAAAATCAATTAAAAATATTTTGTATTTATGCATAATACTCTTGTTGCAACAAAAACACTATCCTCGAACCGCCATATTTTGTGCCCTTAATGTGAATTTTAACGCGTTCATTATAATGTGAGAATCTATTAAAATAACCATATAAAGTGTTCAACTATATCTACTTCATTTAGTCATCATTAAAAAAATTTGGCATTCATGTACATTAGTTCAGAATTACCGTTTTTCCGAGCATGTGTAAGTTTGCTTATTTCTGGAAGTGCGTCCATGGTTCGTGCCACTGACTAAAAAGTCATGTGGCATATGACCGGAATATGCCGGTTAGTCCAAGATATGGATATTATTAGTTTATAGCGTCTCTGTGGTTTAAAAAAAAAAAAATAATAATTTTAAATTAAATTTTTTTTCCCATTAATTCTATCTGCAGTTTGTGCACTTACATTACTGCTTGATTGTTCTTTATCATATTTTATTGCTTTCAAAGACATATTCAATTCTGTATAACATGAATAAATAATACCGTATTAATACAATATAAACATATGGTTCATTTCTTAAAGTGTAATCCAGGATGTAACAATAAAACATATATTTCTCTTTCCAACTAAATAATACTGAAATGAAAAAGTCCATATTGAATATACATTTCCAGTGTACATTTTTCTTAAATTGTATAAGAACCCCACATGATTAAAACCAAATATTTACATTGGCTTTGCTGTTGTATAAATTCCCAAAGTGGGTTTTCCTGTTAAAGAAATGTAAACAAAGCCTAATGTGATCTTTAGCATATAATACATAATTCAAGGCCAAAATGTCTGACACAAATAAGGCATTAGTCAAAATATAGATTTTCATTCTGATTTTTTTAAATTACATGAAATTACTTGTTTAAATCTCATTTTGACTGATTTTACTTGTTAAATACTTGATGTCAGTCTTGAAGAACGCTTGTGACACAGTTGATGACATCATTATCTTGAAGCAAGCATATTAGGTTGCAAGAAACATGGTGCACGATTCAAGGATGGGAACGAAGTTAGGAGGGTTGACGATACTGTAGTTTTAAGGGTTATTCATGCGAATAGGCTTCATAAGGTGGGTGGTTGTGATATAGCCAAAAATCACGTATAGCACATGATAAGTGGAAACTTATAAATTAGTAACTTAAAAAATTTTCATTTAAATGTGCAGGTACAATCTGTTTCACAGAAAAGGTATTTATAAGAGCTAAAATAGACAATTTGATAATGCATTGAATGCACATTAGATCACGACACTGAGATAGAATTCAGCTATTACATTGTAATTATTGTGTTTCATGGAGACTAAGCAAGATGCAACGAGCGTTACATTTTTCATATACATTGATCCTTGAGTACACTGCATATAGCAAACATCATGATGCCATTTAATAGGGACTGCCATATTGGTCTTTTCCAGTTGAGCCAGTCCCATGACTAACAGTCATATTACACGCATACCTGTAACCTGATGGCTATCAAACTTTCCACATAGAAAGTACAGTTGAGGTCGGTACTGTTAATAGTGAAGACAATTCCTAAACGTTTCTGAAATACATATTATGAACTCACTTATTGGCCTGTTTACATGTCACTTTTGTTCACTTTTTTCACTGCTCGTAGTTCTATAAATATTAATCCACCAAAGTGTATATCTTCAGGTGTTTTCAGTCCTTCATTTCTAATACCCATCTAAAGATAAAGAAAAGTACTTGACATTCGCTAATTATCCTAAATAAACCTTATATGTATGCATAAATGCGATATGTATTGAATTTGCTTGTAAGTATGATAACTATTGTATTGATGGTTTGTGTTTCCAATAGTGTGTGAGAAGGTACTCCCCTCCCCCCAAAGCAAGAGTGGTTCAAATTAAGAAAAAGAATTTTAAAAAAAAAATTACAAAATGATCAGGTAATATATATGAATAGTGCATACTTTAGAAGAAGGAATTTCGCTCAGTTCTGTTGGATGTTATGATTGTCTATAATCGGGGAATGTTAAACTTAGTATAAGCGGAACATGCTTAGTGACAGTGAATATGACATGTATGCATGTATATATCCATGTACTTTTTGTTCAGTGGATTCTACGGTGTGTCGAATAGGCCAATTGTAGGGAAAGAGTTGACACTTATTTATAAATTATTAATTATATACATATTAGTGCTAATTTAGTGTCATTTTTCGGTATTTTGATAATATCGTTATTGATATAGTTTTGTGTGTGACATTGAACACTGATGATAAATTAATTTTTTTTAATCACTGTACAGTGTAGTCATTTGCAAAGACATGGGATGTTTTAGAAAAGTAGGATAACAGGAGGTGACTTAATGTGGCTGGTGGACTACATAAAAGGGAAATATTGTATATTTTGCCTTGAGTCCATGACAAGGATTCCAAGAAAGTTGTCAGAGATTTAAACTAATGTCTGAATAATTATTAGAGTGTAGAAAACTAAAGTACTAGTTGTGATAGAATAAATAGATGTACAGCATGTTCATTTTGGGATCATCATAATGTTTGTCACTGAAAATTGTGTCTTTATTTTTATTACCAATATACATGTATAATTGTGTCATTGTCTTTATCATAAAATGCTTATTGCCAGTACAGGCCTTCCTACCTTTTTTTAGGAGCTACTGTCAAAGTTGTTCATGACTAAAAAGAATCCATTTTATTTCCAAATAGTATGTGCAGAAAAATAGCTCATGTTCAATATATCCAGGTTTTATACAAAATCCACTTCTCCTTGCCACTAAATGGATTATTCATAAGTGTCAGTGACATTTCTTTTTCACTACATACAGACTCCATATTGCAGTACACTGCATCAAAGTCTGTGGACAAAAAGGTATGGCATTTTTTTATTAATAGTTCTTCTTTCACACACTCATTGCTAAATGTTACAGGATACTTAATTTAAAGAAATGGGACATCACTATTACCATACTTTTTAGCCATTTCTTCACAATCAGAGTACCATCCCCCACCCACCCATAATGATGTGTGCTTTGCCAATAGCCCTTAAATTGGTGTCAGAAAAAGAAATAAAAGGAAACTCAAGTGACTCTCACAATTGGGCATATAGACAAATTACCACTACTACTTTACTATTACTGTTACAGACACACACACAGACACAGTTACTTCTGTCTGTCTAGAAGTGTCAAACATGATGAACATGTTTGAATGAGCCATCATGGACTTTCCATTGATGGACATTTCAGTGCTAAGGATATTAATTATAATAATAACCTTTTACTTGTGATTCATTGAAAATAAATATCTTGCACACAGCAAGTGCTAAGTTAACTGTTGATTTGAATTGACCCAGTCTGATTTATCCCAGAAAGCTACATGGCACAGAGTTTAGCAGCCATGACAGTCTAATGAGGAAATATAGAGCCAAGACAACCATGTGGCAAATTAATGGTGAACATTAAATGTTATCATTAAATGTTTTTTTTTACAAGCATAATATCATGGCAGAAATTGATTTGCCAGCAATTGGAGAGAAATACAGTATATACTCGCATATAATCTGGGTCCAAATGCAAACAACATATACTCTGATCTGCTGTCGCATAATGTGCGGGCAGATCAGGGTCTATATTGTTTGTTCTACTGATTAGTCCTTACAAACTGCATAGTCCCAGATATACCGGTGCATTATGCGACCGCAGATCTGGGTCTCTGCAGTTGGTCTTGACTTATACACGAGTTTATACAGTAATAAAGCAGTGGCATAAGCATTTTTCACTGTAACAGCAATGACCAAGTTATAGAGTATCATGTAACTAGCTTACCCATCATAAACTTTACTCACCTCATAAATCATGCAGTGAAACTTATACAGTCCGCTTTTAATGGTTTAGCATATATTCATCGTTATCATTAAGTTATAAAGTCTAAGATTATAAACCGGCTGCTTCACACAGTATATTTTTTCTTCTCTGTTCACCATATTGGAATCTTTACTTCCTTTTTGATTTGTAATTCACTCGTGTTCTTTAAGCCGCTTTCTGATTGGCTTGTCCAGGAGGTGTGTCAATTCTACTGCTCTGGGTGGGTATAAAAGCTGCACCAGCAGTCAGTTTGATCAGCTTGGTTGCTGAAGGTGAGTCTCTTTTCACTTGAGCAGCCCTGGCCTAGGGTATAGGATAATTTAGTCCTTCCATTCCTAATTTTAGGCTCTTACACCAAAATGGGGGGAGGCTTGAATTTTCTTTAGTAGGAATTTTTAGGTCAGTAATTGTTTGGGTGGTTAATAACCTTTTCATCTACAGTGGAGTTTATTCAAGTTTGAGACAATTTAAGGGGGATGGGGTTCGCAGTATACTCTTAATAGAATTAGTTTCTAATTTCTCCTGATCATATTTATGCTAGTTAGTTCACAATTATATGTTACAACATAGAGCATAAAATAGAGTTCATATGTTTGGTATTTGCAGTTAAGCATCTTCATAATAAACAGTAAAACTGTCTTTGTTAGTTGTCTGTATTTGATCCCATAATTTGGAGTTGACCATCTCTATCCAGATCTAAATTTTAAAATCAAACTTGTGCCTTAACAGGACCTGAAATAAATCCATCCTGTTACAATTTGGGGGCTTGTCCGACTCTCAGTAGCTGGTGGCCAGGTTGGGAATGTGGTTCAACCGCTCTGAGATGTGAATCTGGGTGACATTCAAGGACGAATGTCAAGGTAAGGGGGAGGAGTGTAGCAGTCTTTGCATATGAGGTCACTTCCTAACCAGCCTAGCTGGTCTGGACCTTTTGATCTAGTGGTATGTGCACCTGACTGTGAGACAGATGAACTGGGTTAGATTCCCGACTGCGACACTTAGAATTTATCTCCTCTCCTGTTACATCACAATGCTTTCTCTGTTACAGTGGAGTGGTACCAGATACTGCATATATATATATATATATATATATATATATATATATATATATATATATATATATATATATATATATATATATATATATATATATATATATGTGTGTGTGTGTGTTTGTGTCAAAGAGCAAGATCACAGTGACATGAGGAAGAAAAATGGTTTCTGCCTGATATCTTTGAGTTTCTTACCATCTGCTTTGGCCGGACTTTTTGGATGACTTCCATTTCAAACAAAAAAGACTTATTTAGTTTGAGATCAAGAGTTCAAAGGTCAAGGTCACAGGGACTGATAGAAGGAAAAATTACTTCCACAAAGTTTCTTAAGATATGTACAACATGCCTTGAATAACCTTTGTAGATAACTTGTATTTGAGGCAAGGAAGACACCTATTGATTTTGGGGTGAAAAGGTAAAAGTTCAAGGTCAGAGGATCTCCAAGATGGAAAATAGTTTGCACAAAATAAGTGGTCCAATGCCACAAACCATGACTGAACTTTTATGAATGGCTTTCATTTGAATCGAGAAAAAATGCCTATTGAATTTGAGGTCAATATGTGAAAGGTCAAGGTCACCGACTGAAAGAGGGAAATTAGTTTCCACAAAATAACAATTCTGTGTCTTTTACTGTGACCAAATTTTGTGGATGGCTTGCATTTGCATTTGAAACAAGAAGACACCTAATGATAAGGTGAAGCATATAATTTATTATTGCTAGGCAATGTCACTTAGTGACACTGACATAGTACTCAATTCAATGGGTACTTCATCTTTAATACCTATGTATCTGATCAGTGAAAGAAGGCTTTACATAAAAGAAGTATATTTAAAAAAAGTAATAATACACTATCTTTTTATTTAGAAATGTGTTTTCTTTACTGTGCATTTTAATATCATTCCTACATACATATGACTAAAATTTATTTAAACTTATATAACTTTTCAGGCAAGTGTAAAGATGGGACTTCCAGGCTTTATGTATGGGACTTTCAAATTTCCAACCATGTCAGTCAAGGACTTCCAAAAATGAAAAATGAATGGAACCCCTGGTTTACAGTACACTTGTTGTATTTTAGTGTTGTGTGTAGGGCCTGCAGAGAGAGAGATGAACTTAAGAGGTATTGAGGAGTAGGATTGTAGCAACAGGAGGGAGGGGGTGACCCAGTATTTCTTTTAAGCAGGAGCACCACTTTATAAAATGAAGTGTTCCCTCTTTATAATGCATTTCATGTGAATCATAGAAGTGACCCGCATTATAAGTAAGGGAACTTTATACTCGGGGATTGATAAACAAACAAGGCTTTGTCTTAATAGTGTATTAAACCACAAAAATATGTAGGTATGTGAAATCACATTATAATTGGTTCTCTTCAGTCAGGTTCTAAAAAAAAGTGAAAAAAATTAAGTAGCAATGTTAAAACAAAATTTGACAAATTTAATTGGATCCATGACCACACTGACATTGTTATAAGAGAGGTAGCAGTATACTGGGGGCCTTTATAGCGAGAGACTACTGTACTTGTATTTCTACCTTTCAGTATAATGAGCAGGAATGGCAGGTTGTCAGTTGCAGCAGCACTTGGTAGAAATTCCCCACCAGAGTCTCTTGTTTCGGAGACAAAAAGTGCCAGCATGTCAAAAGTTGAAAGAGAAATTAAGGTTTAATTTTTATTCAATTACAACTCTCTTTGGTTTGAGATGTTTACTTTGTGTGTGTATATGTGTGTATTACTAGTAGAGAAAGAGAGACAAATGCAGATAGAATGTTAGATATATAGAAGGGAAGGTAATAGTGATAATCGTATGCAGTAAAATCTTAAGGATCACTCCCTTCTCCTACGCAACTGAAAGTAGACTTACAACACAGGTGGTCATTAATTAGAGGTCATCTAGCTATGCCACATTTTAGATTCAATTTGATATAGTTTTACACTTAATTAAAGATATTATTTTGTAATATGGCTTAGTGTCTAGTTGTTATATAACTTAGTGTTTAGTTGTAATATGGCTTAGTGTTTAGTTGTGATATAACTTAGTGTTTAGTTGTAATATGGCTTAGTGTCTAGCTGTAATATGGCTTAGTGTCTAGTTGTGATATAACTTAATGTTTAGTTGTAATATGGCTTAAAGTTTAGTAGTAATATGGCATAGTGTTTAGTTGTGATATGGCTTGGTGTCTAGTTGTGATATAACTTAGTGTCTAGCTGTAATATGGCTTAATGTTTAGTTGTGATATAAGTTAATGTTTAGTTGTAATATGGCTTAGTGTATAGCTGTAATATGGCTTAGTGTCTAGTTGTAATATGGCTTAGTGTTTAGCTGTAATATGGCTTGGTGTTTAGCTGTAATATGGCTTTGTGTATAGCTGTAATATGGCTTAGTGCTTAGTTGTAATATGGCTTAGTGTTTGGCTGTAATATGGCTTATTGCTTAGTTGTAATATGGCTTTGTGTATAGCTGTAATATGGCTTAGTGCTTAGTTGTAATATGGCTTAGTGTATAGCTGTAATATGGCTTAGTGTCTAGTTGTAATATGGCTTAGTGCTTCGTTGTAATATGGCTTAGTGCTTCGTTGTAATATGGCTTAGTGTCTAGTTGTAATATGGTTTAGTGTATAGCTGTAATATGGCTTAGTGTATAGCTGTAATACGGCTTAGTGTCTAGTTGTAATATGGCTTAGTGTCTAGTTGTAATATGGCTTAGTATCTAGTTGTAATATGGCTTAGTGTATAGCTGTAATATGGCTTAGTGTCTAGTTGTAATATGGCTTAGTGTCTAGTTGTAATATGGCTTAGTGTCTAGTTGTAATATGGCTTAGTGTATAGCTGTAATATGGCTTATTGTCTAGTTGTAATATGGCTTAGTGTCTAGTTGTAATATGGCTTAGTGTCTTGTTGTAATATGGCTTGGTGTCTAGTTGTAATATGGCTTAGTGTCTAGCTGTAATATGGCTTAGTGTCTAGTTGTAATATGGCTTAGTGTTTAGTTGTAATATGGCTTAGTGTTTAGCTGTAATATGGCTTAGTGTTTAGCTGTAATATGGCTTAGTGTTTAGTTGTAATATGGCTAAGTGTTTAGTTGTAATAATTTTCACAGTTAAGATAAGTCAGAAATTTTTTAGAAAATGATAATTTGTTTTGGCTGGATCCCAAGTCAAGCCAAATGATTGAAGTATTGTGTACAGAGATTGGATGACTGGAGTCAGTATATACAAATTCTGGTATTTAGTTTTTGGGCTTCTTTGTAAATGGGATTTTTCTAAAGTCTGCTGTTGAAATTATTGATGATGATTACAGTTAGTTATTTTCATGGATTGAAAACTACACAATTTATATCCAGAATGCAGAACTGAAGGAATCAGTAAATTCTGTCAAAACAAGTCAATTTTAAACACAAAACCATGAACTGATAATTAAAAGATATGTTAATATTCTGCAATACTGAATATACTAGATTATAAGTCAAGTCCAACTGCAAACTGCACAGACACAGATCTGCCTTTGCATAGTGCACTGACAGATCTAGGTCTATGCAGTTTGTTAGGAGTAATCAGTAAAACAAACAACATAGACTCTGATCTGCTGGCACATTATACAATGGAAAATCAGGATCCATGTTGTTGGCAGTTGGACTCGACTTATAGACAAGTATATATGGTATTGCTACTAATTCTCAAATATTATGCAGACTAGTATGTTTTGTTTACTTATATGTATACCAAGATAGATATATTGGATACTAATTTTGTTTACTTATATGTATACCAAGATAGATATATTGGATAGTAATTTTGTTTACTTATATGTATACCAAGATAGATATATTGGATACTAATTTTGTTTACTTATATGTATAACAAGATAGATATATTGGATACTAATTCTATTTACATATATGTATAACAAGATAGATATATTGGATACTAATTTTGTTTACTTATATGTATAACAAGATAGATATATTGGATACTAATTTTGTTTACTTATATGTATAACAAAATAGATATATTGCATACTAATTTTGTTTACAGTAAAGATTGTTTATTGCATTCTTGGATACAACATATCCTCTGATATAACGTTTGAATTTAAATTCCACAGCCAAATTCCTAACTAATATGTATTCCAAAGGCTTTGTTATAACATTTGTTTTATAATGTTTAATTGCTTATAATTTGTTTGATTTGTGTGGTCCGCCTGAGAAAATGAGCTCAATTATACTGTTTTTATCACCTGATGCGCCGAGACAGATAAACAATGGCAGTCGTTTAAATAACAAAGGCACCGTTAACAAAAGTACGATAATCACACATAATTCATAATCAGTAAGTAAGAAAGGCCTAACAAAGGTGCCAGGTGACAAAGGCATGATAATCACACCTCATTCTTGAGAATCCTGGGTTGCTGGTTCAGTGTAATAAAGCATTAAAGCATGAAAAGAAATGATTTTGTTCTGTACTTTTTTGGCTGTATAATTTACCAGTATGTTGACTAACTGAGTACCACTCAAAGTAAATCTCTCTCATGTTTATTTTGAATTCTGACTGTTGTGAAAATGGCTGAAAATTCACTGGTCAGAAAAAGAAAAATGTCTCTTTACACACAAAGTTATGTTAGCATTTGCATATTATTGAAAAACAAATGAGCAAAAAATCTCAGATTAATAGAAAACAGATGACTATTGACAATTTCTTTCCATCCAAAACAGTAAAGGACTAATTTACTAGTCTTTAAGTTATTGAACAAAGATGTTTTCTCTCATAAAAGTGATTTTGATGATTCATCGGCAGATACATGTACATGTACCGGTATGTTGATACTTTCATCAGATGGCAAAACTTACTGATTTATCATGCTCTTTTTTCTTAATGATAACATGTATTTATACAAATGTATGTTGTTTGAAAATGTTATTACCATTACATACAAGTTCTGACAGTAATCATACCATTATAAAAAGTATACTACATGTATGTCCAGTGTCATTGACATGGACAAGTACATAAACAATTTGAAAAATAAACAAATTTGGATACAACGTTTCTTGGTTATAATGTTCTAAAATCCCAGTCCTCTCTCAAACGTTATAAACAATCTTTACTGTATGTATAACAAGATAGATAGATTGGATACTAATTTTATTTACATATATGTTTAACAAGATTGGATACTAATTTTGTTTACATATATGTATAACAAGATTGATTGGATACTAATTTTGTTTACATATATGTATACCAAGATAGATTGGATACTAATTCTATTTACATACATGTATACCAAGATAGATTGGATACTAATTCTATTTACATACATGTATAACAAGATAGATAGATTGGAATCTAATTTTGTTTACATATATGTATAACAAGATAGATTGGATACAGATTTTGTTTACATATATGTATAACAAGATTGGATACTAATTTTGTTTACATATATGTATAACAAGATAGATTAGATACTAATTTTTGTTTACATATATGTATAACAAGATAGATTAGATACTAATTTTTGTTTACATATATGTATAACAAGATAGATTGGATACTAATTCTATTTACATGTATAACAAGATAGATTGGATACTAATTCTATTTACATACATGTATAAGAAGATAGATTGGATACTAATTCTATTTACATACATGTAAAACAAGATAGATTGGATACTAATTCTATTTACATACATGTATAACAAGATAGATTGGATACAGATTTTGTTTACATATATGTATAACAAGATAGATTGGATGCAGATTTTGTTTACATATATGTAAAACAAGATAGATTGGATACAGATTTTGTTTACATACATGTATAACAAGATAGATTAGATACTAATTTTGTTTACATATATGTATAACAAGATAGATTGGATACTAATTCTATTTACATACATGTATAGCAAGATAGATTGGATACTAATTCTATTTACATACATGTATAACAAGATAGATTGGATACTAATTTTGTTTACATAAATGTATAACAAGATAGATTGGATACTAATTCTATTTACATACATGTATAACAAGATAGATTGGATACTAATTTTTGTTTACACATATGTATAACAAGATAGATTGGATACTAATTCTATTTACATACATGTATAACAAGATAGATTGGATACTAATTCTATTTGCATACATGTAAAACAAGATAGATTGATACTAATTCTATTTACATATGTATAACAAGATAGATAGATTGGATACTAATTCTATTTACATATATGTATAACAAGATAGATAGATTGGATACTAATTCTATTTACATATATGTATAACAAGATAGATAGATTGGATACTAATTTTGTTTACATGTATGTAAAACAAGATAGTTTTGGATGCTAATTAATTACATTTGATTTGTAGGCCCTGAAGATTGAAAACAGCAAACTCAGACAAGAGCTGGGGGATGTTAGGTAATCAGCAGTTTTTAATTAGTGTTAAACATGTCACCAGCTTTTCATTTTTAATTAGTCTTAAACACGTCACCAGCTTTTCATTTTTAATTAGTCTTAAACACGTCACCAGCTTTTCATTTTTAATTGGTCTTAAACATTTCACTAGCTTTTCATTTTTAATTAGTGTTAAACATGTCACCAGCTTTTCATTTTTAATTGGTCTTAAACCTGTCACCAGCTTTTCATTTTTAATTAGTCTTAAACACGTCACTAGCTTTTCATTTTTAATTGGACTTAAACATGTCACTAGCTTTTCATTTTTAATTAGTCTTAAACACGTCGCTAACTTTTCATTACTAAGAGATTTAATAGGAGACTAGTAATGTCTGATTTTAAGATATCCTTAAACCTCAGGATTGCTTAATTCAAGTTTACATGTAGCTCACTGTGTTCTATCTTTAATTGTTAGCTCACCTGGTCATAGGGTGAGGAAGAAGCCTATTGATTTGGGGGTCAAAAGGTCAGAGATAAAGGTTGCTTTGACTGAAAAAAGAAAAATGGTTGCTGAACAAAAAATGTTAGTTATCAGCATAGAGGACTGTTAAACGAGGGCAGGCATATAATATGCTGTTCACAATACTCATATTAAAATTCTATAGAGAGCTCTGATTTTTAAAGATTTCTCTGATGACAAGCAAATAGCTTGGAATTAATCTTCTTGCAGATTATAGTCAAGAGCCTTTCCAGCCTCCAAAGTGTCATATTTTAATGGATTTTTAAAAGATTGTACTTCATCTTAATAATGTAAATATCAGTCTGGTTACTTGTTTATCTGACTGGTTTCATTTACTTCTCCCCAACAGATCTCTGTACCAGCAGCTTGTTAGAGAGAACAGCCATGAGAGGTTTGAGGAAAGGCGAGTCACACTGCTGAAGTCTCAAATCATCCAGCTGGAAAGACAGGTAAATAATCTAAACATTTTATCCTTAGTAGGACAAGTTGTAAGCTGTAACTTTGAAAATTGTAAAGTACACATGTCATGTGATGGTCTTGGAGGAGTACTTTAGGGTGAAGTGTATCACAGGTGGGATCATGTAATGGTCTTGAAGGAGTACTTTGGGGTGAAGTATATCACAGGTGATATCATGTGATGGTCTTGGAGGAGTACTTTGGAGTGAAGTGCATTACAGGTGATGTCATATAATGCTCTTGGAGGAGTTCTTGGGGTGAGGTGTATCACAGGTGATGTTATGTGATGGTCTTGGAGGAGTTCTTTGGGGTGAGCTGTATCACAGGTGATGTCATGTCATGTTCTTGGAGGAAACGTTTTGGTTGAGGTGATATTACATGATGGTCTTAGACAAAAAGTTTGGGTTTAGGTGTATCACTCAGCTGAAGTCACAAATCTTGTATCTGGAAAGACAGGTAATAATTCTAACACATCTGCAATGTAATATGTGTTTTCATTGGTTGAATGTAACACACTTTTTCATTGGTCAAATGTAGCACACTTTCTTGTTGCTTGAATGTAACATTCTATCTCATTAGTTGAATGTTAAAATTTGCAGCACTAAAATCCATAATTTACTGGTGGAAACTTTTATCCCATTGTAATGTCATGACTTTTGCTGTTAAGTACTGCCATAGAAAATTAATTTTTGGCTATTTTTTAACAAAATTTTCCAAAGTGTGTTAAAATTGGGATAACAGTCCTGTGTTTGTAGATCTTTGGACATTAAAGGTGATTGTAGGAGTTGTTGTGGCTCAATGGTTAGTCCACAGGACTTGCAATCGAAAGACACAGGTTCTAATCCTACCATCAAATCAGCCTGGGTTGGCTTCTGTGGTGTGTCCTTGGGTAAGACACTTTACTCCAACTGCCTTGGTGCTAAAAATAACCAAATTGTGTTGCTGTGCTGTAAAACACAAATTAAACCATTAAAGGGGATTCTACTGTTGCAAACAGCCATTTTATTGGCCAAGCTGATGCACTGCCTGTTAAACTCAATGCACTTGTAACAATAAAACCACCACTTACACCCTCAAATCCTCATTGACGTCCACAGATCCTCAAATGCAAGACTGTTAGCCCCTAAATCAATAACATACTCAAAGATGGATTACAGCTGGATTTGTTTTGATAATCTTTGGGTCGTTATGTAATAGGTCAACAAAAGACAAAAGTAATTAAGCACTAATGGTCTATATTCTTCCCCTTCTTCTTTGTTGCCATCAAATGTCATAATCTTCTTTTTCTTCTTCTATGAATTTTACAAAATACAGGTATTAGAATTGCTATACATGTAGGTCTACAGTGCTGGTATTGGTGTCAGATGCCAGCAGCTGAGTGCAGTGTTAATGTTTTGTGTCTGTGTATATTGACTGTTTTTGGTTTAGACATAAAATGTTCATGACACTTAGTCTTATACAGAGTACTGGAATTTTACTACTGTTTATTTATTTTATGAGGTATCAGTTTCATGGAGTTTGGAAACTGCTACAAAGCACTAATTTAAGACTAAATGCACAATGTAAGAATATGGTCCACCTATGAAGAAAATAGGTTACCTGCTCAGTGACATATCTATAAATGTAAATACAGATGATGTCATTTCATGTCAAACCATGAAAAATGATATTCAGAATATACACTGAGTTAATCATTAATTTATGAAAATTTATTGCTGCTATAAGTATTTTGGTTTATTGTTTATTATGTAGGTCCAAACATTATTGGGAATGGGTGATTGTCTTAGCGGTTTGTTTATAAAAATAAAAGGCAGGAGGACAGCGTGGTACAATTATGCATACATCTACTTATTTAAAAAAACCAGAGGCATCCAATATTTAAAAATGATTGGATGTGGGAGTAGATATGCACGATCATCCACCCCCAGGGGGCAAGGGTTTTAGAGTGTGGATTAGTAACTGTTGCAGCTGGTGAGTACCATATTTTGGTGTGTTAACTGAGGTATAACACACTTGCTGTGATTTTCGACTCAGAATGAGGTAAAAACAAAAATTTAGTTCTGCCGTATAATGTGCATGTGACATAATACATTTTAAAATCATGATAATTTTGATCCATTTTCATAATGCGACAATAGTCAGCCATTTTGGATAGTGCACTGATCATCATTTGTTACACAACATTTTAATTGTTTATAATAAACCAGTGCTTGACTCTCTTTCTTGTATTTTCTCTCATTATGCAGCACCTGATCATGAGCAATAATTTCTTAAAGATATCATAAAAGAAAGAACATAAAAAAGTGGCAGTATTGAAAGTATATCTTTCTGATTTTATGGTAGACCCTTAAAAGGGTGGCTTTAAGGTTTGCATTGTTAATGGAGTTCTATCTGTTGCATCAAATCCCTCACATTCCTATTTGTCATTTTCATGCTCAAAAAGTCACTATGCCCTCATCTGTCATTCTTCTCCACTCCCTAATAGAAAACTCTTCTACATTGAAGTAGAAAACTCAGTTTATTTGCAGAAAAAAGTAAATAAATTGCAAATTTACCTAGACAAAGCAATGTAATTATGTTTAGCACATGAAGTGTTAGCCATCGCTGATTACCTTGAAAACACCACACTGAGTCATTGAAGCATTGATCACTATATAGTCGCAAATAAATATCAAATACTGTGATTTAAGATGAAAAAAAAAGTCTAAGAACCAAGTTTATTTTCCAAAACAGAATATTATTTGCCAATTTGATACATTAACTTATTATTTTGTTTCATGATACTGTAGTATCACAAAGTTTTATGAGGTACCAATTGTCGTGGATTTCATTGTTGTCCCAAACCATGAATTTAACGACCCAATGTAAAATTAGCCACATATGATGAAAAAGCCCCCCTCCCCCCCATTTTCTTACTATGTTTCATTCCTAGAGATCAACAAAGCTATTTATTTTATAAATGAGTGTCATTTTTGTAATCTGGTAAGAAAATATTAGCTTTTACCTGTGTTTGTTTTATTTAAACCCTTTAAAAAAAATAATTATAATGTGTTTTATATTGTTTCAGTGCACACATATGCATATGATAGCCTGTAGCTGTAATTTCCACTCACTGCCTCAAATCGATATGTTGTGACATAAGTAAGGATAGAGAGAAAAGAAAAAGCACAATTACTAATGAAACACTAGGTATATACACTAATTACTGTAGACTATTGAAGCTCACATTTTGTCAGAAAGTAATTGATGGTGCAACTTGATGGACAGTGGTTTAAGAAAGAGATCATGCACATGTACTTTAATAACAGATTAGCTTAGTGTTGTTGGATGTGTTGGCTCCCTTTGATGTTGAGTATTAGTGATTGATCTTGACAGGTGTTTGGTTTGTGCTCATACAGGTGATAGTATTGTTTTAATCATTGAAGTGACAGTCACTGCTGTTTGTTGTTGGCATAGGTTTTGTTCTTTTGTATTCTTTATTTTGGGTATTTGTAGAGGTTAATCCATGAAATTAAATACCTCAAATATGCAAGCTTTGACAGGCAAAACTATGAATTTAAGTACACATGAAAACCTCTTCTTCTTTTTTTTTTACAAAACCACGAAAATTGAGACCCATGAAAATAAATTATGCTACAGTATTTGTCAATGTTACCATAACAGACAAAGTGTAGTCATGAAAAAGATATCCCCTAAATGTGCCTCTGATCAGAGCATTAAGATTGCTTGAATTCTGAATATTGTATTTCAGTTCAGCCAAGAATAATAAATTAATAACGAAGAACAAATTTATCAGATCAACAGTTGTCGAATATTGAACATTTACAGGTGCAGTAATCCTATTTGTTCTTTTGCAGTGTGGTACTTTGCACAGCTTTAACGTCAAAATGACAGAATAGAACAATAAGTTACCAATCATATGTACATGTATTTCTGGTGGAGTCAAAGAAGAAAAAGTTATACAGTGATGTGAATGAAATGAGTTTATTAACATAAGCAATAAATAAACATGACTACTGAGGTTTGTAAGCATTATATAATTCTTTAATAGGGGTAGTAAGCAATTTAGATACAATGCAGTGGATTTAATATTTCACATGGAGTGAATGTGACATGTAGGCAGCTTTATTGCCTTGGTCCTTTTATCAGATTGATCCGAAGAAAATTTTTGTTTTTGTTTTTTGTTCTTCTATAAATGCACACACCCTTACTGCATGCAGTCAGATGTGCTATTTAGACATGCTGGCTTACTGCATACAGTCAAACATGTTATGTAGACATGCTGCCTTACTTTATACAGTCAGACATGTTACATAGACATACTCTCTTTCTGCATACAAACATACAAATGTATTTTGTAGACATTCTGCCTTACTGCATACAGTCAAATATGTTATGTAGAAATGCTGCCTTACTGCATAGTCAAACATGTTATGTAGACATGCTGCCTTACTGCATACAGTCCAACAAATTATGTAGACATGCTACCTTACTGCATGCAAACATAAAAACATGTTAGTAAACATGCTGCCTTACTGCATACAAACATACAAATGTGTTATGTAGACATGCTGTCTTACTGCATACAGTCAAACATGTATTATGTAGACATGCTGCCATACTGCATACAGTCAAATGTGTTATGTAGAATTGATGCTTACTGCATACAGCCAAATGTGTTTTGTAGACATGCTGACTTACTGCATAGTCAGACATGTGTTAGGATGACATGCTGCCTTACTGCATACGGTCAAACATGTGTTAAGCTGCCACATCTGGGAAGTAAGAAAATCAAGTATCTGTTTATTAGTTGTTGATTTCTATGATAATTTATGCATGGACTGTTAAAACATATCAATTAATACAGATTTGATGCTATTTTTAGATCTATGTTGAAACTTCTTTTTTTTAAAGAAATTAGCAAGATATAGGTATACATTGTCCGGAGTTGATGCATTCGTGGCAGTATTATTGTTAGAGGGTAAATAAATAATTGAACAGTCATATCAAAATACTTTTTTGCAAATTCAAATACAAAATTGGTGTCTGAATAGTCATTTACCAAGTGAGTTTGGCAGTATTTTGTTAAAGAAATGTAAACTATACAATGTTAAATTAGTTTACAAGGAAACAGCTTCAAATCTGCTGATTCATACGAAATTCAAACCCCTACTGACACAGTAATCATAATTTCAAAATTCTGAATAGTCACATTATTCATGACATTGTCATTTCTATTCATTGTCATTCAGGCACTGTTAAAAAGATGACAGGCAATACAGCAAGTTGATAAAGAGCATGATGTAGAATAGAGGCCATATCAAATGCAACAAACCTTTTATGTATCAATCAATCAGAGCTCTGAAAATTTTGTGAACTGTTGTTGGACATTCGTTCTGTTGGAAGCAGTTGTAGTCAGTCCCACATACCATTACCACCACCACAATCACCTTACCTCAGAAAGTTAACACGAACATATTTCCACATTTGGTATTTCTATTTCAGTTTTGAAGTCATTACAAAGCTATGGAATTACCAGAATGCTTAAAATTTTCAAATTTGACACTATCCTTTCCCTTATTTTCCAAAAAGGGGAGCCGCAGTGGCTCAGTGGTTAGCATGTTGGAATCAAAATCAAAAGGGTGCTGGTTAGAATCCTACCATCGGACCAGCCTGGATCAGCTACCATGGTGTGTCTTTGGGCAAGGCACTTTACTCCAATTGCCTTGTCATTAAATAACATACTTGATTTGCTCTGCTGTGAAGCGCCAAACCAAACCAAACTGTTATTTTCCCAAAAAGTCAGTTATGCAGATATCAGCTTCATATCACTAAGATTTATATGGGGTAGTGACTTTGGAACAGAACCATTTAAATTGTATGGGTCAAGGAGTTTGCTGTTACAATAAAGCTTGCTAGTCTCTGTTTTTGCTGTGCATTAGTGCAAAGCCATAGTTAACAGCATATATTTTAATCTGTGCAGGGATTATTTCACTTTTTTTTTCCTATAACTTTTTGAAATGACTTAACTGTTTGTTCAGAATCCCTCTTTACCTATGAAATTGAATGGTCTACTCCCAAACCATGTTATCCATAAAGTATACTGCCTTATAGTGAGGTACATGATACATATACATCTACTACTAAATAATAAATGGGATCCATGACCATACCTGCCTTATAAAAGGAACTGTGTTATAATGAAGGGCCTTATAGTGAGGGAGTACTGTACGGTTACAAAAGCCCCATGGCCATTTCACACCTGTTACAATGTACATCTTACGTATAAGACGAGGTCCATACCTGTGTATGGGTTTCAGTTAAAAACTATTATCTTACGTATAAGATGAGGTCCATACCTGTGTATGGGTTTCAGTTAAAAACTATTATCTTACGTATAAGATGAGGTCCATACCTGTGTATGGGTTTCAGTTAAAAACCATTATCTTACGTATAAGATGAGGTCCATACCTGTGTATGGGTTTCAGTTAAAAACTATTATCTTACGTATAAGATGAGGTCCATACCTGTGTATGGGTTTCAGTTAAAAACCATTATCTTACGTATAAGACGAGGTCCATACCTGTGTATGGGTTTCAGTTAAAAACCATTATTTTATCAAGTCTGAATATAAGCTTTTTATGGCTTAGCAGAAACTTCCATTGTCCAGTTTGGGCATTTTAGATTTGGTCAAAAAGTCAGTCTCATGGACATGTCTAGCATCTATGCCAGATTCCAGAGACTTGCAATCATTGTATCCCAAGTTAATGGAATTAAATTGTCTGCATGTCTGTGATTTTGATTGTAAATAAATTTTTTAGATAATCCACACATTTAACTGAACAGGTTATTGAGTTCACTAAAGAAATGTTTATTGTTGTACTGAGTTTGAAAATAAACAGGGAAAATAACACCTGCATTCAAATTTTAGTCAGAATCCTGAACAAATTACTCAAGATCCCTTAAGTGTAATTTAATTAGATTTAGGTGTCGGAGTTAACTGTTTTCAATGCAGAATGGCAGGGAGTGTGTGTGTGTGTAAACAGATATCAGAGTAAACAAAGAAAAGAGGATGGTTTTAATACTTTTATTAACATCAATGAATATTTTAATCTTATCTGAATACATTCACTGAACATTTGAAAAGGAAAATTTGATTCTCAAGCTGTAATTACTGTCGTAAACAAATATTTATTTCTCATTTAGTTTTAAGTTTTTCAAAATCATGCAACATACATCATAGCACAGTTCACAGAAAGATACTGTATTCTGTGGAACTCATGTTTTTGTCAGATTCTGCTGATGTCAGAGGCTTTGAGCTCCAGGTCAGAGACCCTCCTGGAGGTGGAAAATGCTCTCATCAGTCTATTAGACAAGTGCAGGTCAGTAACATAAATTATTGCCTTTTGATGAGAGTGATATCTGATTTTGTGGACCACTAATTTGTCACAATTTGGTCACTATTATTAACATTAAGATATAGAACAATTTATGGTAAATCCATTTTTCTATGCCATGTCCTCAGAAGAGGTACATATACTGACATGCACAACCTGTTGCCATTAAATGTTGAAATATGTAATAAATAAATAAATACTGTAGTATCACTAGTTTTTGTGGGGTACCAATTGTCATGGGTTTTGTTGTTGCCCCAAACCTCAAATTTAAAGACCCAATGAAAAATTAGCCACATATATGATGAAGAAGCCCCCCCTCTCTTACTGTGTTTCATTCCTAGAGATCAACAAAGCTATTTAATAAATCAACATCATTACTGTAATCTGATAATAAAATATTAGCTTTTATATGTGTTTGTTTTTTTGAACCGTTTTAGAAAACAAATTACAAAGCATTTTATATTGTTTCAATGTGCATGTATCTATATGGTATCCAATAGTTGTAATTTCCACTCACTGCCTTAAATCGATATGTTGTGAGATACATAAGGATAGAGAGAAATGAGCAAAAGCATAAGGTATTGAAACAGTATTATTACTGAAAATGAAAGAAAGAATAATAAATAATAATAGTATATGAAAATTTGATTTAATACTTATTCAAATCGATTCTTCATCCAAATGCAACTGTTGTCAAAAAATTGAAATCCTCTTGAAAGTACGTCTCATTTTATACATGCATTTTTAATCCAAATGAACAACAAGAATAAAATACTATAACTATTGCTTGAAGCACAATTAATAATGAAACACTATTTACATACACTAATTACTGTAGAGTATTGAAGCTCACATTCATTGATTTTTGGACAAAACCACTGCATCAACATCATGTCAAATCAAGTCTCCAAGTAAACACAGATGCTTGTCAGGTAAATAATCCCAAAATTGCAGAATTAAGCAAGTCCAGCTTTATCAAAGCCATGGATAATTAGGTCTGATCTTTCGTTCATTGTTACATGAGCAGCAGGTATCCATTCAGCATGAATTGACTTGATTAATGAGGTCCACTAATATAGTATACTGATCATAACCAGTGATGTCTTCCTTTATGGAAAGTGGTTTGAGTAAGAGATCATACAGATGTACTTTAATAACTGATTGGCTTAGTGTTGTTAGCTGCATTGGCTTCCATTGATGTTCCATTGACATTATGCACTGGGACGAAAACACAGTGTAAGTGCTTGATCTTGACTGGTGTTTTATTTGTGCTCATACATGTGGTAGTAATCATTTTAACCATTCAAGTGACCACTGTTTGCTGTCAGCATAGTTTTATTCTTTTGTATTTATTTTGTGTATTTGTAGAAGTTAATCCATGAAATTAAAGATTGTAAATATGCTAACTTTAACAGGCAAAACCACAAATTTAAGTACCCATGAAAATGTTTTTCTTTTACGAAACCATGAAAATTGAGACTTATGAAAATAAATGATACTACAGTAAATAAAAACAAGTGAATCTACGCAATATGTCACTAATGATGTTCCAGTGATATGTACATGTCCTATTTGTCCTAAATTTAGTACAATCAATTTGGCCAACTTGTTATGTATATATGATTGTACTATTTGTATCTTTTTAGTTTAATGAGTTCTAATTACCCTTGTTGTTGCGAATAACTAGTTATTGGTACTGTACAGCAACATGGAGATGGTACAAGTTTTCCATGCATGTGCAAAGTACTCTTGATGGTATAGATATCAGTATGACATATTTTAAAGTAGACCTAGTTTCCACAATCTTAAAATTTCCTCTTTATTAGTTGGTTATTTATGTGTGAAGTTTCAAGACAGATAATACTATGCAGAAATTATGGGTGGAAAAGTCTTTGCTATTGAATGCTGTTATAAATGCATGTATTTTCTACTACATACCTTCATGTACAAAAAATGAATTGCTGGTTGTGATGGTAATCCAGCTTCATTCTGAGACATATTTCAGCACAATAAAGTGTATATTTTTTTCTCCAAATTGCCTCATTCATATCCTAACCAGCGGCCACCATATTCTCTGTGACATTTTATATCTCATGCCTAACACTAAAGGTTGTTTACTTCTGATATCGCATATTTCCATATAAGGCTTTATTTGCTAGAAAGTATTGCTATGCTGGTCTCACAACTTTCAGTTTTATCATACTTACATAATATTATTCATGTTGCAAAATGTTTGTATGTGTATCTTGTTTCCTTTTTATAGTGTCTTGAGATGGTCCCTCATTACAAGCACTTGGTTGCTTTGAGCGAGATCAAGCAGCAATCATTTCATCAGTTGTATTGATTTTTGTGTTCAATCATTACATTCCCATTATCTGCTGGATAGTTATTTTTCATGGAATTACCACATTTTACACTGTAATACTTGCTTCATGTGTATTTTCATCTTGTACTTGCCTCCTGGAATATGCCTCGCTCAGCGTCTAATTGCACCATCATTCCCAGCATCGTTTGTTACTGAGTGCGAGGCAGCATTCCCATTTCTGACCCCACAGTTGGAGAACCTTGGTTGTCATTGTTAAGTATGTTTGTGTAAATATCAGAGGTTCACTGAGGGTGTGGAAAGTATAAATAAGGATCCAGTCAATCTGGGTTTCAGGCAGACACGCTTGCATCTCATCATCTATTAGTTGTTTGCTCCTCACTTGGTAGAAATATTGGCCAACAATACAAATTCAGGCAGTTGAACATAAATGGCGAAACCAAGTCAGGTAAAATTATTTCTGAAATTATTAATTTTAGCATTAGGTTAGTTTATTGTAATTCTTGAATTTTATTTACAGTATTTTGATCGCCTAGATTTTGAGCGATAAAGAAATTTGGAGTGATACAAAATGATCCTAAGATTGAATGTTGTTAAACAGAATTTAATAAATACCTGTTGTTTTATCATATCTGGCTTGACAGAATTTATTTAATAAATACCTGTTATTTTTCTCATATCTGGCTTGACAGAATTTATTTAATAAATACCTGTTATTTTTCTCATATCTGGCTTGACAGAATTTATTTAATAAATACCTGTTATTTTTCTCATATCTGGCTTGACAGAATTTATTTAATAAATACCCGTTATTTTTCTCATATCTGGCTTGACAGAATTTATTTAATAAATACCTGTTATTTTTCTCATATCTGGCTTGACAGAATTTATTTAATAAATACCTGTTGTTTTATCATATCTGGCTTGACAGGATTTGAGGAATTTATTATTGCACCAAATATACAGATTCACAGGTTTTCTCCTACCCATTTTTGAAGTCTAAAACACAGTTTTTAGAGTCTGCATATAATATCATCAAGTAAACAGAATTGAGAAGATTGTATGTATCCTGATACAGCAAAAAGTAGTATTCATTTACAAATTTAGTTTAGAAAAATATAGATTTTGTGTAAAAAATTGTAACATATTTTTAATTCCACATAATATTTGTAATAAAGAAATCTGTTATTTTAATAACATGAAATTTTGTTTACTGTGAAATCTTTAATTTGTAAAACCATTAATGTTGTAATGAACTAAAGTCATTATCTATATATTTAAATGAAATTGTCAATATGTAAAGAAGAAAAGAAGAAAGAACACACAATAAAAAGTAACATGTAATTTATTCTTTATTCATTTAGCATAAAGAACACAAGTGGTGTCAGAAGTGGGGTCTTGAAAAATAAAATAAAAGTCGAATGTTAGGAAATATATAGGATTAAATTGAATTAGGGTGGAAGAAAAATGGATGGAAATAGCAGAAGTAATTCTCTTGAGAGTGTTTTAAGAGGTGCATCTCCCACCAGTAAATTTGATAATCAAAGTGAGAAAAGAAATTGAGAATAAAAACTCAGAAATGAGTACTCCTTTGTTTGACTTGGAGGAAAAAACAGACCAAAATCTGAGTCAGTTTGCACATGATGTGAAGGATAACATTTTCTCAGTAAGACAATGAGTGCAAAATTTGACAACTTTTCTTACAAATTTTACATGAAATGCAGGAAAGGATTGAAAAAGTTGAAAGTAAACAATGAATTAAAGAAACTAAAAGAAGATTTGAGGGTTAAAAAATTTCATATCAAAGTTTCAAATCATAATGAACAAACTATGCACAAACCACAACAGAATGGTGGAACAAATGCTAAAATAAAACCTCAGTTGTTTGATAGAAATGTAGACATTGATGAATACCTCACCCAGTTTCATACATGTGAACCTCCTGCACGGAAGGGTTTTTCTCCCGAGATTAGGGGTGCCTCCCGTCACTCACTAAAATCTCCCATGTATGCAAAATTATTAGTGAAAAATTAAATTTGTTCCATTTTTTCACATTTTGGTAACAGTGTAGTATATTTACGGTAATACTGCCTGTGATCACGTGACTGTGAACTGGCTTAAGCAGGGCAACAGAATGTAGTTGCTAATTTCACCCTTTGATGCTGTCGGCAGGGTCCGGGAAGCTGGCTTCATTGTTTGAAGTTTGCCAAGATGGATTATACTGTTTGTCAGCAGAAGTAATTCCAAAAGGATTAAAGGCGTTAATTGATTATGATTGGGTTACTAAAGAGCTCAATCAGCATAAAACAATAAACATTACTTTGATTCTCTCCGCAAGGTATGTTCTGCTTCGGTGCTTAAAGTTGTGAAGATGAATTAGAATCTAGAAAGTAATTTGGACAGGATTAAAGATGTTAATTGATTTTGGTTGGATTACTAAATAGCTCAGTTGTTTACAGTTTATCAAGATGTCTAATCATGCATTATCTCCCAATGCCAAAACACCAAAATCCAAGCAACCGAAATATCACAAGAAATTCAATGATGGATGGAAACAGGAATTTCAATGGTTCAGTCAAGTTCAAAAGGACATGAATATGTATTCTGCTCTTCCTGTAAAGCTGATTTTAAAATCTGTTATGGTGGCAAGAATGACATCATGTGTCATGCAGAAACCCCATCTCATAAAAGCTTATTAACCGCGACAACAAATATGCTATCACTGAAATCTATGTTCGCGGGATCTGCATCAAATGTAGATAAAGTTGCATGTGCCGAGACACTGTTTGCCAACTTTATAGCCAAACATAATCTCCTGTTTCTGGTAGCAGAGCATTTTTCAGATCTAGTCAAAATAATGTTCCCAGACTTGGAAATCGCACAAAAGTTCTCATGCTAACGGACAAAAGCTACTCACATTGTGTAAGAAGTCTTGCGTCCTCATTGGGATGAGAAAGTCACCGACATGTGCTGCAATGAAAAATTTGCCATTCTCATTGATGAATCAAATGATCAAATGGATAATAAAATTAATTAGTTAGTGTTTATAACAAGGATGTAAACAGGATATACACAAGATTCCTTGGAATACCAACCTGTAACATTGGATCAGCAGAACTCATCTTTGCATGCTTGGATAAAATATTCACGTAAGTATTATAAAGTTTAACTATTTTATTGTTCACAAGAAATCATAATCACAATTGTATAATAATAATAATATGAATAACAATAATATGAATAATATGGATACAGTACAGGAATTAATCCATAATGCCTGGGATGAATGAGGTCTTTTTCTTGTTCTATAATACTACATGTAGTAAGTGATAATCGTTTATCAGACTTTATTGTTATTGTTAAAGGATGGTGATAGTGATGATCATGATGATAAAAAGACATCTACAAATTAGGCATAAAGTCACAAAAGGTGTGATGGTATAATGTATGCATCAGTGCTTCATGTGGACAATCTTACTGATATTTTAAAAAAAATTGATGCTTGGGAGTGCAATAAATACTCACTAATCTGATTAGGTAGGTTGTCTTATCTCCTATGATCAATATTGATAATTATTAGCTATTGATGGGTGAACAATGAAACAATATTATCAGTCTGCACTGCTATTTGGAAATTAAAAGCAGGGATGGGTACCTTTAAAGGAAAATTTTGCTCCAGTGGTTGTTTTATTTTAATTTACCTATTGTATATCCATGGGAAGTAAATTTCAGAGTTCTGATGTTTTGCATTTTGTATTGCCATGCTGAAGCTGTCTGAGAGGTTCATGACACTAACCCAGAGTGAGAGAACTGCACTGGAAGATGAAATTCAGGACTACATTCTGACTCCCAAAGAAAAACTTCCCAAATTCGACCCAGACAGTACCAGTCTTGAGCAGTTTTGGCAGACAGTTAGCAATCTAAATCCACCAGCAGGCAGGAAACAATATAAACTTCTTGGTGGACTGAGTAGAGTTGTATTGACTTTGCCACATTCCAATGCAGACATTTTCCATTCTGAGGAAAATTCAGGCTGTCTCTAGAGGAAACCTGGATCCAGTGATAGTATATACTCTTTCAAGTGTTAAGATGAGGACTGCCACCAATCATCAAGTTAATGTGAAAGAACTGATGTGCATATTTTGGTATTTAAAAAAATGTACATTTGTTCAATAGTTGTAATTTTTGTCCATTTGCATGCTAAAAATCGGGTCGATGAAAATCCTCCCTCTTTGAGTTCAGACTCCTGACCAGATTTTAAAAATCTCCTTATCTGTTCCAAGCTGACTTCTCTTTTCTGTCACATGTATGCAATTTAATTAACAAAGTGGCTGAAATAAATGGCTGGGATAATCACACAAAAGCACTTTACCTAGCTAGCAGCTTGTCTGGTGTAGCTTGTTCACTGTTGAGTGAACTTGAGTATGAACAGAGAATTATGATACTCTAGCTGGAGCACTTAGGAAAAGATTAGAGCAGATATCTTCCACTCAAAGTTCAAATCTTGATGCAGAAAGGGGAGACATTTCCTGAACTAGCCCAGAATATCAGAAAACTTACCAGATTGAATATCCTTCTACAAGCAGTGATGTGGTAGAAATTTTAGCAACAGATCAATTCACTGAAGCCATCAGTGACTATGACATGAGACTGAGACTTAGGGAACAAGGGTCAAAGACTATGTTGGAGGTTGAAACAGTGGCCATAAAACTGGAAGCACTCAGAATAACTGCCAGGCAGAGAAACAGGGCAGTAGGACTGGTTCTGTTAAAGAGAATTTTTTTTATTTTAATTGATCAATAATGTAAATATGAAGTAGACATAACTGCATACATATATGCAATACAGTAGATTTTTTAGGGAGTTAAGCAGTGTACATTGTATATTGCAGAAATCAACAATTTTAAGATTCAGTAAATGTGTTTACTAAGTCAGTGTTGCATTTTTTTTCTTCTCCATTTTTCTGCCTTCGTCGAGGAATAAAGATATGTAGAATAAAGTTTAATATGTTTGTGTAACTTAATATTTTCTGTGCAACTATGGAAAGTGGGAATACAATTTCTTATTCCATACAAGTATATATTTTTCTTAATCATTGTAAAAATAAAATTTATAATATCATGTTCTTAAAATATATAGGTTACTATAAACAGTTAGGTCTACTTGTGTGCTACAATTATCACTCATTAGTGATGTGAAATAAAGTAATATTGTTTTTACAATAGAACAATCGAAAAATAAATGTATCAGTTTTTCTGACTGCTTATTACAGAATGTACAAGGACATATTGCAATTTGTATAGACTGATGAATGATTTTGAACTGAAAACTCAGGAGCCCTGTATCGTCTGTAACTCAGAATGGTATTCAATTTATAAATTTCCAGTCATCATACTGATAATTCTAAATTAGTGTGACATTCCATTTGTTCTGCACTTTAAAAGGTAATTCTCTATATTTCTCCAAAAAATAACTTATAGAAAGTTTTTGATACTTTTTCATGTTTTCTTAGTATTTTCTAATATTTGTTCATTGAGGCTTCAAGTTTTTGTTTATTGTCTATAATATCGTTCCAAGTCCTAGGTATAGCATCAAGAATTCCATACCATTCCATACAAGATATATCTATATTATAATTTTGTTTGAATTCTGCAAAAGCGAGAAAGTTACCATTGGCATTGACTGTATCATTAACAAAGAAAATAAGTTGTGTACACCAGTTTTTATAAAGATGGTTGTTCCATTTAATTTGATATAATGGTTGTGCCACAACGGCATGGATAGAATATCATCAGGGGCTGTGGTGGAGTAATCATCCAGTTCTGATCTTACAAGAAAAACATTGTGCCAAAACAATGTAAATTCGTTGGATATTTTTTTTAATCCTTGTTTCCATAAAAAGAGGATTTTATTGCTTCCAGAATTTTCTATTGTATTGATAATAGGAAGTGCCGGAGAGCATAATTGAGAGGGTCAGTCAAAATTTTAATAGGAAGTTTCCGGGGAGCATAATTGAGAGGGTCAGTCAAAATTTTAATAGGAGGTTTCCGGGGAGCATAATTGAGAGGGTCAGTCAAAGTTTTAATAGGAGGTTTCCAGGGTGCATTATTGAGAGGGTCAGTCAAAGTTTTAATAGGAGGTTTCCAGGGTGCATTATTGAGAGGGTCAGTCAAAGTTTTAATAGGAGGTTTCCAGGGTGCATTATTGAGAGGGTCAGTCAAAGTTTTAATAGGAGGTTTCCAGGGTGCATAATTGAGAGGGTCAGTCAAAGTTTTAATAGGAGGTTTCCGGGGAGCATAATTGAGAGGGTCAGTCAAAGTTTTTATTAATGAGAGTTTTAGTGCTCAACATAAAGATTGAATATGGGTCATTTTTAACACACCATCTTGATAATCATTAATGAGAATGCATCACTTTACTTCATCACCCTTACCACTCCAAAGAAAATTAAAAAGAATATCCTGATTCTTTTGAATCAAATCCTTCAGATTGTCAGGTAATACTGTGACACAAAATGAACAAGCTTGGGCAAAGCTAAAAATTTTATTACTGTAATTTTGCCTACTAGAGACAGATTTCTAAATGACCAATTTTCTGATTGTTTCCTAATTGTTTCTAATTTGTCTGTGTAATTTATCAAAGTAATATTATGTGCACTAAGATTGACTGTAATTCCAATTGACTTCCATAACTATTCAACACAACCCCTTATCAAGCTACACCCTGGGAATATATGAAGGATACTTTGTACTGGCAACAATAAACAACAGTGTTATGAAATTACTTTGTGACACAGGGATGAGTTTGTCTGTTTTAAGGAAAAGTGTAGTAGAACCATGGCCAAATCCACCAAAAGTCAACCCATTAGATTATTAACAGTAACTGGAGAAACTACACCATCTTATGGCAGGGCCAGTGTTGACATAAAACTTAAGAACAAAATATTTAAACGTAATATGCCTATTCTAGAAATCCAACAAGAAGGTATCCTGCTGATGGACTTATGGTGGTGATCGACTTTATTCTGGTGATGGACTTTATGGTGGCAAACAAATGAGACCTGTTGATTGGCAAGGTGTGTTAAAATGTGAATGGAGAAAAAGTTACATGTTTGTTTAACACTTTCTAGGGACCTGTATGTTGCCACATAGCAGCTATTCAAACTCTTCAGGTTCCTCCACATTCTGAAATTATAGTATACAGTACACCATTAGGAAATGTGGGATAAGGCTCATATATATACCTGCCATAAAACAACGTGTCACTCAAAAAATATGATTTTTTACTCCAATCCCCCCAACACGGTCATGTTTAGAAGAACATGAATTTCAATTATCTTTGAGGCAGAAAAAAAGAGACATTTTGTTTACCACCACTATACATGTCTGAACCATGTAGTCTGTATAAACAATAAACATTCCTGCTTAGAGCCTATGTAAAACGATTCTCTGTGCAGTTATACAGCTGATTGTCATGGAGTCAATTCAGAGGTAAGGTGGTCAGATATAAGCAACCACCATTTCACAGATTACTTAATTGGGTGAGAATAGCTAGGATGGTGCAGTGTCAAGTCCTTTGAACACTGTTGTGGGGGAGCCCATTAGGCTAATTTGCATAGGTAAAGCACACTAAGTGGAACAACCTAATTCATTTGAGTTAGGTACAATCATAGAGATATGTGTTGAAGAGCAAAAGTTATTACACATCATTGCCTTGAATGAAAATGTTTAAGCCATCATTATTAAAGATTATTGGCAAGTTTGTGATCAGCGGCAATGTTTCTTTGAAGTTGGATTTTACTCCATGTATAAAATGCAAAATATGATTATTTCGGTAGTCAGAATAGTGTACAAGTGTGGTTCATTTTTCAAGGCAAAATGTCAAAATGCAGGTGTGATTTAGGAAAAGATGAGCCATCTGTAAAATGAGGAAAGCCCAGCAAACTAAATTTCTCACTCCTGGATGGAGTTTGACTTTGTGAAGCACAACAGCAAGGGGCATTTTATTTTTTGCACACACTGCAAACACCATATCAACAGTAGTCATTCTGCAGTGTACAACATCAGTCGACATAGCAACACCACCAGCATGTTTGCCACTCCCTCAAAGCAATGCAGATGCAGAAAGATCATTTTCTATGCTGAGAAAAATCAACAAGATCTTTGTGGACATTTGAACATCCAGTCTCATATGAGTGCCAAGAAGAACACAAATAACATTTGTATTACCTTCAATAGCCCCCCCCCCCACCGAACTATTATATATTTATATTGTTTATGTGAGTGTGGGCATATGTATGGTGATGATATTGGACAATGCTAAGTCTACCAACTATTTTTTGTTTGTAAGTATGTTAAATGCTTCAAAGAAAACAGATGTTATTTTCTTTTTTATCAAATTTGAATATCCAGTAATTTTATATAGGCTTATATAAAAAGAACAATTATTCTGAATTGGACATTGTTGTTTTTTTAGGTCACATGCATTGACCCCCGATGGGACCTCAATACACACTTTTTGACTCCTCAACTCTGTCTGAGAATATGGCAGGTATGCATATGGAGTTACTGAACATCAAATGAAATTTGTTGAGAAGACTGGGTTGTTGGTAGACAAGGCCCTTGTTGGCCCTAGTAGAAACAAACTACATGTACCCTTTAGAATAGAATTTTGGAACTAAACTATACAAAATATTTACAGTAGTAACTAAATATCACCCTGTACTAATAAATTATTTAACTATCTCTGAAATACCATATTTACTTGCATATTAGTTACGTCCAACTGCAGAGAACATAGACCCAGATATGTGATCAGATAATGTGCCAGCAGATCAGGGTCTGTGTTGTTTGTTCTACAGATTAGTCCACACAAACTGCATAGACCCAGATCTGTCAGCACATTATGCAATGGCAGATCTGGGTCTGTGCAGTTTGCTGTTGGATCCGACTTTTAAGCAAGTATAGCTGGTAAACATGGTCTCAGAAACAGATACTGAAATGAATGATTCAGTGCCCAAATACCTAGCTGACATGTTTAAAAAGTCCTAGAATTTCTCTGAGGAACAAATTGAAGAATTAAGAAAATTAAAAATTATGTTTTCTTCATGGATTCTAATGATGTAGGCCACACTACGCTAGCACAACATAAAATTAAGACATCAGATGCTAAACCAATTATACTTAACCCCAGCAAAATCCATCTTGCAAAAAAAAAATTGCAGAAGAAGAAATTAAGAAAATGGCTGAAGTTGACATAATTAAAAAAAAATGTCCACAAAGTCCTTGGAATGACCTGTAGTAAACAAGCCAGATGGATCTGTTGAATTTTGTTGTGATTTTAGACACTTGAATGATGTAAGAGTAAAGGACTCACAACCTTAACCCCATATTGATGATAGTCTTGGCACAAATGGTGGTCTTGCCTTAATATGAGATCAGGTTATTGGCAGTGTAAAATAAAAGAAGAAGATCAACCAAAATCTGCTCTATGTTTCAATACCTGGTGGTGAGCAGTGGATGTGGAAGAGAATGGCATTTAGTCTCTGCCTCTGGTGACTCAGGCAGACACAAGTTTGCAAGGTACTTGCCCATGGGCAAGTCCAAAAAGTAAAAAGTGAGAGAGTAATGCTTTATGTTCTGCAAATTTTATACTCTGTGATCTCTCCACTGTACATATATGAACACCTTTATTTAGTATTTATATGTACCGCATGCTTCTGTTACATAAATGCCTGCAGTTTCCTTCATCTATCGATCCTTTATTTCACACGGCACACTGGCAAAGTCTGTCACTTTCATCTTGTAGCCATTGTCAAGGTCAGCCTCACATTTTCTGGCACAGATGTGATATTGTCAATGGTTATTACTTAAAGCAAGTTTTGACAAATAGAAATAAATAGGTATATTTTAACTTGTTGGCAGTTACTGGATTCACCAACTTTCAAGTCCTGACACATTCACAGGCAATGGGTGAGTTGGTTCCTCCCTAATCATTATGCTAGCCAATGAAACTATCTGGATGACTTTTTGCTCTAATCAAGCTTGCAAAAGTCGGCTTGTCAAAAATTGGTTTGATGCATTTCATCACTTGGTGATTATTGTTAATGACATTACTCACAAGATTTTGGTTACAATTACTTGAAAATAAATTCCACTTGTCTTTAATGATTAGCTACATGGGTTTCTTTTTCTGAAAGCATTTTTGATCTCCCCAAAACATAACCGCCCACTGGTGGTGTTTATCATCAGTTGTTTACATGGTACTTTGAGTAGACTGATACATAGTTACTGTTTAGAAAACAATTACATGGATAAAATTAGTGTTCTCAAATTAAGAACTCTCATTTTCAAGACAAGCTTTCAGTTTTGTTCATGTATTCCAAGAGAAGAGTCTGTTTGTGTATCTATCTTTTTATCTGTATATTTAGCTAGCTAGCTATCTTATTTTTGCATTCTATTCTCCAGCTATCAATTCAAGCCCTTCCTTTTCTCTTATCTACATATCTTTCAACATATGTACTATTAGATGTATCTTTTTTGATAACTTTAATTATTGGCACAAGTTTTCAGTGTGCAAAAAAAAATTAAAAAAAACAACAAAATAATCTGTTTGTTGCAAAATAAATATAACACAATTTCAAGAATACAACCTGTATTTTATTTTACGCTTATTTTGTCAAATTTTTCTTGTGATATTATGTTGTAATATTTTGGGTCAGGCTGAATTCTCGCATGGTAAATTTTCCAGTCAGCTTGCCCTAGGGAAGGCTGACTTTTATAAAATTTGTTTAGCTCTTCCCTGCCACTTTCAACTGATTGACACATTGTATTTTCTGACCTGTTGTGAACAATTTTGATATTGTATCTAGATGACCAGATTTGTTACTCCAAGACCTTTGACAGTCAAACTTGAAAATCTTACCATTATCTTTGAGAGGTTGTGACAAGCCAGCTTGAAGCTCACCATAAAGAAGTGTACTCTATTTCAGGATCAAGTTTCATTCTTAGGTCACTTGACAACCAAGTCCGGGACACTGCCTGAAAAGATAAAAAGCATTCATGAATGGCCTATGTCATGAAATGCCAAACAAGCAAATAGCTTTGTTTCCCTTTGTTAATATTATAGCTCATATGTGCACAGATTAGCTACCATAGCTAAACCTCTTCATCATTTGTCAGAAAATGTAATGTTTGAATGGACTGATGAATGTCGAAAGTCATTTGATATTTTGATGCAAGCTTTGACAAAAGTACCAATACTTGCATTTACAACTGAAGATGACCCCTTCATTACTGTTTGTAATGCTTCAAATATTGGACAGGGTGCTGTTCTATCCCAAGTTCAAGGTGGAAAAGAGAAGGTCATCTGTTACTTTAGCAGGTGCTTCTCGAAAACTGAGGGGTGATACTGTTTAACTTGCATAGAGGGTTTATGTTTGCAGTTGGTCTTGACTTATAAGCAAGTAAAATATGGTAGCTACTTTAATATGTCCAAAGAGATTAGTACTTAATTAGAGCAGACTCATAACATAAACAGAATAAATGTGCACCTGATTCATTTAATGCTAATTCTGAAAAACTTTATTCAAATGGATGTGTGGAGTGTCAAGCAATGATGTTGATAATTCCCAGATAGTAATGGTACAGAAATTGACCTAATAAATTTAGATCTGGAAAATTTAGACCTCAGTATTCTAGAAAAATTATAAGATCCAGTCTTAAAAATTGTACTTAACTGGTTGAAAAGTAACAGTAAACTTGGCAGGATGGATGTTACTAAATATGGCACAAAGACTAAGTACTTTTGCTACAAGTGGGAATCTCTATGTCCCCACATCAGCATTCTATACAGAAAATGGGAGAGTGATGATGGGAAAAGAATCACATTTCAGATTGTGATACCCAAAAGCCTGAAGCATTTGTATTAACCCAGATGCATCACAGTGTTAGCAGTGTTCTTGTAGGTATAACCAAAACTCTATATAAAATAAGGCAAAGATTCTTCTGGTATGCCTTAAGAAGAAATGTAGAGAATTGGTGAGACAAGAAAACTGCCTCAAAAGAAAGTAGAGGCCCCCCCCCCCCCTTAAGCAGTACAATGTGGGTTTACCCATGGCAAGCATAATAATTGATTTTTAAGGGTCCTTTACCAAAAACAAAGAAGGGTAAACAGTATCTAATAGTATTGCAGTTTATTTTACTAAATGGACTCAAACATTTCCTTTACCAAACAATGAAGCAAAGACTGCAGCCAAGGTATTGATATAAAACATAATATTCAGATTTGGAGTTCCACTAATCATACACACTGATCATGAATCTAATTTTGAACATAATTTATTTCAAGAAATTTGTCAGATTCTCGATATTAAGAAAATCTTAACTACAAAACCATGACCCAAGTCTGATGGCATGATTGAAAGAGTCATTTGCATGATGTTGTTTAAGGCTTATAGCTTTTGTGTCTGAATATCAAAGAGATTTGGATGAGTATGTACCTGTGGTAATGATGTCATATAAACAGGTCCATCTCTAATGACTGTTGGAAGAAAAAATAATAACTCTGCCAATAGACCTCATCTTTTGTCACCCTGAAAAACAGCAGTCTGAAATTCCTAATGTTTGAGGGTAATGCTATGCTGGTCTCACAATTGTGGATCAATTCCTAATGGTTGGGGGTAATGATATGTTGGTCTCCCAATTGTGGATCAATTCCTAATGGTTGGGGGTAATGCTATGCCAGGCTTACAATTTGGGATCAATTCCTAATGGTTGGGGGTAATGCTTTGCCAGTCATACAATTTGGGATCAATTCCTAATAGTCTGGTATAATGCTATGCTGGTCTCACAGTTTTATTATATGTACATCATACAGTCTTTGTACATGTACCTTGTTTCCCTTTTCATAGTGTCTTGAGATGGTCCCTTTTAATAGTGTCTTGAGATGGTCCCTTGTCATATTGTCTTGAGATGGTCCCATTTCATAGTGTCTTGAGATGGTCACTTTTCATAGTGTCTTGAGATGGTCCCTTTTCATTGTGTCTTGAGATGGTCCCTCTAAGAAAGCACATGGTTGCATTAGGCCAGATCGATCAGCAATCATTTCATCAATTATGCTGAATATTGTACTCCATCACTATATTCCAATTATCAGTTGGTACTTATTTTTCACAGAATGATGATATTTTATATAGTCATACATGTTTAATGTGTATTTTCATCTCTTATTTGCCTTCTACATACATGTGATTCGACCGGCGGTAGGAAAAAAAAAGTTTTAAAGGCCGTCTACTGTACATACCGTTTAGTAGTCGAAATCTACCGCTTTTGAAAATTTCAAGGAAAAAATTTTTAAAATAAAAAACCTGGTATTTTTACGCGTTCTCTCAACACATTAGATAAACCAGCCAGAACCAGTCTACTGGGAACCGGAAATGTTCCACCTGTGCTACGACCGGTGCGATTATGCGTGGTTGAGTAGTCTGATTACAATTGTTAAAGAACAGCTTGCATGTGTACACAACAAGCGGCTAATTGATTGCCTTATTGTTGTAATTTGGAGAGTTTAAGGCCAATGCGGGATGTTGTTTGAGGTGTTATAAGTCATAAAAGGATCAGAAAGGTAATCCATGATGACCGTGAGTTTTTGATTAAAACTCGGCCGACCTGTCGTGGAAGGAAGATAAAATAGAGAGACCGACCAAAAATGATCTCGGCAGAAACACTTGAGTAAGTATTTTGATTTGTTGTCTTTTAATTGTTCTTGTATTGTTCACAATGGTTTAAGATGAATATTAAAGGGCAGCTTCAAAAATTTTTTTTTCAATTAATGTCAAAATGCCGAAACGTACGCTTTCTGCCAATGCTAAGAAGCCACCAGCTAAGAAATACTACAATAAGTTTAACAACACTTGGATACCAGAATTTAAGTGTGTGCAGGTGAGTAGCAAAGGTCCTATGTTTGCATTGTGTATTTCATGCAAACAGGATTTTAAGATAGTATATAGAGGAAGAAATGATAAAAATGTATTACTCAATATTTAATTTTAAAGTTGGGATAAATTATTTAAATCATGTGTTTTTTAACTGTTTATTTCAAGTCTAAATCTAATTTGTTTAAAATTAATTACAGTGGTGAAACTTGCCAACAGATTTATGGACCTAAGCCTAGAAGAGAAACAAGCCCTTGAGGATGAGGCTCAGGAATACATATTAAGTCCAAGCCAGGAACTTCCTCCTCTGGGTGAAATGAGCTTGGAGCAATATTGGAGATCAGTCAGCAGCCTCAGAAACCCAGCAACAGAAAAACTTAAGTTAGAACTTCTTTCCAGACTGAGTGTAGTTGTCCTGTCATTGCCACATTCCAATGCTGACACAGAGAGGACATTCTCCATTCTTTGGAAAATCCAGAGTGATTCAAGGGGAAAATCTGGACCAAAAACTATTGAGAGCCTGCTAAGTGTGAAGGTTGACAATCACAGTGAATGTCACCAGTGGTCACCAGACAGAGATCTTGTGAAGGAAACTAAAAATGCCTGTGGATTTTTTACAAAATCTTTGCAGTGAACTGCGAGATGTACAACTCTTCCTTTTTCATTTAATTGACAATATACTGGCTCATATTAACTAACTATTATTGTAACATTTTCCATCTTATTCTGAATCGGATTCATGTTCAAAATTTGTGTTTTATTATAATATGAAGAGAATACATATTATGTGAAAAAACGCACTTGTTTTGTTTTCAATCCCCTTAAAACACGTAAAATTTATGCCGATAAAAAATCTACCTTTTTAGAAGCCAATCTACTGATCAAAATTTGTAATTCTACTGGTTTGAAATCCTGGTTCTGTCACATGTATGCTTCTGGAACATGCTTCACTTAGCTGGTTGTGGTGCCTTAATTTTCTGCATCTTTTGTTACTGATTGCGAGGCAGCATTCCAGTTTCCAACCCAAAGTCGGAGAACCTTAGTTGTTTCCATTAAATATGTTTGTAAAAATACAAGGTTCGCCGAGGGTGCGGAGAGTATAAATAAGGGTCCAGTCCAGTCAATCCAGTTTTCAGACGGATACACTTGTGTCATCATGTGTCAGTTGTCTGTTCTTCTCTTGGTAGAAATATTGGCCAACAATCAAAATTTGGAAATTCATCAAAATTTGCACCTTAAAGTTTCATTTTGGGGCATTAGAACAAATATGACAGAAACAGATCAGATCAAAAAATTTCTGAAATAATTATTTGGTTTCAGAGTTGTGTTAGTTTGTTATAAATTTGTTTACAGTATTTTAACTTTACGCAGATTTTGAGCCATAAAGAAATTTGGAGTTATACAAAATAATCATAAGAATTAATATTGTTAAACAGATTGATTTAATAAATACCTATAGTTTTACTCTAATAAAAGTTATATGTCTGACTTTGACAGTATTTCAGGGAATTTTTTATTACACCAAATTTAGATTCACAGATTTTCACTTATCCAGGTATTTTAAGATCTGAAACCCCATTTTTAGAGTCTGCATATAATATCTTCAAGTAAACAGAATTGAGTTGCGATTGTCAATCTATTCTAGAACTGAAAATTGGGGGGGGGGGGAGTCACCCTTCAATTTGAAAAAAGTGGACAAAGTTGTGAATATAGGAGAGATTTTAAGGAAGAAATAAAGGTACAACTTAAAAAGATTATGCACGTTATTTGGTTATTCTTTTTATTTTTGGCATGATTGTTTAGAAATTAGCATGAATTCCACAATCATGCATCCTAGGATAGACAATGGATTGTATCCTGATATTACAAAAGGTAATATTCATTTACAAATATAGTGTGGAAAAAATTAATTTGGTGTAATTTTTAAACATATGTTTAATTCCACATAATATTTGTAAGAAAGAAACCTGTTATTTTAATAACATATGAAATTTTGTTTACTGTGAGGTCTTTAATTTGTGAAGCTTGTAATGTTGTAAAGAAATGAAGTCATTATCAGTAAATCTTATACTTTTGAAGGAATGCGGTTTATATAATAAATTTTGACCCTATATTTTAAGGATTTTATATTTTATACCTTTATCTTTTATTTTATATACTTTTGACGGAATTTTGAGATCTTTACGTTTTACCTATTATCTTGTAGTACTTATATTTATGTTTATTTTGAAGGGTTTGTCTTCCTAAATTTTGTGTGGAATTCTTTATATAAGGCATGTGCACTTTCCTCCAGGCTGTGTGCCGGATAAGCGATTTTTAAAGCCTTACTCTATGATGTAAATAAGCGGATAAAACCAGGTCATGGGTCAGGTCGGGCCCACTGGCCATAGGTTGTACATGCCTGCTTTATATTTACATTTTTAGAACTTTACTTTTAATATGGTCATTATTGTGTTGACATGCCATTAAACACTAATGGATAAATACATATGTAAATCAGGCAAACCCAGAATTTTATTATAACTGTTGGTGAAACCCGACAAATGGTCTCAATAGTATGTAGTACCTCCAGTAACTCTGTCAAGTTTTGAAGTGGAGGAAACCACTAGCCTTGGATGGGCAACAACATACCTTCCATGATGAACTAGCCTTGGATGGGCGACAACATACCTTCCATGATGAACTAGCCTTGGATGGGCGACAACATACCTTCCATGATGAAAACTGAGATGACTACCATATATACTTGTGTATAAGCCGATACCAATTGCAAACTGCACTGACCCAGATCTGCCGTCGCATAATGCACCGATCTGAGTCTATGCAGTTTGTAAGGACCAATCAGTAGAACAAACAACATAGACCCTGATCTGATGGCACATTATGTGCTGGCAGATCAGGGTCTATGTTGTTTGCATTGGACCGTGAAAATATGTGAGTACATGTGGTAGTTTTCTGGACTCACAACTAGAAGGTTATGGGGTTTTATTCTACTATCAAATCAGCCTCGGTTGGCAATAATGATGTATCCATGGGCAAGGCACTTTACTCCAACCGCTTTGGCATTAAATAACCTTCATGTGTTACTGTGCTGCAAAAAAAAAAGACCAATCCATGTACTCAAACCTAGATGCGAATCTTTGACCACAGAGTTGCAAAGTACCCTATTCAGATCCTTTTTGTATTTTCAGGTTTTATATCCAGCTCAATGTTCCAGGGCCAGAAGTGAATGTAGCAAGGGCAGACCTGACCAGGATGGTGGAGACTGCAGAATCGACCAGAATAAAACTTTACAAAAATATTGAGGTAATACAGTGATGAAATTCAGTATGTGCAGTATACAGTGTAGCAGGTATTTTTTTTGCAGTGGATACATTTTTGAGTGATTTAGCAGTCTCAGAATGAGATCATAAAAGTAAAATCCCATTAAAATGTATCACCCAATATATTATAACCTCCCGGGATCTGTAATTGTTAAAATAAAACTTGCCAAAATGTAAGATACACTTTTTGGACGCAATCTCTAAATTTTATGTCCACAAAAATACCACTATATGGTAATTCATAATGTTTGTCTGCAAGAGGTAAACACTACAAGGGTTCTGCATAACCTTATGTCTCACCTGCTAACAAATCTGCATAACCTTATGTCTCACCTGCTAACAAATCTGCATAACCTTATGTCTCACCTGCTAACAAATCTGCATAACATTATGTCTCACCTGCTAACAAATCTGCAATGTATATATATATTATTTGACTTTTCGATAATTGTAGCGCAAGATCTTAACCATGATCCCAACACATGGTGAAGTGGCAAGGGAAACTTATATAGTTGACTCCACTTACAACAAGATCATGTGTTATGAAATGCCATTTAATACAAGATAAATTACAATCACCACCAAATTTTCTTCTTTGTCTTCTATTTTCTCTCCTGCATATAACTAGAACTAATGTAACAAGATATTGTGTATTACAAGACTATTATTAAGATGGATATTATTATATAACATAATTTTACTATGATGTAACAAAGACACTGATGCAGTCACCTTGTGTGTCAAAAGGTTATTGACATGTAGACCTTAGCAAATCTGTACTGCAGTTGAAACTAGGCACTATGCAATTAATTACCTCGACAGGCACATGTTAATTCTCTAAATGGATGGTTGTGAATATCACACACAAAGTCATCTTATATGTCCAGAGGATAAGCCTGGTTGTGTAAAGTAATGTGAGTAATAATCGGGTTGAAGTTTGAGCTCACCTGGCTGTAAGGCCATGGAAGCTTATGGTATGGCCATGCATCCATAATGTGTTGTCTGTCGCCAATAGTCTGTTGTGTGTCATGCGTCTGTCCATAAACAATTGCTTGTTACCACACGGGAGTCCATATTTCTGATCTGATTTCAATCAAACTAGGAACATGGGTTTATATCATCAAAATCTTGGATGAGTTTAATAATGAGCAAGGTCTATGTGTAATATTGAGGTGATTTGCACCTGATTGGCTAACCTTGTTACCACTCTGGTGACGATATTTCTGATCCAGTTTTGATCAAACTTGGAATATATTCTTATATCATTAAGATCTCAGATGAGTTTGATAATGAGTGAAATCCACTCATATTAATTAGGTGATCTTGTGTTTGATTGGCTGAGCTTGTTACCACTGTGGAGGCCATAAATTTCTGATCCGATTTTGATCAAACTTGGAATATAATTATGCTTGAATCATTAAGATATCTAACAAGTTTGTTAATGAGTGAGATCCATGCATTCTAATAAGGTGATTCTTCATCTTATTGGCAGAATTTGTTACCTCTCTGAAAGCAATATTTCTGATCCAATTTTTATCAACTTGCAATATGTGTTTTTATTATACACCTATCAATTTTTTACTCAAAAAAGATCCAGAATTTTAGCATCATTTCCTAGAAGTAGGAAAACGATACTCTTGTTTTCTGATTCTGTATCACCATACTCTCAAACGAGGCTGGAACTACTTTGTTTTCCTCAAGGTTTCCCAGTTAAAACTGAACAAGCATGAAGAACTATGCTGTAGCCTCATTTGATATGCAACAGGAAATGAGTAACATTCTCAGTAACAATCTTGTATCATCAAGTTCCAACAATTTGTCCAAATAATGCTGGCATTCCCATGCCAAGTCCTCACTGGAGCCTCTCACAATGTCCCAACAGAAACAGTTCAACTACTTTTGATCTGGCCTCAGAGAGAAACTTTCAGTGTCATTCAGCTGTTGAAATCTTCCATGATGCAAAATTTGACTACTGCACAATAACTGTAAATAGCATACACCTCTCCCTTAATAACTCGCGCACAATGGGGTCCAAAAACATAGACCGCAGTATAAACAAGGGCACAAGTTACTGAGTGACCTCTGAAAAATTAAGGGGATGCCATCCCAGTTGGACATCTACAGTGAGATACATGGGGGATGGGGTGGGGGGCATGCTGTTTCATGGTTAAATACTTGTTTTATAATCATGTTGGGAATAATTGTCAATTAACAGCTTTTTCAAATGAAGTTGTTCTGTATAAATTACCTTTATTTTCAAAATAACCAACTTCTGAAAGATCGTTAAAAACATTACACCTAAAAGGTTTCAACACAATCACATGCGTACCTGCGAAAACATTGTGTATTACATCACTGCTTTTTGCATCTGAATGCAGATATATTTGAGTGTTATTGTTAATTCACAACAAAACAAAATTACTTTTTTCAAAAACTAGGTAAATTGATTTAGTGAAACAACAACCATCAATGTCAAAACTCAATTTTTTATTATTCTAATAGAACAATAAAACATTGATGCCATGATTTCATTGCAAGTAATAGTGAAATTTCTGCTCATCCTTGAACAAACTTCTGAGTGCCAATTTGGGAATTTTAAGTTCACGATGAACTGTGGAACTTGCTTCTCTATAATGAACCATATCTGAGAAACAAAGCTTTTCATGCACCGAGTACTCCTTTCGCTTGGTTCCTTTGCTATTCTTGATCACATTTGTGAATGGGTAGGATAAACCACTGATTAATGTTCGATTCTTTAATTATGTTACTTACATAATAATATTTATAACAGGGTTCAATTGGTCAATTGAAATGAGTTGACCTGACACACGACTGTGACTGCTAGCTCTTAGCTCTTACGCAGGTAGGATTTGCATGCATTTAACTTTTTTTTATTATTCCACCTCTTTATTTTAATTGATAGAAAAGACGTAATTAAAGTGATAATACAAAACAAGTCAACTTTTGTAACAATACAACAAACTCTTCCACAAGTTTGAGATCAAAACACAGTCAGCACTTACCACTAATTAGGTTCTCACAGAAATGCTTACGGACATAGCTGTGACAGTAGATTGACACTTTCATGATTGAATAGAAGAAGGCATATCACATTTGTGATGATTACACTCAAATCAAACTAAAAGATAGAACTAAAACAGAAATTCCACTTGACAAAACTTATTTCACTGGTATTTATTTCTTCAAGTGTTGCCACCAGTAGGCCTTACTGACATTTTCATGTATCAAATTTTTTTTGAATATTGATATTTACTGTGTACTGATTTTTTTTAAAAAGAAAATTTAACAAAATATGACTTAAGTTGTGAATTTCATGAAGTTGATTCAAATTTCCAGGCACTAACTACCATTTTTAACAGTATATTAATGTTTCATTTACCAATTTTGTAGAGAAAAATATCTAATCCATGCCTGACCCTGCATTATAAACGGGTTTGCGAGCTATCTGGGTGTGAGTTATCAAGGGAGATGTGTATATGGGTCTGCTGCCCACATGTGTCTAAAAATTTGTGTTACTAACAGTGATCGTAGTTAAAAGTGAGTCTTTTTTCATCTGCTTCATTCATAAACTGTGATATTCATGTGCATATCAGCTGATCAATATGTAATTTGGTTCATGATTTAAGATGAAGTTCGTATTAAAAAGGTTGAAACATTAAGCAATTTCTTTTGTTTTTCAGTTAAGTATAGTGATTTTATTAAATTTTCTGAAAATTTCTAGATATATAACAAAAATATTATTATTATAGTAATTTGATATAATTGCTAGATCACATCTCATTGTCAGCATAAGAAAATCAGGATCATGACTCTACACTTCGCGGCTAGTAACGTTCTGGATTTTCTGATGCTGACAACTCAACGTGATCTAGCAATCAAGATTGCATTACTATGATAATACATATATCATCTTAGATAGATTTGATAATGAGAGAGATTCACTTACATTAATGAGATAATCTTGCGTCAAATTGACTAAGCTTGTTAACACTCTGGAGGCTGTATTTCTGATCTGATTTTAATAAAACTTTGAATATATGCTTATATCATTAAGATCTCGGATGAGTTTAGTAATGAGCAAGATCCACACATACTAATGAGGTGATCTTGCATCTGATTTGCTGAGCTTGTTTGTTGATGCCCCACCTTGACATTGATAGGACATATAGTGTTACCCTTATACATTGGCCCATCAAACTGCCTGTCACGCTTTTGTTAAGTTTGCTTTTAAGTCAGTTTTCAGGCATTTTGATGGGGCATCCCAAGTTCAGTGAACATATTTCTTTTTTTTTAAATTTTTGATTTATCAGATGCAAAGCCACTTTTATCTCCCCTCCCTTTATTCCAATGTAATTTTGGTGTTCGGAAAAACAAACCTTGTCAAATTTGGACAATACCAATATTACAGTGATCATCATCATTATGAAAATGATGAAATTCATGTCCACCACTTTGGTCTGTTCCATTTAAATATACAAGGTACCCAGGGAAGGTACTTTTTTAATATATATGCCAGGGTACTCTGATTACTCAAAGAGTTAAATATATGAAAACGATACAAATTCTAAATTGCATCTGTGGGTGACTACTTCACATTAAATGTGCATTCTCTGGGTCCCAAGTATATTTTACTGGAACAGCCTTTATAGACCCTGCATAACTTTAGGGGATCTGGATATAATCTGACATTGAGTGATTCTACACGCATCATTATGTGTCTTCAAGTGTTATTATCTGTATCAAAGGATCAATACTTGATTGTAGGAAAATTAAAGAGGCACTCGATCAAAGTATCGATACTGCAGTTACAAATGTATGTGAATGACCACTGGTCAAACAAAATGTATGTGTGAATCACCACTGGTCAAACATTCTCACTGGGATTCTTGTGTCATGTGCACTGCATAAACTTAGACTGAAGCATAACTTTTATGATAGAGTTTTTATTGTTATTGTTGTCTCACATGCACTACATAAACTTAGACTGAAGCAGGACTTTTATGATGGGGTTTTATTATTGTTGTTGTCTCACATGCACTACATAAACTTAGACTGAAGCATAACTTTTATGAATGGGTTTTTATTATTATTGTTGTTGTTGTTGATAATGGCAACCTGACATCAGCACTTAGTTTTTGCACTCAGTTTTATTTCTCAGACACTGTTACTCATACAGTTTTATTTCTCAGACACTGTTACTCATACTGTCTTGTAATTACTACCAAAATACGGGACAAATAAGATAAATATCATAGGTCTAAAAAGCAGAAGATTACTATGAGCTAATTATTTTTCATAGGGTACCAGTTTTTGTGGATTCCATGGTGGCTGCAAGCATCAAATTCAAAGCCACAACAAACAATAATCCTTTTGAGGAAACATTATAGAACTCCTTTCATTAATCCATGAATTTAAATAACAAAGAAAAAATTCCCACAAAAATTGATACCCATGAAAATAAATGCATTCACAATAACAAAAAGTTTTTAATTAATGAGTATGTATGTATGTATGTATTAATGTTTAACAGCATGTCAGCACACTAATGGCTATATGGTGCTGTGTAAGGTAAAGTGATAAAAATGTAATCATAAAAAGTTGCACAAATGATAAACCCTTCCAGATAAATAGAAACATGAAGTACTACAAGATAAAAGATAAAAGATACAAATGTAAATATAAAGAACTTGATAAGTGAATTAATTTTGAGAACTAATATTTGAATATGAAAATGTAAGCCTCTGTGGCCTACTTTCCTTGCAGTAGTTACTGTACAAATAATTAATAGAAGCCTTCTTACTGCAACATGTAGATTCTTTTTGCCCCACAACATTGAAAATTATAAGAATATTGGGAGCTGTTATTCTATAAATGATAGAATGTTTATTCATTGAATTGGTGTATGTCAGTTAAATGTATGTTGTACACTTTACAATTTTTTATGAAAGTTGCAGGGTATTATGTTTACTGCTGTCCATCTGTCCAGGCATGCAGTTGCTTGGGTGGACAGTTGCCCATCCAATTCGGTTTTGGCACAATAAATAAGTTTTAGTGAACAGATTTCAATGAAATCAGGTGCATGTGTTCCTCTTATTCAAACGAAGAAGCCTATTGATTTTGTTAGGTCAGTAGCTTCAATGACAAGGTCACTGTTGCTAAAAATAAACTTTGCCATTTCATCTGCACACAGTAACTAAAGTTCTGGTGAACAGATTACAATTAAATTAACAGACCTCTCAGCATTCTCATTATTTCATATAAATCCCTATTAAAATTCCTGATCCAGATTTTTTTACCAGTAATATTTTTACAAATCCCTATAATATCAATATGTTTTGTGGGAGAAGCATGTGCCAGTTTATGCTCACCTGGTGGTATAGCCAAGTGAGCTTATGGTATAGCTCTGCATGTGTCCATCATCAGACATCCATTGTCTGCCAGTCAACAATTACACTCAGGAGTCCACATTTCTGATATAATTTTGATCAAACTTGGAATATGGTTTATATCATCAAAATTTCAGATCAGTTTGATAATGAGTGAGATTTACGCATATAAATAAGGGGACCTTGCATTTGATTGGCTAACTTTTTTACCACTCTGGAGGGCACATGTCTGATCCAGTTTTGATAAAAGTTTGAATATATGCTTGTACCATTAAGATCTTGGATGATTTTGATAATGAGCGAGATCCACTCATACTAAAGAGGTGATCTTACATCTGATTGGCTGAGCTTGTCACCACTCTGGAAGGCATATCTCAAATCCAGTTTTGATCAAACTTGAAATATAGGTTTATATCGTTAAGATCTTGGAGGGTTCAATAATGAACGAGATCCAAGCATATTAATAAGGTAATCTTGCATCTGATTGACTGAGCTTGTTACCACTCTGGAAGTTATAATTCTCATCAGATTTTGATCAGACTTGGAATATATGCTTATATCATTAAGATCTTGGATGAGTTTGATAATGAGTGAGATCTGCACATACTAATGAGGTGATTTTGCATCTGATTGGCTCAGAAGCCATATTTGTGATCTAGTTTTGATCAAACTTGGGATATTTGCTTATGTCATCAAGATCTTGGTCAGTTTCAGTAATGAGTGAGATCCATTCGTATTATTGATGTAATCTTGCATCAGATTGGATGAACTTATTAACACTCTGGAAGTTATAATTCTTGTCCAATTTTGATCAAACTTGGAATATGAGCTTACATCATCAAGATCTTGGATGAGGTCACTAATGAGCCAGATCAATGTATTTTAATGAGGTGATCTTGCATCTGATTGGCTGAGCTTGTTATCACTCTGGAAGTCATATTTGTTATCTGATTTTGATCAAACTTCAAATATAGGCTTATATGATCAAGATCTCACATGAGTTAGATAATGCATGGGATTTATGCATATTAATGAGGTGATCTTGCATGTGATTGGATGAGCCTGTTACCTCTTTAGAAGACTATATTTCTGATCCAATTTTGGTCAAACTTGGTAAATAGGCTTAAATCATTAAGATCTTGGATGAGTACAATTATAAGCAAGATCCATGCATACTTGGTAAAAAGGCTAATATCATCAAAATATATAATGTGATTTATTATGAGCAAGATCTACACATATTAATGAGATGATGTTGCATATGATTGGCTGAGCTTCTTGCCACTATATTTCTGTCCTGGTTTTAATCAGACTTGGTGAATAGGCTAATATCAAGATGTTTGGTGATTTTTATTATGAAAGAGACCCATGCATATTTAAGAGTTCTTGTACCTGATTGGCAGAGGCTTTTTTGCCACTCTAGAGGCTGTATTTTTTTAAAATTTTGTATAGGATTTTGATTAAACTTGGAAAAGGCCTTTATGAGTGAAATTCATGCATATTAATCTGTGACCTTGCATCTGATTGGCTGAGCTTGTCAACAATATAGCAACTATATTTCTGGTCAGATTGTGAACAAACTTGTTAAATAGTCTTATATTATCAAGATGTTGGGTAAGTTTATCAGCAAGATCTATGCATATTAATGAGGTAATCTTGTCTCTGATTGGCTAAACTTGTGACCACTGTGGACCGAATTCCAATCAGATTTCACTCCACCTAGATTATATTATCATTGTCATAGACAAGTTCTACAATAAGTGAGATGTGCGCATATTAATTTGTGACCTTGCATCTGATTGGCTGAGCTTGCTACCTCTCTAGATCTAGACACTATTTCTCTTCCAATAAAACTTGCTAAATGTGTTTACATAATTAAGATCTTGGATGACTTCACTTATCAGAAAGAGAATGTACATATTAATTATGCCTTTATCTTTAGAATTAATTTCTATCTGACTATAGTAAAATAGGTAAAATCAACATGCTATAAAGATTGGGAGATAATTTACATAGGTTGTATTCTTAAAGTACTGCATAAGTTTGCTTTGTGAAATGGTCAGCTGCTAAGTATGATGTAAGTCAGGTAAGTGATATAAGACCCACTTGGACATCTTATTGTTATGTGCATTATGTCTCTTAGCTGTTGGACTGTGCATTACACATTAATCTCCTGCAGAATGATGAAGGCCATAGTGAATGCATTTTAATCATGGTAAGAGATGCTGTCTGGAATGGCATTTTCATTCTATCTGACAACTTCACTGGGGTAAATTACATCAAGAGGCAGGGAGGGACCAACTCCCCATAACTCTGCCTTCTGGTTTGGGATTTTCTCAGGTGGTGCCATCAACGACAAATCCACATTCAAGTCCAACACATTCCGGGGATACTCAGTGTATTAGTGGACTCCCTGTCGCTGTGAAACCAGCTGATTCAAACCGAATGGTTGATTCACCTCTCAAAATTTTAAGAAACTGCAACCATTGGGGTCGACCACTTGTGGATATATTTGCGACAAAGTGGAATGCAAAGCTACTCACCATTGTCTCTCCAATCCCAGACCTAAAAGTTTGGCCAGTTGATGCTCTTTCCATAAACTGGAATGGTTTGGATGCATACGCCTTCCCTCCAACCCCTTTGATCCACAGGGTCTTGTAGAAAGCAAGGGAATCAGAGTGCCACCTGCCACCCTCAAGTGTGAAAAATCGTGGATAAACTATCTAGTAAACTTACCAGTGGAAATTTCCAGGAAAATTGTGGTCTTTCCTCACAGTCTCAAGCAACCTCTAATGCATGTGTTTAATCTGAATCCAGAAATGTTGAACCTGCATGCCTGGCTCATATTAAACAAGTTCTCTGGGGAAAACAATTCTCAGAACAAATGGTGGACAGAATCACTTGATTGTGATGGCACACCAGTTTGAAAGAATACAAAGGGAAGTGGAAAACCTTCTATAATTGGTGCAAGCAGAAAGTCCTAAATTCATTAAAGCCTTGATAACACAGATAGCTAACTTCCTTCTTTAGCTCTTTGAAGAAAAGAAGTTAGCTCCCGTCAGAATAAAAGGCTACTATTCCACAAATTCTGACATGTTTCATTATCATGGAAGGGAGGATATAGGCCAAAACAAGGACCTTTCCAACCATCTGGCAAATTTTGATATTTTTTGACTGTAGGCTTTGGCCTTGTGTCCAAAATTTAATATGCCATGGGGTCTGACATTGTTTAATTAAGCACCTTTCGAATCTTTGTCTAGAATCTTGTTGACTCACCTCTCCTGTTAGACCTGCTTCCATGTTATTATAGCTACAGCAGGCAGAATCAATGAGATACATGCCTTATCAGTCAATCCAAATTACTGTAGTATCACTAATTTTCGTGGAGTGCCAATTTTCGTGGATTTCGTTGTTGCCCCAAACCATGAATTTAAAGACCCAACGAAAAAATTAGCCACATATGATAACTGCACCCCCACCCCCATTTTCTTACTGTGTTTCATCTGTAGAGATCAACAAAACTATTTGAAAAATCAATTTACATCTGTGTGTTTTATTTAACCTTTAAAAAAAATAAAAGAATTACCATGCATTTTATAATAATAATAATAATAATAATAATAATAATAATAGCAATAACAATACTTAGTTAATCTCACATGAGGCCCTCAGGGGCATACAACATTCTATACATGTACACAATATTTATAAAAGAAAGAAAGAATAAATGTATTAATTACAGGTTAATGTCACACAAATAGTTCACTTAACACTTGCAATGTTTATACAGCTGCATCAGTGTAACATGTTTGTAGCTGATTTATGCATATGCAAAAGAACAAAAAAGGAACTGTTGGAATATTTGGTGAGAGACATTATATGTTTAGCTAGTTGAAATAGCCTGATTTGAACAAGGCAACTGTCCGCCTGCTTTAGTTCAAGTGGTAGCTGGTTTTATTATGAAGATCCTGTATATTTCAAAGTCTTTTTCAATGCATTAGTTCTTGTCTTGGTAGTTTTAAACAAAGGTTTGTTGCTGATCTTAAAGAATACACAGAGGCAGTATTGCTGGCTTTGACAAGCATATCATTCAGGTAAAGAGGTGTTAAATTATGAAGAGTTTTATAAACCATAATACATCTATGATATGAAATTCTTTTGTGAAAAGGGAGCCAGTTTAAAGACTCATACCTGTGACAGAACTAAGATTTCAAACCACTAGATTTACAGATTTTGATCAGTAGATTGGCTTCTAAAAAGGTAGATTTTTTATCTGTATAAATTTTACGTGTTTTAAGGGGATTGAAAACAAAACAAGTTCATTTTGTCACATAATATGTATTCTCTTCATATTATAATAAAACGCAAATTTTTAACATGATTCAGATTCAGAATCTGATGGAAAATGTTACAATTATAGTTAGTTAATATGACCCAGTATATTGTTAATTAAATGAAAAAGGAAGAGTTGTACATCTCACAGTTCACTACAAAGATTTTTTATAAGTTGACAAATGTTGTGAAATATTAAAAATAATATACATTTTTGCAAAAAATTATACTGAATTATTGCTTCTGAAAAATATTTCATCTGTGTAAAATCTGAATGGCTGTGACACATTAAATTATTTTCTTTAAATGTAAAAATATTTTAAAAAATGAAAATTTTAAGAAATTACATAAAAATCTGGTTGAGGGATCTGAAGATCATTTCACTTGTGCCTATGTTGCATGTTGGAATACCAAGGAATCTGGTTGAAATACGCTGAACTGTTTGATTATACACACGGACTAGAACATTCAACATTTTATCATTCCCTTGATCATTTGATTCATCAATCATGATACTGAACTTCTGACTCCTACACATATTTTCAACTCTTCTGTCCCAGTGGGGGGCTAGGGCCTGAGTTACAATATGTGTTGTCTTTGTACGCTGGCATGAAAATTTGTGTGCAATTTCAGTCAGAAAACATGACTTTAACCAGTTTAGTAAAATGATCTGCTGTGAGGAATGGTAAATTGTGCTCTGCCACAAAATTTGCAAACAAAGTCTCTGCAAGTGTCACTTTATCCACTTTTGATCCAGTCTCAAATAATGCCTTCAATGTGGGTGTGTTTGTTACAGAAGAATCGTTGCTCCTATGTGATGGTGTCTGCATATGCCTGGTGATATCATTTCTTCCTCCATATGCTGTCTTAAAATCCAATTTGCATGAAAGACACAATGCAAAGTCAGGACCTTTGCTACTCGCCTGCACACACTTAAATTCTGGTATCCAAGCGTTTTTAAACTTGTTGTAGTATTTCTTATCTGGTGGCTTCTTAGCATTGGGAGAAAGCGGACATTTCGGCATTTTGACATGAATTGAAAAAAATATATACAAGCTGCCCTTAAATATTCATCTTAAACCATCGTGAATAATACAAGAACAATTAAAAGACATCAAATCAAAATACTTACTCAAGTGTTTCTGCCAAGATCATATTTGGTCGGTCTCTCCGTTTTATCTTAATTCCACGACAGATCGGCCGAGTTTTAATCAAAGACTCATGGTCATCATGGATTACCTTTGATCCTTTTATTACTTATAACACCTCAAACAACATCCCGCATTTGGCCTTAAACTCTCCAAATTACAACAATAAGGTAATCAATTAGCCACTTCTTGTGCTTCTTCATGCTAACAATTGTAATCCGACTACTCAACCATGCATCGTCGCACCGGTCATATCATAGGTCAAACATTTCTGGTTCCCAGTAGACTGGTTCTGGCTGGTTTATCTAATGTGTTGATAGAACACGTAAACAAACCGGGTTTTTAAAAAAAAAAAAAATTTTCCTTGAAATTTTCAAAAGCGGTAGATTTCAACTACTAAATGGTATGTGCGGTAGACGGTCTTTAAAACAATATTTTTGGCCTACCGCCGGTAGAATCACAGGTATGAAGACTTAAACATGTCAGCAGATGGTGTCATTGGATCAACATCTTGTATAATTCTAGCTTCATGCTTTTGAAGTTTGATTATACGATTAATATTAGTTTGTGTGCATAAGCCCCATACTGTGCAACAGTAGTCCATAATAGGTACCTGTAACAAATATTACTCCTGACTTGGAAATCTTACTCAAAATTGAGAAATGCAGCCTTTTGATTGGTCAGAACATTTTAGAGTAAGATGTGCAGTCAAGTCAAGCTTTTTAACAGTAGGGCATCATCCATCTGTTATTTTACAGAGGTACTGAGATACCTTTGTTACAGGTAATGCAGTATTTTATTGATATTGGATATGAGTAAAAGTAAGAGTTCTTGGCATCTTAGAAACAATTAAGATGTTAGAACAATTATAGCAAACAAATTAAGTACAGTCAAACTTTTCTGAAACTGCTGCCACCTATGGGATGTGAGAAAAGTGGCCATCAAAGACAGGTGATTGCTTAATAGAGGTTAATTTCTTCAATTTCCTTTGGTTTACAGGACTTTGAAAAACAGGCTAAGGCAGGCGCTTGTTTTATATAAATGACCTTTAAGACAGGATCCAGTGAATGATTTTTCTTGAAATTTCTTTTTTTACCAATTTATATTCCTTTCTCCTAATTATGATGTTTCAGAGTACAACAACTGAAAAACTTGCCAGGCCTTTGATATTTTATAACGAGTTCATTCAACCAAAAGCCCAAAGAGAGGTAACTCTGTTGGACGTGGCAATGGGGCAACTAGAGCACTTGAACCTGAAGCATGTGGTATGACATTTTTTCTTTAATTTGCTTTCTATTTAAAGAACAAAAGTACAATTTGTAATTCCAAGATGTTAACAGTTATTTAATTCTGTCCATGTAAGAAATAATTACTTCAGAAGAGGTATCTACTGCAAAAGAAAAATAGCCATTTTCAGTGTTGCAATTTTAAATAATCCCTGATCATGCTAGTGTGAGAGGATTATGTAAATAATTGCAACATTGAAACAGGTATTTATTACAGACCAGTTTAGTCTGACATGGTTAATCTAGCATTTGATACGGATGTTTGATCTAACATGGTTGATCTGGCATTTAATACGGATGTTTAATCTGACATGGTTGATCTGGCATTTGATAAGGATGTTTAATCCATTTTTTCATATCACACACCCAGACTGGAACTGTTTAGGTGTTTCAACTTACATTGGAGCAGATTCCCAGAATAAAATTTGTATAAATTTCAATTTGTTTTGAATTCCATTCACACTGGATAGATAGAAATATTTGGAAAGTGTACCAGGAGGGGTGTGTAATAAATGCAAAAACCCATTCATGTTTTGTTCTGAGTTGTGGGGAAAAACTTGTTTGATGGCTTTGATATATCCCTATGCCATATCAAACTCGCTCTTTCCACTGACTCAGAACAAAGCATGTGTGTATTTTTTGAAACTGATACCTCATTTTAAGTCATTAGTTTGATTCTAACATGAACAATAAACAATATCCAGCTGATTTATACTAATTGCAATCAGTTGACCTCGTACTACAACGTTAAGCATCTCACTTACCCAATAGCAGCACCATCTTTTAACAAACTTGAATCGTACTGAGTGTTACAGCACACTCTTTTAATGAACTTGAATCGTACTGAGTGTTACAACACACTTTTAATGAACTTGAATCGTACTGAGTATTACAGCACACTCTTTTAATGAACTTGAATCGTACTGAGTGTTACAACACACTCTTTTAATGAACTTGAATCGTACTGAGTGTTACAGCACACTCTTTTAATGAACTTGACTTATACTGAGTATTACAGCACACTCTTTTAATGAACTTGAATCGTACTGAGTATTGCTGTTGGTGACACATGCAGTCTCCATAGTGGTATCTATTGTGCAAAATAAATACCTCTTGTTCTTCATGGTTTGTAAAGGAAGACAATGGCTTTATGTTAGACTTGACTGTCAAGCATGCCAGTGATGGTCCACACAGTAAAATTATGTTTTTCATGAGAGAAGTATTATTCAGAAGTAGACAGGTTTTCCATCATACCCATTTCCAAGTAATAAAAGTTTAATGAAAATAGATTGCAAGTATAAATATATCAGTAGTTAGATTTCTTTAACGTTTTATTTCTATGCTGAGATTAGAGACGTGTATAGTAAGTGGATGTGAATAACTGTATGACTTGGTTGGTTTTGTTCTTATAAATAATCTTATAACTGTCTGCCATTGAAAAATGGCAGAAACGGGGATTTGTTTCATGATAGGACTTTTGTCTTGCAAAATTTAGCATATAGCATAGTCAGACAAAAGTATTAATGGCCTGCATATTTAGTATGTAGCATAGTCAGACAAAGGTATTACTGGCCTGCATATTTAGCATATTGCATAGTCAGACAAAGGTATTACTGGCCTGCATATTTAGCATATTGCATAGTCAGACAAAGGTATTACTGGTCTGCATATTTAGCATATAGCATAGTCAAAGGTATTACTGGCCTGCATATTGAGCATATAGTAAGACAAAGGTATTACTGGCCTGCATATTTAGCATATTGCATAGTCAGACAAAGGTATTACTGACCTGCATATTTAGCATATAGCATAGTCAAAGGTATTACTGGCCTGCATATTTAGCATATAGTCAGACAAAGGTATTACTGACCTGCATATTTAGCATATAGTCAGACAAAGGTATTACTGGCCTGCATATTTAGCATATAGCATAGTCAGACAAAGGTATTACTGGCCTGCATATTTAGCATATTGCATAGACAGACAAAGGTATTACTGGCCTGCATATTTAGCATATAGAATAGTCAGAAAAAGGTATTACTTGCCTGCATATTTAGCATATTGCATAGTCAGACAAAGGTATTACTTGCGTGCATATTTAGTGTATTGCATAGTCAGACAAAGGTATTACTGGCCTGCATATTTAGCACATAGCATGGGGAGACAAAGGTATTACTTTCCCAGCAGTGATAGTGACACAGGTTGTTGTCAACATAAAGGCATTAATTTTTTGGCAGTGATGGCAACAGGGGTTGTTGTCAACATAAAGGTGCTACTTTTCCAGCCTTGATATGCAGCAGGGGCTGTTTTCAAGATAAAGGTATTACTTTACTGGTGGAGATGGCAGTGGGGGCTGTTGTTAACATAAAGTTATTACTTTTCTGGCAGTGATAGCAACATGGTGTGTTGTCAACATAAAGGTATTACTTTCCTGGAAGTAATAACAGAGGCTTTTGTCAATATAAAGGTATTACTTTTCTAGTGGTGATAGCAATATGCTGTTGTCAACATAAGCTATTGTCAGCACAGTGGTATCATTTTTCTGGTAGTGATAGTGACAGTGTGTTATCAACATACATAAAGGTATTTCGTTTCTAACAATGATAGCAACAGGGGCTTTTGTCAACATATAGGTACTACTTTTCTGGCAGTGATAGTGACAAGGTCTTTTGTCAACATAAAGGTATTTCTTTTCTAACAATGATAGCAACAGGGGCTTTTGTCAACATAAAGGTACTACTTTTCTGGCAGTGATAGTGACAAGATCTTTTGTCAACATATAGGTACTACTTTTCTGGCAGTGATAGTGACAAGGTCTTTTGTCAACATATAGGTACTACTTTTCTGGCAGTGATAGTGACAAGGTCTTTTGTCAACATAAAGGTAGTATTTTGCTAGTGGTGATAACAACATGGGCTGTTGTCAGCATAAAGGTACTACTGTTTTGGTGATGATAGTAATGGGCTGTTGTCAGCATAAAGAATCTATGTTAAAGTTTTGTGTTGATGTTATTGCAAGTCACATACAGTTGGGTACATAACATGAAATTACACAGTCAAAACAACATATTCCATGGAAACCTTGTTTGTTATCCTTATATGTGGAAGAAATCGCCTAGAATTTACCAATTTGAAAACAAATTTAAACAATCATGCCTGAAATGGAAGCATTATTAAGTCACTTTTTGTGTTCATTATCCACAAAGTAAAGGGGTAATTCTGTATACATACAAAATGGAAAGAATTAGCATGTAATATATTAAAAGAAATTTAAACGATTTAATATTTTCTGTGGTGTTCATGTTGTTGACATATTGTTTGTATAGATGTTAACATCTTTAAATGCTTGTTTATATTTGGTTCAACCAAACCTCCAATTTGTATTGTACAGTTGAAATTATTCTAAGGAGCATTCTCAGGGATTTGTTTGTTTGTTTGGTGCTTTACGGCACAGCAACACAAGTAGGTTATTTAGTGCCGAGGCAATTAGAGTAAAGTGCCTTGCTCAAGGACACACCATGGTAGCTGACCCAGGCTGGTCTGATGGTAGGATTCGAACCCACACCCTTTCGGTTGTGAGTCCAGCACGCTAACCACTGAGCCACCACGGCTCCCCTCAGGGATTTGTATTGTACAGTTGAAACTGTTGTAAGCAGCATTCTCCAGGAAGTGAGAACAAGTGTTCCATTGAACCCAGTGTCTCACTTGTGTTTGATTAATGTTGTATCTCCCCTGTATCTGACTTGTATAAACTTTAACACAAAATGTTGTATCCCCTTGTATCTGATTTGCATAAACTTGAACACAAACTGTTGTACCCCGCTGTATCAGACTTGCATAAACTTTAACACAAAATGTTGTATCTGCCTGTATTTGACCTGCATAAACTTGGACACAAAATGTTGTCACTCCTATGTATCAGACTTGCATAAACCTGAACACAAAATGTTGTATCCCCCTGTATCTGACTTGCATAAGCTTTCACACAACATGCTGTATCTCCCTCTTTATCTGACTTGCATAAATTTTAACACAGTGTTGTATTCCCCCTGTATCTGACTTGCATAAACTTTAACACAGTGTTGTATTCCCCCTGTGTCTGACTTGCATAAACTTTAACACAGTGTTGTATTCCCCCTGTATCTGACTTGCATAAACTTTAACACAAAATGTATAAACTTGAATACAGAATGTTGTATCTCCCCAAAAAATGTTGCATCCCCCTGTAACTAACTTGCATAAAGTTTAACACAAAATGTTGTATATCCCCAAATCTGACTTGCATAAACTGTAACACAAAATGTATAAACTTGAACACAGAATGTTGTATCCCCCCAACAAAATATTGTATCCCTCCTGTATCAGACTTGCACAGAGCTTAACAAAATGTTGTATCCCCCACCCCCTCCCATATCTGATTTGCATAAACTTTAACACACAATGTTGACTTTAATATTGACAAAACTACTGCCATCACCAACTGAAAAGTAATTCTTTGTCTCACTGTGCTATTACTAAGTCTAACCATGTTAATAATGTGTCTCACCATATTAAAACTGTCTCACCATGCTATTATAGTGTCTCACCATGTAATACTAGGTCTAGCCATGTTAATACTGTGTCTCACCATATTAATACTATGTCTCACCATGCTATTACCATGTCACACCATGCTAATACTATGTCTCAGTATGATAATACTATGTCTCACCATGATAATACTATGTCTCACCATGCTATAATTGTGTCTCACCATGTTAATACTAGGTTTAACCATGCTAATAATATGTATCATGATACTAATACTAGGTCTAGCCATGCTAATACTATGTCTAACCATGCTATTACCATGTCTTACCATGCTAATACTATGTCTCACCATGCTATTACCATGTCTTACCATGCTAATACTAAGTCTCACCATGCTAATACTATGCCTCACCATGCTATTATTGTGTCTCACCATGTTAATACTAGGTCTAACCATTCTGATACTATGTCTCACCATGCTAATACTAGGTCTCACCATGCAGATACAGGTGACACAAAAATGCCCTTGTAAGTCAGGTGGTGTTAGGGACCTCAAAAAGATGTCAGCTTAATAGAGGTGACCTTTAAGCCAGTTTTGAACTGTTGATATTGTTCATGTGTGTGTTGCAGTCCAAACTGGAGACCAAGTTAAGCATGCTGTACAGGGAGTTAGTCTGCTTACATGAGCTACTAAATGATGGAGGACAGCAAGATAGACATCACCTGTCATCAAGTCATGTTGCCATGGCAATCAAGGACAGACTGGACACTCAGCTGCTAAAGGCATGTTCCCTGTGTTCAGACTGTGCTTCGGATTTACTCGATCTGTCGCTACTTTTTCCAGCAGCACCATGGGTGAGTTTGTACACAGTCTTTCCTATTTCAGTTTTTCGCCATTATTTGGGCTGCATTGCAGAGCAATTCTGTCTTATGGATTGATTATGTTTGTTCATCTAGCATCAAGACTTGGATTAGGGTTTGCATTTAGGTCATTTTCCCAGACACTACTACTTATTGAGTCATGTATGTTGATGTTTAACATGTGTCATGTGGAGTACTACACCTTTTAGTGAAAATTAGGTCACTGTAATCTATTTCACAGTCCAGTGATTTTGGTTAACCTTTGCATTCAGCTCATTTTCTCTGGCACTATTGCCTATCGAGTCACATAACCTGACATGTAATTGCACTATGAAGAGTACTACAGCCATCAGTGAAAACTGGGTCACTGTGACCCATATTTCATGGACTCGTGATTTTGGCCAAAATTTGCATTTAGCTTAGTTTCTCTTGGTTAGGGTTTGTGTTTATGTAATTTTTTGAGACACTGTTGCACACTCAAATAAGTTGGTATTTAAATGTGTCATGTGAGAGTATTACACCTTTCAGTTGGTATTTAAATGTATCATGTGAGAGTATTACACCTTTCAGTTGGTATTTAAATGTATCATGTGAGAGTATTACACCTTTCAGTTGGTATTTAAAGGTATCATGTAAGAGTATTACACCTTTCAGTTACAATTAGGTCCCCATGAGCTTCACGAGAAATACTACACTCTTCAATCAATACTTATTTACTATGACTTTTATCTCAATGTCTTTTAAGTAGCCAAAGTGTTAAGAATGCACTACAAGGTAATAACTGTTTGAAAGAATTATTAAGTGACAGAAGGAACAATTCAGGTTAAAATGAAGGCAGTTAGTGTAAAAACTTGTATTTTTATCCAGATTTTAAACTGGAGGATGGCAGTAGGCGATGGTGGCAGTTTGATGCAAGAATTATATGGTCTGGAAATCCATTCTGGGCAGTTTGTTTGTGGTATAATGCATGGCATTATAATGAGTATAGACTATGTCTCTGTCTGTCTGTCTGTCTGTCTATATATATATATATATATATATATATATATATATATATATACACCTATGATATTTTTTGTTCTTACATCTGCTGCACATTAACAGCCACCTCTAAAGAAAGCTGCCCTAAAGGAAGTGACCAGTGAGAGAGTACTCAAGTGTTTACCAGGTACAACAAAATCTAAAGGTGGAGAGACCCGGAAAGTCATCTCTGCACTAGTGAAGGCCTACAACTACAAAAATCACCTCATGTCCAACCAGGTAAGTATTTTTTTTCTCACTTAACATATGTCCAACCAGGTAAGTCTTTTTTGACTGACCTCATGTTCAGCCAGGTAAATCTTTTTTGACCTATTTCATGTCCAACCAGGTAATTTTTTTTTTCTTCATGTGGTCACCTTTAATATGCTGTCTAAACTGTATTCATAGTTAGGGCCTGTCATCAAATTTGGGAGACCTACAGTAATCACCTTTAGGGTTTTCATTTTGTCTACATTATTTTTTACAGAGTTATGGGCCTTGTTGATAAATGTCATATTTTTACTTCAGAAGATAATTTTAACTGGCATAGCTCAGGAACCATTCAGCTTATCCTGATGCAATTTGGTGCGAACAATATATAGTAGAGGTAGAGATGTCTTTTATGGGTTTCGTCTGTTTTTCTGTTTTACTACATTTTTGATAGCGTTATAGGCTTTGTCGATCAGTTCACCACCTCTCTTTATATTTTGTTTCAATGCAGGGACCTTTGTGATTCTCCACCTCTTTCAGATATGAAGATAATTTCAAACTGAACAGTTTCCAAACAAGAAAAAACAAATGGTGGCAACAGCATTTATAGCATGTGTGTTTCTTATGCTGCTGATGATGATGATAGTGGTGGTGGTGGTGGTGATTGTTGTTTTCAACAGTGTATAGTAGTTGTCAGAGTAGTTTGTAAGAAAGCCTACAGTAAAAATGCTTTGAAAATGTCTTGAGTGTTGAAATAAAATAAAAGACAATAGGTACATGAAAAATATTAATATTAGACAATTAATTGAGCAAGTTAATGTCCCATGGTTATTACAAATTATCTTCTTGAACATAATACTTCAGTTTTAATAAGTGCACACTCCTTTATTTGGTCAAAACTCACAACAAATTTTACTTACTGGCTGCATGTTTCTCAATCTGGTCATGCCTTATGGGAGGGAAGCATCTGCTTAAATCTGCTTAGAACACATTGTGATTTCTTTCAAACTTACCAATATGCATGTCTGATGCGTCATTACCACTTAATTAAATGGGTTAAATCAGCCTTAGAGAGAAATCTTACATGTGCTTTATTCAGCACAACCAGATTGGGAAAGACAGTGCACCTCCAAAGTTGAGAGCTCCCAACACAGACAAAGGAAGCTAACTCTTCTTGATTGTACAAACAGGTGGTGGGAACATTGTTTATAATATTGTCGATTTGCACTTATGATCAACTTAAACCTCAAGAAATTTACCCCAATAATAATTTCTTAAATGTATAGTGCATGTATTACATAGAGTACAGTAGGTACGGTCCAATACAGACAACAGTTATTGACTTTGTAGGCTGCACCTAAAGATGTACAGTATGTTACTCGCATATAATCCGGGTCCAGATGCAAACAACATAGACCCTGATCTGCTGTCCCATAATGTGCCGGCAGATCAGGGTCTTTGTGTTGTTTGTTCTACTGATTAGTCCTTACAAACTGCATAGACCCAGATCTGCCGGTGCATTATGCGATGGCAGATCTGGGTCTATGCAGTTTGCAGTTGGTATTAGCTTATACGCAATTATATACGGTAAATACTTTCCTTTTAATGTTATTAGATGATTAAAGAATTATATTTTTATGGACACTGGCATGATGCATTATAATCTGTGATATTTTGTCTCTTCAGCTGTTGTGTACAATATCAATACCTTTAGATAAGAGCACCCATGGAAATTCTTTTCAAACAAAGATGTATTCTTTACAAACATATAATATAAAATTACCTGACATACAGCAATGTCAAATACACCTCAAGGGTATTCACTTAAATACACTCAGGGCTACCAGATTTCACTCAGCTACTCCAACAGCAGTTATTAAACAAGAAATGGAGCTGCCAGAAGACAGCAAAGCTTGCGTGCATATATTAATGTAGACAAAAGATGTTTATTTTTGTCATTGCCCATGATGATCAAAACTAATGATGAAGACAAACATGGTGTAAGATATAGGTCACAAAGACCTACCTTTAATATGATAGCATAGTACTTCTCAGGATGTATGCACAAATTAAGTTTCACGGTTCTACAAGCACATGTCCAATAAAGCGACCTAAGCAAAAGGTGTACTTGTATGAAAAGTAGGTGTTGGTGCTAACCTTTTGGAATCTTGTATAGTACTTCTTATGATGCTGACATGTATCAAGTCTTAAGTCAATACAAGCAGTGTCTGAGAATCTGACTGAAACAGTGGTGTATATAGTCAGTGAAAACTGACCCAAACACAAAAGGTGTACATAGTCATAGAAGCATGAAAAATAGGTCACAGTGACCTACATGTTTACTGTATTTGACATACAAATTATTTTCTGGGTAAATTTCATGTGCTTAAAACTTGTCATGATAAGCACACATTAAAGATGTAATAAACAGTGTTCCCATTATCTTTATGTGCATATCAGAAGAGTTAACTTCCTTTGTCTGTAATGAGAGGTCTCCACTTTGACGATGCATTCTCTCTCTCTCTGTCTGTCTCTGTCTTTCTCTTTCTCTTTCTCTTTCTCTCTCTCTCTCTCTGCCAACATGGTTGCACTGAATAAAGCACATTTAAGATCCATGTTTGAGATTTAACCCCAAAGTTAATCGATAACAAGAAAACAGGCATGAGCGGTAATAAGTTAATCATAATGCTCTAGGTAGATTTTAGCAGCTGATTCATTTGAGGTGTGTTAAGATTGCGACATGTGTGCATAGTAATATATTTGTATGCAAGTTTTGACCAAAAGAAAGAGAGGGATTGCACATAGGTATGCATGTACAGATATTTCATTGAATACAGTGTTTTACTTTGTTTAGCAGTGTGAGTATGTTGTTGTAACAATTTGATCTTTGTGTTATCAGGTATCAGTGTTGAAAGATGAACTGAAGTTTCACAAGACCGTATACAACCTGCAGATCCAATACACAGAGTCTCTGTTTGAAGCTATAAAGTAAGTATATTAGATATTCATCAGCTTTCATGAGACATGTGACATGGGATATGGGATATTTATCAGCTTTCATGTGTCAGTGGATATGGGATTTTTATCAGCTTTCATGTAATATATGATAAAGGATATATGGGATATTCATCAGCTGTCATGGGATATGGGATATATGATATATTCATCCACTTTCATGTGACATGGGATATGGGATATTTGGGATATTCATCAGCTGTCATGGGATATGGGATATATGATATATTCATCCACTTTCATGTGACATGGGATATGGGATATTTGGGATATTCATCAGCTTTCATGGGATATATGAGATATTCATTAGCATTCATGTAACATGTGATATGGAATATATGGGATATTCATCAGTTTTCATGTGACATGGGATATGGGACAGTGACATGGGGTATGGGATTTTAGCTTTCATGTAACATTTTATATGGAATATATGGGATATTCATCAGTTTTCGTATGACATGGGATATGGGATATTTATCAGCTTGCATGTAACATTTGGTATGGAATATATGGGATATTCATCAGCTTTCATGTAACACGATATAGATTTATTGGATATTCATCAGCTCTCATGGAATATGGGAATATTCATCAGTTTCATGTGACACATAAATTAGTTTTGTAAAAGAAATGCTATGAATACATAAAAATAAAATTACTGTAGCAAGTGAGCTTATGGTATGGCCTATATCCAATGTGTATCAACATTTGCTATTTTAAACTTCTCAAAAACCACTGGACTAATTTCAACCAAATTTTTCAAAAGCATCCTTGCATGAAGGCCTTTTAAAATTGTACACATGATGCTGATCTGCATTCAAATATGGTCATCATTACTAAATATAGAAAAATTCTTAAATGACGCCTTCTTCAAAGCTGTTGAACAGATTTTGACCATATTTGACAGAAAGCATCCTGGCATAAAGAGCTGTCAGTTTTTAGCTCTACTGGTCATAGACTAGAAGAACTTATGGGATGTACTGTTGTCAGTCATCCATCTGTTAGTTAAAACAAGTTAGTTATCGCTATTCTTCCTAAACTACTTGGAGGATTGCCGTGAATCTTTACACACACATTCATCACATGGTCTAGTTTGTCCTAAATGAAAATGGTGCTGCTCATACATCAAATATGGCCACCACAGCAGCCATCTTGAAAATCTTATCATTTCATCTCCTGTATGGATGGTTATATTAACATGGGGTTTTCACTAAAAGACTTTGGTCCTAATGAAAATGGTGCTGATCTGATGTCCAATATGGCCACCATGGCAGCCATCTTGAAAATCTTGTTATTGCTCCTCCTGAACTGAAAATTAGATAGACATGGGCTTTTCACCAGAATACTTGATGTCAAGTTGGTCCTAAATGAAAACAGTGCCACTAAGACATCCAGTACGGCTGACACAGCAGCCATCTTTAAAAATTTTTTATCTATATTCTGCCTGAATTGATGGTCAAATCAACATAGAGGTTCTGTTAAAAGACTTCATATGATATCTGTTTGGTCCTAAATGAAAATGGTGCCAGTCGGATGTCCAATATAGCCACCATGGCAGTCATCTTGAAAATCTTATCACTCCTTCTGAACAGAAAGTCATATAGACATGGGGTTTTCACTAGAAGATTTATTATGATGTCTAGTTGGTCCTAAATGAAATTGATGCTGCTCGGTGCTTGGATATCCATTATGGCCAACAAAGTGGCCATCTTGAAAATGTTTTTTATTGCTACTCCTTCTGAATGGATGGTCATATCAAAATAGGGTTTTCACTAAAAGACCTCCTATAATGTCTGGTTGGTTGTAAATGAAAATGGTACTGATTTGAAATCCAATATGGCCACCATGGCAGCCATCTTGAAAATCTTGTTATTGCTACTTCTCAATGGAAAGTCATATCAACATCGTGTTTTCACCAAAAGACTTATGATATCTAGTTGGTTCTAAATTAAAATAGTGCCAATCTGAACTCCAATATAACCACCATGGTGGCCATTTTGAAATCATGTTATTGCTACTCCTTCTAGATGGATGATCATATCAACATGCGTTTTTCACCAAAAGACTTCTTACGATGTTTAGTTGGTCCTAAATGAAAATGGTGCTGTATATGGCCACCATGGCAATGATCTTGAAAATCTTGTTATCACTAATACTCATATTCACATGCAGTTTTCACTAACAGACTTATAATAATGTCATGTTGGTCTTATATGAAAAGGTGCTGATCTTGCATCCAATATGGCTGCTACAGGAGCTAATTTAAAGATCTTGTTACTGATCAGAAATATCAGAGCTGGTTTCAACACTTGGCAGTTGAAATGAAGAAATGGTCTTATCTTCAATTCCTGGAAATTATTTTCAGCCATTAGCATCAGTCCCTTCATGGGACTCTTGTCTAGGAAATGAAGTTGATCTTCCATAAGAAAAAATGGCTGATATTACTAAAAATATAATAACCTTTGTACAAGTTCTTCTATAAAGAAAAGACTGAATAGAATTTACCAAATTTGACCCCCAAAACATCCTGGCATGAAGGTCTTTCAAGTTTTTACAAATGGTGGTGATCGTCCATCAAATATAGATGAAGTTGCAAAAAATAGACAAACCGTGAAATCATATTATATGTAATCAACAGCATCAGAAAAAAATTTCAAGCAAAGAGTATCCTTCTGACCCAGATTTCTTGACCAACTGCTCTCTCTTGTTTCATTTGATAAAAGTACAAAATGTTTTTAAAACAGATATAGCAAAATTCAAGCTTTATTGTAAATACATTTTACACTGAAAGAATTTTGGTTCCACATTCAACATAGAACCTGCACAGGTTTTGATAGAATTACACCCACCTTCTTTGGTCAGAACTCTCATAAAAATATACAGTAATATGGATCATGTCCAGATCCAAGCATGCAATGCTGGAGGGAAATGGATGCTAAAACCCTCAAAGAACATTGTAATTTTTGTTAAACCTACTATAATGCATGCCTAGTGGCTCATTACACCTTGACTTTGAGGGTTAAATCAGTCTCAGAAATGGATTTTACATGTGTTTTATTCAGCATGACTATGTTGGGAGAGAGAATGCACCTCCAAAGGGAAATGCTTGCAACATAGCCAAAGGGAGCTTACTCCTGTAGTATGTACATACAGGATTCAGAATTTTTTTTCCCAAGCACGAGTGAGTTGCAAGAGTTACTTGTCCCTGTCCTCTTTACACTCAACACAGTACACTTCTCCACTGCACTGCTTACACTTTTACTAAAGAACTTCGGTACCTGATGCAAGCTTGATACTAAAATGCGTAACAACCATGAGAACAGTATGTTCTAATACATGGCTCCTTAGATAAACATATAGTAAGAGACAAGGTTTGTAACTCAAGAAATTGCAGTTACACAAATAGCCCTTGATTTCTTAGTGGTTTTCACGTTTACAGTAAAACGTTTCAGTAATCTAGGTGTGATAATTTTCCTTTTAAATGAGCTATCACACATCTTAAAAGAGTTAGATATGGGAAAAGTTAAGGGGCAGAGAATGTCCAAATTTTATGATTTTCGTCTGGTCAGAAATTGTTACGTTTGCCCCAGATCACCAGTATTTTCAAGATTGTGCAGGTTTATTTATACATTGTATACAAAGTAAAGATACCAGCATATATTTATATGAGTATCTAATTACGTTTCACAAGAAAAATGTCAGTAACTTGCATTTGAATTCCAGCAGTCTCAATTTCCACCAACTTTCATACTAAATGATCCATTTTGGTCAAGCCTTTATTCTAGAGAGCTACATATGGAGGGCATAAAAGAGAAGATTGCTGATTGGCCAAAAAAAGTGGAACATTTCTAGGTCATTAACCCATCTAGATTTTGACCATTCAGCAGTTGACTCAACATTCTCTGCTTTATAAATAGATTACAACAGCATGCATTTTGTGAAAGTTGGTGGGAATCTGCAGAGACCCTTAAAATATTAATTTCAAAATGTAAGTTGGCAACATTTTTCTTGTGAAAAGTAATTACATTGTTACGACTCTATGGTCTAAGAAAAATGTAACAGAAAGAAAGAGAAACCAACAAATCAAGTAAAAATCAACAAGCAATTTATTACTAGATAATTAAAATGAAAAATCAAAAAGTCACTTACAGTAATGTGTTTTGAAATCCTAATAATCCAATAAGAATGATTGTTCTAATCACAAGTCCTAAATATAGAATGTTCCGAATTCACGGCTGTGTCCTTGAATGTTATGATGTGCTAATGGTCTCCAAAGTCCCGATGTACTAGTAATCTTGATGTGCTGATGTCAAAATGAAGTATTCCAAAATCTCTGAATAAGTTCAGTTAAATTCCAAAATCATTAATTAAAAATCCAAAATCCAAAAGTTTATGAGCACTGTTATAATCCAATGAATATTTAAAATAATTCCTCTCTTAGAATTTGGAATGAATTTTCACAACTGTAATAGCTCTTTACAAGACTGATGGTAATGTCAAAACTGAAAAAATGTCCACCAAACATGGTATATATAAAGATTGGTCACATGACAGAATGTTCTAGAATGTGTGTCATCTTAATGGAATTTTACTTGTAAACAAAAATCAACCTTGACCTTCAAATTGAGAAAACATTATATTGATCAAAACAACCTAATTCAAGGACACTAGTTAAACATGTTTTTCCTGATAACATTAAGATTTAAGCAAATATTAAAGTGAAGAAACATTTATAATTTCCTAAAACATCCACAATATTATATAAACATCATACATAACAACATGCTTGCAGAAATATCTGCTGTCATCTTCCCTTTGGCATGACAATATATCATTAAAGCTTTAGTTTAAAAATACTGGTGATCTGGGGCAACTGTAACATTGTCTGACCAGATTAAAACATTTTCACATTCTCTGTCCCTTAATGTCTCAGAGTTCTGACTCATAAAGATGTGTTATAGCTCGTTGAAAGGGTCACTTTCTCCACATCAAAATGACACCTAAATTACTGAAAAGTGTCACTGTAAATGCAAACACCATTAAGAAATCAAGGACTAAGTGTGAAACTGCAACATATGTTCATAATATTTACTCATTTTAGTATCAAGCTTACAAAGTAGGCAAATTTGGTATAGGTTATTTATAAGTGATGCATGCCAAATGTCAAGCGATGTTGAACTTTGGTGCTTGTTAAAGGTAGAAAATGCATTCAGATTTATTCTCAAGGTGCGAATCTGCATCTGCTCGGCCCATGGACGAGTATGTAGTAAAGTTTTACTCAGCCCAGCCTTTTTATTCGGTCAGGACAAGAGGACTAGTGGTTTTCTGAGCCCTGACATACACATAATTAGAACAGTTTTTGATAGGATTGGTGTGTGCTTTTTATGATGATCTTTAACATCATGACATTTTCCCACATACAATTTTTAGACCAGAAAGCATTACATCAAATATATGCAGTATGAAAATATAGATCTACCATATATGCTCGCATATAAGCCAATACCAACTGCAAACTGCATAGACCCAGATCTGCCATCGCATAATGCACCAGCAGATCTGGGTCTATGCAGTTTGTAAGGACTAATCAGTAGAGCAACAGCAGATCAGGGTCTATGTTGTTTGCATTTGGACCTGGCTTATACGCAAGTATATACGATAGTTTCTTCATTTACATTTAACAATACAAATGTTGGTAAGTAGATACAAAATGTTACTCTGAAAGATGATCTTGTGCTCGGGAATTTGTGTGACTACAAGATCTAAACGACTTCCTGCTGTACAGAATCTCACTTCACATGTTGCATTGCTGGCTGTATTTGTCTTTTTGTATTTTCCAGAGAAGGGTATTCTAGGTTTGAAAAGTCTACAAATGAAGCCATAGTTAAACCTTTAAAAGGTAAGAAGACAACAATCATATTTGTTGGCGTCATTACCCAAATTAAAAAAATTGACTTATCTTATCTTATCAAAGATTGCTTTAGACTTCTGTGCAGGCACTTATTTCAGTAACTTTTCACCAATTGCCACCAGACTTGAATTGAAGGTGCATCCTGGAATGACAGTGTGCCACACACTAAAAATGGGTAACAGTGACCTCATATGTACAGTTAATTTAACATTGTATGTTAGATGCTCATTCATCCCACAGAAACAGGGGTCGCTTCTACTCACTAACAACATTTTTGCAAGCCTATCAGGGACAGAATCAAATATTTATATTGTCATGTCAGTTGAACAGGATCATACAGTGACCATCCTGAGCCTTTCTAGATTTAGTAATACATATATGTATAAGAGCACCTATATATGACTACCTGAAAATATTCCCTTTCTTCCTTGCATCTACTGCAATGTTAGTTCTTTTTATTTACAAAGTAGAAGTTTTTATAGTTTCCTGGTTTCATGCTGCAAACCACCAATTTAATACTCAACTTGAAATGCTTTTGTCATGCATGCCATATCAATCAGATCCATGTCCACCAAATTCACAAACCAATGAAAATTTATTTCTTGCACCTCTCTCAAAAAGAAATGATGCCCACAAAAATAAATAGATTGACAATTTTATAAAATACCTAGTCCATCCAATATGGCTCATAATACTTCAATCTTCATAAAATGCCTAGTCCATCCATTATGGTCCATAATACTTCACTCTTCATAAAATATAGAGTCTATCCATTATGGTCCATAATACTTCACTCTTCATAAAATACAGAGTCTATCCATTATGGCCCATAATACTTCACTCTTCATAAAATACAGAGTCTGTCCATTATGGCCCATATTACATTGCTCTTCATAAAATACCTTGTCCTTCCATTATGGCTCATAATACTTCACTCTTCATAAATACATAGTCCATCCAATATGGCCCATAATACTTCACTCTTCATAAAATACCTTGTCCATCCATTATGGCCCATAATACTTCACTCTTCATAGATGCCTAGTCCATCCAGTATGGCCCATAATGCTTCACTCTTCATCGATCCATCCAATATGGCCTATAATGCTTCACTCTTCATAGATACTTGGTCCATCCAATATGGCCTATAATGCTTCACTCTTCATACCGCTAGATACCTATGATACTTCGCTCTTCATAAAATGAGCCATTTTTAGCTCACCTGACCATAAGGCCAAGCGAGCTTATGGTCTGATGCTGCATCTGTCATGTGTTGTGTGTTGTTCGTTCATCAACAGTTTCTTGTTACCAGTCTTGATTCCATATTTCTGATCTGATTTCAATGAAAATTGGAATATGGGTTTATATAATCAGAATCTTGATAATGTGCTAGATACTTGCATATGAATGATGTGATCTTTGGGTTAGGGTTAGTGTTAGATCAAACTTAAAATATATGCTTATATCCTTAAAATCCCAGACAAGTTTGAAAATGAGAGAGATCCATGCGTAACAAGGTGATCTTGCATCAGATTGGCTGAGCTTGTTACTACTCTGGAGACCGTATTTCTGATCTGATTGTGGTCTGACTTAGATAAAAAGGGTGATCCACACATAGTAATGAGGTAATCTTGCATCTGATTGGCAGAGCTTGTTACCACTCTGGAGGTCGGATTTCTGATCTGATTTTGCTAAAACTTGGAATTTATGCTTATATCATCAGGATCTCAGATGAGTTTGATAATGAGCAAGATCCATGCATACTAATGAGGTGATCTTGCATCTCATTGACTGAGCTTGTTACCACTCTGGATGCCGTATTTTTGATACGATTTTGATCAGACTTGGAATATTTGCTTATATCATTAAGATCTTATATGATTCAGTAAGGAGCAAGATCCATGCATATTAATGATGTAATCTTGCATCTGTTTGGCTGAGCTTGTTACCACTTTGGAGACCAAATTCCAGTTGGAATATTTGCTCCACCATAAGCTTATATTATTGTGGTCATAGAGAGGTTCTGTAATATGTGAGATCAGCACATATTAATGACATACCTTGCATCTGATTGACTGAGCTTGCTAACTTTCTAGATCTAGACACTATATTTCTCTTCCAATAAAACTTGGTAAATGGGTTTATATCATTAAGATCTTGGATGACTTCATTTATGACCAAGAGACTGTGCATATTAATTATGCCTTTATCTTTAGAATTTTTTTTTAAAGATATAGTAAAATAGGTAAAATCAACATGATATAACGTTTGGGAGATAGTTTACATAGGTTGTGTTCTTAGAATATTACATAAGTCTGCTTAGTGAAATGGTCAACTGTTATGTAAGATAAGTAAGCAATATCAGGCCCACTTGGGCCTTTTGTTTTTGTAGTAGAGTCAGCTTAGTTCAGCACCTCAGTGACACAAGGTGTAAAAATATGAATGAGATTCTCCATTGAGGTAATCTTGGGAAGATCCCAGTTATGTCATCTAAACTTTACAAGATGTAAATGTGATACTTGCATGTGTCCTCCACAGACTGTTAGTGTGATTTTTAAAGCAAAGAAACAGATTGATGTTTCTCAGAGTGAATTTGGACAGGAAAAGACCTTCAATGACACAAGTCAAAATTAGATTAAAAATAAACAGTGAGAGGAGTATTGTTTTTAAAATTACCTTAACATGTAGCCTCTTCCAAACTCCTGATGATTATGGATTGAAGAAAACAACTCAAAGTTTCTATATGATATCTTTGTTTTTATACATGTAACTATTTGATCAGTTTAAGTGCATAATTACTATTATCTGACAATTAAATACTTTATATACATAAATACAGTTATTAATTATGTTGGTTTGGCCTTTCTTTTATCTATGCACCTCGCCTCCATGCTTTCACAAACATGCATACACTTTATAGAATTTCCGATCGTTTGCATTGTATGGCAGATTGGTACATAACACTGTAAGCAGTTATGTACTTAAGGTTACAGCATTATAGGGGTGGAGAGCTTATTTATCTGTCTCCTATTTTTTTTAAATTAATAATTATCTTATATATCAGACTATCTACCTTCCTACCTATCTATCTACCTTCCTACCTACCTGTCTGTCTGTCTATCTATGTATGTATGTACATGTATCTATCTTTATCTATATGTCTCTCTACCTACCTATCCATTCATCCATCCATCCATTAAGTGATCAGTTCACAGGACTTCTAAAGTTCCAGTAAACACAATAACAAATTAACAAGTCCTTTCAACCATATTTGTGCAATGAAATAAAATGATACTAGACATGTAGAATCACATGATCATGTCAGGCTTGTTTTTCAGACAGTATTTAAGACTTTTCCTTATTAAGGCCCTGCTCTGCAAGTCAGACAGGATTTAAGACGGACTTTTCCTTATCAAGGCCCTACTCAACGAAGTAAATATTTAGGACAGACTTTTTCTTATTAAGGCCCTGCTCAACAAGTCAGACAGTATTTAAGACAGACTGTTCCTTATTATTGCCCTACTCAATAAAGTCAGACAGTATATAAGACAGACTTTTCCTAATTAAGGCCCTGTTCAATGAAGTCAGAGAGTATTTAAGACAGACTTTTCCTTATTATGGCCCTGCTCAACAAGTCAGACAGTATTTAAGATACTTTTCCTTATTAAGGCCCTGCTCAACAAGTCAGACAGTATTTAAGACAGACTTTTCCTTATTAAGGCCCTGCTCAATAAAGTCAGACAGTATTTAAGACAGACTTTTCCTTAAGGCCCTGCTCGACAAGTCAGACAGTATTTAAGACAGACTTTTCCTTATTAATGCCCTGCTCAATAAAGTCAGAGAGTATTTAAGACAGACTTTTCTTTATTAAGACCCTGCTCAATAAAGTCAGACAGTATTTAAGACAGACTTTTCCTTATTATGGCCATGGTCAATAAAGTCAAACGGTATTTAAGACAGACTTTTCCTTATTAGGGCCCTGCTCAATGAAGTCAGCAGAGCCCTCTAGTAATCACATCCATCTGTCCATCCATCAACAATTTCCACAAGATAACTTTACTAGGAATTGTTGGATTTTAACCAAATTTGGTATGCAACTTTATATTAAAGAGACCTTCAGAGAGTTTTTCAGGCTTCTGCATCATCATTTAGAGTAGTTATGGCCCATGTTTACTTTGCCTCCTGTCTTTGATTTCTGCAACATAACTGTACAGGGAATGTTTGAATTTCAACCAAATTTGGCATGCAGCGTTATATTTATGAGACCTTGAATGAGTTTGATTTCCAGAATTCTTTTATTTCCAGGAGTTATGCCCCCTAATTTTTTGGCCTCCTGGCTTTGGTTTCCACAGCATAACTTTACCAAGGTTAGTTTGATTACAACCAAATTTTATATGCACCTTTATATTGATGAGACTTAGAATGATTTTGATTTCTAGCATTCCTTGACTTCATTTACAGGAGTTATGCCCCTGATTGCTCACCATCCTGATTTTGGTTTCTACAAGATAACTTGACCAGTATATTTGGATTTCAGTCAAATTTGGCATGAAGCTATATATTGATAAGACCTTGAATGACATCGATTTCCAGCATCCCACAACTTCATTTTCAAGAGTTATGTCCCAAGATATTCCATCCTTCATACATTAGTTCTGCAGCATTACTTTACCAAGGATTGCTGTATTTAAACCAAACTTGGCATGCAGCTTTATATTGTTGAGACCTCAGAATTGTTTGATTTTCAGCTGTCTGTGACATAATTTAGAGGAGTTATGGCCCCTGAATTATCAAACTCTTTACTTTGGTTTGCACAGCTTAGCTTTAGTAAGTTTTGTTTGGTTTTATTGAAATATGGTATGATGCTTAATATTGATGAGACCTTGAAAGGGTTATATTTCTGGCATTCTGCATCATCATAATCAGGAGATATGGCCCCTGGCTGCTCTTCCTCCTTGTGCTGGTTTCTGCAGTATAACTTTACCAAGGTTTGTTGGATTTGAACCAAATTTAGCATGCAGCTTGATATTGATAAGACCTTGAATGAATTTCATTTCCAGCATCCCACACTATAATTTGCATTAGTTGTGGCCCCTAATTGCCCACATACCTGACTTTGGTTTCTGCAGGATAACTATACCAAGCTTTATTAGATTTCAACCAATTTGACTTACAGCTTGATATTGACGAGACTTTGACAGCTTAATTTGAAGAGTTCCACTTCATCCATAAAAGAGTTATGGCCCCTGATAACATGTCCTCATGACTTTGATTCCAACAACATAACTTAACTAAGGAATGTTGGATTTCAGCTAAATTTATCTTGCATCTTTATTTTGATAAGACCTTGAATGAGTTGGATTTCCAACATTCCATATTGTCATTTAGAGGAGTTATTGCCCTTAATGCCCATTTTCTCATAACTTTAATTTTCCAACACAAGTGCTTCTGTTCTAGACCCTAATGAGTCAATTGTACTGAATGTGACCCTTTGAAATGCACCCATTACTAATAGCTTCAGTTTTACTGGCACTAGAGATTTGATGTTTTCTGTCCATTCAGACATTCTGGAAGCTTATGTGCAGCTTAACAGTTCTGCATCAGAGGAAGCCCTTAGAGATTTTCTCACCAAATTCAAAGACAATGCAGCTCAGGTATCTTGTGACACTTAATGATTTGGCTTTGTCTGTTTCTTTCTCTTTGCACAAGTGTCCTTTATGTGAGGGGGTCTTCCAAAAAGTTGTTTGCTTTTTTTCATGAATGTGCAAGTAGGAATTACTTTACACATACAAGTATTGTCAGACTGTTAAATCACATCTGGCCTTAGTTTCACCAGCATGTTGTAAGTTAAGTCTAGACTTAAGACATTTGATTAGTCAATTTTAAGTCATACTTCAATTGCAGCCATATAGATTGCTGGTTTCTAAAGTTAAATTTAAGTCTAGTATTAAGTTTCTTTGGTGTAATTCAGGCTTGATGATGATAATTTGTGTGCTTATTTTAAAAAGGATCTCCTACATACATGTAGGATGTATTTATGTTAACAGATGAACAAAATCTGAAAATACATGGGAGTTTTCTTTAAGACAACTCACTTTAATCATTTCGGGCACAGTAAAAAATACTTAGCATGCTGAACAATGTACATTTGGGATAAGTATACTGTAAGTGTCCTTAGTCCCTGTTACTTGTCCTTAACATATTTAGTATGCTAAACAGTGTACATTTGGGATAATTATACTGTGTACATATGGGATAAGTATTCTGTAAGTGTCCTCAGTCTCTGTTACTTGTCCTTAACATATTTAGTATGCTAAATAGTGTACATTTGGGGTAATTATGCTGTGTACATTTGGGATAAGTATACTGTTAGTGTCCTCAGTCTCTGTTACTTGTCCTTAACATATTTAGTATGCTGAACAGTGTACATTTGGGATAATTATACTGTAAGTATCCTCAGTCTCTGTTACTTGTCCTTAACATACTTAGTATGCTGAACAGTGTACATTTGGGATACAAATACAATACATGTACTCAGTCTGTGTTACTTGTCCTTAAGGACTCACGGTACTAATTCAACTCCCATAGTAAACCTATGGAAACATCATGATATTAAAAATTCAATAACTTTAAATTTCTAAGTGCTCATGATCAAACCTATATTTATCAGTATAGACCCATCCTTGATGCAAGCTTCTGTGTTAAGAAAACCACATGAGGCACGGCATATTTTGGATCTACATGTACATGAAACGTGTTATCCATTCGGCACCTAATGAATCAGGTGCTACTGTTGTTATTGATTGTTCCTAAGTCAAGTCTATAAAAATACTAAAATTGTATCAATAGAATCTTGTTCTCTTGGGTACAGATAGGATAAGTCCTCAAAATAATTTTTTCTAAAATTTTACTTTTCATTATTAACCAATTATGGACCACCAAACCCACATATACTCTAATGTATCTTCACCCATTTCTAGACTGGTTCACAGTTGTTCCATATAATTAGTACTGTGAGTCCTTAACATACTTAGTAAGCTGAAAAATGTACATTTATGATAGTTACTGTAAGTGTCCTCAGTCTACATTACTTGTCCTTACAATAAAGGACAATTCCACAGAGATTTTCATTGGAGATTCTTTAAAGTGTCCTTCAGGAACAGGTGTCCTCCATGGACTTATCTTCTAAGGCATGTTAAAGAAACGGGTATAATGAAGGGAAAGGACAGCTTTTGATAATATCATTTAAGTTATCAAGACTGTTTAATTAAAATAGAGATGGTTTCAACACTCGGCAGTTAAAAAGAAGATATGGTCTTATCTTGAATTCCTGGAAACTTGTCAGATAGTAGAGCATCAGTCCCTCCAAGAGACTCTTGTTTTATCCTGACTTTAATGTCACCAAATTTCTTGAAAATAAAATTTGAACTCTGACTTGAAAACAGAAGAATCAGATACCATAATGTAAGGCTCCCACTTTTTTTAAAATTTTTCATTAGTTTTATGGCAACTAAAGTTTAAAAAATTATGAAGATTTTCTGCAAATCCTACTTTAATGTTGGCATACTTTTTTAATCAAATTTTATGGTTTCATTCCAGCTTCAAGATATTGTAGATAATCTAGGACTTCCAACAAACTCAAAAGAAGGTAATGTATATACCTTGCTTTATTTACATAAAAGTGTTTATTGACTCTCATGTTGTTGATTTATTTTAATATACTCATTCAATTGTGAGCATTCAATCATCACAGAATTTCAAAGTATTTCAGAAGAACATCAAGAGAGAATGAACTTTTTGAAGGAAATGGTTAGAAAGAAATTGAACAATTTTGGATCTCAATACTACTAAATGCGATTTCCAAGGTGAAAACTTCAGTATCAAATCAGTGTATACTTGATTAAACTTTCAAACTAAGTGCAAGATCAAGGTACACTTGATTAAACTATAAAACTGAGTGTCAGATCAGGATATACTTGATTAAAGTATAAAATTGAGTGTCAAATCAGGGTACATTTGATTAAACTATAAAAATGAGTAATAGATCAGTGTACATTTGATTAAACTATAAAACTGAGTAATAGATCTGGGTACACTTGATTAAACTGTAAAACTACGGTGATTTTATGTGTTAATTTTCCTACTGCTTGATCATGCTCCATTTATTTTGAGCTCAAATGGCTTTAAGACCAAGTGAGCTTATGGTATGGCCCATTATGCATCATCCATTCTCCGTCAGCAATTGCTATTTTTAACTTCTTCTCAAATACCACAGGATCAGTTTCAGCCAAGGTGTCACAGAATATCATGGCATAAAGACCTTTCAGGTATTTACAAATTGTGCCAATTTGCCATCAAATATGGCCACCATTACTAAAAATAGTTAAACCTTTACACGACTTCTCCAAAACCACTGAACAAAAATTTTACGAAATTTGACAGAAAGCATTTGGGCATGAAGACCTATCAGGTTTGTACAAATGATGCAGATTTGCCATAAAATATGGCCACCATTACTAAAATTAGATAAACCTTCAAACAACTTTTAAAAAAAAACACATCACAATTTGACCAAATTTGACAGAAAACATCCTGGCATGAAGACGTTTCAATTTGATACAAATGATGCTGATCTGCAGTCAAATATGGCTGCCATTACTAACAACAGAAAAGTTTTAAATGACTTCCTTCAAAAAACTGCTGCAAAGCATTTGACCATATCTGACAGTAAGCAACCTGGCATAAAGGCTTTTCAATTTACCATGATGCTGACCTGCCATCAAATATGACTACCATTACTAAAAAATAAACCTTTCAAACACTTCCAAAGAAACCACTCAGCTGAATTTGAGCAAATTTGACAAAGCATCCTGGCATAAAGGCCATCCCATTTTGTACAAAATGATGATTATCTGCGATCAAATAGGGCCACTATTACTAAAAACAGAATAACCTTTAATAGACTTTTTCTCAAAAATAGACAAACATAATTTGATCAAATATGATGGAAAGCATTTTTGCGTAAAGGCCTTTCAAATTTATACAAAAGATCCTGATTTGCTGTCAAATATGGTCAACATTACTAAAGATAGAAAAAAAATCTTCAAACAACTTCTTACAAAAATTGCTTTTCAGAATTTGAGCAAGTTTGACATAAAGCACTCTATCATAAATGGCTTCTTGGTTTCACAAATAATTTAAGTCAAACATGGCTGCTGTTACTACACATAGAACTAGATTCCCTCAAAAAAGGACTGGTGCTCTACTGCAGACCTGCCAACCCTAGCAAAACCTTAATAAGGCAGTCAAAATTGTTCCATAAGTTAGACCAGTTTTCAGCAAGGTGTAAAAACGAATTCATGTACTGCTATTGTCTACATGGAAACATGCATTTAAAAAATTTAAAAGTGTGATCCAAGACTAATGCAGCGAAGGCAAACATTATGTTGAACTAAAAAAGTTTGTAAAGTACACTTAGACCTTAATTATCTCCAGTACAGTTTAAGAAACTGCAGTTCCAAACCCCAAGGAGCTCAAAGACTTCTTGCCAGATCTCGAAACATAATCTTTGGGTTTGTTTTATTGTTTTTTTGTTTTCTCAATTACAATTGGTGATGGCAATCATATCTCCCACCATGAGACATACTCAAATTAACATGACATAATGTCCAATAAATGTGATTGTTGCCTTTCCTGCTTCTTTCCAAGAATCTCAATATTCCTTTTTAAGACTTCTGTGCTGACTGTTTAAATGTTTTAATAGGCTTATTGTTCCTTTCATCTTCAAAGTGTTTTTCTTCATTGGATGCCATTTCTAGAAAATTCTATAAGTGCCAGCTTGATCATGCAGGTGTTTTGCATGAAAAATATGGGCAGTTTAAAGCATCTGAGGTACTACTGTAAAAGTTGGACTGGTTTCAAGATAGCTTCTGTGGCAGTTGACAGAAACATTTGGGCATGAAGATTTTTTTTTTTTGAAAAAATTATACAGATCCACCATCAAATATGGCTGCCATTAAAAAAAAAAAATAGAAAAACCTTGAAATGACATATTCTCAAAAATTACTGGACAGTATTAGGCCAAATTTGATTGCATACGGGCATGAAGGTCTTTTAAATTTATACAAATGATGCCAATCTGCCATCAAATATTGCTGGCATTACCAAAAATAGAACAACTTTAAAATCTACTCAAACCACTGAACAGAATTTGACCAAATTTGACAGAAAGCATTCTGGCATGAAACCCTTTTTAATTTATATAAATGATTTTGATCTGCTATCATATGTCAGTGCCACCATTCATGCAAGAAGAGTAGTAATAACAAGATTTTCAAGATGGCTATGGTACTATGTTGTAGGTCAGATGAGCACCATTTTCATTACAACTAACTACCTATCACTATTATAGTGTTCTAGTGTTAACTGCATGTTGACACATGACCATCCATTCAGAAGTAGCCAATTTAAAGATTTTAAGGATGGTCATAAGGCAGCCATTTTGGAAGCAAGAGTCGCTCAAATGAAGCTGTATTATTGTCAGTTTAATACAGGAACAACTATATAAAAAAAAAAGTAGTAGTTTAAAAAAAAAAAAGACTTCTTCAAAGGGACTAATGCTCAACTGGCAGAATAGAATCTCCAGGAATCCAAGAGCACACCTTTTTTTTATTTTTTTTATTAGTGTTGAAACCATCTCTGATATACTTGAGTGATAACAGGATTTTCAAGATGGCTATCATGATGACCTGATTGGATGTAAGATAAGCACCATTTTCATTGTCAACCAACTAGACATCATAAGAAGTCTTTTGATCAAAACCCCATCTTGATATGACCATCCAATCAGGTGGAGTACCAATTAAAAACAATTTTCAAGATGGCTGTCATGGTGCCATATTGGATGCAAGATCGGCTCCATTTTCGTTCAGGACCAACTAGATATAATCCATTCAGGAGTAGTGATAACAATTTTTAAGATGGCCACCATATTGGCGGTAAAATCGGCACTATTTTCATTTAGGACTAACTGGACATCATATAAAGTCTTTTATTGAAAATCCCATGATGATATAACCATCCCTCCAGGAAGATTAGACATCATAAGAAATCTTTTATTGAAAACATGTTGATTTGGCCATCCATCCAGAGCACTAGACATCACAAGAAATCTTTTGGTAAAAGCCTCATGTCAGTATGACCATCTATCCAGCTGGAGTAGTGATGGTAGCCATTTTGGAGGTCAGATAAGCACTATCTTTATTTAGGATCAACTAGACATGATAATTATTCTTTTATTGAAAACCCCATGTTGATATGACTATCCATTCAGGAGAATGAGAGACAAGATTTTCAAGACGGCCATAACAGTAGTTCGTATTATTTCATATTTGGGCAGCACCATTTTCATTTAGGACCAACTAGACATTGGAATGAATGTGTGAATACAGTTTCATGGCAATCCTTCAAGTAGTTTAGGAGGAGTAGCAATAACAAACTTGTGCTAATGGATGGATGACAGATATCAGTCTTTCCCCTAAGCTCTGCACACAGTTTTGTCAAATTTTTGGAGGTCACATTGGCATCATTTGCATTTAGGACCAGCTACACCATCTCTAAAGAGGACTAGTGATGACAAGAATTTCAAGATGGCCACCATGGCTGTCATGTTCGAAGTCTGACTGACCCCCATGCAGGCCATATTGTATGTCAGATCGGCATCATTTTCATTTAGTATCAACCAGATATGATAAGAAGTCTTTTGGTGAAAACCCCATGTAGCTAGGAGAAATATTAAGAAAATGATTTGGCAGCCATTTTGGAGGTCTAATCAGCACCATTTTCATTTAGTACCAAGTAGACATAACTCTTTTAGTGAAAACCCCATGTAGATACAAGCAAGAAGTCATTCAGTGAAAACCTCATGTCAATACTACCATCCATTCAGGATGAGCAGCAATGACAAGATTTTTAAGATACCCACCATGCTGGCCATATTGAAAATCAGATCAGTAGCATTTTCATGTAGGACCAATTAGACATCATATGAAGTCTCTTAGTAAAAACCCCAAAGTCAATACAAAAATTCTTCAGGATGAGTAGTGATAACACGATTTCCAAGATGACGAACATGACAGCTTTATTAGATGTCCAATGGCACCATTTTCATTTAGGACCAACTTGAGATCATAAGAAGTCCTTTAGTTAAAACTCCATATTAGTATGACCATCCATTAAACTTGGAGTAGTGATAAGATTTTCAAGCTGGCCACCGAGGCAGCCATATTGGAGGTATGATCAGTACCATTTTCATGTAATCCCAACTATACAACATAAGAAGCCTTTTATTTAAAAACTCCACCTTGATATGACCACTTTCATAAGTAGTGATAACAAGATTTGCTGTGGTGGCCATACTGAATATCCGAGTGGTACCATTTTCATATAGGTCCAACTAGACCTTGAGATGAGTGTGTTTATAAAGTTTTGTTTAGGTTTAGGTTTTGTGGCTTTAATGCCAATTTTCAGCACATGACAGGCCATACATGGCAGCCAGTATATTTGGTGGAGGAAGAACCAGGGAAAACCGCGGGAAGAACCATCGACCCACGGGAAGCTACTGGCAAGCTTTCTCACATGCCCACATTGGCCGAGCTGAGACTCGAACTCACGTGGACAGATGTGAGATGTCAGTGATCTGTAAAAGTGAGTGTCTTAGACCACTCAGCCAGCCGGGGCCCCATAAAGTTTTGTAGCAATCCTTCTAGTAAAAGACTTGTGCTAACAGATGCCTGATGTCGGACACCAGATGACAGACAGATGATGGATGAAAGGCATCACATAAGCTCTTCTGGTCTATGATCAGTAAAGCTAACAGTATAAAAGCCTTTATATGTCAGAAAACATCACACTAACCAAGATTTATTGGGCAACTGCCCTTGCATTTGTCTTTTAGGTAGTTATTATAGGTGAGCAATCTCAAGCCCACTTGGGTGCCTTGTGTTACATTTCATTTGTAAAAAGTTCTTTCTTCTCAGAATGAAAATTGCGTGACTTGCATAATATAATTATTTTATTTTCATCTTTGTCTGCCAGGTGATTCCTTGTTGTCAAGTTACGGGGAGGAATTCTTCCAATCCTTGGACAAACTTGTCCATGACTGCCAAAGACGTAGAGAGAAAGAGGCAGAACGAATGGAAGAGCTACGCACCCAGCAGTCCCAGCTTGTGAAGGAACTTCAGGATCTCCTAGAAGAACAGGAATCTAAACAGCATGACCTGACTAATGCCACATCAGTGGAGGATGTATCCATGTCTTCAGTCACATCAAGGAGAAACTCGCCACCATGTCAAGCACCAACATTGAAAACATCCTCATCTGAGGCCAACATTGATAATACTGTTCATTTTAATTTCCAAGATGATGTTACCTATTTCATGCATTCTGAGAGTTCTAAGCAAGAAAGCTCAGCTTCCTTAGACCTCACTGAGGACGCAAAAATAGGTTTTGGATTTCAAACCAAACATAAAAAAGATAAATCTGATCATCAGAGAAGGTGTGACATGGAAAAATCAAATGATATCCACTCAGAAATGTCTTCCTTATCTTTATCTCCACCTGAAAGTGTGTCAAAACATGATGATCCTACAAAACCAAAAGAAGCAATTCAGACTGAGAATATGGAAATCATTGGATCAGATTCTGCTGTATCAAGTAAAGGACCACCCACATCAAAAGTTATGAGAGGAATAACAGATAGCGGTGTACAAAAACCTCAAAAGAAATTAAATTATGTTCCAAATACATTTGTTCCCAACAGAACTTTAAGATTACGAAGGTCAGGGAGTTTAACAAAACTTGCTGTCGAGACAAATCCTTCCACTGTTAGTGATCATTCAGAAGACAAATCATGGTTACCAAGTGCTGGTAGTTTCTATACAACAAACACACAAACACAGGAGAAAATTTCAAGCAAGGAAACAAAGACAAATACACAATCTAGCTCAAGTTCGGGAGACAGAGGGGTCAAAACCCATGTAAAGAGGCAGCCATTTAAATGATTTCATTTTTACTTACTACCTCTATTACTGTTACAGACACTGGAAGTGTTTACATTTTGACATTTGTTGTAATCATTAAACTTGATCAAATAAAAAATTTCTACGTTCTTTGTTGTCTTGTATGAAATTGTACTGAATATACTTTTTTATTCATTAAATATGATTACCTTTAATAAGAACATCAAAAGCATGCAGGTATCAGATTCATTAAATATGATTACCTTTAATAAGAACATCAAAAGCATGCAGGTATCAGGTAAGAACACTATTTTTGTCCCATCTATAAAAGGCAAGACATGTATATTATTTTTCTGCTGGCCACAGCATCAACAAGGCTATGGTCCTTTGTTTATGTTTTTGAAAGTCACTGATCTTTTGCATCAGTTGCTATATTTAACTGGAACTTACCCTATATATACATGCCTATTAGCAAACTACATAAACCCTGATCACATAATAATGCACTGCAAAGATCAGGGTCTATGTTTGTTCATCTTATTAATCATAACAAACTGCATAGACCCAGATCTGTCAGTACATTATGTGATGGCAGATCTGGATCTATGCAGTGGGTAGTTAGATCTGACTTGTACACGAATATGTATGGTATATACAACATTACTTACAACTATATACTCAACAGTTTGTACTCACATATGCCAGGATTTTTGTCTCACCTGTTGAAGCAGAATGTTTTGTCATCATGATATTCACAGGTAAGAAACAATGTTCTGCAATAATTGTTTTGTGTCATTGTCTCACCTGTGAAGCATAGACCAGATGTAGGGATCACATATCCTAGTGTTATCACTGTTGGCATAGACATAAATGTAATGTTTTTTGCATGTAGATTTTTCTACAACACCAATGTATTTGCAGTCATGAAACCTGACGGATTATTAATCTTGAAATGTACTACTCACTTTGGGTAAAAGTAGCTCACTTTAAAGGCTATAGTGATTACAACAATTTATTGCATTTAGCTCATTTCTCTGACAATGCTGTATGTTCAGTCATGAAACTTGAGTTTATTCATCTTGGAGGGCACTAATCACCACTGGCAAATGTAGGTCACTATGCCATACTTTTCATGATCCAGTGATTATGTTAAGTTGTTGTATTAAGTTCAGTAACTCTGACACTTCTGAATGAAACTTGATGGATGTATTCATTTTAGTGGGTGCTTCTCACCTAGGCAAAAGTATGTTACTTTATGCCCTGATATTTATGATAAATTGTTGCATTTAACTCCGTTTCTCTGACACTGCTGCTTGTACAGTCATGAAACTTTATGGGTGTATTCATCTTGGAGGGTACTGCTCACTGAAGCAAAAGTAGGTCACAGTTACCTACTTTTCATGCTTCAGTGATAATGGGAAGTTTTTGCATTTAGGTCACTTTGTTTGTCACTGTAGTATGCATAGTCATGAAACTTCATGGGTGTAATTATCATGGAAGATATTTCTCACACACAGGCAAAAGTAGGTCACAGTGACCTACTCCAATGATTACATTACGTTTTTTTATTTAGGTCATTTTCTCCAACATTGTTGTATGTTCAATTATGAAATTCGACGGGTTTATTCAACTTTGAGGGTACTAACCACCAGTCAGAAGTATTGAAGCCATGGAATTCAGCTTGCATGAAAGCTCGAAGTAATCTGTGAGGTGTGCATTGACAAGCCATAAAATTCAAATCACATGAACGTTCCAAGTAGTTTGTATTTCGGATTCCCTTTCCACATTGAAAGCCTAGTAAATCAGCCTGTTAATATTCCAGATATTACAGATGCAGGATATGCTCATACAATCTGGGAAATGTATTCTGTATTGTTGGCTGCCTAGTAACATTGGTATAAAGGATAATGAAAGAGCAGATAAAGCTGTCAAAGCTGTTCTGTAGTCACCGGTTTCCAAATGGAAGATTCCATATATTGACTTTAAATATTGTATAAATCAGCATGTTTGCCCAACTTAGCAAAATATGTGTAATGAAACAAACTTCAGAACATTAAACCCACTATTGGAGAGTTGTGCATCCCTCGTACAAAACAAATCGCAGAGATGAGGTGGTGTAGTGCCAATCACATATCGGACACACAATGCATTCATACCTGGAGTGCATACCATGCCAGTGGAACACATTTCTGTCAAGTGTCTCGACTTCCACCCTGTGAGACACAAGTATTTTGACGTGAACTGCATGAAGAAACTGTATGATGATGTACCACCCGAGAAAATCTTGGACTTTTGAAGCAATTGCGGTTTATATAACAAATTTTGACCGTTTAAAGGATTGCACACTCAAGTGTTACCTTCATCTTTTATTTTATATACGCTTTACAGAATTTGAACATCTTTATGTTTTATATTAATCTTCTTGTACTTTGCGTTTACATTTAGAAGGGTTTATCTTCCTAAATTTGTGTGCAATTTATTGTACATTTTTTAAACTTTACCTTTACCTGGCATCATATAGCCACAATTGTTCTGAAGTGCCATAAAACTACATACATACCCATAAACATATCCAAGTAGTTTGTGTGGTGTGTAGTGACAAGCCATTAAATTCAGCCCATAAAACTACATACATACCCATATACATATCCAAGTAGTTTGTATGGTGTGCAATGGCAAGCCATTAAATTCAGCTCACATGAATGTTCCAAGTATTACAAGTGATGTGTAGTGACAAGCCATAAAATTCAACTCGCATCAAATTCCGGGACATATTCAAAAGTTGTATGGCTTACTTTTGGGTGTATTATAAATATAGACTCTGTTGTTGACCTTCTTGAATCTTTATATTTTAAGTATATTTGTTTGTTCCTTGTTATGATTTATCACTCTTCAATGCATCTGTCTCGACTTCTCCATAATACAGGTGGTACACAAACTTATCTCAAGAATAATGGATTGTCACTTTTATTTTCAGCTGGTCTGCAAGAAGTTGGCCCTGGTTTAGCTAAATCTCTCCTTTAGATTTTTCATTATCTTGCTTAATATACTGTTTAAGACACAAGGGTTTCTGACAGTGGTAGAGATAATTGAAAGGATGAAAAAATATCTGGTTTTGTTTTGTACACTTTCGAGATAAAAGAAGAGTCTATTGAGAATTCAAGACATAATGGCTATTTTAATACTCTATTGAGAAGTATTCAAGACATAATGGCTATTTTAATACTCTATTAAGAAGTATTCAAGACATAATGGCTATTTTAATACTCTGTTGAGAAGTATTCAAGACATAATGGCTATTTTAATACTCTTGAGAAATATTCAAGACAATGGCTATTTTAATACTCTATTGAGAAGTATTCAAGACATAATGGCTATTTTAATACTCTGTTGAGAAGTATTCAAGACATAATGGCTATTTTAATACTCTATTGAGAAGTATTCAAGAAATAATGGCTATTTTAATACTATGTTGAGAAGTATTCAAGACATAATTTTAATTATATGTTTAGAAGTATTCAAAGCATAATGGTGACTTTAATAATCTATGCCTGCTGAATATTAAGCGCAAAGGTCACTGATTCTAATATTGAGTTTAAGGACACATCAGCACAACCATGGCTATATAGTTCAGAACAAACAATGGTAAAGGCACATCTGGCCTGTTCTACATCCCTGAGCCTACAGTTAGTCACCTCTTAGGACATGCAGGAGGGCAAATGGGGCTGGTTCTATATCCCTGAGCCTTCAATAAGCCACCTCATAGGACATACAGGAGGGCACATCAGGCCAGCTGTATATCCCTAAGCCTGCAAAATTGGATCGATACAAAATGTGTGTGTGTGTGTGTGTTGGGGGAAACCAATTTTAATGAAGTAATATTTGCCAGTCGCTATTGATCCGCTTGCCTGTCCAGGACAGACATTACTCTCATCCACATAAGAAAATTTCATCCTCCCATTAAATGGGAAGTTCCAGAAAGTCCAGAACTAAAAAGAACACAGACCAAGTCCCCCAAGCCACAGGCTAATGTGCAGTAACTGTCCTCTTTCTTAGGGATCCAGACTACTTGTGGGACATCAGAGCAGGGTGGGAGGAGGGAATCTGGCAATAGTGACAGGTAAGTATTACATTCAAATTAGTTCCCCCCCCCCCAACTACATTTTAATATCAGTATTACATTACCTGTTGCTAGTGTGTTGCTGAATTTGCCAGTGCGGTGGGAGGCTGATGCCCTCAAAAGTGGTATAAAATTGATATAATCACCCTTATGGTAGGAGTGCCCACTAATGTAAGTTGGTATCAGCTTGTGCCATTTTTTGTGCAGCAACTATTAGCCCCAAAGAAAATATGCCTTTGCTCTGGTGCGGCAAAGACCAAAGGTAGAAGGAGGAGAAAGTAGTGTGACCACCAAAACATGGCTCTCATTACATCTGCCAATGAATAACGAGTTTGATAGGCCCAGTAAATTGCAATAGCTTGAAATTCATGGGCTTTAATTTTCATCAAGTAAAGGTCCCTCTCACTAAGGGCCTGGAAAGCTCTCTTGAAAGTAAGGACAATCCACCTAGAAATGGTGGATGTCGAAATATCAGCAGAGCCCTGAAGAGGTGGGAAAAAATGCTTCATACCTTTTCTTCTCCCTTTCAAAGCGCCCAAATTGAACTGTAAAGCCTAACCCTCACTTGCACTGACCGAGTTGGATCGATCATGACAGAGTTGGATCGATCGTTACTGAGTTGGATAGATCATCAGGGGTCCAAGGGCCTCATAATTCTCCAAAGAGAAGGATCCCATATCCTCCTGGAATCTAGGAGTGCTCTTCTCTAAGGAAGAGGTATTCTGCTTCTTCTGGGCCCCTAAGGTCCAAGAGAAGGATCCGATCCTCTCCTGGGATCAAGTTTTCTTCTTTTTTTGTAGAGGATATAAATTATATTGGTGGGCCCACTAAGTGCACCAAACAATTCTACAGGCACACAACAATCCTTTTGAATGATGCCACAAAACCTTGGCTACTATCAGTTTCAACTTTCCATAAACATTTTTTTTGAAGACTTGTTTTTCCAATGTCATATTATCAAATGGTGTAGTACAGACAAGAATGTGCAATGTCATATCAAATGGTGAAGTAAAGACAAGAATGTGCAATGTCATATCCAATGGTGTAGTAAAGACAAGAATGTGCAATGTCATATTATCAAATGGTGTAGTAAAGACAAGAATGTGCAATCCCCATATTATCAAATGGTGTAGTAACAACAAGAATGTGCAATCACCATATTATCAAATGGTGAAGTAAAGACAAGAATGTGCAATCACCATATTATCAAATGGTGTAGTAAAGACAAGAATGTGCAATCACCATATTATCAAATGGTGTAGTTAAGACAAGAATGTGCAATCACCATATTATCAAATGGTGTAGTAAAGACAAGAATGTGCAATCACCATATTATCAAATGGTGTAGTAAAGACAAGAATGTGCAATCGCCATATTATCAAATGGTGTAGTAAAGACAAGAATGTGCAATCAACATCTTTATCTGCTGAAAAAATTGTATCAACTGAATGGAAGTTTTATTCATATTTTTCTGAAATTGACCCATCTGGTGTACTTCACTCATAATTCAATCTGTGCATCTGACCCAACTAGTCTTTACTCATAAATCAATTTGTTGGATTTACTGAAAGATGCTACTGTGAAAATTTGATCTGAAATGAATAACTGAACAATTAAATCAGCATACTTTTTTGCAAATATTTGAATAGAAATTTTTTATTTGAATATTTATTTGTTTATCTAGCGAGTTTGGTAGCATTTTGTAAAAGAAACAAACATGTAAACTATGCCAATTTGAATTAGTTCACAAGGGAACAACTTCAAACCTGCTTAATAACCTGAAATTTAAAACTCCCACTCACAAGGCAATCTTAATGTCTAAATTCTGAATAGTCACATTGCTCACATCACCATTTCTATTCATTGCCATTCAGACACTCTTGAAAATATAATGTGTAACAGTCCATGGCAAGTTGATAAACAACATAGTATTAAACGGGTCATATCCAATTTAATAAAGATTTTATGTATCAATCAACGTATCCAAATTAAATTAGACTGGCCAATGTCCATTGGATTTTCATTGTAAACAAATTTCAGAGACTTATTTTGAGATACTCCCCACTTTTAACCCTTTGGTTCCCATATAAAAATCTAACCCTATTACCTGTCTTCCATATGACACTCTTGAAGTCATACACTTGCACCCCAGAAAAAAATAAAAAAATGTAAGGTAATGTCATCTTGAAGAAATTATATTCTTGCATTGCTTGAAAAGCCTGTAATTAAGTGTTCATTGGATTACAGAATTCAATGATAATGGGATATATAGTAGCAAATGCACATTTTTGTGTTTTTTGACTGCTTATTATGGTCTTCATTCATATCTTAAGCATGTGAAAATTTTTATGCATTCTGTTGTGATAATAATCATTGTGTGAATCTGAGAATCATAGAAATATCAATGGTAGTTGTAAAATAAATGAAGTTTAGAAATCATATTTAACATAAACAGTCTGATTAATTAACCAGGTATCATTATCAAGAAAATTATCTTGAACCAATAAGGTAAATCAAAATATTAGACTTCATATAAAATTAAGCATGTTTGTTATATGCATATCCATGAACATATTATCTTTTTGGTATTAATTAATTAAAATTAATTAATTAAATTAATCATTAAAATATGTTTCTGTAGTAAGATTGGTATTCATTCATTATTCTTCAATAAAACTAATTTCATCAACACCTTATGATTATGCACAAATATATTATATCAATTTTGTGCTTAATTTTGAATTGATTATAATTTCTCAATTATATTTGAAGCATGTACTTATAAAATCAAAAACATTGTTATTCATTAAGTGCTCTTTTACAATACAGCTCCTATAAATGGAGGCTGGCAATTGATATTCATGTGGTATACATAGAGGTTGAAAAACACTAAAAATCTTCTGTACTGCAATCCTGAAAAAACAGTATACTTTCAGGATAAAATTAGTTTCAAACAAAATATTTAGTATAAAAAACAAATAAAATGAGTATTCTTGTACCATAAGGGTGCAGTATTGAGAAGCTACAGTAGCTTAGTTGGTAAAGTGTACGACTCATAATCCAAGGGTACCAGGTTCGATACCTTACCTGCTCAGGCCAGCTGCCTTGGTATTACCTTGGGAAAGGCAATTAGCTGCCATTTTCTTGGCATGATAGAGTCATTGTGTTAAAAGATCCATTAAAACACATTTAAAAAAAGTATATATTTTGGTTAAGCACAGGGTAAATCTATTTATGCAAGTGTATAATTAAAAAAAAACAACATTATCTTATAAAATGATATTTTCATTTCATTGAAGAGCTGATCTTGAATATAAATATCCGCTGTCTAGTAAATAAATAGTTTTCAAACTTTTGTATTAAAAAACCCCAAAAACTTGACAACAAAACAAACTATTTACAAAACCTGTATTGCAACATATCTTTGTTACTCCTCTAGTACAACCATGCTTTGATGAAATGTGCTGTGACATTCTATGCTGCAGAGATTGACATTGCAAATGACATAACCTAATTTGGTTTCCTTTCTTCTCTTTTCTCCATGCTTTGTGCAGTATTTGCAGGTTTATCTTTTATCTGCAGTCTGTGTGTGTCAATATTGGCTTGTGTTACTGGGCTACAGATGTTTGCTGCATGGCAGCCTTACTAAACTTGAAACTTGCTATCAGCTGTTTGGCTAAATTGATTTGAAAATCTGACTCTGAATCTTTTTCCTTCTTTCTTGACTCTCATGATAACTGCACACTATGGTTATAAAGGCATCGATGATGCAGATGTTGACTATAAAGTGGAACATATATTGCCACCATTTTTTTTTTAATGCTCTTCCAACCAGATATTTGGTCCCCAAGTTGGTCACATATGTCAACCCCTTGATAGTAATCCTGGGCAGTTTGCCTGTCGTAATGTTCCATCTTTCTGTTTCCAGTTGGCAACATCAGTGATAGTTGGGTCTGCTGCTGTGGATAAAACTGCAACTGGTTTTTTATCCTTCCACAAGTCAACAGTCAAGTTTCCATAATGTCTGATAAGATGGTCTTCTTGCTCCATGTATGGGGGGTATTTCAACTCCTCAAGGAAGCCTTTATGGTTTTTCCTGATGGTGCCACTAGCATAGATACCATGTCTCGGTAAACTCTGTACCAATCGGATGCGTGTGAAAAGTTATCGAAGTATACATGTTAATATTTGCTCATCAATCTTTTTGTTAGCCTTTGGACAACTCAATAGCCGAGACTCTTCTTCTCGTCATCTACGCAATTTACAGAAACCAGACAAAATGTCACAATGCATCCATACATTCAGCCCCCACTTGATTGACTTCAGTGGAAGATACTGCTTTGCCTTAATTTGTCCCATAAAGCCAATAATGCCTAAAAATTGCATTACCTTCTTGATGGATCGTTTAGTAAATTTGTGCATGAAATTATACTCTAAACTTTCGACTGGATGAATTAATGATGGAACCCATTTTATGTTATGAAAAGGTAAGCCTTTCTTACGGTGCAATACGAGTTGTATTTGCTACATTAAAAAATGTAATTTATAGCTTTTACCCTTTCACTACATTTTAGATTCTCAGGAGTTTGGTGCTCTATTTTTATGTATTGATTGACAGGAGAGGGTGGACGTGGTGGAGTTGTGTAGATGGTGTGCATCTGAGGTGTGATATGCACATGGGAGTGGTTCATACTTTCATAGTGGACATGATTATAGTACATAATCACAACCATATTTGTGCTTGTTTTGTCTTTTAAAAATTGTCCCGTTCATTGTATGGATGAGAGTCAATAAAATATGTATGTGTACATGTATTTATATTTCTTCCTGCTATGCTCTCTATTTGTGTTTCCTTTGCACTTTACTTTTTGAAAGAAATGCATTATTGGTTCTTTTATTTATAAATATGTGAATGTAATGAATTGTATAATATGTATATAAACCATCATCAGTGATTTGATTTTGAGGAGCCTTGTAGGTCTTCTCGATGTTAGCCAGAACTTCATCAAGTACAGTATGCATTTCATGAAGTTTGTCATAATCAGGGTGATCTGCAGGGAAATCTGTGGTGTCGTCATTTAGGTTGAAGTACTGGAGCAGTTTTTCAAACCTTTGGCATTGCATCTTTAATCCCTTGGTTTGAAAGAAATGTGTTGTTAGACCAATAAAAACTAGAGTCAGGGGCCTCTATGATGCTCACAAGAATCAACATTCCAAGAAAGGCAGACATCTCGGACACGCTTGTGTCTGTCCAGTTTGAATCACAAGTTTTATGATTCTCCCATTGTTCAGCTGCACATTTGTTGGTTTCAATTACAAATATTTTCAGTAAGTGCAACTGGAAAATACAAATGGAAATACTCTAGCTCTAGTGCTGTTCTGGCAAATTATGTGATGGTCCTGACTGCTGAATAAATGGATTAATGTAATTATCATGCACGTCTGCCAACTAATTTGGCTGATCATCATCAGTGTCAATGAAGTCTGAGGACATTTCAATGTCGATATCTGATAACAAAATGTCAGATCCATCGTCAGAAATAAAATCATGACTTAAATCATATATTTCATCAGAGCTGAACCGAGAAAAATCTATTTTCGCTTCCAGACAAATAACTGTACTTAAAAGAGGACGAAGTTGCCAAGACTAAATCATGAAATACCCTACGTAACTGCAAAATTTCATTTTGGGTATTGTCTGTTGGTATGATATGATTGAACTATTGCATATTGAAAAGATTGGAAGAAATAAACAAGTCCCTTGAAGGGACTGACACTCTACTGGGCGAAGAGAATTTCCAGGAATTTAAGACGAGACCATTTTTTCCTTTTAACTGTCAAGTGTTGAAACCATCTCTGAAATTCTTCAGCAATAACAGGATTTTCAAATTAGCTGCTGTGGTACACTTATTGCACGTCAGCTTGGCACCACTGTCATTAAGGACCAACTGGACAACGTAACGAGTCTTCTGGTGAAAATCCCATGTCAATATGACTCTCTGTTCAAGTCGAGTTATGATAACAAGACTTTGAAGATGGCTGCCATGGTGGCCATACTGGATGTCAGATCAGCACTATTTTCATTTAGGACCAGTTAGACATCAGATTAAGTCTTTTAGTGAAAACCTCGTGTTGATATGACCATCCATTCAGAAGTAGTAGCGATAACAAGATTTTCAAGATGGCTGCCATGGCGGCTATATTCGATTTCAGATTGGTACCATTTTCATTTAGGACGAACTAGACATCTTAAAGTCTTTTAGTGAAAACCCCATGTTGATATGACCATCCATTCACGAGAAGTAGCGATAAGATTTTCAAGATGGCCACTGTGTGGCAGCCATATTGGACATCAGATTGCCACCATTTTCATTTAGGACAAACTTGACATCATAAGTCTTCTTTTAGTGAAAACCCCATGTTTATATGACAATCTATTGAGTAGTAGCAATAACAAGAATTTTCAAGATGGCTGCCATGGTGGACATATTGGATGTCATGTCAGCACCATTTTCATTTAGGACTAAGTACACATCATAAGAAGTCTTTTAGTTAAAACCCCAATGCGGATGTGACCATCCATTGAGTAGCAATAACATTTTCAAGATGGCTGCTGTTGTGGCCATATTGGATATCCGAGCAGCACCATTTTCATTTAGGACCAGTTACACCAAGGGATGAATGTGTGTGTAAAATTTCAAGGCAATCCTCAAAGCGATTTAGGAGAAGTAGTTTATGAGTAGTAGCAAACTTGTGCTAATGGACAGACAGATGATGGACGGACTATCCCAGAAGCTCTTCTGGTCTATGACCAATAGAGCTAACCAAACAACCATTCTTAATTGTTTCAATTAATTTAAATGCCATTATACATCATACAGGGAAGAAGAATTGCCGTATTTGCTGCGCTTTTTAAAAATGTGCTTTTAAACAGAAACATGATAATGACAATTTGAAATGATACTCATAATGTAAACTTCAACATCATATTAGGAAAACCTTACACTGATATTAACTTACATATGTTGAAAGGCCATAATATTTCTATCGAATTGGGGCGTTACCATTGATCAACAGCGACATTTTGGATGTGGCTTGGGAACCCCCCTTTATGTATAATTGATTGGTTAAATTTAGGTTCACATTGCCCAACTGAGATACATCATTAAAACTGAACGTGAGTAAACATGCTTTCTTATTTCAACTATCTTGCAGTTACTTCACGGCAAATCAAAAAAAAAATGTGTAGATATTACGAATATTTATCAGGTACCGTGCAATGTGTTGAAATGGGGGAAAGGTAAAAGTGTAGATATGCGTAGATTGGGGACAAAGGTAAAGGTGTAGAAAATTGTACCTGGGGAGCAAATGGTTGACTAGAGTTACTACTGTTCTTTACCTTTAGTGAGTCCTCAGGACTAAATAAATGTTTTTGGTCATACAGAGTTTGAAGATAAATAGGGAAAATAACACCTAAATATATTTGCTTTTTAGTCTGTATCACCAAAACTACTTAGGACCCCTAAAACGTCATATTATCAGATTTGAGTGACTGAGTTCACCGTGTTTTCAATGCAGTTTGGCAGACGGTCAATAAATACCAAACTAGACTAAGAAAAAAGGATGGATTTGATACCTGTATTAACATGGACAAATATCTGAATTCTGTCTCAATACATTAAAGAAATATTCTAAACAGAACTTTATACCCGATACCTAGTCGGAATTGAATAGAATCCCCTTGATCTTGCTGGTCAAGAGCATACACAGTTATTAGTTAATATAGATAAACATTCCAATATTACAAGTCTTTGTCTTTTCTTTCCATCAGACAATGAAATACTAGTGTAAATATAAAAAGTATTAATCAAGCTATAGTTCTAAACATAATTTAGTCATTTTAAAGGTGGTACAAATATGTATACCTAAAATATTACCAACTTTAGTATTATCATTTTGAGCACATATATTCATAAATTAATTTTATCAATCAGAGACTAGGCCTCAATTATGATAATATTCCACACCAGCTCTTTTTATTTGCATAAAGTATGCAAGAAGCATACAGAATAGTGTAAATTTAGCAACTGCATTAAAGATCTGCATGTACTGTATACAGGTCTTCCAGCAGGTCTGTAAGTAATACAACTTTCAAACCTGCATACATGTCAGCTCACAGCAAGCAGGTCTGTAAATATCACAACTTTCAGACCTACACACATCAGCTCACAGCAAGCAGGTCTGTAAATATCACAACTTTCAGACCTACACACATCAGCTTACAGCAAGCAAGTCTATAAAGAATACAACTTTCTGACCTGGATTCATGCCAGCTTACAGCAAGCAGATCTGTAAGTATTACAACTTTCTGACCTGCAAACGTCAGCTTACAGCAAGCAGTTCTGTAAGTAATACAACTTTCTGACCTGCATACACGTCAGCTTACAGCAAGCAGGTCTGTAAGTAATAAAACTTTCTGACATACATTCATGTCAGCTTACAGCAAGCAGGTCTGTAAGTAATAAAACTTTCTGACATACATTCATGTCAGCTTACAGCAAGCAGGTCTGTAAGTAATGCAACTTTCTGACCTATATACATGTCAGCTTGCAGATGTTCTTGACACAAATGAATAGTGACAAAAGGAGCAACAAAAAGTTCATCTGAACTTTGTTTATTCTTGAGGTCTTTCACACTTAATCTCTCATCATCATTTTCTGTTTTTTCAATTTTTTCTGCGAAACCTTCTTTTTGACTGGCTCATCCTCACCACCCGCTGGCTTGGGTACAGCTTGTTCTTTCTCTGCCAGGATCACCTCAATATGGCAGGGACTGCTCATGTATGCTGCAAAGGCAAGATGGGTTTTCAATTATAGTATGGATTCCACGATTCACATTACTTGTTTACCTCCACCTTATACTCTGCCCCATTTAAGACTCTTATAAATCGGTATAAAGTAGTGTCCTACACTACAGGTTATGCCCATATTCAGAAAAAAAAGCAAACTTCTAGAGTAGAGATAAGGGCTCTTCCATTTAAACATACATGGTACCCAGGGAAGGCACTTTTTAAAAAAATGTATGCCAGGGTGCTGATTACTCAAAGAGTTCATATGAAAATTACGTAAAAAATCTAAATTGCATCTATGGGTGACTACTCCAGATTAAAAGTGCCCTCCTTGGATCGCAAGTGTAATTTACTGGAACAACCCTAAATAAATTTAGGGAATAATTGTTGTTTATTTGAGGATTTCAGTATGTTAACTGTGATTGTCTCTTTTACCAAACAAGTTTTACCTGTGGCATCTAACAGTTATTAGTGACAGTAAAACAAACATTGGGTTTTACCTGTGGCACCTGACAGTTTTTTAGTGAAAGTAAAACAACACGCGAGTTTTTACCTGTAGCACTTGAACAGTTTTTAGTGACAGTAAAACATAGAGAGTTTCACCTGTAGCATTTGAACAGTTTTTAGTGACGGTAAAACACACACCAAGTTTTACCAGTGGCACTTTAACAGTTTTTAGTGACAGTAAAACAGAGTTTTACTTGTAGTACATGAACAGTTTTTAGTGACAGTAAAACGAACATTAATGTCCTCAAATCCTTGAACAGAAGAAATTTATCTTGATTGTAGAAATAAAAACAAAATGATTCAAACTACCAATATATATTCAGCAATAAAAGTATTGTGACATTAACTGGTGACAAAGATTAATAATTGATCGCTGGTTTGTTAAGAGACACATCTGATTTTATGTTGCTTGACTGCACTGAAAGGGATCAGAATTTCTATTGTATTCCTTTTGCAGAAACTGGGATTGGTTTTACCGACCATTGCATATGCAGTGACTACTTATTTGGTCCAGATTGAGGGCCTGCAGATAACCCTTGAGCAGGAGGGCTTACAAATAACCCCTGGATGAGAGCTTACAGAATAGCCCTTGAGCAGGAGGGCTTACATATAGCCCCTGGATGAGAGCTTACAATATAGCCCTTGAAGGAGGGTTTACAAATAGCCCCTGGATGAGAGCTTACAAAATAGCCCTTGAAGGAGGGTTTACAAATAGCCCCTGGATGAGAGCTTACAAAATAGCCCTTGAAGGAGGCCTTACAAATAGCCCCTGGATGAGAGCTTACAAAATAGCCCTTGAAGGAGGGTTTACAAATAACCACTGTAGTAGTTCTTCTCAATAGCCCGTAGTAGGGAAATCTATCAGTTTTCAACCTTCTGGTTCAACATATGTGATATGAAATGGCAGAATGTGATTAAATTACAACATCAATACCATCAATAAAGTGACACCGTTGCTTCGCATGTGAGATAATAACAACTCAAAAGAATGTATGCTTACGGTTTATGCGCCCATGAGCTCTGTATGTCCTCCTCCTCATCTTGGGGGCAGCATTTACCATAATGTGCTCAATCACCAGATGGTCAGTGTCAAGACCCTGAAATATGAGATGGTAAGGAATGGTGTATAATCTTTTAAATTTTTGTAAATTGACAATATAAGCCTGCAAGTTATGCACACATACACACATCTACATCCCAGGGGTATTTCATGCAGCATTGGATATTATCCCTATCTACATTTGTCCCATCCCCATTCCACTGCACTTGAAAACAAAATCTCTTTTTTCTATTTGATAGAACAGGTATTTAATGTGTTTAGTGACTGGAGGTTTGGGAAACCCTGTGGACAAAGAGAACCTATTTCTGCTAATGGAGGTTTGGGAAGCCCTTTGAACAAAGAGAACCTATTTCTGCTAATGGAGGTTTGGGAAACCCCGTGAACAAGAGAACCTATTTCTGTTAATGGAGGTTTGGGAAGCCCCATGAATAAAGAGAACCTATTTCTGCTAATGGAGGTTTGAGAGACCCCATGAACATAGAGAACCTATTTCTGCTAATGGAGGTTTGAGAGACCCCACGAACAAAGAGAACCTATTTCTGCTAATGGAGGTTTGAGAGACCCCATGAACAAAGAGAACCTATTTCTGCTAATGGAGGTTTGAGAGACCCCATGAACATAGAGAACCTATTTCTGCTAATGGTGTGTAGTACACCTTCATAGCCATCTGTTGAATTTTGTAACTATTCATGCAGCATAAACAATGGAGTGATTCCATCGGCTTTCAGTTTAGCTAGCATCTTCAAATTTTGAAGTCTTTGTACACATCAAAGACTGCCACAGCCTGCTGACAGCATGGAGCAAGAGGCTGTTAGTCACAGGTTTGGTTTACATGCCACTTTTAAGCCAATGTGTTAACCCTTCAAGTGCTGTACAATTTTGTAGCACAAGATCCCTCAGTACTGAATGGTTTGAGAAAAGAAATGAAAATTGCACTCTGCTTTTAAATTGCCTGTATTTTAATTACTGTACATAATAGATACACAAACCCTATATGAAAAATAATTATTGATGTCTGAACTTTATTATAAGCGTCAAGTCACATAATATGTAACATTATTATATTTGCACTTACAGGTGCAAATACAAATTACCTATGTATTTCATCTGTATTTTTGTATCTTTTTTAATGAAAAAGCTCGAATATGTCTAAAAAATACTCCATTCTTTCTTGGCTCAACCATATATCTGTGTGTCTGTTACAACTTTATATCCAACTTGTGAAAACCACAGGTGTAGAATAGGTAACAGTTAATGAGCATCCAGTCAAGGAACACCACAAATAAGTTTGCACCCCCTAAAGTATGTAATAAATGTTCACAAAGCTTTGCAGTTTTAATGTTATTTATTCTAGCGTACACCGCTCCCTCGATAACTCGCGAACCTGCTTATAATGCGGGGTCAGGCGTGGATCCCATTTTTTTTTTAAAACTAGAAAATACCCAAAAATTGGCCCCTTTTTTGTTGAATGTGAAAAAAATCTCTATCAAAATTTGCAAATGAAACCTTGGTATATCGCTCGTTTTATCGTCAAAAACAGTGGTTAGTACCCAGAAATTTGAATCAACATCATGAAATTTTCAACTTTAATAAGAAGTCATATTTTGTTAAATTTTCTTTCCAAACAACATTCTCAGTAAATAACAATATTCAACGAAATTTTGATCAATGAAAATGTCACTAATGCCTACTGGTGGCAACACTTTAAAAAATAAATACCAATTAAATAAGATTTGTCAAGTGAAATTTGTTTTTTAGTTCCATCTTTTAATTCAGTTTCAATGTAATGATCATAAATGCAATATGCTCTCTTGTATTCAAACGTGAAAAATATAATTCAACGATCCCAGCTATGTCCACGAGAACCTAATTAAGTGCCGACCGTTTTGTGTTGTTACGCTCAATTAAAAGCAGAACTGCTTTGCATGATCACATTAATTACATCTTTTGTATCAAATCAAATAAAGGGGGTGGAATAAAAGAAAAGTTAAAAGGCGTGCAAATCCTGCCTGCGTAAAAGCTAGCGGTCACGGCCGTGTGACAGGTCAATTCATTTCCATTGATCAATCGAACACTGTATAATTATTATTATGTAAGCAATATAAGTAAACTACTTTAAATTAGCCTACTCATTCACAAATGTGATCAAAGATAGTAAGGCAACCAAGTCAAATTAGTACTTGGTGAATAAAAAACTTTGTTTCACAGATACGGTTCATTATGGAGTTGCGAGTTCTAGAGTTTGTATTGAACTTAAAATTTCTAACTTGCTACTCAAGAGATTTCCACAAGGATGAGAAGAAGTTTCACTGTTACAGGCAATGAAATCACGGCATCCATATTTTATTAATATTTTCACGAAATAAATGTCCCTAGTTTTTTTAAAAAAGGAAATTAGTTTTGTTGTGAATCGACAACAACAAAAAGCAGTGACGTAATACACAATGTTTTCGCGTACACATGTTGTTGAAACCGGTTGGACTAATGTTAAAAATCTTCAGAGGTTGGGTATCTTGAAAATAAAGGTAATTTATACAAAAAAGAAAACTACTGACAATTATTCCCAATGCAATTATAAAACGAGGTTTCAGCTATTAAACAGCCCCGTTACCCCCCCCCCCCAACTGTGGTTTTCTCGATGTCCAGCAGGGATGGCATCCCCTTCTTAATTTTTTTGAGGTCCCTCGGTAACTCGTGCCTTCACTTATAGTGCGGTCTCTGTTTTTGGACCCCGTTGTGCGTGAATTATCGAGGGAGAGGTGCATGTCTGTCATCTAATGTCCATTTATGAGCTTACAAAGACAGTCACCTTTCAAATTCATTACCTGTTCAGTTGTTACTTGCTTAGAATATTAAGAAATATATTCCAACTATTTTTTTTTCTTCTACTGAAGTATGGGGTTGATATCACGTACTCCACTGTCCAGTAAAAATCTGAATCAGATTTATGCACCAAACCCACCCCTAATAAGGTAAGCTGACCCTTCCCTAGATTTTAAGAAGCTTCTTAGTCAACATTTACAACAACAATCAATTGTATGATTTTGTGTAATTCAGTACTACTCTTCTTTAAAACAATGTTCTTTATTTACTCGCCTGTAATGTTTTACACAGGTTCACTACTAATCTTTGTATGAATCCTGTATGTACTCATCGTTAATGACTTGTACATATTTTATAGTAGTAGGAGACCAATTATCTAGTTTTTAATAGCATGGCTGTCTGACGACACCACAACTTGTAAACATTGTACAACATATACATGTAATTGTAGAAGGCGTCATGGAAGATTGGTCAGTTGACCAAATGAGCTTCTTCTTTAAATAAAGTCTTTATTATTATTATTATTATTATTATTATTATTATTATTATTATTATTATAACCAATGCAAAAGAAAAGAAGTTTCAATTCCTGCAGTTGGGAATAGCTGATGTATAATATATTCTGTAACCTTTTGATGTCTCTGCACTAAGTTGGATTACCTTGAACTCAGCATTGCTCTCTGCATTCTTCAGAAGCTGTAGCAGAAACTGGGCACTTTTCTTTGGCCATCTGCCTTGTGTTGTGCCCCACTGCTTTGCCTAAAATGAAATAAAAAACTATTGTACTGGACAAGTTGCTAATTTGAACTGTTTGGGTGAACATAATTGTTACACAAATTATTTTGGGGAAGTGAAGTGAAAACAAGTTCTTTTGATATGTATCAATGAATAATGTGCAACTATTCAAAGTTGACACCAGCTCTGCTGCCTTGTTTTATCTATTTGTAATATTCTAAATACAACAGACATTAAAAGGCTTACATGGTGCTACCGTTACTAGTCACCCAATAAAAACATACAAAAATAACTAAAACTATACTAGAAACTATTTACATCATTCTGAACCCTAAAATAATTGTCTACCTAGCTATCAGTGTTTTCCATGCTATCCAAACAGCTAACTTCTTGTAGCCCATGATAACTGTTTTCATATATACATTATCCCCAACGATGATACCTTATAGTTTTTTTTTAATACTATTTTCTATACATGTATGGGCCATACAAAAACAAGAGTCCCTTGAAGGGACTCATGCTCTACTGGGCAAAAAGAATGTCCAGGAATTCAAGATAAGACCATTTCTTCCTTTTAACTGCTGAGTGTTGAAACAATCTCTGATAGTCTTCAGCGATAACAAGATTTTCATATTAGCTGCTGTGGTGGACATATTGGAGGTCAGATTGGCACCTTTTTTATTTAGAACAAAGTAGACATCATTAGAAGTCTTTTGGTGAAAACCCCCATGTCATAATGATCATCCATTCAGAGGTAGTAACAACAAGATGTTCAAGACAGCTGTTGTGACAGCCATATTGGATGTACGATTGGCACAATTTTCATTTATTACCAACTAGGCATCGTAAGAAGTCTACTGGTGAAAACCCCATGTTGATATAGCCATCCATTTGGAAGGAGTAGAGATAGAAATATTTTCACGATAGCCACCATGGTGGACTTGTTGAGGGTTAGTCATTTTCATTTATGACCAACTAGACACCACAAGAACTCTTCTGATGAGAACCCCTATGTCAAAATGGCTTTCCATTTAAAAGGAGTAACAAAAACAAGATTTTAAAGATGACCACATACTGGACGTCAGATAAGCACCATTTTAATTTAGAATCAACAAAACATTATAAGAAGTCTTTTAGTGAAAACCCCATGCTGACATGACTATTCCTTCAGAAGTAGTGACATGATTTTCAAGCTGGCTGCTGATGTCAGATTGGAACCATTTTGCAAGGGACCAACTAGACATCATAAGAAGTCTTTTAGTGAAAACCTTATGTTGATACGACCATCCAACAAGATCTTCATGATGGCCAGTGTGTGGCAGCCATATCGGATGTCAGATTGACACCATTTTTATTTAAGACCAACTGGACATCATGTCTTTTGGTGAAAAACCCCATGACAATATGGCTCTGTTCAGGAGTTGCAAGAACAAGATTTTCAAGATGTCTGTTGTGGCGGCCATATTGACATCAGATCAGCACCATTTAGGACCAATCTGGCATCATAACAAGTCTTCATGTGAAACCCCCCAAGTCGATATGATCATATATGTAGGAGTAGTCGTAAGATTTTCAAGATGACTGCTGTGGTAGCCATATTGGACATAAGATCGGCACCATTTTCATTTAGTTAGGTCCAATGAGACACCATAAGAAGTCTTTTGGTGGCAACCCCATGTTGATATGACCATCCATTCAGGAGGAGTAGAGATAAGATTTTCAAGATGGCTGTCATGGCGGCCAAATTGGACATCAGATCGGCACCATTTTCATTTAGGACCCCATGTTTATATGACCATTCACTATGGAGTAGCGACAAGATTTTCAAGATGGCCACCAAGACGGGCATATTGGATTTCCGAGCAGCACTATTTTCATTCAGGACCAACTACACCAAGGAATGAATGTGTGTGTAAAGTTTCAAGTAGTTTTGGAGAAGTAGCGATAACAAACTTGTGCTAATGGACAGACAGACAACAGTCAAAAGACCATCGCATAAGCTCTTCTGGTCAATGACCAGTAGAGCTAAATATGAGTGAATGTTACATCTGTGTAGTTTTATCTCTGTTGTAAATTATATACCGACACGCAGTAAATATCTCGCAAAACAAAAATATTAATCTATATGTTCTAATATTCACACGCCGTCACTTCCTCTGTTGATCAATAACTGCTGTTTCTAAAGTTATATCCCTTTATCATGCCACTTGGCAGTACTGATGAGGCTATAAAGTACATATTTAAAGTGGATAGCGGCCAACAAAGACAAAGGGAGCTAACTCTTCTACTATATATATATATATATATATATATATATATATATATATATATATGTGTGTGTCTGTGTGTGTATATATATATATATATATATATATATGTGTCTGTGTGTGTATATATATATGTTAATTAATGCTTAGTCAACAACGGTCAGTTCTTAAGTACATGCTAAACTAGTCGGCACCTTTGATGCCAAGCTTAGAGTTTTTAGCACTGATGTTTGAAAATAAACATTAACTGCTGAATGAAAATGCTTCTTGTTGTCACAAAAAACAAACACTATAAAAATATTTGCAAAAAAATGAATTTGGACTTGCAATATGGACTGAGAAAAGCAATGAGGACCTACCATTAAATTTCGGAGAGGGGCCTGGAATTTCTTAGCGAATAGAATGCAAGTCTTAGATTACTTAAATCAGAATTCAAGCATGTCATGTGGATTATTTTGAAAACACAAAGGACTTATGTCTAATAAAACCACTAAAGTTTTTATAACACACTGTACACATTTGAATGAATAAATGTTGATACTTTTCTTTATGCAGAATAAATAAATAAACTTAATAGACTGAAAGTCAAATGAGACAGTATTGGTGCAATAATCAAAATGAAGACAGAGACAATATTTGCATCAACCATATGATTAATCCCAAAGGTTCAAAATAAACAGGAAATAGTTTGGATTTAACAGCCATTGAAGTCAAAACCTCCACTACCACCAGTTTGGAATAAATAAAGAAGTTCAACCAGCGATACCTGTTTAAGGCCATTAAAAAATACAACGCCTCATTTGAAGAGCAACTTGTCCAAGTACAATCAGAAATAGATTTTATGGCCTTGGCAACCATGTGGCTTAGTAATTTGGGCTATATACAAGGCATAATTGATAGAAATGACGTGTTCAGCTTATGCACAATACAGTAGACAAGTTAAACAAGAAAAAACTTATCAAAGATATTCCACTTTTAAACAAAAAGTAATACTCTTTTATTTTAAAGCCAATACAATAATATAGATTGCTCCAGAGATGTCATCAAAATAAGGGGAGAATAGAAACAAAAATGAGGGGGAGGAAGAAACAGCCATAGTTAAATATTTACATAACACATAAATATCCATCTCTTTCTTTCTTCCTGCTCCACTGTTCGAGCTCTATTGAAATCAAAATCCTCAAAAGATGTCTCCTCTAGTTGTATAAGCATTAATCTGTTGATCATTTCTGAACTTAATTTATTTCTTATCTGTGTATGAATATTGCTCTGTGCTGAGAACCCCATTTCACGTATGCATAGCTAGCTAAGCCAGCTCGAACAAGTTGGAAAACTGTTCCTTATGGTCATTATGTACAATTTTCAACAGCTCATATGTATTGTCTCTTGGATATCTCTGCTCCAAAATAAGATTTTTCACTAACAAATGTTCTGCCAAAGTTTCACTTTCTTGAATCAGTGCTTTGCTGACTACTATGCCAGATTTCTTATATGTTCCACAATGTTGTACAAGGATTTTAAGTCCATCAGTGCAATAGTCAGCTTGTTCAAACAGGTATTTTGATCAAAAATAAATCTCCTAACTTTTTAATTTCTTTTTAGATTCTTTTTTATTCAAATTATCGTAACCCTTGGAGTGCTATATAGTTTTGTAGCACACAATCCATCAGGGCAGAATTGTTTGAGAAAAGAAATTAAAATTGCACTCTATTTTTAAATTGCCTGTATCTTAATTAGGCTTGGTATTCTGCCTTTTCAACATTTAATTTCAAAATAAAGCTTAATAGGGGGTTGACCAGCATGCCATCTATTTTTCTCCATCCAGTATGTACATCAGACTCCTACTCATTTTCAGGTTCAAAATTACTCACTGCTATTTCCAGTAACACTTTCTGGGCTCCAATAATCTCATATACTTCAAAACTTTCAAGACTTAAAACACATTTTACAGTTTGTTAGTACACAAATACGGACAGTCTCATTTTTTTCTGGTACAGGAGCAAAATTTATCGGTAAAAACCGGCATATACTGGTGTAATGGAATCTCTGCAATGGTTGGTCCTCTTTTTTAAATTGATGTCTATGGAAGCTGTTCTGGTAATACAGATATTCTAAGCTGTTCTGGCCTTATGCCCTGCAGAATGGATTATCCTGGCCCCTTCTGCCAGAAATATGACTTGACAAAAGAAAAAATATTGAACCACATCCATGAACAAAAGCCTATATCCAATCTTCAAAATGGAGTTGTACTAGAAATTAAACCTTTCCTTGAGAAGTCAAACAGAGTTGCTAGTGAACTTACTAATGTGGTTTTAAAGTTGGATTCAAGATTCAATACAGTGAATCAAAAATCTTTGGCAACAAAAAATCACCTGACTTTGTGAAAAGAGAATCAATGTAGGCCACAAGAAAAAAGTTGCAGGCTTCAAAAATGTATCCAACCTCTTAGAAGACTTGTTTGAACCACCAGAAACCCTGACAAATCAAGCTCAAGTAGCAATCAATGAAATCGTCAAATAACATTCAATCTGTATTTGAGGAAAGCATAAATCCAAAGTAATGTCTACAGGAACCAGAGATGAAACAAGTATGATGAAGAGTGCCATAAAGAAACTGTTAAAGTAAAAAACCTCCTTCAGTTTGAATTGAGCAAACTTTGACAACAAAATAAAAAACAGTAGCCAACTTGGAAATGAAATAAGTGAACAAGCTGAAAAAGTGAAATCATTAGAAAGCAGAACTGGACATTAGTCCATAACAATTGTAAATAACAGAGATGAGCTCCAAAGAAAAACCTTCACTTATTGCGAGACAGTGAACGATCAGTAAAGAAACAAGAGAGACTCATAAAGGAAACAGAAACAAAACTGCAACAAAATCAAAAGATGTTTAGTTTACTAAAATTTGAAAATGATCCTCTTCTGAAAAAACTACTAAATCGAAAAAAGTTACAACTATTCATGGCGACTGAGCAGAAGAAAACAATAACATCTAAAAAAAAATTTTAAGTTACACTTATTAGTAGCCTCAGTAGCCAGGCCACTCAGTACTTGCAGAAAGTAAAGAGTTAAAAAAAAAATTTTAAGTTACACTTATTAGTAGCCTCAGTAGCCAGGCCACTCAGTACTTGCAGAAAGTAAAGAGTTAAATGTAAATATACAGGAACCCGAGGTAGTGAGATATACAGAAAGAGACGAGGCAAGCAGCTTACTTTTTATATATCACTATGTACTATATATAACTAATGACAAAATAAATAAAATGGTAGAATTTTTACCTATTTTTTTCTTAGTTAACTCATTACCACATACACATACAAAATATCTGACAGGACAAATGCATTCAGCAGAAAAATTTACATAGGAATACAAAATTTCATAGCAATATCTTTAAAAATAAAAAAGTTACAACATTTTAAAGAAGAATATTGTTGGTTCTAGGTCTATCGTTGAGCAGAAAAACCAGGCATTATACAAGACTAAAAATTCTGAAAAGGACTCATTTGTGTCGACTTAAAGTTACTTAACTTCGGTTCTAGTAGAGATATCTTGATAATTTAAACTTTTTTGAAAAGGTTCTGATGAACTTTTTAATTTGGAAGAAGTTTCATTCAGCTTTTACATCTTTAAAAAAACAGACCGGGGTTGCTACTTAGACCTTAATTACCTCCAGTACATTTTCCGAAACTGCAGTTCCAAATCCCATGGAGCTCAAAGGCTTCTCTCACAACTTGACATAACCTTGGAGTTTATTTTGAATTCCACTTGGCAATGGCTATCATCTCTCCTGCCATGCGACATACTCAAATCACGACATGATGTCCAATAAACATAATTGTTGCCTTTCCTGCTTTTTTCCCCCTAGAATCTGGATATTCCTTTTTATACTTATGTGCTGATTGTTTAAACCTGTCTTTTTCATCTTCAAAGAGTTTTTGTTCATTGGATGCCATTTCTAGAAAATGCTATATAAGCAGAAGCTTGATCATGCAGGCGTTTTGCATAAAATATATGGGCAGTTTTAAGTGTCTTAAGTACTCCTGTAAAGTTAGACTGGTTTCCTGATGAACTGGATTTTATTGCAATGATCCTACTTTCATAATTTTTGCTAACTGTTCCTCAAGTCAGTAATTTAAAGGTCATTTCAGTAAGACTTAAGGCCAAATTGTAAGAGTTGTCAGCTCTGATAGAACCAGTGACCCTTGGACTACGAGTCCAGCACTATCAACTGAGGTAATACAGATTCACCATCCATTTGAAAAAAGTTGGAAATTTTCTGAGTAACGGAGACTGAATAAAGAAATAATGGCTGAGCTTATAATGTGCGATTTGATCAATTTTTTTACGCTATTTTTAAAAAAATAAATTAGTGTGAATTTTTCAATCATGCATCATAGAAAAGACCCTGATGGTACAAAATGAATGTGATGTATGACCTTACAGGACACAAAAGACCCTGATGGTACAAAATGAGTGTGATGTATGACCTTACAGGATACAAAAGACCCTGATGGTACAAAATGAATGTGATGTATGACCTTACAGGATACAAAAGACCCTGATGGTACAAAATGAATGTGATGAATGACCTTACAGGATACAAAAGACCCTGATGGTACAAAATGAATGTGATGACCTTACAGGATACAAAATACCTTGATGGTACAAAATGAAAGTGATGACCTTACAGGATACAAAAGACCCTGATGGTACAAAATGAATGTGATGTATGACTTTACAGGATACAAACCAATTAACTGTTACCAAGCATATGAAAATGTTCATGAAAATATACAGAATATATCTAAATAGAAATCTATGGTTGCTCAGTTATGGTGAACAAAACATCAATCTTGAAGTTTCAACCAATTCCCAAAGCTAATCAATTGAAACATGTAACTATTTCTTCATGGCATTCTAAACTCTATGCAAATGAGGTATTTGTATGGCATCATAACTCTATGCAAATGAGGTATTTGCATGGCATCATAACTCTATGCAAATGAGGTATTTGCATGGCATCCTAAACTCTATGCAAATGAGGTATTTGCACTTTTTATTAAACCAAGCTTTTATTTATAACCTGATACAAAAAATGAATCCTTATGGGATTACATTCATACTTCATCTTTATGGGATCACATTCACACTTTTATTTTTTACAATAAAATTTCACAGCATTTTTATACTACATTGAGCAAAAACTCCTGGATACCTGAGCCTTGCGCCCAATACATCCATTAAACCTCCTGAATGGGATAATCTCCTTCTTGTCAATCACGTTCTTTAGGTAGCGGACTGCTCTCTTCATGTGCATGTGCTTGATGGCCTGGGCAGTCTCTCTTGTGTTCTGAGCAACAAAAAGACAAAAAAAGGATTTTTTATTTGACTATATTAGCATGAAAAGTTAATGCAAACTTTTATCTGAATCAGTCAAGCATGAAATATAGGTTACAGTGACCTAGTTTTGTGATGAGGGTGTAGTACTCACTAAGCTGCATTCCCTCACCAAGTTTCATAGTTCTAGGTATTACAGTATGTCCAAAGGGAGGGAAAAAAAAGCATCTGGTCATGAGCTAAATGCAAAAACTTATCCCAAGCCATTAAAATGTGAAATGTAGGTCACAGTGACGTTCTTTTGCGGTAAAAGCGTAGTACTATTAGAGATGCACACAATCATCTAATTTTATGATTCTAGCATCAACAGAGCTTGAAAAAACAACTTTAAATATAATTGGGGGGAGGGGGGGAATAAATCTCCTTTTAATGATGTAATACTTACCTGTCCCTATTGCTTACTTTTCAATGTTGGAAATTACCCCCATCCACATCAGAAAATTCCAGCTGCCCATTAGATGGAAAGTTCCAAAAAGGATAGAACTAAAAAGAACACAGACTCAGTCTGCCCACTCCCCCCATCATAGGCCCATGCACAGTAGCCATATCATTTTTTGGGACCCAGGCCCCATGGGATATCAGAGCAGGGTGGAAGGAGAAAATCTGGTGATAGTGGCAAGCAAGTATACATCATTAAAATTCTCACCTGTTGAAAATACTGTAGCATCACTAATTTTCGTGGGGTACCAATTTTCGTGGATTTCACTGTTGTCCTGAACCATGAATTTAACAATGACAACAATGTTGATGACCCCAGTGGAAAAGTGACTGCTATGTCTCACTTCCCACTAAAAGGGGATCAACAAAAAATGCAACCATAATGAGGGATGCCATTTCTGGAAGAGGCATAGATTCCCAGATTTAAAGTGCAAACAAAATTTTTAATTTTTTACAAAACAAATAAAAATAAACAAGGTGGCCAGGGCCTACATGTTGAGCCCATGATCAAAGCATTGCTGAAAAACTTTGACCACAACCCTGACGACGACACTACCACCGGAAAAGTGACTGCTATGTTTCGTCCCCATTAACAGAGGTTTGAAAAAAAATTAAAAGTACATCACGCAGACAGCACTTTTAATTTTTTTTAGGCTTTCTGTGTTTTACTTTAGTAACCTAAATATGAAAATGACTTTCTGAAAGACTCTATACTGCTGGCTGTGTTACTCACCTTAAAGTGGACTCGTAAGTAAGATCCCCTAGCCTTGGCAGCTGGGATAAAAAGAAGAAAAAAAAAATTAATCGATAGCTGATTTTTTTCATCTATAAAAGTAATATTACTTCTGAACATGGTGAAGGCATAATGTTTTGGCTTTTTAGTACCATATATACTCATGTTCAAGTCAGATCCAACTGCATAGACCTAGATGTGCCATCCCATATGTACCAGCAAATCTGGGTCTATGCAGTTTGTTTGGAGTAATCCGTAGAACAAATAACATAAGCCCTGATCTGTCAGCACATTATGCAACAGCAGATCAGGGTCTCTGTTGTTTGCAATTGGACCAAACTCGCATGCAAGTATATACAGTAGCAGTTTCACGATTAATCCAAATAATTGAAGAGAAAGGTCGGAAAGGTCAGACAACAAAGCAATCAACCCTGTTTTTCGATAATCAATTTATAAATGATTAAAACATTTTTATTTGCAATATTTTATTTTCACACCTTGATTTGTAATGCTTTCACTCCACCACAACCTAACCTGTTTATCAGATGAATGACAGAGCATTTCACACATGTACTTTTACTGATCATCAATTACCACTTCCAGACATAAGAGCTTTTGTAGATAACCTAGTGACAGCAATAATTCCATGAATTCAGGGACACAGAGAAATGCTTCAAATTATGCAAAAAATGACTTTTTCAATGAAAAATAAAGAAAATATCTCCAACAAATTACAATCAGATGTTGATCAGTTCTAATGAACTGATTCATCTTAAAATTTGAATGGCTTCCCAACACTAAATTTTAGTTCAAACTGTGTCATTCATTCATCTAAATATCAAACAGTGGAATCTAAAAATGTATGCAATTAGCAATGAAGGAAAACTTGGGTCTTTACATTACACTATTACAATTAATATCATGAAGCAATATCCCATCTGTTCTGGGATTGTCCCATATCACAGGCATTTAAAATGACATGTTACAATGGATTGTGAATAAATGCAGTCCCATCAACAACTTTGTTTTTCTCCTAGAAAAATGTAATATTTGAAATCAAAGAGAGAATTCAAGCTGATGATGAAATAAATTTACTTATCCTGTTAGCAAAGCTACTTATAAATTTAAATATTATAAGGACAGAATTAATGGGTCGTATTTTAAAAAGCTACTTAAATTTAATTCAATGTTGAAAAATATGTAAACAATATTTCGTTCTCTCTTTTCTTAGCCACTTTCCTCTCATCTTACAGTGACACCAAATAACTGTCTAAAACTGCTTACATTTCTTGTCTTATTGAAATAGTTGCTGAAAAACTTTTCCAATATTTAATGTATTACTTATATGTGTCACATATCTTTTTGTGAAAAAAAACTTTAAAAATTATGTCATGAGGAGGATGAGTAAGGGATGAAGATGTAGATATGATACTGCACTTCATGAGAGCCTGGTGAAATTTGCCTGATTAGAACTACAGTGTTTCTCCCTCCCCCTTTCTCTATATTGTACAAGCCTCCAAATTTAAAATTATTATGAGGAGTCATTTAAAAAGTCCCCTAAAACTATTTAAAATTAGTACATCACTAATACTGATGATAAAAAGTCCCTCAAAAACGACACAAGTACATCACAAATACTGATAAAATGTCCCCTTAAATGACTTAAACCAAGTACATCACTAATACTGATGATAAAAAGTCCCTTAAATGGCTTAATCAAGTACATCACTAATATTGATGATAAAAAGTCCCCTCAAACGACTTAAACCAAGTACATCACTAATATTGATGATAAAAAGTCCCTCAAATGGCTTTACCAAGTACATCACTAATATTGACAATAAAAAGTGCTCTCAAACGACTTAAACCAATTACATCACTAATATTGATGATAAAAAGTCCCTAAAATGGCTTAACCAAGTACATCACTAATATTGATGATAAAAAGTCCCTCAAATAGTTAACCAAGTACATCACTAATATTGATGATAAAAAGTCCCTCAAATGGCTTAACCAAGTACATCACTAATTTTGATGATCACCATCAGTGCTGGACATTGAGCGTAGAAGCGTGGGTTACCCGCAGATAATTTTCTTATGTCACTCAAATCTTACCACTGTGCCCCCCCCCCACGATACACTTTTCCTCGGGGAAAATATCGAAAAAATATGCCTACTACTTTTCTTTAGTGCATGTCCATCCAACGTCTTTGTTGGCGCTAGCAATGGCCAAAGTTGCCAAGGCCGATAAAAACTAAGATGTCAATTTGTTTAAAACAGCATATTTGGCAAATAAAACATTAAAGGTTTATGTTTATCTGCCGACTTGCAATGAAAAGACTTTGATAGTCGCTAGTGCAACATATTTTCGAGGTTGAAGGCACACATGCTGCAATGAAGATTTCATTTCTTTTGAGGTCTAATTATTGGCAAAAGGGACTGAATTGATGCAAATATAAAATTTGTCATTTAATCAATGAATAATTAATGTCAAAAGACAATTATTTCAGAAAAAATGGGAATTATTATAATAGATGCTGGCTGATAACCAGTGAACACTAAAATTAAATGAGAGCAAGATCCAGAACAGAAAATTCCATGGTGCAGCTCACTGCAGGTGAACCAGATATTCAAACATGTTAATATTTTCACGAGTTACCTGATCACTTAATAAAATGTTTATTACAATAATGTAAGAGTCCAAGGAAAATATGAAAATATAGTGGCAAAGCTATCAAAGCAAATAAGATTCTCTTCTTTTTTTTTTAAGTTCTACTAGTGCATCAAGTACTATATACAATTTTCCTTGGTCACTTTAAAATGTTGTTTGTCCCTTAAGTCTGGAAGATGGGGGACACATTGTCCCCTACCCTTGGGAGCCTAGGCGCAACACTGCATCACCAACACTAATGATAAGAAGTCCTCAAAACCAAGGACATCACTAATACTAATGATAAAAAGTCCCCTCAAAACCAAGTACATCACTAATACTGATGATGTTCTCCTCTATCTACCAATGATATGCAAATTATGAATATAAAATAAACTGGATATTTATTCGTAAGTGAGGTGGTTTCTTGTATAGAAATTGACTTGGTTAGTGATGCCCAATACTGTGCCAATAGGTATGTGATGTGTCATGATAAACAAGGAATGTACTGTATTCAACTGTAAATTGGGGTAAATTTCATGAGGTTAGACTCATCAATATGAGCACACTGACGATGTGATACACAATGTCCCATCATGTATGTACATATTAGAAGAGTTAGCTCCCTTTGTCCACATAGAGTACTCTCTACTCTGGAGATTCATTCTCTTTCAGCATGGTCATGCTTAATAAAACCTGCAAAATCCATTTCTAATACTGATTTCACCCACAAAGTTTAGTGTTAACAAGAGACATTAAGAATACATCGTAAGTTCCAAGAAAATCACAATGTTCTCTGCAGACTTAAGTAGTGGCTTTACTCTGAGACACACTAGGAACGAGACAAGCACTTAGAAATGGACGATTTGTATTGGAGTTTTGATGAGAGGAGAAGCATGCACTTATTAAAGCACATGTGGCTATTACATTGAATACAGTATTAAATATTCTTATGCACATAATTACCATCATTTACTGCAAAGGAATTTTTTTCTGCATTATTACACTTTTATGAATAAATAGGGGGTTTTTTTTGTACTTACACTTTGAGGCATTGTCGGGTTCTCTCGAGTAACGAACCATGATGACTGGTTCTGAAAAAAATATAAAAGCTACATATCAATTCTGTACAAACAAGAAAGACTGAAATCTTGAGAGCAATTCAGGAATTTTGTTTAATATCATTCGATCTAGACTGTGTTGTTTCAGTGCTCTGAACAAGAGACATGATGTTTCTTTGGCAATTGGTCAGACCCCTTGTTCTGACAAAAGTGTAACCAAGGGCCACCCTTGCGGTGTTTAGCCAAAGATTTTTAACAGTTGGCAAAATGTTTGGAATAAGCATCAATAATGCATGAAATATAGAATTTTGTAAATGCGTAAATTTTCAGTAGGAATTTCATAGCTACAACAAACTGAAATCTCAACTTGCATTTTCCAGTTAACTCACATTTTCTGAGTATGCAAGCATTAAATTCTAGCCCTGAACGATAAAGGCATAATTAATATGTGTAGCTCTAGCTCACATTCAACAGTGTCCCAGATAAGCAGTGTATCCATGTATTTCACTCAATTAAAATAATTAAATACCCTATTTTTTCTTCCAGTATGTGTACCAGATATGCATTTTCTTTCACTCAAAATAATAACATTTATGTGCATATCTGTATGTAAATAAACATGATTTAAACGTCCAATCTAATTTTTAAAAGCACATGCTTCATATGTATAAACAATCTAACTTTGATTGTTGCAATCGACATGGCGCTTGCTTGCTCATTTATTGCATAAAATCAAGTGTTCAGATAACATCAGGCAGACACTCAAAATGTCAGGAAAAAGAGCTAGAAAAACTGCCGAACCTGAAATTCTAAAAAAAAAATCTACAATTCTTAGCTCTTTGCAGCCAAATGACAGTCCATCATCAACAGCAATAGTGAGAAGTATTCCCTCAGATATAACTGACAAATCTGTTGAATCAGCTCTATTAAATTTTCCAAAAAAACATGATGGAAACAAGGTTTCATCAAAAACATGTATATATGTTTTTAAAGTTACAACAACAGTTTTAAAAAAGTTACAGTGACTGTTCCAGTTACATTTTTGTTTGTGGTTCCAGTTCCTATGGTGCATAATCAATTGAAATTGAGACCCATCAAAAACATATTAATAAACTTGACATAAAAAAGTAAGTTAAATTAGTTCTTTTAGTGTTCATTTGCAAAAATCATTTAAAATTGAAAAATACCCAATTATTTTTGTAAAAATCAAATTTAACTCAATTTTAATTTTAATGAGTGATATACCCAATAGGCCCAAAAGTTGTCTGGGGCACCGATCCAAGCTCTTGACTGTCAACCGATTTACCAAGATTTATCGAAATCGGGGCGCTCAACAGAGTTTCCTGGACTCTTCCCTCATGGAACTCAGGAGTCCCCAGCTTATTTCTGATAGTCCTTGGCATAAACTTGTGATTCCCTCGCTTTCAAAATGTCAGAAAAGAAAATGTACAAGTATACCATCATTATTTTATTACATACACCTCTCCCTCGATAACTCGCGCACAACGGGGTCCAAAAACATAGACCGCACTATAAGCGAGGGCGCGAGTTAGCGAAGGACCTCAACAAAATTAAGGGGATACCATCCCCGCTGGACATCAAGAAAACCGCAGTGGGGGGGGGGGGGGGGGGTAAAAGGGCTGTTTAATGGCTGATTACTCGTTTTATAATTACATTGGGAATAATTGTCAATAAAGAGCTTTATCTAGTGTAGTTGTTTGCTTTTCTGTATAAATTACCTTTATTTTCAAGAAAACGAATCTCTGAAAGATCGTTAACAACATTAATCCAAGCGGTTTTAACAACACGTGTACGCTAATACATTGTGTATTACGTCACTGCTTTTTGTTGTTGTCGATTCACAACTAAACAAGATTCCTTTTTTCAAAAACTAGGGACATTTATTTAGTTAAACAACCGTCATGGTCAAAACTCGATTTATTTATTGTTCTATTAATAAAATATGGATGCCATGATTTCATATCGAGTAACAGTGAAACTTCTTCTCATCCTTCAGGAAATCCCTGAGTAGCAAGTTAGAAATTTTACGTTAAATACAAACTCTGGAACTCGCTTCTCCATAATGAACCGTATCTGTAAAACAAAGCTTTTTATTAACCAAGTACTCGTTTGGCTTGGTTGCCTTACTATCTTTGATCACATTTGTGAATGAGTAGGCTAATTTAAGGTAGTTTAATTATATTACTTATATAATAATATTTTCAACAGTGTTGGATTGATCAATTGAAATGAGTTGACCCGACACACGGCCATCACCGCTAGCTCTTACGCAGGCAGTATTTGCATGCCTTTTAACTTTTCAGTTATTCCACCCCCTTTGTTTGATTTGATACTAAAGATGTAATTAACGTGATAATACAAAGCAGGTCTGCTATTAATTGAGTGTAACAACAGAACAAATACTTCCGCAAGTCAGAGATAAAAAAAACACAAAAAAAAACGGTCGGCACATAATTAGATTCTCAAGGAAACGCTCGCAGCGATAGCTGGGTAGGTTGAATTATATTTTTCACGTTTGAATACAAGACGGCATATTGCATTCATGATGATTACACTTAAACTGAATTAAAAGATAGAACTAAAACACATATTTCACTTGACAAAACTTATTTAATTGGTTTTTATTTTTAAAGTGTTGCCACCAGTAGGTTTTTGTGACGTTTTCATTGATTGAAATTTCGTCTAATATTGTTATTTATTGTGTACTGAGAATATTGTTTGGAAAGAAAATTGAACAAAATATATGACTTCTTATTAAAAGTTGAAAATTTTGTGATGTTGATTCAAATTTCAGGGTACTAACCACTGGTTTTGACGATAAAACGAGCGATATATCAAGGTTTCATTTACTAATTTTGATCGCGATTTATTTCACCTTCAACAAAGAGGGTCCCTTTTTTTTTTTTTTTTTTTGTATTTTCTAGTTTTAAAAAAATGGGATCCACGTCTGACCCGCGTTATAAGCGGGTTAGCGAGTTATCCGGGCGCGAGTTATCGAGGTAGCGGTGTATCTGGACTAAATTCTCAGCCTCATAATATCACATTGAAGAGAAACTGTAATTCAATTTTTTTTCTTCTTCAGAGTGCACTCTACCATCTGCAAACTAGTTTCTTTACTTTTCCCAGGTTTTTGACTTAACTAATGTTTTTCTGAGTTTTCTTGACAGCATGAAGGATTGTGTCTTTTTTGCATAGCACAACAACCCTCAACAAAATTAAATGATCAAGTTAAATTCTTGAAGGCTAAAGGCTGATAGCTGCAAGTCGGCATTTCCATTCTGAGCGAAAGGATTTTTCTTTCCAGCAGTTTTACACCACTAACAAATTGCTTTTAATGTACCATGTGATTCCTTTTTTTTACCATTAGAACTGCTTCTCCCACTCAGGTCCCCTAGTTCTCACGTTCGTAGTTCTGGTGCCATTTTGAAGCATCCTTCACCTTAGTTAAGACGGTGTCAACACTAAATATATATTCCAAGTTCGAGTTCTCTGTTGTCTTCACTTGTGCTCTCACTTTCATATAGTTTTTGCCTTTTCTTAGCATTAATGTAATTTTCATCACAAGTCTTTCCCAAAAAATGAAAACAAATTTTGCTCATTTTTATGCTCACTTTTAAAGTCTATACTGTAGTGCCTTAGTCTAAATGACATGTACTGAAGTAGAAATTATTATGGCATATCGATGATTTGACAATATTCTCCAACTCAAAATCTGAGAAAGCTTTAACGACTTACTCCGAGAAAGCTTTAAGGACTTTCAAAAGTTATACATGCATAGTCACCAATTCAAACAGTTAAAACGAAATAGGCATCGTTCTTTTGCCAAACAATCAACGAAATAGGCATCGTTCTTTTGCCAAACAATCGCAGAAATAGGCATCGTTCTTTTGCCAAACAATCGCAGAAATAGGCATCGTTCTTTTGCCAAACAATCGCAGGTGCTCACATACACACTCGACAGAACATCAGTTTATTTGAAGTCACATCAGATTAGGATTAACTGTTAATTAGTCACACTGGTTTCTTGCCTGTTTACCCAAGTCTAGCCATTAGCTATTCTGCAGATCAGCCATGGCTGACCAAAAATATAAAAAGGGGAGTGTCACAGGGGAAAATGAGGCACATCATAGGAATGCATTACACTGAGAAAAGGTGCTTTCTCTGAGAACTTCACGGGTATTTGACACGGAAGCTCAGGTTCCCGAGAGTAATGCAAATATAATCTCTTGAGAAGTAACAAGCTCAGCTAATCAGATACAAGATTACCTCACTAATATGAGCAGGTCTCACCTGTTACAGAACGAGCCTAAAACCATGACAATACAAAGTTCTTTACAAAGTTTCAGCAGACAGACAGACAGAGATAGACGGACAGGCAGATATCTAGACAAGATTTATTTATAGATGGCATAATTAAAACAACAATGTAACACAAGTTCGATTCAGTTCCTTACTGACATTACATAAAACATTTGATATTAAATCAATATTATCTGCAAGACATACAAACATAGCTAAATTACATAAATAAAATGAGACAAATCACATAGCACACAACTTGATATACAAGCAAAGCACTTTTAAAAAAGGGCAGTATTTAAAAGTGAATTTAGTGTTTATGTAGCTTAACCCATTTTATCCTGAATAGGACTACGGTCGTAATACCTCATTCTATCCTGAATACGCCTGTGGTCGCAGTATCCCATTTTATCCTGAATACGACTACGCTCGTAATCTACTACATATGTGTGTAGCGTCTGTAGAAACAATTTATACATCACAAATATTTGTGTACTTTTTCACCAACACAGGAAATGGTTAAAGCATGCATACGCAGTGAAATTTTTTAAAAAATGTGGTTGGAAAAGTAATTGTTGGCTTGAAAATCGATCGATAAAATGACGGACAACAACTCAGATGTAAACATGGATGTTGACAGCGAGGGTAGCGACACTGAAGTTGATGATTTGGATGATTCTGATGATAATATTGACTTAAATGATGGGTTAGAATTGCGTCAAGTTGATGAAAGAGATGATGCATTGCTTCATGCACTTTTCGACAGTGATTCGGAGAATGAAGCTAACTTTGAAGGCTTTCAAGAGGAATGGGTCCGGGATGATTTTTCACCTCGGTTGCAGCCAAGATTTAAATTGATTGAAGGGGCAACTGTTCTACACCCAGAAGAAGCTGATGCACAGCATTACTTTGAGTTACTTTGAGACGATTTAATATGGAAAAAACTTGTAGATGAAACAAACCGTTACGCTGAACAGGAGCATAGAAAAATCCCCCACAACCAAAGTCACCAAGATGGACGCCAGTAGATATTCCCACAATGAAGGCCTTTATAGGCTTATGTTTTGCCATGGGAACAATTCGTCTTCCATCAAGACATAATTATTAGCGACAAAATAAGTACATGTTTGTCACATCTTTCAATAAAATCATGTCTCGTGACAGATTTGATCTGATTTGGATATTCTTGCATCTCCATGACAATGAAGAACAAGCTGCAGAGCCTCAGCCAGAGGGAAGACCACATAAACTAAAGAAAATCAGATGGTACCTGGATTATTTAAACCAGAGATTTTCATCAAATTTCAAACCCAAAACAAATGCAACTATTGATGAAAGCATGATCAAATTTAAAGGTAGACTCTCTTTTAGACAGTACCTCACAGCAAAGCCAACAAAATGAAAGGGGTGAAACTATGGAAATTGGCCGATAGCTCAACTGGATACATGCATAGATTCCAGGTATTCACTGGCAAAGAAGATGGGCAAGAAAAGGGGCTGGCTTACAGAGTGGTAATGGATCTCTGCTCACACATGTTCGGAAAAAAATCTGACAAGTCTATTTTGACAACTTTTACACCAGCACAGACTTTTTGAGAGAATTGCATTCTAGAGGGGTGATGGCCTGTGGAACGGTCCGTAACAACAGGAAGGGGTTGCCAAAAGTTGCTGCCAAAACAGCTGAAACTGAACAAACATGAATACAAAGTCACACAGAAGAATGAACATACATTTTGTGTTTGGCAAGATACAAAAGCTGTTTGTGTCTTATCAAATTTTCATGACCCATCATCTCGTGGCATTGTAAACCGACGTTCTGGTATGGCTGTTCAGCGACAGGTTGAAGTTCCAAAAATGCTATCAGATTACCAACAAAACATGAAGGGAGTAGATCTCTGTGACCAGATGGTTGGGTACTATCTTCTTCATCACCGGTCAAAAAATGGTGGCGTTAAATTTTCTTTTACCTAATGGAAACTTCAGGGTACAATGCATATGTAATTGCACGGGACACGAATCCAGAGAAAGTCAAAAGTATGTGGCCGACATTTCAGAGCTATCTCGAGGACCTAGTTGCATCTTTGGTTGGTGACACTAGAGCTGGAAAGGCTGCAGCACTTGTTCCAGAGCCTACCAGAGGAACAGTGCAACATTGAAAAAATGTATGAAAGAAAAAAAACCTGTCATGAATGTTCACTGGCTGCTCAACCTGGAGAGAGAAGTGTGGTGACAAAATTTGGTTGCAGGGAATGCAATGTCCCTGTTCATACTGAATGCCAGGGAAAGCACATCACTAGGTGTATAAATGCTTAAAAGCTGATGTTTAGACAACAACTGATGTATAAATGTCAGTTTTAAAAATGAAGTACGTTTTTGCAATGTGATGTGGACATTTTTATTCGCCATTAAAGTAATATTGTTATTACTCACATAGTGATCATGTGGACTTCAAATTTGGACAAAAATTTTCCCGATTAATTACCTTTATCTTACACAAAGATTTCTAGGATTAATTTGTGACTAGGATTAATTTGTGACATGTTTTCATGAGAAACTGCACACTATAGTACATGTTTTAGAATGTGATGTAAAAAATTGTTCCAGGTGTTTTGTTGTTCAATTTTAGTAAAATTATTATTACTTTTGAACTAACAGTGCTAGAAACTTCAAATTTGGACCAAATACTAGAAATAGAATTATCTTTATTTTATTCACATAATATTAAGAGCATTTCATTCATCTTCATGGACAAAAGATTCACTGAAGATCATGGTAAGTTTTTTAATGTGTTTTTTTTTATTTCAAGTCATATTTCAAAATAGTTGTGAACATGTACATTGGTAAATGATAACAAAACATATATCACTGCATTGCAAATTTTATTACCTTTTCAGAGATACATACTTTTATATACTTTAAAAAAGAAATAACAATGTTACAACATTTTTAGTAAACATGGTGAAGGTCATCACAATTTCTGCTGCTGTATGATGCTCCGTTTCACCACAATGTATTTAGAATTGCTTCTCAGGAATCAGACACTGCAGTTGAAATTGGTAAACAGGATAAAATGGGTTAAACAAAGCACTGTCTTAGGACCTGATGAATGCTATAGAGTAGATTAAGCACTAGAAATCACCCTCCCCCCCCAAGAAAAAACAACAGACAAACTATTACAAAGATTTTTAACATGTATAGCAAACTATAGTTGGCAATCAATATGAATTCCTGGCAGTTTTAACACATGCACTTGTTTCTATCAGTAACTAATGACAACCTCCTCTACTCTTAATCAACACAAAATAACCAACCCTCTCTGTTTGAAATCTGCACCCTCGATGACTATCTGCTGATTTTCCTATACTATCTGTGCATTTAGTCACTCATAATGGACACCAGTGTAAAGCAAACTTCAAACCATTTCCTCCATGTACGATCAAAGTACCTTACTGATTTTTTCATGGCCACTTTACTCAAAGTTGCTTGGGGCACAACACTTCGGTCTACTACTAAGTGAGTGCACCTATATCACGATTGCTTCAGTGATATCTCTTATTCTATGCAAATGATCTAAGGGTCATGTACTCTATATATAAGTGTACAATATAGTAAATGAACAGATTAGTCGAAAAATATATGAAATTTTCTTTTCCAAATGCTCCTGTAAAAAAAATCTTGATTTTAATTTTAATTTAAATTGTTTTTATATTGGGGTATTCATTTTTTATGTACATAAAGCCCCAATAGTCGCATTCACTCCAAGAAGACCAGAAGTGTTGTCCTCCAAACAGTGTTCAAGTAGACATGACACGAAGCAAGAGAGAAAATATAAGAAAAAGTGGCCATTACAAATCTCTAAGGTACTTAAATTGCAAAAGGGGGAAAGGTAAAGTTACGAGTGACTAAATGCGTACATAGTACAATTACCACAGAGTTATCAAGGAGTCAGATTTCGAACCGCTAGAGTTAGTTGCCTTGTATAATTGATAATAGAGGATGGTGCTGTCAATAGTTTCCCCCTTTTTACTGATGGAAACAAGTGCCTGTGGTGTTGAATACTAATCATTGAGACAAAGGACTGCCGGGGGCATAACTGTTTCTGGCTTCCCAATTTTTCTTGCCGCTTAGGTTCCAGAACGTAGGTCTGCTTTTACTGTATATTTTCATATAAATTTGGACATTTTGGAATGCCAATGCAAAAATTTTTGAACCTGACAGAATAGACATCCAGACATGTTTTATAACATCAAGTGGCCCATGGAATCCGGGGGGGGGGGGGGGCCAGGGGGCCAAAGGCCCCCGGCCAAAAGTGCATTTTAGACTCATACAAAACATGCAAAACTGCTCCTTATGGACCATATTATCATTATATATTGCAAAGTTTTTACTTCATTCCAACAAAATAATCATCTGAAAAAAATAACAAACTTACCAAAACTTTACACAATACTTGAAGAATTTCACAATGTTCATTGTCACATCAACTTGTTCTCTAATAATATTAGTGCTGAAGTTATTACATGTGCATGTCAGTGTTCACACAGTAATTTGTCAATTTTTGCAGCGCATATTATATTACACTTTATATTATATTACACAATTTAACGCATTGTCTGTCACTGGCGTTATTGTGAAACTAGATTTAGTAAGATAATTTCCGTGAGGTTATTTCATATATATAACGATTTTCATTTAGATAAACAAAATAGCGTTCATGTTTCTTTGGAAATTGATGTATTCAATTTATTTAACTGAAACAGTGTTTGGGCAAGATTATACCTGTACGAATTTAGTCCTTTAAGAAAGTTCTATTCAAAATAATATAAATAAATGGCACAGAATGATCCAAACGATAATTTTGGTTTTCACTAATTTCGAATTCTTCTCTACCAAAAGATGGATGTGCCACCTTCTAAGAAGTTTTTTTTTCTTCAATATGTTGCCATTATTTTACTTCATTGCATTGTCAGTAATAGGAAAGGTCCAGCGAGTTATCTCACCCTTATGGTCGATGCACAAATATTTTTTCATTTCTCAAGTTTAGTATAACTTAAGCATGGATATATTGTTTAAATAAGTTTATAAACACATATGAAACAGTTGTAATGAAGGTCCAACAGCTGTGTTAGATTTCATGAAAATAAATATGGGGTTGGGTAGTCCGAGTACCCCATTTTTGATATTTTGACATTTATGTTGTGGTGTGGGGTCAGAGCCCATTGCCTATCGAAAAGTTGGAATTCGCCGCCACTGCGCGGTAGCGGCATAGGGTAGCTGCTTACTACCGGGCCTAGCGAACTTAAACGACCTTACATCGAGCCATACCTGCATGAAATCGATAGGAATATGATTTATCTTCTCAGAAATTGCGAGTATGACATTCGATTTGTCTTTAATCCGCTGACAGCCGAGACGAAGCTGCAGCGTTGATGAAATTTGACCTGGTACACGCCATTAACAATGCTAGTCACGTGACTACCCTACTCTCGCAACCTATATGTCCAGGACATCAAAGGTCAAATAGTCACATGATATCAACAATAAACCCCTTTCCAATGTTGTTGTAGAAAAAATTCGAAAACATTAAATGAAAGTCACGTAATGTTTGTAAAAAAACGAAAGGACACACAATTCTCAACATATTTATTCTGAGAACAACTACCAGAAACCTGTCGCTGTCACAGTTACCTGGAGAAAGCCAGATTCATCAAGCACAGAGCACATGTCAATGATGTTTTATGTTTGCATCACGTGACTACCACGTTGACAATGTGCTCTGTGCTTGATGAATCTGGCTTTCTCCAGGTTACTGCGACAGCGACAGGTTTCTGGTAGTTGTTCTCGGAATAAATATGTTGAGAATTGTGTGTCCTTTCGTTTTTTTACAAACATTACGTGACTTTCATTTAATGTTTCCGAATTTTTTGTACAACAACATTGGAAAGGTTTTTTTTGTTGATATCACGTGACTATTTGACCTCTGATGTCCTGGACATGTAGGTTGCGAGAGTAGGGTAGTCACGTGACTAGCAATGCAAATGACGTGTACCAGTCAAATTTCATCAACGCTGCAGTTTCGTCTCGGCTGTCAGCGGATTAAAGACAAATCGAATGTCATACTCGCAATTTCTGAGAAGATAAATCATATTCCTATCGATTTCATGCAGGTATGGCTCGATGTAAGGTCATTTAAGTTCGCTAGGCCCGGTAGTAAGCAGCTACCCTATGCCGCTACCGCGCGGTGGCGGCGAATTCCAACTTTTCGATAGGCAATGGGCTCTGACCCCACACCACAACATAAATGTCAAAATATCAAAAATGGGGTGTGAAGGGTCAGAGGAAACTCGGACTAGGGGTTGGGAACAGGTAGCGCAATGTAATTTTCAGATGACTGCTGACAAATGACAAGCTATAATTCGTTATCCTAATTAAAACTGAAGGCACAAACATGTTTTTTTTAGCACCTTCAAGAGTTAATGACTCTATTCGTTTTCATGGAATTAAGTGGGACCATGTTTTTCTGAAAATTGATAATGCATTTTGGAATTGCATCCCCCCCCTCTCCTTCCATGTCCAGAAATCACGCAAAGTAGCATAAAAACCCCAGTTCAGACTTCATTTTTATAATTCTTGGATGCAGCTCCACTAAAACGTATCCTGGTTTAGTTGCTCGTGTCCTATACCCAACTAATGAAACCCATTTGGAAGGGAGTGGGGTACGATTCATTGTATAACTTAAAATTTATGGATTTTTTTTTCTTATATCTGACCAGTACCGAAACTTTTTCAGTACAGTGATCAAACAGTCTGTCAATTTAAAATTTCCCATCATAAATGAAAATTTTGGGAGAATTGAGTTTATAGCACGTAAGATGGTAAGTAGCGGTTGTGACTGGTGTCTGAAATTTTGTTAAAACCTGAAATATAAACTGTTGTTAAGTATTCAGTACTTGCTGGCAAGACAGAAGAACTAAATGACTTTAACAATGTGCACAAATTTGGTTGTTTATTATGCGATTGATGAGTGATTGTTAACAGTATCATAAATTCCCTTGCATGTACCTAGAAATCAGCCGGAAAAGGAAGTGGCTGTGGAACCATGACTGGGGTTCGAATCGTAATTATTGTACTATTGTACCAGTCTACGACATAATTGTACTAATAATACAGCATAATTAATTAACAAATAAATTAAAAGTATTCGAAAAGAATTGCAGATTTACATTATAAACAGAAATAGCAATCAATTGAAGAACAATAACAATAAAGTTTCTTAAGTGATAATCCATGGTTGCCTAAATATTTTTCTTCACAGGCGTTTTTCTCTAACAAAACTGGGGAAAATTTAGGAACATTTTCAACCCAACATACAGGAAGGTCAAATTACTGGAATTTAAAATCGTAATTGCTTCAACATTTTGACTAAATTTAAATTAATTATTGGGAACATGCTTAAAAGTGACAATTATTTACATAGTACATTATATAATTTCGTTAAACAAACAAACAAACAAACTTCGAGTATACAAAACAAATGTTGTAGTCTATACACAGAAAAATGTCCCATCTAATAAACGATCGACAAACAGTTCGAAATTCTTCGACGCCATTGTGTTTTTCATTCAACTTGATCCTGCTCATAAGTTACATTTGATATAGCAACAATAATCTATTTCTAATATTATAAATTCTACTTCTTAAAAAACAATTTGCGACTTCTATACTGATATTTAGATAGTTTTAAAAAAATATTAAAGTGTTTAAGATCTAAGATTCATTTTGATATAAAAAGTTGTTTCTTTTATGTGAAAAAGTGGGGGTGAGGGTAGGGGTTACATCATAGTGTATTGTAAATATTTCCTGCAATCTGTGTGTTGATAAATAATGGAATGGATGAATTGTAAAGTCCGATATTTGTTTAAATAAGCAAAGAAAAGCAAAACAAATTATTTTCAGAATTTTGACAAGACAGGAAAAAAAGTCGTACCTGCAAGATGAGAATATGCTACAGTGCGTTGAAATTTTATTGTGTACTTACTTGTAAGATTTTCCTCAACTATTACGTCTTTGAAACTTAAGTGCCATTGCACAGAAAATAATAATATAGCTGCCGAACATGAGAACGAATTACACGTATTATACATCAGGAAATCAAATCATGAATTTTATAAATTTTATTTTCATGTTCAAAATACAAATTTTTTCTTAAAAATTCCATATTTTTTCATCAAACATCATCAAATTTATTTTCTATATGTAAATAATTTTTTATATGATAAAATTTTTTAATATTATAAATGAATAGTTTATGTAAACTCATAAATCCACAATTTAATGCATTGATGGACATGGCGAGCTCCATAGTAGTAACATGTGGCACATGGGGGACAATCGGGAATTAACATTACGCCGTACGTTTATATTCGGAGGGGGTATATGGGGTAAAACGGGAATTAACATTACCCCTCCATGTTGAAAAATTGAGGTGGTTGTGTACTCCGTAGATTTACATCAGGGAACGGTCGGGGGGGGGGGGGGGGACAAACGGGAAATGTAATGTTACGATTAACATGAGATTTCCCAGTTTTTTGTCCATATATATATATATATATATATATATATATATATATATATATATATATATATATATATATATATATATATATATATTACAAAAATGGCACCCTTAACATATTACGCCGCAGGTTTACAACATTTCGTGTCTATTATTAAACAGCTAGTGATGTACTATCCAACTCTCCACATATACCATCCAATACCCCACATTTACTATTCAACATACCGTGTGAAGTGGACAATACTTAGTTATCTACAATCCAACATCCCACATATACCATCCAACGCTTAGTTATCCCCTATTCGTCACCTAGTTATCTACTATCCAATACCCCACATATACTATCCAACATGCCGTGTATAGTGACCGAAAACCCCTACACCTATTAACCAACGAAAAGAGTAGGATGTAAAAAGGAGGATGAAATCACACAAAGATATTATCACACCACACCAAAGGTAGTCCGATAAATCAGCCCCCCCCCCCCCAATCTGTGTTGATACTCATGGACTAAATCGTCTATCAGTATCAACACAGATTTTCGGGGCTAATTTATCGGACTACGGCAAAGGGTAGTAGTGTTTATAGACACTATACCCCCAAACATACTATCACACAAACGTAGGGGTCGAAGGGATTTTAAGTTTAGTTGATTGTGAAGAGACATAGACATATACAAACATACAAACGAAAAACACATATAGTGGCTATGATTTGACTAGTATCGCTCTTTTTGAAGAGATATGGGTGACCTTGAAAAAGGCCGTTGGAGTGGGTTAACCATAAGGGTTAACAAGAGTGACACCACTTCACATTTCTTCTTCGCAAGCTTCTCCTCACAGCCGGACCGCAACGTCAGAAAGAAGAAGAACAAGTATTTATTCAACAACAACAACAAGAGGAAAAAAAAGACAAGAGGAAAACTTTAAACTGGGAGAATAAGGAAGAGAGTGAAAACAAAACATTCAGTCTATCGCAAGACATTTGTGCCTAGTTATAATACCAGAGAGAAATGAATCAAACTTCTTTAGTCAAACCGAAGATAAAGAAACCTTCACGATCCATGACTTCTACACCTTCTATTACTACATCGACATTCACAACCACCACCACTGAGACGCCAGCAGCAGCAGTCACTACTACCACTACCACAGCAGCAGCAGCAGGAGTGAAACTTGGACGTGGAAAAGGTTTAAGACAGATGCAATTGATGTTGAATAGTCCACGATTTAATTTTAAAAAATTTAAAACTGCCGTTTTCAGGGCCAACCACATCTCTTCGAAAACAGATATTATTCAGTGAGTGTCAATCAAACAAAACTCAAATCCCTCCATTATAGTGTGTGTGTGTGTGTGTGTGTGTGTGTGTGTGTGTGTGTGTGTGTGTGTGTGTGTGTGTGTGTGTTATCTTATCCATGCTACAAAATAAATCAAGATTAAAAAAAAACACATCGGGGTTTGTTTTGTGTTTTTTTTTGTTTTTTTTTTGTTTTTTGTTTGGTCTTTTTATTAGAATTTTTTCACTGGAATGGATTCTTCTTCTTCTGCTGTTTCTTCTGTCTTCTACATGTCTCGCCTTTTTTGAATTTATTTACTGGAATGGGTAATTCTTCTTGTTCTTCTGGGCCATCAACATCTCTTCGAAAACAGTTATTATTAAATGATTGTCAAATCAAGCAAAACTCAAATCCCTGCATTAAAATGTGTGTGTGTGTGTGTGCGCGCGCGCGCGCGCGCGCGCGCGCGTGTGTGTGTGTGTGTGTGTGTGTGTGTGTGTGTGTGTGTGTGTGTGTGTGTGTGTGTGTGTGTGTGTGTGCGTTATCTTATCCATACTACAAAATAAATCAAGACAAAGATACACTTCGAGTAATTTGGTATATTTTATGGAATAAGAATCACAATGAAATTTCATAATACATCACAAAAGCCCATTTTTTTTGCTTTATTTCCTTTCGTTATTTGAATTTCTTCACTGGAATGGATTCTTATTCTTCTTCTGCTAATTCTTCTGCTTGTCTGGCCCTTTTTTAAAACATTTCTTTACTGGAATGGGTAATTCTTCTTGTTCTGCATCTGAACGCTCCTTCTCCTAGTTCACTTTTTTCTTGGGACAGTTTGAAGATCAATTTCATTTTTCTTGACATTTATAACAGGTATCTTTGCTTTTGTCTCTCTTTTCTCCTGTCTTTGATGTTCATTTTCTTTGACATTGTAGACATTCAGGATCTGTATGTCCTTTTCATGTATCTTAATTTTTATCTCGAGAGGAGTAGTCTGTAGTCTTGTTGGAAGTGTACTTTAGAATGACTATAATTTCTGACGAGAAGTGTGATCTGGGTGACCCTGAAAAGGGTCTTTTTTGGGGTGTGGGGGTGTGGTGGAATCAGGGACTCTTCTTGCAGTTTTTGTTGCTGTCGTTCTGCTTCCAACTGCCTCAACCGCTCCTGCATCCTCATCCACCTTGCATAGTAGAGCGGGATTTCCCTCTCCCTTCTCTCTCGCTCCTTTGCTCTCTTAACTAGACTTTCAATGATTTAGTACAGTGTCATTGTGACATCGATGTATACTACGTTTCTGTGCAAAAGAAAATAAATAGCCATAATGTTCACAAACCACGTTTCTATTTTGTCATCGTTTCTAGATAAATACGCGCAAAACAAGTCAGTACATGTTCAAACGGAAATCCAAGACTGCGTTTATGAAGAAAATATACATAATATTGTCCACAAACAATCGAATCTGATCCATGTAATCTCACATTATTGAATGGAGTGGATACAACATTTCTTCTCATAAAATCGACTGGATCGTCTTTCAGATGAGATAATCCATAAGAATCAAAATATTACACACTGTAGTCGTTGGGAAAGTAGACGGCTACCCAATGGGATCATGGGCAATGACTGTCGTCCGTGCTGATGACATTGGCTTGAGCGTCTTTAGGTTTTCGACGAGGAAGTTCATCTTTAGCACACACTACTGGATTCCAATAGGCTGTGTTCGAACTGTGAGTCAGAAGGCAATACAATTCCCAGGTATTCATTTTTCACAAGTAATAATAAGTCCCGAGTTCACACTTGACTTTTTCCTTGAAAAGATATGTCAAGTAAATTGATGAAATGGAAATCTCCGTACTCTGTTGCAAGAGAGCTTCGATGTGTTTCTTTTTCAAATAAGTCAATGCAGATAGGGAATGGTCACTAAAGTTTTTTATGCCGCTCTTTCAAAATTTTCTCTTCTGAGATGTAGGTCCATGCGTCTTCCAGATACTCTTCCAACTTTTCTTCTGGACTCATCATCAAATATTTGTCGTGTTGCTTCTGATCGATTTGACAACAATAACAATATTCTCTGGCTAGAAGTGTGATTCTTTCAGGCAAGTGACGAGAAAAACAGGAGACTAAGTGTTGTTCTTGTTCTGGCTATTATGACATCATAACTTTATTTGTTTCTTCTTGTTCGCTTGTGGTCTGTGACTGCTGTTGTTTTGGATAGAAACACATCCTCTTCGCCTATCTCCATAGGTTTGTGTTTCATTTTTTTTAATAGCCTAGGATAACTTTTCTCAAACTGTTGAGTTCAGGCGTATTATCGAATTCTGCATACAAGATGACGTTCAATGTGTTCACCAGAACCAATGCAAACTGAAGTTTCACGCGAAGTTAGCCTGGTTTTATAGGGTGGAAATGTTCTTCGTCGCTGCCTTGGTCTGGAGTGAAATCAAATCTCCACAAAGCAAATCCTCTTGCATACTCGTCGTACAAAATACCGTGGCTGTTGTTGGTTCAAACAGAATCAAGTAAACTCTCAAGTACTTTTTCCGGGCAAAGTTAGGTTCAAAGGGCCTGGTACACGGCGTTGGCCATATCGGGTGACTTCTATCTTGGACACGTTGACGTGTTAGAACTCGAAAGAGTTTTGATCGATAACTCCGTTGAGGCCTTACAATTATTGATGATGCCAATGAGCAAGCGTTTAGGCATTTTACCCAGGAAGACATTATCTTCGATCTTGGATCGGAGTCTAGAGGATACATAGTTGTCGTTCTGCTCAGAGTTTTACTGATGTCTTTTCCCACTTTAGGTAAGACTTCCATCAAATCTGGTTTCTTCGATGCTCGTTTTGTACTCGTTAGCATTAGCCATAAAATGGAACACGGTACTACTTTGATTCAGTCTCAGACGTACATCCACACCATTCAACAAATACTTGTCTTTCAACCACATGTCGATGTGCACACGATTCATCATATCTGAACTACGTCATTGTTTGATTTTCTTTCGGCGGTTGTTCAATCCAACATTACGAGGATAGTCATCCGCAGTTAACTCTGTGTCGTTGAAATTGCACAAGGTGTCAGGTTTCCACACCATGGAGGTATCCAGATGTGTGTTATTGGCTTCTTTTCCGTTCGTCAAGAGATTTTCCAGGTAAGCTCTGTAAGGGTAAGCGACCATGTTACTGTTGAATAGTTTGTTGTTCAAGTACAAATCCTCCTCGCTGAACAATAAATGTACGAAATTGTTGACTGGAGCTAATCTCTCATCGACGGTTGATTGGTGTTGTCGGTTTTGAGAACTCTGACTTTCAGGTACAAGTAACTATTATTCAGATCGATGTAATCTTCGGTTTGTCCTTTTATTTCAAGTTCGATAGGTGCTGAAGTTTTCAAAGATGACACGGGATGAAATTCTACCCACTGGGATTCTTGCATCGTCATCATCGTCGGTGGCAATGCTAACAGATCGAGTTCTGACTTGGAACATTCGCAAGAATCTCGTTGCATCATTTTTTCTTTCTTTAGTTAGTAATTAAAAATGAACTGTTCTCTGACTGCTGTTCTTCTTTGCTTATTCTTTTACTGGGTGGCGGCGTGTCTATGAGGTCTGTGGGGTTTTCGACGTCTCTTTCTGCCTTGTCCTTGGTGTGGCGTAGAGGAGGAATTAATGCCTGCGCCAGAAGTGTGAAGTGAATTTATAGGGGTGTCTCAGCAACCCAGGAATTCCTGTTTGAATCAACACATTTGTTCTTGCTTTCATCAAATCTTGTTGGGGTCTTTGTTGGTCGATGAGTACGTTTTGGAGACATTTGGTGCTACACTGAAGTCAGAAGTTGTGGCATGGTAAGTTTTATAATGTCTTTGCGGTTTATCAATATCTTCTTACAGCATTCTGATATCAATGATTAAAACATCTATGCCATTTCGGATGCAATTGTTCTTTGCGTTTCACTTGAATTTTGACAAACTCTCTGTAGCTCAGGAGTGAGATTCTGAATGTGCTCTTCTAAACTAGTCATTCACAGAAATGTCTTTTTTGAGGAAATTTTCATACTTTTACCCAACGGAATCTATTGGTAAATGATATCGAGGACATTTAGTCACTAACTCACACACCACACGTCGTGAAGAAGTCTCTTCTTGAGGCGATACTTCTTTTAAAAGGTTCTTGTAATCCTGTAAGTCTTCGTCCTCTGGAATTCTTTGTAGCACTCCAACCTTGTAAGTAGAAATCATGGCATCGAAACTCTTCTCAGTTGTGGGTAGTTGATTAATGTCTGACATTTGAACACTTTCAAAGTAATCAACCCTCTTATAGCATTTAGGTACCTATGGTTAAAACGTCTATGTCATAGAGGATGCAATTGTTCTTTAAATTCACTTAAATCTGTACAAAGTCTCTGTAAATGCGTTCTAGCATACTGTAAAATGAGTTCCGTTCTCTCAATTGTTTGGGACTGTCCGATTTTCTAATGCTCTCCGAAGATCTTTTCCATTCTGCCATATCGTTTTCCTCTTCATAAGTTTGAGCCACCACAATGGCACGAACTAAATGCATTTGATCTTGATGATTGTCAATTCTTTTGTGATGTTAATCCACCGATAAAACGTTGCGTTGTCCACTACCTCTTAAAGGTGAAAGGTGTGCCATGTAAAGAGTGGCTTTTCCATCAGGCATGTCAAACTCATCGTTTGATTGTTGGACGTGTTGAATTTTGACCAAGATTTTGGGAGAAGTTAATTCTGCAGGTGTACTAAACTCGATCCACACAGTAGACTTCAAAAACTGTCAAGAGTGATGGATAGTTTCAAACGATCGTGATCTTGAGCTTGACATTTTCGTTTTAATTTCTCTAAGATTGACCCAAACACATCCGTAATTAAGACAGCTGCTTTCCCTGCTGGAACTTGAGACTTGAACTCTTTAAATTGAACTATGTAAGAGTAAGTCACTTTTTGTGTAGGTCGAATGTAAAACTAATCTTCCGGGGCTACTGAGCGACTTTCTTTCTTGGCTGATCTTGACTCTCTAGGTTTTGTAGTGAGGGTAGATGGTGTTGGCTCAGGATCACTCACGTCTTCGTCAAAATCGTTAGCGTGAACTTCTGCCAACAATTCCTTCTCTCTGCGTATGAGGCGACACCGAACGTCATCATCGTCTCTTGGCTTCTTCTGGTTTCTCATTGGAAAGGTTTGATCTTTTCGTGATGATTTAAAATTGATTTGACTATGGTACACCCTCTCTCCCAAAAGAGAGAGAGAGAGAGAGAGAGAAGAGAGAGAGAGAGAGAGAGAGAGAGAGAGAGAGAGAGAGAGAGAGAGAGAGAGAGACCTACCTATACCTTAGAGAATACACTCATTCAGTTTAAATCTGTGAAGATGGAAGAGTCACTACAGATCACGCTTCTCGCCAGAGATTACAGAGAGTCATTCTAAAGTACACTTCCAACAAGACTTCTGACTACTCCTCTAAAGATAAATATTAAGATACCTGCTATGTCTGTCATGAAATAGGCATACAGATCCTGAATGTCTACAATGTCACAGAAAAGGAACATCAAAGACAGGAGAAAGAGAGACAAAAGTAAAGATACCTGTTATAAATGTCAAGAAAAATTACATAGATCTTCAAAGTGTCCCAAGAAAAAAGAGAATTAGGAGAAGGAGCGTTCAGACGCAGAACAAGAAGATATACCCATTCCAGTAAAGAATTTTTTTAAAAAGGGCAAGATAAGCAGAAGAAGAATAAGAATCCATTCCAGTGAAGAAATTCAAATAAAGAAAGGCAATAAAGCAAAAAATGGGCTTTTGCGATGTATTATGAAATTTCATTGTGATTCCTATTCCATAAAATATACCAAATTACTCGAAGTGTATCTTTGTCTTGATTTATTTTGTAGTAAGGATAAAATAACACACACACATTTTAATGCATTGGTTTGAGTTTTGTTTGATTTGACAATCATTTAATAATAACTGTTTTCGAAGAGATGTGGATGGCCCTAAAAAGGGGCGTTGTTTCTTTTTATTTTTTTAATCATGGACATTTCAACATCAATTGCAACTGCCTTAAACCTTTTCCACGTCCAAGTTTCACTCCTGCTGCTGCTACTGCTGTGGTAGTGATAGTAGTGACTGCTACTGCTGGCGTCTCAGTGGCGGTGGTTGTGAATGTCGATGCAGTCATAGAAGGTTTAGAAGTCATGGATCGTGAAGGTTTCTTTATCTTCGGTTTGGCTAAAGAAGTGTGATACATTTCTCTCATGTATTTGAACTCTGTCTTACAACAGACTGACTGTTTTGTTTTCACTCTCTTCCTTCTTCTCACTGTTTAAAAGTTTTCCTCTTGACCTCTTGCTTTCGTTTTTCCTCTTGTTGTTTTTGTTGTTGAACAAATACTTGTTCCTTCTAACGTTGCAAAAAACTGTCCAGCTCTTCCTTCTGTTTTTTCTTCTAAAATCGTCATAGACTGGTAATGATTGAGAAAGAGGTGAAAGCGGTACTGCTTGAGAAAGAGGTGAAAGTGGTACTGCTTGAGAAAGAGGTGAAAGTGGTACTGCTTGAGAAAGAGGTGAAAGTGGTACTGCTTGAGAAAGAGGTGAAAGTGGTACTGCTTGAAAAAGAGGTGAAAGTGGTACTGCTGGCAAAATGACTTGCTAATAAGATTAGGAATCTCACAAAGTCAAATTGAAGTTATTCCCTTCTGGACAAATACTTGCTACAGCAGCAGCAGCAGTAGTCGTACTATCACGCCGGGTACACCCCAATACATCGTCTTCTTTTCAGCCATGTGTATTGTACTTGAGCTCGTCAGAAATGGTAAATTGTGGGAAAGCTCGTGCGTGTGTGGATATATATATATATATATATATATATATATATATATATATATATATATATATATATATATATATATATATAAATTGACGTCACCTATCCACTGTATTCTGATGGTAAATCGTGGGAAAGCACGTGGGTGGGGTGGGGTGTGGATATATATATATATATATATATATATATATATATATATATATATATATATATTTTAAAGTGACGTCACGTGCCCACTGTATTCTGATTGGAAGATATACAACACGCCATGAGTGAATTATGTTACATGCGTTCTGATTGGTGAAACTTCCCAATCAGTTTCGATCCGGTCCTAGACTATATAGAAGTGCGTTGGCCCTTGTGCTGTCACCGTTGGAGCAGTTTGCTTATCGGAGCCCAGTGAGATTTATCTCCCCTTCTTGTGAACTCTTCTTATATTTCAGTTTCCTATTTTCTTTTGTAATACTTTCAGGCAGAAATGTGAACGTACTTTTACAGTTCATTTCGTTGAATCAGAAGCCCACCACAGTGTGAGTAACTTTGTAGATTATCGTTCATGACTCATAGATTTAATTTCTGATATGGATGTTAACTGAGAGTTAGAATCAGTTCCGATATAGTGATCGATAACAAAACGCAACGCCGTGTGTCCTGCGAGTGCATGTGATACTTTTTTGTGTGTCGGATTCATCATAAATCTTTTCTGTGTTATCATTCGAACTCTTTTAATAGCAAGTTTCGTTAGGTCACGTTAGAGCTGTTAATTGGGGCATCCTTGATCGTGAACTTAAAAAGTATGGAAGCACATGATGGACATTAATGCATTAGTGAATTTGAAAGTATGGAAGGAATAACGGACCCTTTACTTTCGATATATGCCGATTGTTTGAATGCTACTGATACATTTCTTCAATATAATGTAAATATAGTTATTTCCACATCTTGTAATAGTTGTATTTTAATTATTATTTCTTTTACAGCTTTTTACTCTAGTTTGATGAGAGTTCTAAGAATAAAACAGTATTTGAACATAATATGATGTATTGTGTCTTGAATAATAGAGAGCTCGAGGGCGATGCTAACTGAAATTCCTCCCGAGGAAAGGCAGTATAGGCCTACTGTGTCATCTGTTTTCAAAACAAATCAATAAGATGTGGACGAGTGTTGAATCTTCTAACATCATTTCAAGCATGCTGTTTGATCCTGAATACCAATTGTATGTCAAGGCAACGTGGACGATCACACGCATCACAGACACAGCTATTTGGAAGAGAAGAATCTATGTGGAAAGGCAAGGATAGCTCAAGAGAGATTTAGCTTATGGACCGGCTGTAATGAGAAGCTTGAAAAGAACTGTGAAGCGGTGCCACTCGTCTTAACCTTTTTTGGGTAACCCAACCCAACGGCCCATTTCAGGGTAACCCATATCTCTTCGAAAAGAGAGGTACTGCTCAGATGTTTGTATGTTTGTTTGTGTCTGTGTCTATGTCTCTTCACGATCAACTAAACTTCAAACCCCTTCTACCCCTACTTGTGTGTGATAGTATGTGTGTGTTTGTGGGGGGGGGGGGGGGAGGGTATAGCGTGTATATAAATACTACTACCCTTTTTGGCGTGGTGTGATAGAATGGTTGCGTGATTTCATCCCCCTTTTTGTATCCTACCGTTTTCGCTGTTAGTAGGTGCAGAGGTTTTTGTTCACTTTACACGGCATGTTGAATAGTATATGTGGGGTATTGAGTAGTAGATAATTGTAGATAACTAAATGTTGGATGGTATATGTGGGTGTTGGATAGTAGATCACTAAATGTTGGATAGTACTCCAGTACTTCACATTAAAATTTTCCTTGTAAACTTACGGCGTACTGTTAAGTGTTCCATTTTTGTAAATAAATAAATAAATGTATATGGACAAACGGAAAGTCTCATTTTAATTTTAACGTTACATTTCCCGTTTGTCATCAGACCGTTCCCCAATATAAAACTACAGAGTACACATCCACACCAATTTTTCAACATGGAGGCGTAATGTTAATTCCTGTTTGTCCCTATATAGTCCCCCCCCCCCCCCCATGTAAACCTACGGCGTAATGTCAATTCCCGTTTGTCCCCCAAGTGCCACATAACTACTCTCCATCCTCAGTCACTATCCCTCACCTATTGTTTTCAGATTTGTACTTGAAGGCATTTCCAAGTTTATTCTGCCCAATAGCGTGGGGCTTATTTTGTCATGTTGATACACATCATGAGGCTACTAAACAGTCTTGAAAAGCGCTTAAATCTCTCTGGGCATGATCTGGGTCAAGTTATGCATTGTGCGACCTGTTCGTTACTCCAATAAAGCTGGGACACACTATTACTGACAGCAATAGCCTGTCTCAGTAATGGTGTCAGTTATAGAGTGTCCTAGTAACTATGTCAATAATAGTGTGTCCCTCAACAATGTCAGTAATATTGTCTCAGTAACAGTGTCAGTAATAGTGTGTCCCCGATTAAACGAGTAAGCGCTTTCTTGAATATACTGTGATTTTAAAACAAACTGACAAGCAAACAAACAAACTAGCACAATCCAAAACTTAATGTCGTCAATTTCCGTTTTGGGATATTTAAAAAAAGTTACATAGTTCGGCTAAGTATTGAATATATGTATGTATTAGGGTTTAACGGTACATCAGCACAATAATTGGTCTATGGTGCCGTTTAAAACAAGTTCTAAAAATGAAAATATAAAGAATTGCAAAAACTTGAGGAAGATACACCATTCTAAATAAAGTACTATAAGACAAAAGATAAAAGGTGTTAACATTCTTTAAAAATGTATATCAAATATAAGATAATGGTACAAACAATATTAAATCCTTAAAATAGACGATCAAATTTGTTTTTAAAATAAATCGTATTTCCTCAAAATGTCCAAGATTTTCTCTAGTGATACAGAATCATAAAGTTTCTTAATTGAGATCACATTAAAATACTTATGTCGCACAGGATGGAAGCCGATACTCTTAACAAGAATGCATTCCACTGTCAGTAGGGCTAAACAGGCACCCATAGTAGTAATGGGGGGGGGGGGTATCGAGGTACCACGGGGTCACTTGAGATACTAACGGGAAATTAACAGGCGGGGGGGGGGGGCACTTGGGGTACTAACGGGAAATTAACATGCGGGGGGCACTTGGGGTACTAACGGGAAAATGAACATGTGGGGGGCACTTGGGGTACTAACGGGAAATGAACATGCGTGATAGACACATACACCTAACACACAAACAAACAAACACAAAACATAGAAACACTAGGATTGGCAATGTGGAATTAGTTCTTTTCTAAGAAAGGTGGGTGGCCCTGAAAAGGGCCGTTGGTTTTTTTTTTTGTGTGAAGCAAGTTAACACATATCACATTTCGTGGAGGGTCTTCTTCTCCTTAAGCTTCGACGAACTTCAGGTCCGTAAATCAATACCCGTTTCAGGCAGCCTTGTCTCTCTATATAGATCCTTCTCTTCCACATAACTGTATCTGTCATCTTGGTTATCGCCCATGAAGCTTTCACATACATGGGGTAGTCTGGGTTGAACAGCATCCCCGATACGATGTTGGAAGATTCAACAGAGGTATACATCTTCTTGTCTTCAGAACAGGTGAAGCAATGTGACAACAGCGCTGGTATATATAGCCTAAGAGTGGATCGAAACGGATCGAAATGAACCACCAATCCAATCGCGCGTTACAACAGGATGGGTCTCTCTTCCAATCAGAAGAAAGCGGGGGGGGGGTGACGTCACCTTCAGTATATAGTCGTCACAGCGATCGTACGGTTTTACCTTTTGCGGCATTTTGAGTATGGCTGATACAACGAAGACAATGTATTGGGGTGAGCCTGCGACGAAAACCTCTTATGTTCGGAGTGAGAGTACGACGGGCAATGCAGTGGTTAACTTTCAACCAGAAGATTTAAATTTAGATTTTGTGGATTTTCTGTCGTCGCAAGAATGTTTGCCTGAAACAACCGCTGTTGTACCACCACCACCACCATCTTTACCCGTGATCAATGATTTTAAAAAGAGACAAAAAAGAAGAATTGGAATTTTTTTTACAGCTTCAGAGAGAAGCAGAAGAAGCATTTCTTCAGCAAGAAGAGGAAAGAAGAAAGCAAGAAGAAGAAATAAGAAAGCAAGAAGAGGAGAAGTGTGAAGGACAGAAGGAAGGGAGTGATGAAAACAAAACGGTGAGTCTACTACAAGACATATTAGCCGAGTTAAAGAATCTCAGAAACATGTATCAGACTTCTTTAACAAAACCCAAGAGAAAGATATCCTCACGGGCGAAACATTCTAACCCCATCACTACTACTGAGATGCTACCACCACCACCACCACTGACTACTGCTACTATTACCACCACTACCAAATCAGCAGCAGCAGAATGATGAGGAGTAGGACTTGGTCGGAGAAAGGAATTGAGACAGTTAAAACTCATCATGTCCAGTCCATAATTTAAAAAAAAAAAAAACAACCCCACCCCAACGGTTCTTTTCAGGGCCACCCAATTGCCAAGAAAAGAAATAAGCTCATTGCCAAATCAAGTAAAACTTTAAACCCCATCATTGGATTGTGTATGAGTGCGTGTGTGCGTGCGTCCATACTCTAAAATCAAAACAAAAAGACACTTTTTTTTCCATTTTGGTATATTCTCTTAAAAATCACAATGAACATTTCATAACACATGACTCAAGTTCATAGTTCACTGTCTGTCTCTCTTATTCTTGAATTTCTTCGCAGGTATCAAGGGTTCTTCTTCTTCTTCAGTCGTTTTGTCTTTCAGTCGTTTTGCCTTCTTGCCTTTCTTAACGACTGGGATGAGTTCTTCTTCTTCTTCTTCTGGTGCTGAAGATCCCTCTGCTTCCTCCCTATCTTGTTTGTTCTCTTGTGTCTTAGGACACTCTGAAGACCAATGGCCTTTTTCTTGACAATGATGACAGGTGTCTTTTCCTTTGTGTCTCTTTTCTTTTCATTGGTTTTGACGTTGTGGACATTCTGGAGCCGAATGTCCTTTTTCTTGGCAGATATAGCAAGTATCTTGACCTTTATCTCGAGAGGAGGAGGAGTAGTCCTTAGTCTTACTGGTATACTTTCCAAGGACTCTCTGTAAAATTCTGATAGCAACAGACGTCTGTTGTGCTAAATCGCTGACCAGAAGGGTAAGCTTTTCTGACTTCTCTTCCATCTTCACTGTTTAAAAGTTGAATAACAAAATAGTGACTCTAAGGGTAGGAAGGTCTCTATTTATATAGGGATAGGGCCTGTGTAAAACTCAATCAGATTCAAGTTAGACATCAAGATTAAAAGATCACGCCATGTCTATAAGAAAACAGAAGTAGAAGAAACGAAGAGGCCACGACGGAGACTTTCCGTGCCGCCTCAAACACCGCTAGCTGAAGTGCTAGCTCAAGTCCATGCCAGCGACTTCGAAGAGGACATGAGTGAACCTGAAACCACACCTTCCACCAAACCAAGAGAATCTAGAACCCCTAATCAAGAAAGTCCTTTCGTAGCTCCCGAAAATTACTATCGCGTTCGAGAGACGCAAATATGACCTTTAGAAAATTTAGAACCACGGCTTACACTTACACCGTCAACTTTAAAGACTTCAAGTCTGAAGTGCCTCTCGAGAAAGCTGCAGGGTTCATTACCGATTTGTGGGATTCTTTGTTACAGACCTTGAAACGACAATGCGGAGCCAAAGAGGACGATCGATTGAGACTTTCCATCCATCACGACAGTTTGAAGTCTTATGTCTGGATCGTGTTAAGTACCCCGGCAGAATTAACACCGTCTAAAGTCATGGATAAAATTGAACACGTTCAACAATCCAACGAAGAGTTTACCATCACCGATGGAAAAGCCACACTTCACATGACCCACGTTTCACCTCCTCGAGGTAGCGGACGAAGCAGGAAAGTGTTACTGGTGGACGAACTTCACAGTACCAAACAGAGTGTCGTCCAAATCGACAATTCTCAGGACAAGATGTGCTTGACCCGTGCCATCGTGGTAGGGCGAACGTATGGCGACAAGAACGAAACCGCAGAATGGAAAAGAGCATGGAATAACATTCGACGATCGGAGAAAGCCAAACAACGAAAAGAAGCAGAACTCCTGTTACAACAAGCTGCCATATGGAAAGAGACCGTATTGTGGCATTTCTCAAGTGCAACAACTTCAAGACGTCTTGGCTCCTCTGTACACATTGAAAGTACACCCTCAAGAAGTTCGCGGAGCTCTGCTGTTTCGAGGACCCGATTTCCCCGAGGGAAAATACATTCACGTGTATTATCATCAAGAACATTTCGATGCCATCACGAATATCACAGGATTTATTGAACACTCTTACTTCTGCGAGAAATGCTACCAAGGATTTAACAGTCGGGAGAAACACTTTCATTGCGGAGAGAGATGTCAGGGCTGTTTAGCTTCTAAGCCATGCCTTCCTGAAAAACACGTGCATTGCTCGACGTGTCAACGAACCTTTGTCAGTCTCTCTTGTTACGAACAACATCGCACGACACAAGCTCACCAACAAAAAAGCGCTTGTGATTTATTGAAATTGTGCTCCAAGTGTGGACACTTGATTCGAACCAACGACCCCAAGGCACACGTTTGCGGGAAAGAAAAGATGTCGCATTTGTGACCAAATCGTAGACTTTGAACATCAATGTTACATTCAAAATATGACAATACACTGGAGAAAGAATTAAAGGGTGATCAGAAGAAGAACAAGACCAAAGTGGATTTTATCTTTTTTGACTTTTAATGCATGCAAGAGACGGGCATTCACTTCCATAATTTCTGCGTCGCTCATCGGGCTTGTGAGAAGTTCATACAAGAACCTATCCACGTTCATTGTCCTCATTGTAGTAGGATTCCAGGAGGACGTGAAAAAATCTTTCGTGGTCCCAACACTCTGCCCGAGTTTACCCAATGGATCTTAGACCCTATCGACGACACTTGGAGCGAAGAGGACATTAAAGGTTACGGAGACTGTCATCGCTATGCTACCGTCATGGCTCACAATTTAGCGGGATACGATGGACAGTTTTTGTTAAAATATTATTCAGAACAAGGTACCGAATGCCCCAAAGTCACCATGAACGGAGCCAAACTCATCTACATGCAAGTGGGACAAATACAATTCAAAGATTCCATGAGTTATTTAGCCACGCCTTTGAGTCGAATGCCTAAAACATTTGGAATGAGAGAAATGACCAAAGGATATTTTCCCCACTTCTTCAATACGGAAGCCAATCAACACGTAGTGCTGCCACATTTGCCTGACGTTCACTATTACGACCCCGACGGAATGCACACCGAACACAGAGAAGCCTTCCACGCTTGGTACCACGCTCACGCTTCAGAACCGTTTGACTTTCAAGGAGAAATGTTAAAGTATTGTCGATCCGATGTGAACATTTTACGCCGTTTCTGTGGAAAGTTTAGACAATTATTTCTAGATCACGGAGAAGTCGATCCTTTGAAGGAAGCTTGTACCCTACCCAAAGCCTGTACATTAGTGTACACCAAAAAGTTCATGCCAAAAAACGAACTAGCCATCATAGACCCTAACACTCCTCTCTCGGCCAGCCGTCAATACTCTGCCAAAGCATTGCGTTGGTTACATTACTTGTGCGAAAAGGAAGACAGATGGATACAACATGCCAGAAACGGAGGGGAGAAAAGAAAGTGGGAAGTCTTTCTGTGGATGGTTGGGATTTAGAAAACCCTCAGACAGTGTACGAATTTCAGGGATGCTTATTTCACGGATGCCCTACGTGTTTTCCTCAACGACACCTGAAAAGTCCTTTTTCAGACTCCACCATGGAAGAGTTGTACGAACGCACCTACCAACGACGCCTGAAGTTAGAAAGTCAAGGATACCATGTGGTAGAAATGTGGGAGCAAGAGTACGATAGACGTTTCAAAACCGATCCAGAATTTAGACGCATTGCCGAAAGTTACGACGTGGTTGACATCGAACCTTTGGATCCACGACACAGTTTGTTTGGAGGACGAACCAATGCCACACGCTTGCTGTACGACGTAGACGAATCTCGAGAAGAAGAAATCAAATACAAAGACGTGTGTTCTTTGTTGGGTGTGCAAACACAAGCGATTTCCTACCAGACACCCTGAAATCCTGACAGAACACATCGACGTGGAAAATATTCGTCAATATGAAGGATTGATCAAATGCAAAGTCTTACCGCCAACAAATTTGTATCATCCTGTCTTACTCCATCATTGCCAAGGAAAACTGATGTTTCCTTTATGCCGTACGTGTGCCGAAACATGCAATCAAGATCAACCATGTCACCACACGGAGGAAGAACGCGCTTTGACGGGAACGTGGGTGAGCGCTGAATTGTTTCGGGCTCTGGATCCTGAATACCACTTGTTGAAAGTATACGAAATTTGGCACTTTCCTACCACAGCACAATACCAAAAGGACGACGCCTCGAATCCAGGCATTTTCTCAGGCTACGTCAACGAATTTCTCAAACTGAAACAAGAAGCCAGCAACTATCCCTCTTGGTGTCGGACGCCAGAAGACCAAGTCCAGTTCAAAGAACAGTACAGTGCCGAAAGAAGAAGATCGTTTGCCAAAGTCATGCTCAATTGCTTGTGGGGAAAAATGGCACAACGTACGATCTTGCCAAAGACGGAATACTTGGCAGATCCCAGTCGCTACTTTCAACTTCTGGACGACAAAGGAAAACTAGTGAAACACGTGGAAATCATCCGTGAAGATTTGATCTTCGTCAATTACGAAGAAGAACCCAAGTTTGTTCAACCCGATGACTTTAGCAATATGGTCATTGCAGCCTACGTGACAGCCCATGCTCGCTTGAAATTGTACGACGAAGCTTTAGAAGTGTTGGGAGATCGTGTCCTGTATTTTGACACCGACAGTTGTATGTACATCCATGGCCTTGGTTGCCCACACCCCACCATCGAAGGAGATCGTTTACGAGCATGAACGGAGAAGCACCCTCAAGAGACGATCCTCAGTGTTGCCAGCGGTGGCCCCTAAAATTACGGGTACCGATACCGAGACCGACAATGACAACTTCACACCAAATGCAAAGTCAAAGGATTTACACTGAACTATCGAACCAGCCAAGTGGTGAACTTTGATGTCTTGAAAAATTCTTTACAGTCGGGACAAGCTCAAGAATTTTGAGCGAAAACTTTAGAGCCCTGCAAAATCGTACGGTTACCAAACCACCAAATCGTCAGTCGCCCTTTAGAAAAAGTCTACCAAATTGTGTACCAGAAATGAGTGCGACTTCCAGACCACACCACTTTGCCGTACGGACACGCCGATCTTCAGTATAAAAAAGGGACAACTTCCAAGACGAACAATTTATTGTGACTACAAACGTTGACCGAGCAAGAAGGTCAATACTAATTTCACACAGCCACTGAGTGAGGAGCTCACTGTGAACTTCAAGTTCAATGTGGAGATCAGTACACAAGCACCGATGTTAACGAACTCGACACAGTCACAGAGTGAGGGAGCTACTGTGGTCCCAAGAAGTAATATGTCGGATACTTTACAAGAACACATTCGTTGTTTGCCTCCGGAGCTGCGATAACGCATTTACAGAGAGTTGCTTCAGATTCAAGTGAAACGCAAAGAACAATTGCATCCTTTACGACATAGACGTTTTAACCATTGGTATCTGAAAGCTATAAAAGTACTGATTAGTTTAAAAGTATTCAAATGGTCAGACATTCACGAAGGACTAGATGGCATCTTAAAGAGTTCGGATGCCACCACCTACAATGTGACACTGTTACACAGAATTCAGTGGAACGAAGTTGAGGAAAGAGTGACAAACTTAGAGGAATACAAAAAACTTTTAAAAGAAGTGTCACCTCAAGACGAAACGCCTTCACGCCGTCTGAGGTGTAGAAAGGTCATCACTGAATGTCCTTTACCAATCGATTCCATTTGGCAAGTGTGTGACTATTTCGTCACAAAGAAAAGACGTGCCTGCGAATGACTAATTTAGAAGAACACATTCAGAATCTGCCTTTGGAGCTGCGAGAACGCATTTACAGAGAGTTTGTCAAGATATAAGTGAAACGCAAACTCAAAGTCATTCCTCGATTTTTAAACTATTGTTATTTCCACATTTTAAGAAGACTGATTCTTGGAAGAAACTATCGCAGGTGCCTTGGAGTAGACTATCACAAAAGATACAAACCTTGGGAACCTGGATATAAAAGCTGACCATGCCACGACAGTTGTCTTCACTTGTGGAACGAATTCCGTGGAAGGAAGTCAATGATAGTGTTCAGACCTTAGAGGATTACAGACTCCTGATAAACGAACTGTTTCCATTGAATTTTGGACGCTATGTGGTGTGTCTGTTAGTGACTACTTTTCTTGGATTTCGTTTCCTCGAAATTCGTTGTGGATTATTTTGGAGGAACAGTATTCGTTGTGGACTATTTTGGAGGACCAGTGTTTGTTGTGGACTATTTTGATGAACGGTACATGCAACAAAATACATGACCATTCACGCTTTGTCGGCGCACGAACGACAAATTGTGCTCAAAGTGTTGAGAATCGTGATGAACACCAGTTGTGTACCTCCGTGTGAAGAAGACATTTGTCAAACTTTATCTACACTTCATACGTTTCAAGAAGTCTGCATCGCTAGTTGGTTACACCAACAACTTTACGATTGGAAAGATGTACGTAACTGGAAAAGTGTTGGTTTCGATGCTTGGCTACTGTCACGGAATTGTATGATTTATATCAATATGTATATGTGATCAAAAATGTATTCGGGTTTCGTTCCCGACTAGAGCGTTACTCGAGGGTTGTTTATTTTTTCAGCTCTAGTTATTTTGAAATACTGAGCGCGATTCACCCCATGCTGCATGTGCAAATTGCCTGCAGTGAAAACCTAAGTACCTAGCTGCTGCGCAGTTCTGTCACAGCTAGGGTACATATAGAGCAAATTCTCTATAAACAAATTACACTACGACGAGTCTTGTCAGAAAGCTTACCTCTTTACGGGAGCAAATCTTCAGCTGTAGAGGTATGTGAAATTTAAGATTGTATTCTTTATCACAATTCGTTTTATAAGACATAATTGTTTCATATATTGGATGTTTTAGAATTTATTCTAGATTCTACAGAGAGTCAATACCTAGGTCATACAACGCCATGATATTAGAAATACTATAGTCTGGTTCAAGTTAGCTATTTGTTGTAACTGAACAGACGGATTTTATTTAATTATACGCAGCATGCTTTGAATGATTAATGTAATGTGTAACGAGATGTAATTCATGTGCTCGCATGCGCAACATATATCAATGCAAAAGTACTAACCGTGTCATATGTACTTCACGGTTTAGTTATTATACTTTTAGCTGCCTTATATATGGTTTGGTGATGTGAAGTCACAGAACTCTGTGTGGTTTCGTGTGACGTGTACGCTGTGTCTGGTGACGTTGTTTCGGAAGAGTGTACTGGTTTTCTCGATGCGAGGGACCAAGGCTTCTCGACCAGCGGGTCTGTGTTAAATGTGAAGGCTCTCGAGGGATCCTTCAACAGACTGGGAGGGGTGCACCATGCGTGGTGGCTCCTTGACCATTGACTAGACCGGGTGGAACCGGAGATACATCTTGGTCGTCAAATGGGCGCCACGATAGTTATTCCATTTTATTGTTATTTTCAATATTGCTATCTGTGCAAAATTACATGTATTCACATTTCATTATCGCTATATGTGTGATAGATTCATAATTTCATGCATTCCCATTTCAATATCGTTATATGAACGACAGATTCATAAATCCATAATATTCCAATATCGCTTGATGAATTGATAAATTGATGAGTTAACAGATTGATGAATAAATGAGTATTATATTGATAAGTGCATAAAATCACATGCTTTGTTCACCCTTGGTACTTAATAAGACCTTGTTTATATTGGGGTGTAGATCATATACTCTTATTTGTTGATTGGTGATAGGATGTTATTCACGTTTGTTTAAAATTCCATTCGTTAAATTCATCTTTGATTTTTCTCGTTGAGTTACTTGTTGTTGATAGTTCCATGTTAGGAACTTTATAATTTTCCTTATCTTTTTGTTATAATGGTGTCAGATTTGTTCATTATAAAATTGCGTTTATAAATAAGCATCTTATTGACGCAGTTGCTTTCGGTGTCTTCACTAATCCAGTCCCAACTAGGCTTCATCCTGTGACAGCTACATGAAGTGGCACACTATGCCAAGGACCTTGCGTGTCACTAATTCTCCAAGACAAAAAGTGAACTTGGAACCAAAGTTAACAATGACACTCGAGCCTCAAGAAGACGAAGACCACACCATCGTACCAATAGAAACACCTGAGGAACAAAGAACCTTTCCGCCAGAGACATTATATTCTACAACAGAGGCAAGAATACCAGTGCGTGTATGTTCATTTCGTGCGAAACACATTCATCAAGAATATTTTTTGTACGTTGACTTGTTACGCACCACTTTGGTTCTTTTAGTGTGAGCCTTATTGTTGTACCTCACCATTTTTGCTGTATGTGTTTTCGTGCTTCATGACCTGTAAATATGTTTTTGTTGTTTTTTTAAAAAACATTAAACGTGTATGAAACGTATACAATGTCTTGTGTCTTTCGTGTTCTTCTCAATATTCTCCCTACCTCAGTCATGGCTGCATCTTCCTCCTCCTCTGCCTCTTCTTCTTCTGTGGTCAAAGTGATCGACGAAACGTTAGATCGTCAAAGTTGGGAAGCTTTGTATCTGCGCCATCCTTTTAACATGTTGATTGCTGGACGGAGTGGTTCGGGGAAAACCGAATTTGTCAAACGTTTGATCGAACACAAATCTCATTTGTTTGATCATCCTCCTCAACGTATCGTGTGGTGTTACAAAGAGTGGCAATCGTCTTACACTTTACTTCGTGAAAGTCAAGGAGAAGCCATTTCGTTTGTAGAAGGTATTCCTCGCGAAGACGATGGGATCGTGTCTGACGTGAGTCAAACACATCTGGTCATCTTCGATGACATGTTAGGAGAAGACGAAGAAGAAATTAAACTTTGGTTTACACGAGAAGGACATCATCGTAATGCCAGTATCATTTACATTACTCAAAATTATTTCAACAAAGTAAAGCCCATCATACGATCAGTCTCAATGCTCATTATGTGGTGTTGTTTAAAACCCCAAATCTCAAGTGTAAGTGTTAGCCAGACAGTTAGGCACTCCTTGGCTGAATTATGCGTACGACGATGCCACTCAAACACCTCATGCGTATTTACTCATCGATTTAAAACCCACCACTCCCGAATATTTGAGATTTCGTACCCAATTGTTTCACCATTGGTGTCAAGAAGGAGGCCCCGTCATTTACACGTTTCCTTCGGCCACTCTCTGAAAGATAAAAAACAACTATAAAAACATCCACCGCGTCATTTCTTTCTCACAGTCTTCGAGATGACTTCCTTTCAATCTCATCCTCCTGCCAAATTGATTCGTGCCCTGTATGGCATCAGTCGCGAAGAAAATGCACAAATCCGTGCCCATTTGTTAGAAGCTAGTCTCAAAGAAGTTTTACGATGGTTTACTTTGACAGCACGTCAATTACTTCAAGGCATCATTCACATCCCTCATCAAACGAAACGTTTTTTTTAAAAAACATAAAGTGGCGTTGTCACAACTGGCAGATCCTAGAATCGATCCACGCACTAAAAACAAATCATTTGACCCCTGGTAGTAGCGGTTCTTTAGGAGGTGTCATGATTCGTTCTCTTTTGAAATGGGAACTTTATGCCCAAGCCAAAACCAAAACGAAAAAGAAAAGCCCCAAGAAGAAAAGCCCTAAGAAGAAGAAAAGCTCTTCCAAGAGAAAACCAACCACCACAACAACTGCTGCCCGAAAGAGAGGTACTACTGCTAGGACGCGCACGTACTCCCGAAAGCCACGAGAGGCAGTGACGGTGTCTCCTTCTCCTCCGTCCACTTCTTCGTCTTCAACCTTCGTCATGATGCCTGCCAAGCCCTATCGAATTTGAAATCAAAGAACAAACCGAAGATTACATCGATCTGAATAGCAGCCACTTGTATCTGAAACTCAAAGTAATCAAAACGGACAACACCAATCCTGGGGCAAAGGCCACAGTCGCTCCCTTCAATAATTTCATGCATTCCTTGTTCAGCGCAGTGGATTTGTATTTGAATAACAAACTGGTCAGCAGCAGCATGGATACTTACCCTTACCGTGCTTACTTGGAAAATCTCTTGACGTATGGAAAAGAAGCCAAGAACACCTATCTGGATGCTTCCGTGATATGCAAACCTGACACTTTGGATGCCTTCAACGACACAGTGTTGACAGAAGATGACAATCCTCACAATGTGGGATTTAACGCACGTCAAAAGAAAATCAAACAAGGGAGTACTTTAGAACTGATGGATTGTTTGCATTTGGACATGTGGTTGCAAGACAAGCATTTATTGAACGGAGTGGATGTACGCCTGAGACTGAATCGCAGTAGTACCGTCTTCCATTTGATGGCTCATGCTAACGAGTACAAAACAATCATCGAAGAAGCCAGACTTTACGTGCGCTGTGTAGAAGTCTTATCTAAAGTAGCCAACGACATCAGTCAAACTTTGAGCAGAAACACTGCCAAGTATCCTGTGCAACGAGTGGAAGTGAAAACGTTTACCATTGCCTCTGGACTCCGATCCAAAGTCGAAGATCACGTCTTCCAAGGACAGCTCCCCAAACGTTTGCTGATTGACATAATCAGTAAAGCAGCCCTCAACGGAGCCATCGATCAAAATCCTTTCGAGTTTCAACACTTCAATGTCTCCAAGATAGAAGTCACTCGAGATGGCCAGACGTTGTGTACCAGTACTTTTGAACCTAACTTTGCCCATAAAAATTACTTGAGATCTTAATTGGCACTGTTTGAAGCCACAGGACAGTTAGGCACCAACAGCAGTCACTATATTTCGAACGAGGATTATGCAGGAGGATATGCTTTGTGGGGATTTGATTTCACTCGCGACCAAGGAAGCGACGAAGGACATTTCCACCCTATAAAATCAGGCAAACTTCGTGTGTAACTTCAGTTTTCTACAGCTCTACCCAACACCGTGAACGTCATCTTGTATGCAGAATTTGACAATACTCTCAAACCTCAAGCCTCAACTTACCTGATAAAATTAAAAATAAAATCGAAAATAAAGACACCAACTGCCACATACCGCTTTTAACAACATAAATATTAACAACAACGACTAACTCCATTCAAGTAGACCATTTAACCCTATTCTGACCCTCGGTGTTTTTTTTTTTTTTTAAAATCTAATACATCCTTCTAACATATAACTCTGTCACAATTAAAGTGAGATAACTTCAACCCCAAAATTAGTAATACTTTAAGGTGGTCATAAACCCAGACCATCAGGCCCAGCCGCACAAGGTGGCATCAAATTGGAGAATCATAACTTAGGGATATAGTGAAAACATACTGACCCATATAAATTACCTAATATAAAATAGTACCAAGTCCAGACCATCAGGCCCAAACTGCACTAAGCGGTTACTAATTGCTAATCGTCTTTAAAGTATACAAAGATCATAGGCATTTCAACCAAGTCTTAAGAAACTAAACCCGATCAAAAATAAATTAGCTAATATAAAGTAGTCCTATATCCCGGACTATCAAGCCCAGTCGCACAAGGTAGCAACGCTCGGTTGACAATCAATAAAATCTCAGTGTAAATTATAAATTAGAACTAGGTGAATCCGTTACTCTCAATACTAACCCATATTTACAACCTCATGGTACAAAGTTAACTTTCAAAATTTACAATATGACATTAAAAAATTACTAGATACATCAACAATTTCTTTTTGGCTAAAATATCTAAAATACCTAAATAACCCTGGACCAGTCGGAACCTCCTGGGACGCCGTGGCGCACCCAGCAGTCCTTTCCACCTTTGCCTCGTCCGGACAAACTCAATTCATCAACTAAGTAATCCTATAAACATTGTGCTTATATTCCTATGAACAGGAACAATTAATTATACACACCCTCCCATATCGCTCCTTCAATGAACCTCCATAGTGGGGAAACCATGTAGCGATGGAGCTGTGCGAAAATAGCGTCCCTTTATGCATTAATGCGTCTAGTGGGTTGCAGCCCGGTAACTCACTGGACGAGAATTAAATAAGTGTGCTCAGCACACATTTCAATCCCCCAGTGCGTGCTTCTCATGCACTGAGGGTAAATAGACATACATGGTCGAATGACCGCACACGTCTTTAATTCAAAGATCATCAGTTGCACCATTCATCGTCGACTGAAAAGAAGACAAGAATGTCCACAGTGGAACATTTGCAGGAAGCCTGGGATGTGATGGTGGGGGTGGAGTCCCTATTAGAAAGGATAGAATGTTGTTGGCGTTACACAACCACTCTACCCTATGTGACAACCCAAGTGTCATTCCTAAGAAAAGCCAGGAGCCTTGTCCATGAAGTGATGGTAGAGGAAGCTATGAAAATGTAGGTGGTGTCCTCGGTAATTCCACCCTGTCGAGTGGGATTGTTAAAGAAAGCACTGGATTGCATGCAAGGGGTGGAGTACTTTTTAGATCGGGTGCAGGAAGACTTTTGGCTCTATCCACCCCTCAGCAGTGTCAGACGGGAAGCGGTTGCCCTACAAAGAGCCAAGGGTCTTGTGAGAAAAGTCATGACAGAAGAAGTGGTCAAGATCAAGACGATTTGGACTAAGGAGAAAAAAGACAAGGACAACCAGAAGAAACAACAAGACTTCAATCGCCTGAATGCCCATTGAATCAAGATCCAGGAAAAATTCAGGAGATAGGGTCATCCCAATTGGCTCCCTGATCCACCCCAGAAAAAGAAGAAGAAGAACATCCTAGGCTTCCTAAAGACATGGTGGAAGAAGAAGTACAAATAAAACCAACGGCCCTTTACAGGGCCACCCACCTTTCTTAGAAAAGAACTAATTTCACATTGCCAATCCTAGTGTTTCTATGTTTTATTTTTGTTTGTGTGTTAGGAGTATGTGTCTATCACGCATGTTCATTTCCCGTTAGTACCCCAAGTGCCCACCGCATGTTAATTTCCCGTTAGTACCCCAAGTGCCCCCCGCATGTTAATTTCCCGTTAGTACCCCAAGTGCCCCCTGCATGTTAATTTCCCGTTAGTACCCCAAGTGCCCCCGCATGTTAATTTCCCGTTAATACCCCAAGTGCCCCCCGTGGTACATCGATACCCTCCCCCCCCCCATTACTACTTACGTGCTTTACAGCTTTACCGCATTAATAAACTGCAGTTTACGTTGACCGACCAGGATGGAAATCTGTTAGACCTACGAAATGAGACTTTTAATATCGGTTTATACCTAAGGGATCGCCCACACCTAGTATGAGAAAGTTTATGCCTGGACGCGTCGTGCGGCTGCTGGAAAAAGAGCCGTGAAGAATGCACGTGATAGGAGGAGCAAGTTGTTCCTGCCTGCCACCAAAAAGATGCTGCCGCAAACACGCGCGACCGTCAACGAGGTGGCCAGGCAAAAGATTGACGACTTGATTATTGGTCACAAAACGCTCCTCATCTATTAGCCTTCGAATAGAGAGCTCAGTTGCTTTGACTTTTGGCGAGAGTGTCGATGGGCGTGTCGAGGACCGCGTCATTGCTGGAGTTTTAATTATAAGGAAACTGACATTTACTTTTAACTTTATAGCCGTTGTGCATGCGCACAAAGCAGATAGATGGAACTGAGGTACGCGTCCGAAGCGGTGCACCTAGAAATCCGGACGTAACCAATCAATTAAAAGTTAATATTATCCTTTTCACGGAAAAGCTTTGAGATGCCGGGCCTTGCACAGGGCGCTGAGAACTGCAGAGCTGACCCATAAAACTTCCGCCTCGGAAAAATTTCGGAAATCGAAAACAAAAAGAAATACCGACATCGAAGAGTGCTGCGGATTTTTTAAAAAGTACAAGCGCACTAATAACGTTGTTGATGGAGTGGACACAACAATGAAAATTACTTCTATGGGTGCTGGCACCGCCATCATAGGAGTTTTGACTACGATTGTTGGAGCACCAATTGGGATCATTCTCGAGGGCATACCTTAGTGCTGCGGCGCGCTGTCGCTTGCTGGGGGTTGTGTCAACCACGCATGTTGATAAAGGCCAAAAAAACATGACGAAATACGGGTGCTTGATGAGACAAAGCTAAACACCATCATAAATTATGTTTCGAAGGTTTTTGCAGACAATTTTGGATGTGAGAGTGAGTTTACGCTAATTCTCGATGAAACTGAGAAGTATCAGGTAGTGAAAACCAAAAAGTGAGCTATCAACATCGTTCCGCGTCGACCCCCCCCCCAAAAAAAAAAAACAAAAAACAAAAAACAAAAAAAAACAAGCAAACAAAAAACTAACGACGGTGCCGAAACTGAGTTTTATTTTTATTTAGCCGTAGCCAGAAGCAGTTCATCGGGACGTGTTTACCATATTAGGAAGCGGTGAATAATTTTACTTAGCAACAACGTTAAACTAATGGGACTATTTATGAAGTATATAATAAGAACCGATACAGTTCTTTTATAAGAACCAATAAAGTTCTGTTCTAAGACCCGATAAAGTTCTGTTCTAAGACCCGATAAAGTTCTGTTCTAAGATCCGATAAAGTTCTGTTCTAAGACCCGATAAAGTTCTGTTCTAAGACCCGATCCGGTTCTGCTGCAAGTTCCATAGCACTCTGTTAGCAGTGGAGCTGATGGTACTGACACAAAAAATATGGGCGGTGGCGAGCGGAACCTTAGTCGGATACATCAATAGCTGAAAGCCTCTGGTATTCCTATTTTAATCTCCTTTGCTATTTGCGCAAACGCTTGGCAAGTGCCCCGCCCTTACACTTTTTGCAGCACGCGTGTTTCGACAATGTACCAACTCCGTTTTGTGCTACCGCAGTTTCTAATGCGATATTTGTGTCAGCAACAGTACTGTAACTCTGATTTTTGCCGCACGGTCTGGTTTAGCCAAGTATCGGCCAAATACACTTGTTCACTGCCAACTTTGGTGACTTTTTTTTTGTTGCAATTTCAGCGGTGTTGTGCCGCGAGTTGCCGCCTCCATTCGGGTGTCAGCGACTTTGCGCTATATACCGCAACGCTCATCGTTTCTAATCCACGGGGCCATCGTTCTGGAGCACCAGCTCGTGCTTCTATCTTATTGGCCCTTTTTCCTCGCCATCTATGATCGTCATCGCATCAGGACGACACAGCTCAACTAATACGCACCACCCAACTCTGCCCTTGCAAGCTTCACTTGCTACCACGCCTCCGCTGCCGCCTATAAGCGGATCTGATTTGTATATATCGTTATACCTGAAAGGCACAAATTTCGCATCAGGCTCTGGCGCGTAATCTACAATCCCCTCGTCATCTACAAGCGAAGCTACTTGCACCGCTCGCTGTTCAAGCTCGAGCTGATATAAGTCGGTTTCATAATAATCAACCTCATCCATTTTCACACTTAATTACCCAGCTGATCACAGTTTGGTAATCTCATGATGAGTCCTTTACTTTTCGTCTTTTATCGCGTCCCTTATTTTCGTTTGGTCGTTGCCAGCCATGTCAAGGCTAATCTTACACAATAGCGCCTTCAGCGCCTTTTCAGTGAGTTTTTCAACCGCCTGTTCAAGAGACGACTCCCAGGCGACTTCTACAATTTGTGTTCAAAGCTTGTGTCAAGGCTAATCTTACACCATTGCGCCTTCAGCGATTTTTAAGTTTTTCAACCGCCTCTTCAAGAGACGACTCTCAGGCGACTTCTACCATTTTTGCTCAAAGCTTGTGAGCTCCATAACGTTCCTTGGTATATATCAGTGGAATGCACGTCTCTAATAGTGGGGAACAGGCTGATTCGGACCATGGCTGATTCGGTGCAGGTTGATGCTGATTCGGTCCAAATTACAGGCTGATTCGGCCCAAATGCCAGGCTGATTCGGACCATGTGAAATATTATTAAGTTTCGTTTTGGATTTAAAAGAGTTATTTACATTTGTTGAAAATATGATATTTCTCATTATTTCCCAGGTATGTTCATCAGTTCAAATCTGCATTTAATGAAAAAAACAAAAAAAAAAACAACCCGATTTTACGCGAGATAATGGCATCGTTATAATGACGTAAGACTGTTTATCTTGCATAATCAATTTATTAGTGAAATATTTTCAAAGCAGCTCATTCACCTTTGTGCACATTTTTTTTTAAGGGGCGGGGGGTGGGGGTGGGTGGTCTGATTTATTTATATTATACTAAAAAATTAAACTGGGGTTCTGTCAAATTTACGATTTAATTCAATACAATACGTCAATATTTTACGTCTATGTTCTGCTAATCTTGTGGACCTCGTAATAATTAAAAAAAAGAAAATGATAAATGGAGGTGTTATCTCTGTTGAAAGATGAAATATATTTTACAAATCTTTGTTTATAGCACAGTATGTTATTTGTTTTCTGTGAAATCATAATGAATGATTTTTAATTATGCAAATTATTAACTGCAAAAAATCATAAAAACGTGGCCCATGCAGTAACATTTATTCATATATATATATATATATATATATATATATATATATATATATATATATATATATATATATATATATATATATGATTTATTTTAGTAGTTACTACTGTTTTCGCAAACATAGTAAGAGAATGTAATATAAATTTACCCATGGTTGTTATTGATTTTTCATGCAAATCGTGCTTTCTTCGCATTATATTTGCTCCCAAAAATGTTGCGTAAAGAGTCATTGATGAGTAACACAATAGTATAACGTACTTTACTGTTATCGTGAAATTTTTATCTTTTGAGTAAAATCTCGAACCAGTAAACCAACTTATTTTCATTTTAACCTTTGAAGCATTTGAAAATATTTCATTTAAAGCAAATTAAATATTGATTTCTGAATATATATTTTATTATATTAAACACATAATATAATAACACTTCCATGTAGCCAAAGATTACAAAGTTATTTTAAGTCAGCATTATATTTTGTGTTCTAGAATGGTATTAAATTCAATAAATTGGCAAATGATGTCAATAGTGCTTTAATTATAGCGTCGTTAGTCAAACGGGCTTTGCCAATTCACTTTCAATAATAATGTGCATACAATTAAATAATACATTATAAATTCAGCTATTGAAAATAACTCACTGTGCTCATTGTTTGAGTATATAAGGTTTATTTAGTATAAAGATAAATTCTAAATAAATCTACTTTTAAAAAAAGGCATTAACATACTCAGACCAGTATATAGAGACAAAAAAAAAATCTAACCAAAACACTAGCATACTGAGACCAATATATATAGACGAAAACACATTAAGTACATGGTAACTGTTTTCACGATTGTTTTTCTGTGTTATTAATTTTATTAATTCACAATACAATAAAGTAAACTGTTTAAATTTTGCCCAGAGGTGCATGAAATAAACAGTCTTACATATTTTCATTTCATTATATATAATAATGCCATTATCTCGTATAAAATCGGTGTTTTGTTTCATTAAATCCAGATTTGAACTGCTGAACATGCCTGGGAAATAATGAGAAATATCATATTTTAAACAAATGTAAATATCACTTTTAAATCCAAGACGAAACTTAACAATATTTCACATGGTCCGAATCAACCTGGCATTTGGGCCGAATCACCCTGTAATTTGGGCCGAATCAGCTACGGTCCGAATCAGCCATGGTCCGAATCAGCCAGCATTCATAATAGTGCAACACCCAATATATTCCATATGGCGTCATGTCTATAATAGAAAATTTTAAGCGCGGGGGAAAAAAAATCGAAGCAGCGTAGCTGCTGGAGAGAAACAGTGTTTTCCCCCTGAGGACAAACCATCCCCTGCTTAAGGAAAGGTTATTACGGGGCTATAACAATTAAAAACCCTGCTTTCCCAAACATGCTAATACGGTGCAGCGAAGCTGCTGGAGGGGAAAAAAAGTGTTTTCCCCATGAGGTCTCATTTTACATATACTCCCTTCTATACCTTGGGCTTATGGTTTTGAATCAGGAATGATAGTCTTTATTTTGAGGATTTGTCACTATATGTACAATACTTTCGTTGAAATAATAATAATAATAATAACTGGACTAGAATTAATATTGATATTATTATTATCGTCGTTCTCTTTGTGATAATGATGATTATTGTTATGTTGGTTCTTGAAATGAACTTTCGTCTCCAAGTTGCCAGATTTGTAGTGTCTGTTCATTACAACTACTATTGTTACTTCTCATGAATATGTAAGAGCAGGTGGTCCATCGTAATTTCCTACTATTATGGGATGTATCGCAAAAATTTACATAGAAAGTAAATAGTGTGGATAAAACGGCAGGGTAATTCACAATCAGCGACAAATTCTTTGCGACGGAACCTTCATCTCGTACGCGACACGTTGTCCGCATGTGTACCGATTGAGCAGCACCTGGTAAGGGAGTCCCATGAAGAAGAACAAGTTGAATCTGACGTTGCCAAGCGGGGTAGTTCCCGGGGCAGACGGACATGAGGGCTCAGAGTAAGTCCTGTACATCTCTCGCTTTGGTTGCTGTCATGTCCTAATTTATTCAGTACACAACAGTCACTTCAACATCACGCCAGTTGTCCTGCATTGTTCACATTCCTGAGATGACTTGCATACCAATGCCTTACATACCTCAGTAATGTAGACTATAGTGGAGGAAATTCATTTATAAACCTGTGTAATATTAAATTTCCCAGATTTTTATAAAATGGTTGATAAAAGTGGAGAGTTTAAATACATTTTTTAAATACATGTCACATGTTGATAAACATTGATATAGACAAATTTTCTCGAGTCGGTTTACATTTACATAATAAGAAACATTAGCTCATTTGTGCTATTGTACCTACCATAAATTAACTTTGACAATCATACATACATACATCCTAATTTAATTAAGTAACTAGTTATTACAAATCTTCTTTCTTTGCAAATAATACTACACCCCTAAAATCGAACAAAACAAAAAAATTAAATTTAAAGATTCAGTGCAGGGAAGTCAATATATAGGAATAGATTTTATTATAAAATTTCATGCAGCATTCAAATATACATGTGTAAAGGCTAGCAAATACACACGTATGATCCGTTTTACATGCATAACAATTTAAAATATACATGGACAAGACTGCACACACATACAGAATGCACACATACAATTAGGGTATATGAAATGGAAGCATATATATCACAAGACAGCAATTAAGAGCAACAGCAAACATTTATGAAAAAAATACACAGGAATTAAAAGTAACTGAAAGCTACAGAACTATAAACTAAAAGCACCACACATGCTGCAGAGCTGAAATATACATCTAAGTTGGGGAGGAAAATGCATCTAAAGCTAAGCGTACGTGTTATATTTACAGAAACTACAAGCTGTAAGCAAATCTACAAGACTAAAAACTAAAACACTAAACATCCAGCAGGACATGGCAGTAGCAGCAGCTTCTTTACTAATATCTACCTATGGAGCATTTACACATTACACTCCCATACCAAGTCTTTAAGAGAGATACAAAAAAATTTAAATCTGAGGTTGTTCGAAAATTATTAAGGAAAGAATTCTAGAGTTTAGCTGCTGCATTCTAAAAGATTCTGGCCCATACCTGGATGTTCTTTAATTTGGAGTCTCCAAGGTTTTTGCATACCTAATGGAGTAAAAAGAGGTTAGTATGTTGGACATTTATGTTTCAAATGTTGAAAACTTAAAGTACCATGGTCTTTAACCTTTGGATGTAGAGAGTTGATACATTTGCAGAATTTAAGAGTTTAGGGTAAGGTTTCTTTAATTCACTAAAGACAAATCTCAGAGCTCTTTAAGTTTTTCAAGTTTGTTCATATTAGTGTGACTGCTGAGATGCCAGGTTAGGGGGCAGTAGTTGAAGTTTGCCATGATGAAAGAGTGATATTCAGCGAGTCATCCATCAGTTGTGAGGTATTTTGTACTTTGTTTAATTGTTTAGATGTTTTTTTGACAAATCTCATTTGTTTGTTAATTTAAGTTGAGCGTAATGTCCAAAGTGACCTACAGGAGTTTTGCAGAATGTTCACATGATATATTAGTCTCGTTGGTGGAGAACATCTCAAGTCATTTGTTGGTTTTCTTTCCATGTGCAATAGCTTTAAACTTGTAAGGCATTGCTGTTGTTTCATTGTCTGGAAATCACATAATCAAATTTGTGCACTCTGTGTCCATTGTAAATTTTATAATATTAAGGTCGTGGTGAGCATAGTGTAGTGTCATCAGCATAGTTATATAGATGAGAATTATTTATGAAAAGATGTCATTAATAAACATATTAAAAGGTTTGAGTTCAAGAGTTGACTACCTGAGGTGCCCTTTTATAGATATTTGCCCATGAACTAGTTGAGTTTCCTATTTTGACAACATTCTCTTCTGTTTGAGATGTAATCTGCCATACCGGTAGTATTTACTGCTGAATTGGAAATTGCATATGCTGCCAGTTTCTGAAGGATGAGTTTGTGGGGTAAACAGTCAAATGCTTTTGATAAATCCATAAAAATACATGTAGCTGCAGCATACTTGTTTTGGTCTAGGACTGAGTGCAAACAGAACAGGGGTAGAAAAAATCCATTGCCTAGGAGCCCAGGCCAACCAAAAATTAATGCCCAGCAACTATTTCTCCCAGTGTGAAAGCCTGGTTAGGCAACCAAAAATATATTTTTAAAAAAATTATCATGTTAATAATTATAAAGGAATTTTATATTTTTACCAGTGACTGAAATTTGTATGTTAAATTGACCCCATGGGTACCTTTAGCAGCGTGCCCAAATTATCTCCATACAAGTTGAGTGTTGGATGATTTCTATCAGTACAAAGCCACTCTAATCTACATGTGTCAGCTTCTCATTATCTGATTAAGTAATCACAGTCCATATAGCCCCTTGGGATGGACCCTTAAAGAAACAAGACCACCGGTAACCTACACTCGTGTTTTGTCAGCACACCAATCTATGGTAGCGGCATCTTTCATCCTGGACTACACACACTAAATGCCTATGATCTAGTAGTACACTTTCCCATTGGTCAGCGGAAGAAATGGGCACTCGCTGTAGAGCATGTGACAGTTGTTTCTGTTGGCTAACTTTAACTAAAGGAATATGGCAAGAATAAAGAATCAAGCTGATCACATTTGTTGTTGCATACTGTATTGGCTTGTAGGGTAATGAATAAACATACATTTCACATGGAAAGTTTTACATTTACCTGACATTAGACACAGGAATAATAGTATCGAATTAATGTTAACATGAACCATAATGATGTAGGTAAGTTTCTGGTCAGTGGTGGCCAGCTATTAGAAAGCTAACGGACAACAAGACATAGAGATGGGTTTGGAGGCCGATTTATCGGACTACAAAACACCATCAAAAAAAGGAAATTGATTATCTTCTATTTGCTCATCTCAAACAGATTAAATAAACCATTAACAGGACTGATGGCGAGTTACAAGTATTGTCTTGTATTATATATGACAAAAGTTGTTGAATGATTTTGATTACAGCAATCTTGGGGCAGTTGCAGCAATTTACTGGGCACGTAGACAAATTTGTTTCAAAGCTAGTTGCCCAGGGACAACAGTGGGTTTTCAACAATGTTCCACCCCTGTAGAATTAGTAGAATATTCGAGTAGTTGAAATATGAAACCCTTTCTGAAAGCAGGAAGGTATGGGTGTAAGATATTGTCAAAGTAATTAGTGATCTGGTCACAAGTAGCTCATTCAAAGAGTTTTGATCTAGTTTGGAGAACACCAACAGGATGATAGTTTTGTTTATCAAGTGGATCATTTTTCATATATACATGTATTGGGATAACCTGGGCTTCTTTTAGTCTGGTTGGGAAAATGTTCTGATCAAGGCCGTAGTTTAAGAGTTTGATTATAGGGCCAGTCAGTTGTTGACTTCCAAGTTTTAATAGTGTGGGTGAAAACAGATCTATACCAGTTGCCTTTTTAATGCTGATATTTGATATGCCTTCAGCTGTAAAGTCTTCATTGACATTGAAGAAATCAAATTTGTTTGACATATGAAGTTCTCTTTAATAGCCTGTATGCTAGGGTGTTCGTTATTGGGTTGGTGGTTACTGCCATCATCCTTTCATTCATTAGCACAAGTTTGTTATCACTACTTCTCCTACACTACTTCGTGGATTGCCATGAAACTTTGCACACACATTCACCCCAAGGTCTATTTTGTCCTAGATGAAAATGTTGCCACTGGGACATCCAGTATGGCTGGCACAGTGACCATCTTTAAAATCTTGTTATCGCTACTCTTCCTGAATGAATATGAACATGGTGTTTTACTAAAAGACTTCTTATGGTGTCTTGTTAGTGTTGATCTGAAATCCAATATGACCACCATGGCAGCCATTTTAAAAACCTTGTTATCGCTACAGTTATGTACATGTATATAGAATCTATAATGAGTGCCTAAACGTTTGGTCTATCACTATTCTTTAAATGACCGTCAAATAGTAAGTCACACTTTAAGTTTGGTTAAGATGTCAACAAGGTATTTACTGACCTTTGAGTTCAAGGTCAGAGTTGACCATTTGTTGGGGATTTTCCACTCAAATGACACATTTTGTATTGCATTGTAGATCCTGTTGTGAAATAGGCCATTTGCAAAGAGTTTATAAGAACTTGATGAACACATTATAATCATTCCAGTTTTAAATCCTGTGTTAAAAACATTCCTGTTTTTTTATCAGTCTGTTTGGAATCATCAGACTGTTTGGAATCATAGTTGTGCTGTGTATTGCTGTATACATATTCAAAAGGAATTATTTATTTGAACATTCATTGGAATTACCAGAAAGTGCTCATTAACCTTTGGATTTGAATATATGACTTTTGGATATTTGCGGAGCATTCTCAAGGATATTCTGGATTGTATCGTTGTGGGACATCATGACATTCAAGACTATTGTTGTGGTACATCAGGACATTCAAGACTATTGTTGTGGTACATCAGGACATTCAAGACTACCCATTCATTCGGAACATTCATTCACTCGGAACATTCTGTAATTTCTGACTTGTGTTTAGGACATTTAGGATTATGTGGAATTTAATTCACAGATTGTAAGTGTCTTTTGAATTTTCATTTTTAATTACAGAGAAATATATTGTTTGTTGATTTTATATACATTGTTGGTTTCACTTTATTTCTGTTACATTATTTTAAGACCTAGAGTTGTAACACTACTCCTCGTGAATGGAAAGTCATGTTGACATGGGGTATTCACCAGAAGACTTATTATGGTATCTAGTTGCTCCTAAATGAAATTGGTGCTGATCTTACATCCAATATGCCACCATGGTGGCCATGATGAAATGTTATAGCTAATCGTCCTTAACGGAAAGTCATATCGACATGGGGGTTTCACCAGAAGACTATCTAGTTGGTCCTAAATGAAATTGGTGCTGATCTTACATCCAATATGGCCACCATGGTGGCCGTCTTGAGAACCTTATCTCTACTCCACCTGAATGGATGGCCACATCAGCATGAGGTTTTTACCATAAGACTTCTTATGATATTATTGCTACTGCTCCTGAATGGATGGTCATATTGACATGGGGTTTTCACGAAAAGATGTCTTGTTAGTTCTAAATGAAAATGGTGCCAATCTTACATCCAATATGGCCACCACAGTGGCCAATTTGAACATCTTGTTATTGATTCAGAATATCAGACATTGTTTCAACACTCAGCAGTTAAAAAGAAGAAATGTCTTATCTTGGATTCCTGGAAATTCTTTCTGGCCAATATAGCATCAGTCTTTTCGAGGGACTCATGTTTGATTTTAATGATAGGTTGGAAAGGATTGACATCAGTCCAGTGTCGGATTCTGATTGGGGTAAATGCAAAGCTTCTTAAGTTGGTTCAGAAGCAGAGAAATGAATCAGAGAATTTAGGCAGGTGATTGCTGCATTTCAGGCAAAATCAAGTATCAGTCTGAGCTGCCCAGTTTGCGGTTTTCATCTGGAGAAACATTTGTGCGCACACAGGGAGTCCACAAGTTACAGAAATCACATTGAACACCTTGCTGATTTAATTTCACTGGTTTAGAGCATGCTGCACAGGGAAATTAGTAGTTTTTTTATTGGTGGCCCAGGGTTTAGAGCAGTGTCATTGCTGAGTAACATTGTCAGGAGACTTGGGTAAAGTACAGTAGAGCAGGAATTTTTGGATTCATATGGGTGCTACCATCTTTGTTCACATAGAACATACTGGGAAGGCAATATTTTTCAAATGACTTCTAATCCAAAATAAGGGCTTTGAGTGTCACGGTGAGAAACCATGGAATGCTCATTCATGTCAGGGCATGTCTTGTAGCACTCAGTTATGTCAGGACATGTCATGTAGTGCTCAGTCAAGTCAGGACACATTACGCGCTGGCAGATCTGTGTATGTGCAGTTTGCAGTTGGTATCGGCTTATATGCGAGTATGTACAGCAGTAAAACAGTGAAAAGAAACAGCATCATACTGAATGCTGTTACTCCAGCTTTTTCAGAGCCATACATCTCAAACCTCATGTAGAATAGTCCATTAGTCTTGTCTGATCAATTCATATTCAATCTGTTATTTCTTCCTTAGAAAAGTAAATACAAAAATAAAAAAAATGAACTATAATGTAGATCCGTTACAAAACTAAATTTTAAAACTAAAAAGGAGTTTTTTGTGAGGTCAAGCTTCTATTCTTAATTACCTCTAGATTTGTCCTTTTTTTTTTTAAAAACTGAAATTTTCAATATTATGTTGTATATCATTGGCAAACATCACCAAAGTCTCCTGCTCACACCCTCCCTCCCCCCCCCCCCATTCCAAGTCATTTAGGACACTTGAGGTACTCCGTTTGCATTCTTTGAAAATTATTCAGGAATCTCCTACCAACAAGGTTGATTTTTTTTTATGTGTTTTTGTTGTGACCCTTTATTCAGCTGATATGAAAACTGCTCTTTGTCCTTATCACACAGAGATTTTCCTAGTAAGGGGTGGGAGTATTTCAGTCCCATTCACAGTCCCTAAAATGTGTATATTTTCCCCAATTTTGACTTGAAAATTCCCACTGGAGATTCAGATATCTAGTAGGACATTGCTCGATAACTCCTTACAACAATTCAGTTTACTTCACAACAATGCTTACTGACTACTTTATGGAGTTTAAATGTGCGGTATTTGGCATGCTAATTATTATGCAGTCCAGTTTTTCTTTTATTGAGAACATTCAAAATTTAGCTTGTTTATGGGCAAATTTTCCCAATTTTAAGTACCCCAGGCCCACTTAAGAAATAGTAGGAAAATCCCAGCAGTAATTATATCGTACATTATTGGTTTAGCTAAATGTGGCATATTTGTAAGTACCTACTGTACATTTGTGGCCTGTATGAGTATGGTTGTATATTCACTTCACAAATAAATTGCACTGTTTACGTGAAAGGGAAGTTGCTGACTGATACATTGTAACATCATATCAAAGGTCAGTTTGACTATCTCTCTCTCTCTCTCTCTCTCTCTCTCTCTCTCTCTCTCTCTCTCTCTCTCTCTCTCTCTCTCTCTCTCTCTCTCTCCAACCATTCTTCATTATTAGTCACTGTTGTCATGTTGATATATGTTGTAATACTTGTATCATGTAGGGAGATAGCTAATTTAAGTTGTTAGAACTTGTGCCCAATCCCATTATATCATGTTTTGATAATAAAATATGTTTAATCCAACAAATAAATCATTTTTGGTTGGATGTTTAACTTTGTGGTTTGGACAAGATCCACAAAATTTGGTATCACACAAAAAGCAGTAGCACGTCAATAACTGGGAATTGACTACTAGTACAAGATTGCACTCTAACAAATATTTATTTATTTCCTCTTAAGAAAGGGCTAGACATGTAAAAATTACTTTAAAAAATACCTACTACATGTATACTGTATTTCATAATTACTTGATACAGGCTTGTCTCTTGGGCAGGGTTGACTGATTAATTGTATGATGTAGAGTTGGGTGTTACCAGTATTTCTTGTTGTGATATACCATATACTTTTTTATATTTGATCGAGGAAGTTTTCATAACAGTAATTGTTTCAGGAAAAAAAGGAAGAAAGTTGTCATGTGCAATCAATACGAGTAAAAACATCGTGTTAAGGGCATATTGGATACTGCGATGTAACATGTACCCCACTATCCCCAGTCCATGGAGTGATAAAGTGTAAGTGAGTTTGACATTACATTTCTTCCAAAATACACATGTGAATGGTAATAACTTATCTGTAAGAATAACAGAAAATGGGGAAAAAAATGACCTATCATACATTAATTGTATTATACGATGTAATGACACATGGGGTAATTCCAAAAACATCAGATGGGGAAGAAAAATCTTTTCATGGATGTAACAAAGGACAAGAAAATTGAAATTACCCAGATTCAGAATATTAACCAAATAAAACTGTTAAACAAGGATGTAAAAAAAATTCTGTCAACTTAAATTTTACAAGTTCATGATTATTCATTGGGAGAGTCCTTTAAAGTGTTCAATATAGTTAGTAAGATTTGTCCTGTGCTGTCTCTGTTGTCACACAGTCACAACATCAGTTGGATATTTTCAGTAATGTTGAGAATATTGTACAACAAAGATCTCATTGGTGTCTTACTTTACGTCTTTTTTTGAACCAAAAAAGCTTAATTTCTATGAGGAACTAATTTCATCTCCACATTACACTTCCAACTGATGGCAAGGTTATCAAGTAATTTTACATCTTTGAGTATTCCTGCCAAATATACTGCCAGATGATTTATTTGACACCAACTTATACAATACATGAGGTTTTTTACATACGTCGTTTTGGGTCACTGTTTTTTATTTTGTTGTTGGTATTAATGGCACTTTTAATACATAATTTGCTTTATCATGCTGCGGAAATGGGATTTAGGTCATTGCTGTGGAAATGGGTGGGATATAAAGTGCAGTTAAACGTAAATTCTCAGCATACACGTCTTTCAGAAATCCTTTTGGGGTTTTTGAACAGGCATTGAAAGAGAGAAATATTTTTTTGATGAAATTGTGAGAGAGGTCATGTTCAGTTCATAATGCTTTATGTGTAGCAAGTTTTATGTTCACAATGCAAATGATAAATCACCTTCAAGTGTCAAGTACAACTTTAAAAATTCTTACACCAGAATTACAAAGTGTCAAATCACTGACCAATCAGATGTCAGTGACAGATCACTGACCAATCAGATGCCAGTGACAGATCACTGACCAATCAGATGTCAGTGACAGATCACTGACCAATCAGATGTCAGTGACAGATCACTGACCAATCAGATGTCAGTGACAGATCACTGACCAATCAGATGTCAGTGACAGATCACTGACCAATCAGATGTCACAATTTGAGCTGACATTGAGTCTGAGTTTGAATAAACATGAAAATGTTTGCACTCTTAGGGTCAGACCGTTACTACTTTAGATTAGGGATAGAGCCTACATACAGTACCTCAGTGTTTCAGTTTGACAGTAATAGAGGTCAATAAGCAGCCTATTTGTGTATTTTCCCAGGGCTCAAACTATGGTGAAGCCACTGCAGCTCAGTTTTCAGAGTGTTATCCAAGGGTTCTGGGTTCGATACCCACCCAGACCAGACTGGGTCAGCTGCCTTAGTGTGTCATTTACAAAGGCACTTCAGGTCTATTCTCATGGGTTTCAGTAAAAGCTGGTAGCTGGCAAATGTTTGCAGTATATTTGTACAGGAGTGGCTGCCTACAATTCCAGAATTTTGAAAGAGTTCATTAAAATAAGTTTTATAATTTATATCCATTTTCCATTGGAGATGATTCATCCAAGTAAGAATAGCATCTTCTATTCTAATCCTAATAGATGCTTGCTTTTCCAATTTGGCATCATAAATGAAAATGGTGCCACTCAGACATACAATATGGCCACCACAGCAGCCATCTTGAACATTTTATCATTACTACTCCACCAGAATAGATGGTCATATCACTAAAAGACTTCTTATGATGTCTAGTTGGTCCTAAATGAAAATGGTGCTGATCTGACTTCAAATATGACTGCCACACCAGCCATCTTGAAAATTGTATTATTGCTACTCTTCAGGAATGAGAAGTCATATCAGCATCGGGTTTTCACTGGAAGACTTCTTATGGTGTCTAGCTGGTCTTAAATAAAAACTGTTTCGATCTGATATCCAATATGGCCACCAAAGTAGCCATCTTGAAAATCTTCTCTCTACTCCTCTTATATGGAAAGCCACATTGGCATTGGGTTTTCACCTGAAGACTTGTTACAATGTCTAGCTGGTACTAAATGAATATGGTGCCAATCTTACAACCCAGTATGACCACCATGGCAGCCATTTTTAAAGTCTTATTGCTACTCTTCCTAAATGGAAAGTCATATCAACATGGGTTTTCAGTGGAAGACTAATTATGACATCTGGTAGGTCCTGAATGAAAATGGTGCTGATCTGACCTCAAATATGGCTTTTAGTAGCAGCAATATTTTAACCGTCGCTATTGCATAGATTTTACTTTTGGTGCTGAAAAACCTCGTCTGTTCAATGTGAATACATCCTCCCACAGAGCGGAGAATTGTCAATAAGACACGGTCCACTTGTGCACCTCACATTCCATGCGCAGAACAGTCATCTTTTTTAAGGACACCGTGTTAATGGATGTGTCATAGATCATGACCAGAGAAAAATTGCTTGTTGCAAGTGCTTTACCGCATTGCCGTCTCCTCTTCAACAATACAGTACAGCTCACATGATTTTTCGGAACCCCACGCATCACTGTGGGGGACTTAATACCCTCCACTTTAGCTCCACGATAACACTACGCGGTGGAGGCATAAATTGGCATAAATACAGACAAATCACCACCGCGTTTCGGTAGGCACGCCAATGTCAACTCCACCGTGGAGGGGCTAGTCAACATTACTGATTGACATCTGAACAGCCAATGAATGAACACCACCTATGGAAAGACTGAGACGTCAAGAGTGATTTACAACCGGATACCATTGGAAGAATCAGTCGTCTTTATTTTGATCATATTTGGACAATAAAAAAATAATTTCAAAAGGCTTGTATATTCAGTACACATTACTGTTTATAAAAGGTTGATCGACTTCTTTTGCAATAAGTTTATGAATTTAATTTATTTCAAAGAAATATGAACAAACTTATGCACTGACTTTACGAGAAGCACACATTGCTGAGCTTCTCAAGCAGAATAAATTTATCATTTTGTTCCAAAGGAAAGTAATTCTCTGAGATATGGAGAATTAAAATCCAAATTGACATCCGCTTCTGCTTACCGCCCCCCCCCCTCCAACAACAACCAACCTAAAACACTGAATTTACACTGAAATGTAAACCGCGTGCTTAGTCTTTAAGCAGTAATAGCAGAGTCACGAGGTTGAATATTATGACTGCATGTGTACTGTAAGGGACTGACCATGTAATATTTGGGGTTTATATGCTGGGTTGTTTTTTTTTCGGCCGGGATATTCATCACAATATTTATTTATTTTAAGTGAAATGTGGAACGGATTAACGTCTTTTTATACTGCCAAAATCAGAGAAAGGCAATTGTTTTCATGCATTTACCCCCTTGGAAAATTCAATTGTATCTCCCTAATAAAGACTTGACTTCAGCGGATGTTCTACAGAAATCAAGGCAGTGACCATTGTGAACACTGTTGTAAAATATTAACAAGGGTTTACATCAAAGGATGATGTAAGTTTCAGCTTGGAACAGTGTGTTTTTATCACACGAAGCCATCTGACTTGGCGCGTTGTACTTTACAGCCGCAATTATGGTCCCGCCATTAACAAAGGAAGTTTGATAATTGTTAGTAATTAATCTGAACTTGGCTTATTACCGAAATGAAAAATAATATGGAAAATTCTAAAATCTGAGATGTTCAGAGATTTTAATTTCCAACAAGTTTAGAGCATTCTGCATGGATGTATTGTCTCCACGTGTATCCTATTATTTGCTCATTTTTCTATGGCGAAAATATAAAAATAAAATATACTCTTTTAATTATTTTTACGCAGATATTAAAGAATGCAGTTTCCTGTTTGTGACTGTTAGAGCCTTTGGTTATTGAGCGTGTTTCTGTATGTGGTATATTGCATTACAGCTAGAGAGCTCGAGTTACTGTGGCCCAGTGGATAAAATGTGCGACTCACACACACACACTTAAGTGTCTGCAGGGGGGGCATGTTGCCTCGTCCCTGCCCCGATTTTTAAAAAATAATAAATATATCCCTTTTACTCCCCCCCCCTCCCGAAAATTCCTGCGGATGCCCATGAACATGCACACGACTTTAGAGCACGTGCTCGGGAGTTCCGGTGCAGTGGTGGGAAAATTTCTTTCTTTTTTGCTCCATAATGCTATAATGTCTAGCACATTATTACTTTTTTACCACTACTGAATGTTTCCAGATTTCAGTTTGTGTACGTCGAGATTTATAATCAGTCAGATTTTAACATTTTAATTCTGACGATTGACTAAAAATGTCAACATGTCAAGCAGTGAAAAAGAAAAATTTTGGTTAACATTAATAGGCATTTTAGCGTTATTTTTGAAAGTCGCATTAGTGAAAAGCTCTTCAAAACATAAACAGAATCACGAAAAACTTTAATGGCAGGAACATGTTTTTGGTTTCAGTTTGGGAAAGGTGTGTTTTTATCATTTGAAGCCATCTGACTTGTACTTAACAACCCCAATTATGGTCCCGCCATTAACAACGGAAGTTTGATATTTGTTCGTAATTAAGCTGAACTTAACCTACTGCTGAAATTAATAATAATGGGGAAAATTGTCAAATCTCGGATGTTCAGAGATTTTAATTTTTAAAAAAATATGACATTTTGCATGTATGGTCTCAGCATGTTTCCTATTATTTGCTCATTTTTGTAAGAAAAAAATATATAAAAAAATTTTTTTTTATCATCATAGAAAAATTAGTAAATAATGGAAATGATATGTCAGTAACCCAGTCGTAATATTGATCTATTTCTTATAATTATTTTTACGCAGATATTAATGTATGCAGCTTTATCTTTGTGACTTTGGATTGGTTGCTTATTGAGACAAGAAATAAACTAATTTCTTTGAATAGTGTTGGGCATGTTTCTGTATATGGTATATTGCTTTACAGCTACAGTTACTGTGGCCAAATGGATAGAGTGTGTCACACACACACATTTGATATAGGAGCACGAGGTCGTGAGTTTGCAACCACCGACAGGAAAATTTGTTTCTTTATTTCCCCCTCTATTACGCTATAACGTCTAGTACAGTATTACTTTTCTTACCACTTGCAAACTTTTCCCAATTTCAGTTTACGATAACTTGTGCAGTAGTGATTTGGATTCCATATTTTATGAGAGAGAGAAAGAGAGGGGGGGAGGGGAACTTTACTAAGAAGAGGTAATGATATAAAATTATTTATCTTATTTTTCTGTATTATGCATATTATGCAATAGGAAAACGAACAGAAAAGAAAAAGTTAAACATTAATTTCATCTGATGCGCAAGTTTGTCAAATCAATGGCAAAGAAAACAAACCCGCAGAAGCGCTGCTGTTGTACTTTTAGGTTAACAGTTAGCACATGAAATTAACATGTCAATATCAAACAAAAAAAGCAGTGTTGATGGCTTCACTTGTGTTAGGTTACTGCACGTGTCAACTACATGTATCTAGAATGATCTTTTGCGACCATTTGTGATTTTAAAAAACCCCACTACTTTGCTAATTAATGCAAAATAGTACAGTTTAAAATAAAATAACGATGTGAAATCTTAATAATGATTTATTTTAGCGATTGGATGTCAGAAAAAATCATACAATATGTGAATGAGTACTCATGCATGGAGTAACCATCGGAACTTGTGCGATTTTGTTTCACTTCAGTCAGACATGACTGCAGCTTTGTTATTAATTTGTTCGATGTTTATCGTTCTTTTCATTGCAGGTAGTACAATATCACTGACTTTCATATGATCATTAAAATTTTGTACTGTGTTTACTGAAAAAGAAATAAGGATATGAATGCATGTTTAGATTCCGATAAGATAGTATTGAAGAAAAAAAAATTAGATTCATTGCACAAAATGTAGTAATAATACAGTTTGCGAGGCATTGTCATTGCGTTATCGTCATCTGAAATATGATTTGGCACTATTTATTATACATTATCTTCGTTAGAACCAGGAAATATTTATAATTAACTGAATTACTACGTTTTTTTCAGTATAAAAAAGTTAGCAAATTGCTCCCTAGAGAGAAAACGATGTAGATAAATCGATGCCCCCCCCCCTCAGTCTCTCTCTCAACCTCTGCTTGCATGGGTGATAAACAGTAAGCCACGCCCATATTATCGAGACCATGTCCACTCCGCGGTGGTGATCGGATGCGACTCCACAAGAAAGCGTAGTTGGCAGGGCTATTCTCCGCGAGACGCCGCGACAACTCAATCAGGATGCATGGAGTGATGGTGGAGGGGTTTTTCTTAATCCTCTCCACTCACTCTCCACCCCCACCGCGATGCGTGGGGTTCCGAAAAATCACGTGAGCTGTACTGTATATCTTGGTGTTGAAATTATCCATTCTGTATTCTGTTTATATACCAGTAACCCCTGCCCCCTTTTAGAATTTAGGATGTAGTTCTTGAAGGAACCTCTTAGGTTACCACATTGTATCCCATGCTTTAGGGGTTAGGGTACACCCATATTCTTATCAATATACAACTGGTTACAGGTAAGTCTTCTGTGTTAAGAAATAATGCAACAGAGGCCCTACCCTAACGTAGTAGGAATTCGTATTCCTTTCTTTTAAATAATTGATCAAACATCAGTTGGTGTTATTTTTCACCATTATATATTAATAATTGTTCGCTTGACTTGCGTCACATTATTTTTGCATGTGTCCGCATTGCTTCATGAAAACATTAAAGGTTTAACAATTGAAATGTCTTAGGTAAATTCCAAACAAGTGAGTCATTATTTACCTTGTGCATACATGGGGGTGTGTATAGAGTACACACTCTATACAATCAGGGGAGTTCACATGTGATATAATAACATATTGTCATTATTTATTGTTCTCTTTTAGGAAATGTTTTATTTCAGAGAACAATGTCGGGACAGTCTGTGGAAAAGTGTCACCCAGATGGTCTCAGATGTTCAGAGTGTACACAAATGAATCATTGTGCATTTTGCAAAATATGGTCTAATGAAATCTGGAATCTAACCAATTCTAGATGGACTTATAGAGGGCAGAGGAAACGTCAATGCCCCTCATCTTACGATTTTTCAGGTTTCTCTCTTGAAGAGCCCCACTGCAAGATGACTAGTTCTTCAGTTCAGAAGAGCACATTGAGTTTATGGGACTAGTCTCTTCGGAGACAGGTGAGGCCCCTCCAGTAGTAGGGACAACGTTAGAGAAGTAGATCGCTTCCCCCAGAAAGGGAGAAGTCGAACACTTCTCACGTTCAGAGTAGCGTGTTGCTTCCTCCAGTGAGGTAGGAGATGCATCGCACATCTCACATCCTGGGTAGTGTGTCACAACTTCCTGTGAGGGAGGAGCTGCACAGCACCCAACACTTCGGGGGTAGCATGTTGTGCCCTCTCAAATAGGAAGAGCAGCAACTTCATGGAGTGATGAATCAGATGACAAGGCTCTGACATATCTATATCATCTGACCGGTCACCAAGCAAGGTCAATGTCTGGTGACCCGTCATCAGGTACTAGTCACTGGTCAGTTCATCCTGGTGACCAGCCAGATCATACTGACCACCGGTCATCTCATACCAGTCACCAACTATTGATCAGTCATCACTCAGAGGCTGCACAGTATGGGGATAAGGATCGGACCGAGTTCCCACCCTTTCTTTGGAGGACTCATCCCTATCCATGGCTTCTCAAGATATCAAGGATTACCAGAATAGATCCTTCATCACCACTCCAGGCCCATTACAATCGGCCAGGAAGCATGTTAATGCAAATTGCCCGCAGGGGCCATCTGCAAAGTTCTTCAAACAGACACAGCCTTAGTCCAATCTGCAACCTCAAATGAGACCACCTCCTCGACAGTCGGGTTCAAGGCACGGTTGCCGAAGAATCTTTAAGAGGAAGTTCTCTAACTCTCCATCCTTTCCTAAGGAAAGAAGGGGTGGCAGCCCTAGAGACCCGCACCCTCTCCTGCTATGCATTCCTCTCCTAGACGTCCCTGTAGGTGCTCGTCTAGGCCTCTTTTCAGAGGTTTGGTCAAGCATCACAGATGATGGGTGGGTCCTTTCTGTTGTGAGTGAGGGTTACCGACTTCAGTTTTGGGAAAAAGATGGAGACCACTTCCTCAATCCACAATGGAATGTGTCCGTTGGATTGGGCAGTCTCCATCAACCTTCAGGATGCCTGCTTACACATTCCAATATTTCCTTCATATCACAAATACCTCTGGTTTTGCTTTGACCAGGAAGTTTTTCAATTCCAGGTTCTACCATTTGGAATTGCTTCTGCACACAGAAACTTCATTCGTACTATGTTAGTAGTAGCAGCATACCTCAGATTACTGGGAACTCCGATTCTCCAGTATTTCGACGACTGGCTGATCAACAATGTTCAGGTTCAGTCCCTCCATCAGGATCATTTCAATTGCTGGTCCACAGTGACTCGGTTGGGTCTTTTACCTGACCTCGAGAAGTCAGAGCTTGTTCCATTTCAGGACTTCGTTTACATGGGGATGAACCTTGAGAAGTCAGAGCTCGTTCCATCTCAGGACTTTGTTTACATGGGGATGAATTTCTTCATGAACTAGAACTTAGTCCAGGTCCCACGGGATTGGATAGATTAAATCCTGTCATTTCTAGAGGCGCTACGAGCAAAAAGATCATTGTCTGCTCACCGTTACCTATCCCTACTGGGAACCTTGAACGCTGCTGCAGATCTGGTTCCCTTAAGATGCCTCCATGTGTGCCATCTGCAGTTTTTCCTTCTCGCAAGGTGGAAACCATACAGAAATTCTCTATCAGCTCTGATTCCACTGGGACCAGATTTTCATCACCATTTGTGCTGGATGGATGAATTAACACAGATTCCTGAGTGGGGTCCCCATGCATGCACCTGACCCGCACTCCTATCTGTTCGCCGACACATCAGATTCCAGTTGGGGCGCTCATCTAGAGCTGGAGGGCATAATTCTCCAGGGTCATTGAACTCAGGATGAATCATCCCTCCACATCAACAATCTAGAAATGAAAGCCATATTTCTAGCTTTACAAGGATGCATCGACAGAGTAAGGGGCAATGTGTCATGGTCTCCTCAGACAACACGTCCATCATGGCATATCTCCAACATCAAGGAAAAACACATGCCCCTTCTCTTTGCGTGGAGGTCTGAAACCTCCTCCACTGGGCCACCTCAGAGAACATCACCCTACGAGCCACATTCCAGAGAAGAAGGAACATTTTAGCGGAGAGTCTGTCCAGGACAGGCAAAACAGTCCTTACAGAATGGACTCTTCACCGCTTCATAACAGAGTCCATTTTCACTGTGAGGAATGCCTCTGGTAGACTTGTTTGCAACCCGGCTCAACAACAGACTTCCCTTTTGTGTGTCTTTAGTCCTGGACCAGAGAAAATGGTCAGTGGACACATTCAGCTTCCAGTGGGATCGTCTGTTCGCATGCACCTTCCCACTGTTCCGACTGCTACCTCAAGTTCTACAAAAAAGTCAGAATTTCCACTGCTCAAATCATTCTCATAGCCCCACTGTGGCCCCAACAATCGTGGTTCAGCGATCTTCTAGACCTGTTGATAGATTTACCCAGGTCTCTACCTCACATGAGGGATCTAATGTCGCAATACTGGGGCTCCCTCCTACACAACAGTCAACACATTCTCCACCTTCATGCTTGTCTCATCTCAAGTGATCTATCTGCCAGAACAAGTTTTTGGGCTAGGTTGCCAGTTGCATCATTAAGGCCAAGAAAGCTTCTACATTCAAGATCTATGATGCCAGGTGGAGAATCTTCTGTGACTGGTGCAGTAGGAAACACGTTGATCCTAGCTGTTCCACTGTGACTTTGTTGCTGATTTCCTTTTGTTTCTTTTCAAGAACAGAAGATGTTTAGTATCGACTATCAAGGGCTATAGAGCTGCCATTTTGAACATGTTTAAATTCTCTCAGGGCATGGCAATCAGTTTGCCGATCTCATTAAGTATTTTTAGCTTTAGAGACCTGTCTCCTGCTCTCTTATGTCCAGATGGAATCAGTCTTGTGTTTTATGGTCTTTAACCAAAACACCCTATGAACCATTGAGTGAGGCTTCCTTTCAGGACCTCGCACTCATAACTGTTTTTACTCGCCTTGGCATCAGCGAGAAGATGGAGTGAGATTCATGCCTTGTCTATTGACACTGGCTGTCTCCAGCTTAACGAGAATTATGAATCCATTTCTCTATTTTGTCAGCTGGTATTTTTAGCAAAAAATCAGTTACCTTTGCTAGCTCCACTACCTATAGAGATCCCCAGTCTCAGTCGAATCTGTGCTGGGGATGATCAGGATAGGCTTTTATGCCCAATTAGGGAACTTCGTTTCTATCTTAATGCCTCCAAAGGGAAAAGGAAGGGTAGGAAACATATATTCCTTCCTAATAAGGGCTGTGTTGATATTTCGGCTTCCACTGTCTCATGGTGAATTGTTACCACAATCAAAAGAGCTTATCAGTCCCTTACCGATAGAGACCTTTCTTTTTTGAAACTTAAAACCCAAGAGATTTGGGCCATCGCTGCCTCATGGGCCTATCTTAATCATTCTTTCTTGGCGGACATCATGAAGGCATCATTTTGGCAGTCCCATACTACCTTCTCCTTCTACCTCTGCTTGTTAGCACAACAAAGCACAGGCCTTTTTCTATGGGACCCACCAACATTCTGTAAAGTGGATCTCTCCCTCAAATGGTGAGTACATTTCATTTTTCTCAGTTTTTGATCAGTTTAACACGTCAGCCTGCCCACCTAACTAACAAATTCAGTTATGAAATAGCGATGAGTAAGATGTTGCTGCTATTAAAATATAGTTTTTTTGGGGTGGGGGGATAAACTAATTTTAATTATGCAATACTTACCTGTTGCTATTGCTGAATGCCCTACTCCCACCCTGCTCTGACTTTCTTGGCATAATCGTTGTCTATGAAAAAGATGACTGTTCTGCATGGGCATGCGAGGTGCACAAGTGGATCATGTCTTATTGACAATTCTCCACTCTATGGGAGGATGTATTCATATTGAACTGATGACGTTTTTCAGAACACAGTAGCGATAGGTAAGTATTGCTTAATTAAAATTAGTTTTATTCCCTACAAAATTACATGCCACAATGAACATGTTGAAAATCTTGTCACAAATTCCCCTGAATGGATGGTCACATCAGTATGGTTTTTTTACCCCAAGTCTTCAATATGGCTGCTACAGTCGCTAATTTGAAAATCTTATCGCTCAAGAATATCAGATATGGTTTAAAGGAACAAACGTTCTTATCTTAAATTCCTGGAATTTATTTTTCATACAGTAGAATGTCAGTCCCTTCGAGGGACTCTTGTTTTGTACATGTACTGTAATCCCAAGGCTGATGAGGATGCTTTACACAGAGAGATTACTGAAATATAATGTTGATCTCATTGCAGGAAGCCAAACCCAAACATTGAGTCACTGACCCAGAAGCTGAAGGAGCTTGATATTGATGACCAGCAGCGAGAGAGGCTGGAGCAGTTCCTAACACAGAAACAGAAAGTTGGCGAGCTTACTGCCGATGACTGTGAGAAAATGGGGGAGTTGGGAGCAGGGAATGGGGGTGTGGTTCTCAAAGTCTTACACAAACCATCAAGCTATGTGATGGCAAGAAAGGTGGGTTATAGTCATTTTAGAGTGACCTTTTTCAGATATTAAATGTTCTAGTGTTTAATTGCATGGATGCCAAGAATTTACCCAAGAAGTCATTGAAAAAATGTAATTATTCTGCTTTTTTGCCATCTTCACTTCCTCTGGTGACTTTGTGTGACAGCCCAGCAATAATGTGTGTGCACAATTCTCTTTTCGTAAGAGCAAGAAATTTAAACTAAAACATTCACTTGTCCATGATGGTCTTGCCAAAGAGGCTCATAGTTTGTATAATTGTATTAATTTTTATATAACCTGTAGCACTGGGATTCTGGAAAAGATGACACATTCTGTCTTGCTGTTGCTTTTGCACAAGCCCATTTTACCATCTGTTTTTAACTAGTTAATGTCAAAAGAGTAAATTCAGTATTACTGATATCTAGGAGTAGTAATGAAAGATTTTATTGTTTGTGTACAAGAAGTGTTTAGACTAGGGTGTTCAGATTGTCCATCTGTCTGACTGTGTGTGTCATGTTATACATGCACAGTGCATGAGCCCAAGGCTGTACATGCCACAAAATGAGAGCCCTACAGTGTGAAGCATTTACAGCAGGACTGCTCGGGAGTGTTGGCTCCGTTATTTTAGGTGATAAAGCACTCATCTAGAATGGACCTCAGCCACTGTCCAGAGTGAATGCACATGACCGCTAAATGGTGACTATATCGATTAGGCACCAGGGAGATCAGTTTACTGCCATCTGTAAATATGCAGCTGTTTAATGTGTTAAATCGACAATAATTGACAAAGATTTCAACATCGTTAAGCTTAATTTCTACACTTGAGTGTTACATGAATTAAATCAAACAAAAAATTATGTAAAAAATCAATTCATATGCTTATATTGTTTTTTAAGGCATCAGAGCAAGGGGTAATGATGGTTTGGCCAAGTGGATGATGTTGTCTACTATAATTTGTATGCAATGCAAATTTGAGACAGTTTCTTTTTCAAATACGTTACCTGATCATAAAACCTGTGGAAAACTACTACTACATCAAAAATTCAGCCCTCTCAGCTAAAACTTTTTAACTAATAAGCTAAAAGTTACCTGCTCACACAAGGTGGCAGTTAGATAGAGTGATTTATCCTTGATATAGAGATTGGTGTAAAATTCCATGTATACTCCAGTTACTACTTCCACTCATGTCGAGTCGCACGCTCTCTCTGAAGAGAGGCCTCACAAACCAAGCTACAAGTATTCTGGAAGTTATTCTACATTAAAACAAGTTGGAGGAGTTTTCACTTTTAAGGGAAGTATACTCCATCTATAATTTTTCAGCTTCTCTCCTTCCTTTGTATCCATGACAAAGTTTTCTGCCTTTTGTTTGTCGTGCTCACACATGAAGGCGCCCTTTGTACGTACCTACTCGTGTTGCTAGTGCATCCTCTCAGATTGGTGCAGCTTTATTTTACAAGCAGGTATTGTGTTTGCTGAGAAAACTCAATAATTTGCTCTATAATTTGCACTATGGTCGGATATGTACAGATTAGTTTTCTATACCTAGTTTTAGTCGTAGCGTTCACTGCTCAGTTATTAATAGCAACACTTTGGGGAATTTACCTGCTTAAGCAATCTGTTCCTTGCAGGTAAGCTATATAATTTTAATATGGTTAACCTGTATAGGCTGCCACATGGGCCCTTTGTACGGGTAAAATTGTCATTTGTATGTATTGTCTGCTCTGTTTGAAAACTCGATAATTTGCTGTATAATTTACACTACAGTCAGATACGTACAGGTCAGTTTTCTATAATAACTAAAACTTATAGCATTCACTGTTTAGTTATTAATAGCAACAATTTGGGGAATTTACCTGCTTAAGCAATCTGTTCCTTGCAGGTAAGCTATATAATTTTAATATGGTTAACCTGTATAGGCTGCCACATGGGCCCTTTGTACGGGTAAAATTATCATTTGTATATATTGTCTGCTCTGTTTGAAAACTCGATTATTTGCTGTATAATTTACACTACAGTCAGATACGTACAGGTCAGTTTTCTGTACCTAGTTTTAGTTATAGCATTCACTGTTTAGTTATTAATAGCGACACTTTGGGGGATTTACCTGCATAGGCAATCTATTAAGCCTTTCCTTCAGTAAGCTATATAATTATTTATAGGATGCTTAAATGTGGTTAACCTGTATAGGCTTCAATGTGGGCACTTCTTACAGTTAAAATTGGAACATGGTGTTTAGTTATTAATAGCAACAATTTGGGGAATTTACCTGCTTAAGCATAGTCGTAACATAGTCGTAAGAGCACATTCTTAGTTCACAAAGCAGGAAGCATACCAGGCTACACTTGCATATATTGTCTGCTCTGTTTTTGTCTTACCGATTTAGACCATGCGCAAGACCAAGTGTAAGCTATGTAAACATTGGAAGCATGGGAATGACAACCATCCTACATGTGTAGCCTGCAACGGTTGTCAGTCAATGAATACATGTCAGATATGCGCCTCATGGACCGAGAGTCAGTGGGCCACAGTGCTCGGTGAGTCACCCCCATGTAGATTCTTACCAGCTACATCGCAGATGGCACAGGAGGTGTCTGTGTTGCCACACACATCTAGAGACAATGAGATATACTCTCAAGCATAGTCCTTGCTAGATCTCACCATGACAAATGAAGACTCTGCCTTCTTGGCTTCAATCAAGGAAGTCTTCCATATTTTGCCACCAGAGTTCTGTCCTTCTCCTCCTTCATTAGGGGTGAAACGATTCATCGATATATCGATGCATCAATACTTTTGCCATATCGATATACGTATTGATACAAGAGGTGAAGAATCGATACAAAACGATAACTACCCTATATAAGTTACTTTAATCTTCAGCAGTCATGAATAATTATTTGTCGTTTGCCTTCTTATTCTTTAAACTGAGAATCGATAATGTATTGTATCTTAGGCTGTGTATCATGAATCGTATCGATATGAGGCACAGGTTTATCGTTTCACCCCTATCCTTCACCAACAACAGCCTGGTCTAATGTTCCGGCATGTGTTGATTTACTAACAGCGTTTAAATAGCTTCCACAGTTGGGGTGAGTTGTTGAAGACCTTTTGGGCTGCTTACGTAGCAATTACAGGACCCTAGCATCAACCGACTCTTTTTCTCGCTGGCCATCAAACTTTACTCAGAAGTTATATAAGACCCACACTCCAGTTTTTCATATGGACACCCCAGCGGTAGGTTGAGACATTACAGCATTGGGGATGTCAAAACCCTACTCAGTACGCATGGACAGGAAATCTTTCCATGATACACAGCAGTTGGTGCGGATTGTCATGGATGTAGGTTCTATGCTGGATGGTATTCAATGGCAATTTTCCAACAAGCTGAACACAGTTATCATCTCCCACCCTGAATCCCACAGGACATGCATGGGATTCTGTTTCTAGAATGGCCCGCATCTTAAACAGAGCTGCACAGCACACCCTGGCCAGTGCTGAAAAAGCAGTGACAAACTTACAGGCAGAAAGAGATGCAGGCTCTCCACTTCCTCCTTTCTTAAAGACCACCATAAAGCCAAGTTACGCTCGCAACCATTACAGAAACAAGCCACAAAAGCGACCAACTTCTCTCATCCACAGGCTCAGCCACAGAGGAGGGATTTTCAGGAAAATCAAAAAGATCAAAAGGATTTCCCTGGAACACAACAGACAAAGAAACAGCCCTACTGATCCTACAATCATAGATGACCACAGTTCTCCAAAATGAAAGTGGACAAGAGGCAGAGAGCAAGGTGATCGTTTTAGCCCATGTTTCTCTCCACGCCAGCCTCCCCATAGCAAGAAATGACATTCTCACGCCACCCTTGTCAGATATTCTGGTGGGGGGAAAGCTGCTATTCTTTGATGCCGATAGGAAAGTATTTGACATGACGATCAACGGACCTGACAAGTGGTATCAGAGAGACTCAGCATCACGTTTAGTGCACCTTCTTAATTGTCCAGGGTCCCCGTAGCTTCAAACGTCCCCAATGTCTCTCTCAAGGCAGACACTGCAGCGAGAAATCAACAACCATATCCAGAAAAGGGTGGTTGAAATTACTCAAAATGTTAACTCACTGGGTTTTTACTTGAGACTGTTTCTGGTCCCAAAGATCAATGGCACACTTCAACCAGTCATAGACCTAAACATCCTCAATCGTTTCATTTGCACCCCATGGTTCAGAATGAGTGTGGACCTGCAAGATGTGTATGTTCATGTTCCCATTCACGAAGCTTCCAGGAAGTTCCTGCGGTTTGCTTACAGAGACACCATTTACCAGTTCAGGGCACTCCTGTTCGAACTCAACATCAGTCCCGAGGTCTTCACATGCCTGAAAGACAGAGTAATGGCCCACTTCAGGACCACCTCTACAGATGGCAGCAACATCCAACTACCTGGACGATATTCTTCAAAAACACCAGGTGAGTTCTATTTTGGATCAAGACATGATATTCCTTTTTACTCTCCTTCTCAGTCTTGGATTCCTGGTCAATAAGGAAAAATCTGAGATAATACCAACCCGGCATTTTATCATTTTATCCATTTAGGTATGGAATTCAAAACACAAGTAAACAGAATCCCTCAAGAATGTGCATCAAAAATAATGTTCATTGGTGGCTTCAGTACTTACACATGAGTCTTTCAGCCCAAGAATTCCTTCACCTACTGGGTCTGTTCAATACAGCAGTGGATCTCGTTGCCCTAGGTCACCTTTTTATGAGACCATTACAAATGACTCTGTTGTCCAAATGGAGGCCGAGACTGCCCTTTGGACCAACCTGTAACAGTCTCCACATATATGAGGTTCTGTCTCACAAGATGGGACAACCTCAATTGGCTCACATCAGGTGTTCCCTTGCAAGCACAACCACTGGAGATCACAATTTGCATGGATGCAAGCAAAGAAGGCTTCGTTCGTTTGTTGAATTAACGACGTGTGCGGCCATTCGGCCATGTACGTCAACACAAAGAAGGCTGGGGTGCATATCATCTTCCATCATTCCTGGAAACAATTGGAGTGTGGCTCACTCAGGATTGCCTTTTGCATATCAACATCCTTGAGATGAAAGCCATACTGAAAGCATATCATTGGTGGAGGGAGGATCTACGTGGAAAGGATGTCCTCATTCTGTCCGACAACTTCACTGTGGTAAATTATCTCGGAAGGCAAGGGGGAACCAAGTCCCCAGAACTTTGCATTCTGGTTTGGGATTTTGTAAGGTGGTGTCTTCAACTACAAATCCATGTACAAGTTTGTCACATTCCAGGCAGACTAAACATGTTAGTGTAATCAACTAATACAAATGGAATGGGTACTTCATCCCTTGGTTTTCACTCACATTTGTGCCTGCTGGGATCGACCAATGGTGGATCTATTTGCGACAAGGTGGAATGCAAAACTTTGAACCTTCATCTCATCGGTTCCATATCCGAAGGCCTGGAAACTCAATGCTCTTTCCATAGATTGGAATGGTCTGGGTACATACGCTTACCCTCCAATACCTCTAATGCCAAGGGTGATACAGAAAGCCAGAGAATCAGATTGTCGCCTCATCCTGATTGCTCCACTCAAGTAGAAAAAGTCGTGAATCAACAACTTCATAAATCTAGCAGCGGAAATCCCCAGGAAAACAGAGATATTTCCTCACCTGCTCAAGCAACCAAGAATACAGGCGTTCCATCCCAATCCAGAGTTGTTGAACTTGCTCATCTGGATTATATTAAACAAGTCCTCAAGAACAAACAGTTCTCTCTACAAGTGGTGGAGAGAATTGCTCAAGCGAGACGGCCCTCCACTTTGAAAGCATATGAGGGAAAACAGAGAATTTTCACACAATGGTGTGACCATGAACACATTGAGCCTCTGAAGGCATCAGTACCTCAGATAGCTAACTTCCTACATTGGCTTTTTAAAGTGGAACAGTTAGCTCCAATTGCAATAAAAGACTACCACTCCACGATCTCCAACACACTGCAATATCATGAAAGAGAGGATATTGGACAAAACAAAGACCTATCCAATCTGTCAAATTTTGATTTCACACTTCCAAAGGTGTTGGCTTTGTGCCCAAAGTGGAATCTATCATGGGTGCTAACCTGGCTGAACAAGACACCATTTGAACCGATCTCAAGGGCTTCATTGTTTAACCTCTCATATGTGACTGCTTCTTACTTGCACTAGCAACAGCAGGCAGAATCAGCGAAATACATGCCTTATCAGTTGACCTTAACTACTTGCAGTTCAGACAGGATGGGTCAATGTCACTCATGACGGCCCCAGCATTAATTCCCAAGAACAGGTTCCCGCTCTTGGGAAATCAGGCTTTTGTGGTAAAACCCCTGTCTACACTGGACTCTTCATCTCAAGGTCATCTACAGGACCCAGTGAGAGCTCTGAAGTGGGATCTAAAAAGAACCAAGCCGGTGCGACGAGGAAGATCCCACCTCTTCTTACCTCTCAAAGAGGGAAAGGACAACATATCAGCACAGGCACTGTTGTCCTGGATAAATGGGTTATGCACTCCGCATATCGGGAATTAACCCAAGATTAAATGAACTTGCTATGCATCTCGGCTCATGAAGTTAGGGCAGTCACTGCAAGCATTGTGTTTGCGTGAAACTATTCCCAAGCTGACATTATACAAGCCGTGGGATGGAGGTCAGAGTCAACCTTCTCCAGCTTTTAGCTTGGAGATCTTTCAGCCCGGAGGACCGAATGCTGTGGCACAGCTGGTTACCTTCCCAGGTTGATTGGCAGCTTTTTAAAGATGGTGGGGATTTTTCCCATTAAGAAGCCACACCCTGGCATATGGAGTCACTCTCCAGCCGGGTTATCTATCAAGAAGCTGCTTCATATACCTTATGGGACTGGAGATGGTCTCTCCACGGCAAGTGGATGTAACTCCCTCCTCTTACCTATTCTCCTAAGATATTATGATCGGTTAACATACTTGAAGAAGAAACAAATTTTTCTAGTAAAAATATGTTTCTTCAATAATACTTTCCCTATCATAATATACATACACCCTCCCAGCCTCCCCACAGTTACAACTACATAGAGAGCATACATTCCAGTGTTCTCCCGAGGGCCTTTTACCGTAGCGGGCCCACTACACTATCGTTTCAAACTCCGATAACCCCCGACGCTTTAGAACCTGCCGCTATGCTTTGATGCTTCCCACTACCCTTATAAAATTAATCTGTTAAGCAAACATCCTGTTACCAAATTCAAAGCCCCACTCAAATGACACCTGTCCCCACTCAAATGACACCTGTTCTTACCTCTTCTGGGGTATTTTATTAAGATAATCCAAGATAATTGCTCACTCACTTAACCATTACCCTTTGTACCTGGCTTGTGTGACCGCCGGTGCGCGACTTTTGGTGAGGGTTTCGTCTGCACCTAGTCACGTGATTGGTCAGCAACAATGGAGTCTACTGGTAGTGTGTTTTATATATGTCAGTCGTTTTCATTAACAGCCAAAGCAGTTACACCAATTAAATTAAAAATTATTGTGAAAAATGAACAGACCACCTTCCAAGAAACGAAAAATTACCCAGCGCCCGGCTAGCCCCATGTTGGCCTGGTTACGACAATCAGAAATTGGCGTCACAAATAGTGGCAGTGATTCTGATTCCGATAGCGCCATCATGATTTCCAAAAAGAATGATATCAAGAAACGAAGGACAGGATTTAATAATGAATGGAAGACGTTATTCCCTTGGGTGGAAATTGCTGGATCGGATGGTAAGTTTTCCATATTGCTAACTAAAGTGAGTGCTGCCCTATTCATTTCTCTTTTCTGTCTATCCAAGTAATAAATGGAACAATTTTTATCTTCCAGTTTCACCTCTTTTGAAAAGATATAAATAAAAAGCATTCCTTTATAAATATAACTGAAATAGTTTCATCCATATGCTTACTGATTATTCAGTGAAGTCATGACCTCAAAAGTTTCCATTTTTCTTATGGCTTCTCTGATTTAAAAACAAAAGAACAACTTAACAGGGTTCATTTTTTTCCTCTCAGATTGTGACTGACCACTTTCAGGAGAGTGAAAAGCTTGATGATGTGAAGGTGGAGTGGCACAATTTAAGGCAGCTCATGGTGAATATCAAGGAGCCCATGTCCTTTAGACAGGCATTGGAAAAAATTGCCTCCCATGAGGAGCTGTACCCACTTCTCGCAAACTACACTCAAGCTGCCCTGGTGCTAACTGTGTCAACAGCAGGTAAATAAAACAGTTTTAAATTTGAACAATATTTTATCTTAAAAATAGCAAACAATTTGATATATTGTTCCTAATGGAAAGGAATATGTATTATCTTATTCTGTGATGATTATTTGTAAAACACATCACTGTTTTGATCCCTGAAGAATTTTTCCTTGGTAATTAACTTAATTAGGATTCAGGTATATTTGTCTCTTTTTTTTATACATCCATTAATAAATTTTATGTTCCTTTTTTTTCAGATTGTGAAAGGTCATTCTCCTCGATGAATAGAATTAAGAGTGTTTTAAGGAACAGGTTGTCACAGAGGGTACTGAACTACCTGATGACAATCAGTACTGAAGGACAACACTTAAAAGACTTTAATTGTGATGTTGCAGTCATTTTATATTGTGAAAAGAAGAAAAGACGAATATCATTTATTTAAATTAAGAAATAAATGAGATATGCATTGTTGTTACTGTTATAACCTAGGTAAATAAAAAATACTATGTAAATATATGCACTTCTTTTTATTTCATTGATATTAATTTGTTTCACTTTTATGACGTTAATGTGCGCTTTGTAAAACATTTTATGACCCAAACACGCGTACCCCGATGCTATCGAAAATTTCTGGGGAGATCACTACATTCCACCCCAGTAGTAACTGAAGTATTCACAGAATTTGGCACCAATCCTTGTATCAAGAGGAGATCACTCTCTCTAACTGCCACCTTGTGGGCAGATAACTTTTAGCTTATGGCTAAAAAAGTTTTAGCTGGAAGGGCTGGATTTGCGAGGTAATAGTAGTTCTCCTAAGGTATTATGATCGGGTAAGTATGATTGAAGAAACATATTTTGCTAGAAAAAAATTGGTTTCTTTGAAGAGATATGCAAGTTGATTAGTTATATAAAATGCATCTGTACTAAATTTTCTCCTTAATTTAGATTAGAACCCCTAACATTTTGGAAATGTTCTGCTTGAAAACATATATGTACTCTTATGCAGTATTGTAGAAGTCATTCAGCTATAACTGTTATCAGTGCTAACTCCACAATTGAGGCATGACAGCTGCTGTCATACAAGTCTGCAGTAACTGTAATATAAACCTCTCAGATGTCATAATGGCAACCATTCCTACTTATTTGTTGCTGAACAATATTGAGACCCAGTCTTAGAGTAATATATAATGATATATAAAAAATATGTATTTTTCTATGTACTATAAATACACAATTCTATTCCTGATTGCACCACATTATACAAAAAATGCGTTACCTGACACATCATAGAATAACCAAAATTTCCAAATTCATCTTGCTTGTTTGTACACACTTTCACATGCACACTGTAGGAGGCAAGGGGGGGGGGGGGGGCAGAGTGGTCTAAGGTGCTTGCTTTTACAGATCACTCACATCTCACCACTGTCTACATGAGCTTGAGCCTTGGCTCGACCAACATGGATATGTGAGAAAACTTGCCAGTAGCTTCCCGTGGGTGGTGGATCTTCCTGGGGTCTTCCTTGGTTCTTCCTCCACCAAATATACTGGCCACATGTATAGTGTATCATGTGCTGAAAGATGGCATTAAACACCACAAAACCTGACCAAAACACACACTCTGTACCAGAATTATCTAGTACTAGTGATGCTTGTTTGCACACATTTTCACATGCAAACTCTGTACCAGAATTACCTTGTGCTAGTGATGCTTGTTTGTACACCATTTCACACACACTCTGTACCAGAATTATCTAGTACTAGTGATGCTTGTTTGCACACACTTTCACACACACACACTGTACCAGAATTACCTAGTACTAGTGATGCTTGTTTGTACACCATTTCACACACTCTCTGTACCAGAAGTACCTAGTACTAGTGATGCTTGTTTGCATACACTTTCACATGCACACTCTGTACCAGAATTATCTAGTACTAGTGATGCTTGTTTGCAAACACTTTCACACACACACTCTGTACCAGAATTACCTAATTCAAGTGATGCTTGTTTGCACACACTTACACACACACTCTCTGTATCAGAATTATCCAGTACTAGTGATGCTTGTTTGTACACACTTTCACACACACTCTCTGTACCAGAATTATCTAGTACTAGTGATGCTTGTTTTTCACACACTATCACATGCACACTCTGTACCAGAATTGCCTAGTACTAGTGATGCTTGTTTGTACACACTTTCACATGCACACATTGTACCCGAATTATCTAGTACTGGTGAGAGACAAAACCAACAATAGCAGACCTAGCAGTAGTGTTGATAAAGGACCTTATTCTTGGAAAGCAGTAGTGGTCCATTAGAGAGTCTGGTACCCTATTCAAATTTGCAAAATAGTGGTCTTGTACCTAGAGTATCCCTGACAATCATTGTTCCATTGTTGGCATGACCTACAAAGACCATCTGCTCCTTGTCTGGAACTCCATTTGGAGTGAAACAATTCACTGATTAATTGATATACCAATATTTTTTGTGGTTGAGGTATAAATAGCGATACATACTAGAGTATCAGTACAAAATGACACTTATTTCATAAACGTTAAACCGTAATCTGCTTAGAATCATTATTTTCCTCTGTATGATAACAGTAAACTGTAACGATAGTCATTTTGCTAATTACTATACTTATTTGATAATAATTCTATGCTTGATTTTAAGCCCACCCTCATTTTTACACAGTTTTGGTAAATAAAATTACTAAGGATATCTTAGTATGATAAACACCCCATCCCTTTTAGACAGATTTGTTTGGCTAGACCCTTGGTCTTGTCTTGGAAGAAATACTGTAACTTTACATGAAATATAGTGATGGAGTCTGTAATATGCATCACCACACCTGTACAAGATTCCTTTACATCAAGTAATTAAATAATTTTTGCTGACCTGGATATAAGGCCAAGTAAGCTTGTGGTGTGGCCATGTGTCTGGTGTCATCATCCTTGGTGCTGTCGTGCCTGTAAGGCCAGGTGAGCTTGTGGTATGGCCATGCCTCTGGTGTTATCCTGTGTGCTGACCTGGCTACAAGTAGGGGTGAAATGATACACCTCTGCCACACATCGATACAATTCTCGATACACAGTCTACGATACGATACATTATCGATACACATATCAACTTGATGTTCTTATCATCTTTAGAATGTCTGACAATGGTAGGGTGGTACCATTTGTTATGTGTTGACATATTGGGTGTATTTCCAGTATGCAGATTACAAACATAGAATTATCATCTGTTCATATGCCATTCTCATCCTTGACGAGATTTTTTTTAAAAATACTTCTAAACAAACTAGCTGTTGGTGATTTTTATTCACCCTTTTAGGTCATTTCAGGCTGCTCCATTCCATCATATGCATGATTCATCCTGGTCACCACGCTTTTTGTTTTACATTGAATTAATGTTTTTAAAACATCTTATTACCAGTTTCTTGTCTTCACTTAAATTTTGAAGAGATATCAAAATATTATCTTCAAAACAGAAGAAACAGTACAATTTCCTTGTGCAAGGAAATTCTTATCTTGAACAAGTCCAAGTGTGGGAGCTGAGATGACTAATAGCCAGATCCTTCACATTGTACTTCCTGCAGATGCAAATCAACTGCCGCAGTCACATACATTTGTTTCTGTCAGTGAAAAAGGAAATTATTGACAACACCCACTCCCTTTCTACAAATTGACGAGGTGGCTATAACTCGTGCAGTTTGGAATCTGCCCCCTTGCCGATTCTGTGCTATTTTTTTTTTTTTTTATCCTATCGGCAGGTTCGGTCGCTGATTACATATATCAGCGTAAAAGGAGATATTCCAAACTTATTCCCCATGTACGATTTAGGTACTTTAGATATATCATTTAATAGTCACTTTTGTGTGAAGTTTCTATGTTGCTTTGTATCTATTTGGATAAAGTTTGGATGCCAATATTTCGGGTATGTCACGCAGTGAACACACTACAGTTAGTTATGATTGGAGGTTATTGTTTTACCCTGAACTTGAACAAACAATAACCACAAATCAGAATTGCATGTAACACTGCATGACACACCGGATGTGTTGCCTTCAATTTGATCCAAGTAGAAAAGATGCGATGCAACAGATAAATTTTGCATAAAAGTGGTTATTAAATGATCAGTAAAGTACTTAAATCATACATTGGGAAGAAATCTGCAATGTCTTCTTTCCGTTGATATATGTTATCAATGGCTGAAGATGCAGACGAGATAAACTAATTAGCATGGAATTGGGGCGGGAGAAGGGGGCAGATTTTGAACCACATGAGTTAGTCACCTTGTGTTAATTTTTAGAAGGCGAGTGTGTGTTGTCAATTGCTTTTATTTTTTACTGATAGAAGTGAGTGCATGTATTTGCTACGGCTGTCTCAGATGAATTCTCAATTTAAAGAATGAAAAGGCAAATTACTAATAATTATTCATGACTGCTGAAGATTAAAGTAACCTGCATAGAGTAAGTATCGTTTTGTATCGATTCTTCCCCTCTTGTATCGATATGGGTATCGATATAGAAAAAGTATTGATACATCGATATATCAATTAATCATTTCACCCTAGCTACAAAGCCATCTGAGCATGTGGTATGGCCATGCCTCTGATGTTGTCCTGTTTTCTGACCTGGCTGTAGGTTCAGGTGAGCTTGTAGTATGGCCATGCCTCTGGTGTTATCATCCTTTGTGATATGTCCATACCTCTGGTGTTATCATCCTGTGTGCTGACCTGGCTATAAGGCCATCTTAGCTTGTGGTATGGCCATGCCTCTGGTGTTATCATCCTTTGTGGTATGGCCATACCTCTGGTGTTATCATGCTGTGTGCTGACCTGGCTACAAGGCCACTGAGCTTGCAGTATGGCCACGCCTCTGGTGTTATCATCATTTGAGTTATGGCCATGTCTCTGGTGTTATCATCCTTTGTAGTATGGCCATACCTCTGGTGTTATCATCCTGTGTGCTGACATGGCTATAAGGCTAACTGAGCTTGTGGTATGGCCATGCCTCTGGTGTTATCCTGTTTGCTGACCTGGCTATAAGGCCAACTGAGCTTGTGGTATGGCCATGCCTCTGGTGTTATCATGCTGTGTGCTGACCTGGCTATAAGGCCAACTGAGCTTGTGGTATGGCCATACCTCTGGTGTTATCATGCTGTATGCTGACCTGGCTATAAGGCCATCTTAGCTTGTGGTATGGCCAAGTCTCAGGTGTTATCATCCTTGTGTATGGCCATACCTCTGGTGTTATCATCCTGTGTGCTGACCTGGCTAGAAGGTCAACTAAGCTTGTGGTATGTCCATGCCTTTGGTGTTATCATCCTGTGTGCTGACCTGGCTATAAGGCCAAGTGTGCTTGTGGTATGGCCATACCTCTTATGTTATCATCCTGTGTGCTGACCTGGCTGTTAAGGTCAAGCAAGTTTGTGGTATGGCAAAGCTTATGTTGTCATCATCCTTTATGCTGACCTGACTGTAAGGCTAAGCAAGCTTGTGGTATGGCCATGCCTCAGATGTTATGATCCTGTGTGCTGACCCATCTGTAAGGCCAAGTGAACTTGTGGTATGGCCATGAATCTGGTGTTATCCTGTATGCTTACCTGGCTATAAGGTCAAGTGAGCTTGTGGTATGGCCATGCATCAGGTATTATCATCTTATGTGCTGACCAGGTTACAAGGCCAAGGGAGCTTGTGGTATGGCCATGCCTCTGGTGTTATCAACCTGTGTGCTGACTTGACTGTAAGTCCAGTTGAGCTTTTGGTGTGACCATGCATCTGGTCTTATTGTCCTGTGTGCATTATTCATAAGCATTTGCCATTTTCTACTTCTTGCAAACAAACACTGGATTAACATGACACAAATTTGTGCAGAGGGTTATCTCAGCATAAAGGCCGATAAATTCAAGCAGACAGTTCCTGATTCATCTTGTACTGATAGTTGCCATTATTTGAATGAAATGACAAAACCTTTAAATGATTTCTTCATAGAAAGCACTTGACACAAATTGACCAAATTTGACAGAAAGCATCCTGGCTGTAAGGTCTTTCAGTTTTGTACAAGGTTTGTTTGTTTGTTTGTTGGTTTAATGCCATTTTTCAGTAAATGATGCTGATCCACCATCCAGTAGGGCTGCCATCACTACAAATAGAGAAAATTTAAAAATAACATCCATAGGGTAAAAAAAACTCAATAGAATGTGACCAAATTTAGCATATTGCATAGGTTATGAAGGCCTTTCAATTTTATACAAGTGATGCTGACCTTCCATCAAATATGTCTTCAGATACAGAAATTAGAAAAACCTTAACAAAATGTTTTCTCATAACCAATTAGCAGAATTTGAAGAAAATTTGACAGAAATAATCCAGATTACTTTGGCAATTAATTGTTGTTGCATTGGGCTATTGGGTGGATGTCAAAGGGTAAGCAATCTCAGGCTAACATGGGCCTCTTGTTTGATATATAAGATTAATGCCATCCTGCAGTATCTATATGCATGGTATTATGGGTTGTGAATAGTGACATTTATTGATTCATCCTTAATGTGTATAGATTCAAAGCTTTGATGCACAATGGTCCCTTACTATAAAGCCCCTCATTATACCACTTTCCCTCTTATAAATGTGGGAATGGTCATAGATTCCATTAAATTGGTAACATTTTTGTTTATTATTGCTACTTATTTCACTTCATTTTATTTCTTTGTTAATGAGAACAAGTTATAACACGTTTCACATCCCAAAATACTCTATTTTTGTGGTTTAATACACTATTAGATTGCATCCTTTTTGGAAAATCCCACAATATAAGGCACGCTCACTTGTAACAAAGGTCACTTGTATGGCTGTCATGTACAGTGGTCTAAAAAGGAGCATTGTTCCAGTCTGATCAGTACTTGGTATACGTAATATTCCTTCAGCATAATGTGGCCTTTTAAAAGATATACAACAGACTTAATTACATCTGTTTGTATCAGACATGGGGATCATTGCAAGACATGGGCAACAATCCTTTACCACATGTGACTGCCTGTGCTGAGATTTCTTCTTTTTTTTTGTGAGTAAACATAAACAAAAATACATCATCAACAACACAGTGGAACAGTGTTCTACACATCAGTGAAAGTGTGTTTTATTGATCAATAAGCTACTGTTTGAAAGAGAAACTTTGATTGGCTCATTCAAGCATCATGAAAGGTCATGTTGGGTAACAATGGCAAGAAAATATTACTTGCACTCAGAGTTATAGGTTGAGCAGGTTTTGCATATTCATGGGAAACAACAAAATCTCAGTACAGGAAGTCATGGGTGTTAAAGGAGCGTAGCGGATTGTCACCTGTGGCTTGAGATGATGGACATGGGGTAAAATACACTATTCATGTTTATTTTGTGCTCCACAGTCATGTAATTACTGTACTCTTAATTGTACAGGGTTGAGGTACTCGTTCTTTTACTATTACTTTTAAAATGGAAAAGTGCCTTGCACACTGGTGTTCATCCTGAAGTACACATGGTCTATTGTAGAACTGACAAGGTGTCCATACAACCATCTGTCTATTGCCAAACTTTGTGGATGGTTTGCACTTGGGGTATGAAGGAATCCTATCGATTTTTGGGGTCAGAAGATCACAGTGTCAAGGTCACTGAAAGATGAAAAATGGTTTACACAATGACTTGAGTTCTCCATCATCTACAGTTGCCAAACTTTGTGGATGGTTTTCACTTGGGGTAATGAAGAACTCTATCGATTTGGGGATCAAAAGGTCTAAGGCCAATGTCATTGTGACTGAAAGAAAAAAAATGTTTCTGCTCAGTAACATTAGTTCTACATTACAGACCAGGACCAAACTTTGTGTCTTTCTTATACTTGAAGTAAGGCAGAAGCCTATTGGTATGGGGGTCAAAAGGTCAAAGGTCGAGGTCACTAACTGAAATAAGAAAAGTGTTTTTTGCAAAATAATTTATGTTCTCCACATAGAGGATTATTAAAACATAGAGTGGACACATAATGTACCATTTACAGTACTCGTGTTTAAAAATGTACCCATAGAAAAACCATAATTACTTGTACTTGTTCTCATACTCTCATTTACTAATACAAAAGTACCGGTACTCATACTTGAGTACCTATATGAGTACTCTGCCCCATGTCTGATATGTACTGAATAAAAGTTCTTTCCCATGGGCAGAACTTTTCTATTACAAGAGCTTTCCCTTGATCTCCGCAAGGAAAAATGTTTCAACTTTTACAAAATAGCTTTCCCTTGATCTCCGCAAGGAAAAATGTTTCAACTTTTAAAAAATATAGCTTTCCCTTGATCTCCGCAAGGAAAAATGTTTTAACTTTTACAAAATAGCTTTCCCTTGATCTTCCCAAGGGAAAGTGATGTAACTTTTACAAAATAGTTTGCCTTGATTTTCCCAAGAAAAAATGCTGTAACTTTTTACAAAATAGCTTTCCCTTAATCTCCCTAAGGGCAAAACTTGACTATTACAAGAGCTTTCACTTGATCTTCCCTAGGGAAAATGGTGTAACTTTTACAAAATAATTTTCCCTTGATTTTCCCTAGGGAAAATGCTGTAACTTTGACAAAATAGTTTTCCCTTGATCTTCCTATGGGAAAATGTTGTAACTTTTACCAAATAGATTTCCCTTGATCTACCCAAGGGCAAAACCTGACTTTTACAAGAGCTTTCCCTTGATCTTCCTAAGGGAAAATGCTGTAACTTTTGAAAAATAGTTTTCCCTTTATATTCCCAAGGAAAAATGCTGTAACTTTTACAAAATATTTCTCCCTTGATCTTCCCAAGGAAAAATGCTGTAACCTTTACAAAATAGCTTTCCCTTGATCTTCCCAAGGGAAGGCTATTTTGTAAAAGTTACAGCATTGGGTCTACAACATAGTACTGCAATGAACACAACAGTCTTAGTTGTAGGATATATCACTGCAATGAACACAACAGTCTTTGTTGTAGGATATATCACTGCAATGAACACAACAGTCTTAGGTGTTGGATATATCACTGCAATGAACACAACAGTCTTAGTTGTAGGATATATCACGGCAATGAACACAACAGTCTTGGGTGTAGGATATATCACTGCAATGAACACAACAGTCTTGGGTGTAGGATATATCACTGCAATGAACACAACAGTCTTAGTTGTAGGATATATCACGGCAATGAACACAACAGTCTTGGGTGTAGGATATATCACTGCAATGAACACAACAGTCTTGGGTGTAGGATATATCACTGCAATGAACACAACAGTCTTAGTTGTAGGATATATCATGGCAATGAACACAACAGTCTTGGGTGTAGGATATATCACTGCAATGAACACAACAGTCTTAGGTGTTGGATATATCACTGCAATGAACACAACAGTCTTAGGTGTTGGACATAGCACTACAATGAACACAACAGTCTTAGGTGTTAGATATATCACTGCAATGAACACAACAGTCTTAGGTGTAGGACATAGCACTACAATGAACACAACAGTCTTAGGTGTTGGATATATCACTGCAATGAACACAACAGTCTTAGGTGTTGGACATAGCACTACAATGAACACAACAGTCTTAGGTGTTAGATATATCACTGCAATGAACACAACAGTCTTAGGTGTTGGACATAGCACTACAATGAACACAACAGTCTTAGGTGTTAGATATATCACTGCAATGAACGCAATAGTCTTAGGTGTAGGACATAGCACTACAATGAACACAACAGTCTTAGGTGTTGGATATATCACTGCAATGAACACAACAGTCTTAGGTGTTGGACATAGCACTACAATGAACACAACAGTCTTAGGTGTTAGATATATCACTGCAATGAACACAACAGTCTTGGGTGTAGGATATAGTACTGCCATGAACAACATCCTAGATGTTATTATGTTTAAACTTGATTCTTTCCTCAAAAATTACTGCTAAAACACAATCTCCTCCAAATACTGAGTTGACACTGTGGTATATTATTAATTATAATGATATTTAACTTAATTCTTTCATTGTTGAAAAGGGGGAGTTTCCATGGGGGTTAATGATTTCCTCCAAAATCCTTGATTCATGGAGTACAGCGTACCAACAAATTTTCATGGTGACTGCACTGTAGATAACAATGAATGTTTAGATTCAGGATTGTGGCCCTGGAGTTGAGGTAGGGTGGGGTGGAGATACAGGACTAAAGTCACATTGTAAAAGGTGATGTGCAGTCTTGCTTGTAACCTGAACTCCATCTAAACCTATTGAGGGAAGCTCCCAAGCATCAAGGATATTGTGATATCCTCTGTCTGTCCCAGTCATCTGTACATCCATCTGTCTGTTACCACATCTCCCAAAAACTGCTGGGTGGAAATTCATGAAACTTTGTGGTTATATTGTTTATATGGTAACCATCAGCAAGAGGGGTGTTATCATTCACCCTTCTGGTCCCTGCGAGGGGTTGTGAGAATTCAGATGTATAAAATTTCAATTATGACCTTTGCAAATATTATCTGACCATACTCTATATATGTAATCATTGCAGGAAAACAAATCATACATGTATATTTGATGGAGTTCACGTTATAACTCCTGGGTCACTGTCAGGGGAGTGGAGATGAGTTCCAGAAAGGGGGGGGGGGGGGGGGGGTAATATTGGAATATGCAGTATATATGTATAGTGTAATGATATGCAATGGTGAGCCATTGTAGTTGCTGAGGTATTGAGAATACTGTGTACTAGGTGATCCATTGCACTTGCTGTAGTATCCAGTATACTGTGTAGTAGGTAAGCTATTGTAGTTGCTGTAGTATTCAGTATACTGTGTACTACATGTAGGTGAGCCATTGTAGTTGCTGTAGTATCCAGTATACTGTGTAGTAGGTAAGCTATTGTTGTTGCTCTAGTATTCAGTATACTGTGTACTACATGTAGGTGAGCCATTGTAGTTGCTGTAGTATAGTGTGTACTACGTGTAGGTGAGCCATTGTAGTTGCTCTAGTATTCAGTATAGTGTGTACTACATGTAGGTGAGCCATTGTAGTTGCTCTAGTATTCAGTATACTGTGTACTACATGTAGGTGAGCCATTGTAGTTGCTCTAGTATTCAGTATGCTGTGTACTACGTGTAGGTGAGCCATTGTAGTTGCTGTAGTATAGTGTGTACTACATGTAGGTGAGCCATTGTAGTTGCTCTAGTATTCAGTATACTGTGTACTACATGTAGGTGAGCCATTGTAGTTGCTCTAGTATTCAGTATGCTGTGTACTACATGTAGGTGAGCCATTGTAGTTGCTCTAGTATTCAGTATAGTGTGTACTACATGTAGGTGAGCCATTGTAGTTGCTCTAGTATTCAGTATACTGTGTACTACATGTAGGTGAGCCATTGTAGTTGCTCTAGTATTCAGTATGCTGTGTACTAGGTGTAGGTGAGCCATTGTAGTTGCTGTAGTATAGTGTGTACTACATGTAGGTGAGCCATTGTAGTTGCTCTAGTATTCAGTATACTGTGTACTACATGTAGGTGAGCCATTGTAGTTGCTCTAGTATTCAGTATGCTGTGTACTACATGTAGGTGAGCCATTGTAGTTGCTCTAGTATTCAGTATGCTGTGTACTACGTGTAGGTGAGCCATTGTAGTTGCTCTAGTATTCAGTATGCTGTGTACTACATGTAGGTGAGCCATTGTAGTTGCTGTAGTATTCAGTATAATGTGTACTACATGCATACATGCCATAACACGACGTGTCACGTGAAAAACACGATTTTGGACTCCCAAACCTCCCGACACGGTCGTGTTTCGAAAAACACGATTTTCAGCAAACTTAGTGAAAAAATAAATAAATAAAAATGAACATTTCTTGAGCACAATGATATTGCCCATAATCTGTGGTATGTATAAACAGTAAACAGTCTTGCTCAGAGCTCCTGTAAAACTATCCTCAGGGTAGTTTATACAGCTGTTTTAGAGACAATTAAAAGGTAAGGCGGTCAGAGATAAACAGACACATTTCAGAGATTTATTGAATAGGCTCATAATAGCTAGGGTGATGTGTCGCGTCAAATCATTTGAGCACTGCTAAGGGAGAGCCCATTAGGCTAGTTTGCATAGTAAAAGTACACAAGTGGAACAACCTAATTTGTCTGAAGTTAAGTCAAACAGATACGTGCTGAAAAAAAAATGTTATTACACATCACTGACTGGATTGAATGAGAATGTTGAAGACATCTTTATTAAAGCTTGTGATCAGCGGCAACATTTCTTTGAAGTCGAATTTGTACTCCATATATAAAATTCAAAACATGATTATTTCAGTAGGTTGAACAACAGCACCATTCAATCTCTAATGCAGTGTTGCACCTATGATCTAAAGGTCAGAGGACACTGTGGCCCGCACCCTCCAGATTTGGGGGACACACAACATTTTTAAGGGACAAGGGAAAATATTTGAACATAATTCATTAGAAGCGCTAAAAAATGAGATAATCTTATTTGCTTCAACAGTTTTGCCACCTTAACTTTCTCATATTTTCCTTGGACATTTACATGATTGCAATAAACGTTTTATCATGTGATCAAGTAACTCATGAAAACATGTACTTGGTGAGCCATTGTAGTTGCTGTAGTATTCAGTATACTGTGTACTACATGTAGGTGAGCCATTGTAGTTGCTGTAGTATAGTGTGTACTACATGTAGGTGAGCCATTGTAGTTGCTCTAGTATTCAGTATAGTGTGTACTACATGTAGGTGAGCCATTTTAGTTGCTCGAGTATTCAGTATACTGTGTACAACATTTAGGTGAGCCATTGTAGTTGCTGTAGTATTCAGTATGCTGTGTACTACATGTAGGTGAGCCATTGTAGTTGCTGTAGTATTCAGTATGCTGTGTACTACATGTAGGTGAGCCATTGTAGTTGCTGTAGTATTCAGTATACTGTGTACTACATGTAGGTGAGCCATTGTAGTTGCTCTAGTATTCAGTATAGTGTGTACTACATGTAGGTGAGCCATTGTAGTTGCTGTAGTATTCAATATACTGTGTACTACGTGTAGGTGAGCCATTGTAGTTGCTCTAGTATTCAATATACTGTGTACTACGTGTAGGTGAGCCATTGTAGTTGCTGTAGTATTCAGTATACTGTGTACTACATGTAGGTGAGCCATTGTAGTTGCTGTAGTATTCAATATACTGTGTACTACGTGTAGGTGAGCCATTGTAGTTGCTGTAGTATTCAGTATACTGTGTACATGGTGAGCCATTGTAGTTGCTGTAGTATTCAGTATACTGTGTACATGGTGAGCCATTGTAGTTGCTGTAGTATTCAGGATACTGTGTACTTGGTGAACTTTTATGGTTGCTCTAGTATTCAGTACACTGTGTACTAGGAACAGATGATAATGAAGGCTTTGTCAGTTTGCATCCTAAATGTAAACAGTACGATGGAGAAAAAAAAATGTAAATATTGGCAGTGGCTTTTTATTTATAGTTGTTTTCATAATAAATACACTACATGAATTGTATGCCTTATAAAAATGGAAAATGTCTTGAAAGTGTATTTGTGATAAAATCTTAAATAAACCGAATGGTTCTCAGCTCAGTCGTAATTACTGATCAGAAGTCTTTTAACTAAAGTAATAATATTCATTTCTCTTTCAGTTGATTCACTTGGAGATCAAACCAGCAGTACGCAACCAGATTATTCGAGAACTTAAGGTGCTGCATGAGTGTAACTCTCCATATATTGTAGGCTTTTATGGGGCATTCTACAGTGATGGCGAGATCAGCATATGCATGGAATATATGGTCAGTTAGTGTTAACATATGTTGCCAAGTTTAAAGCTTACAATTTTTTAATGATTTTCCAGGAATGTGGAAGGGGCAGATAGTGTTTCTCTGTCCATTCCATCTTCAATCCAGCCTTCTGTGTATATGTATATATATATATATATATATATATCCATCATTCTTTGGACAAGTTTTTACGTTTATGTCAATTTCTTAGGCTGAGACACTATTGGCTACAGGGTCATTCAACTTCATGAGTGCCGTACCCCTCTATCAAAAGTAGGTCAGTGTGACCTTCATTTCATGCCTCAGTGACTTTAGTTAAGTTTGCATTTAGGTCAGTTTGTTGTGCATTTTTGTTTACAGGGTCATGCAAAATATATGCGAACACCTCTTGGTGAGGGGAATAGCTTTCCCGAAAGTTGGTCAGTGTCACCTATATTTTTTGCTTTGGTGATCTTGGTTGAATTTTTCAAAGGCATTTGTATTCTGTGAATACATTTCTAGTGTCTTTTTATACCCCTTCCATATCCACATCACATCATCACATGTCTATGATGAATTTGGTTTCTACTCAATAACTTTTAACGGACTTCATGGATGAAAACCAAATTTGAAATTTGGTATGAGATTTTTAGCATTCATCCATCTCTACCTTGATAACTTGCACACAGCAGGGTCAGAAATGTAGGCCACAACATAAGCGAGGATGTGAGTTACCAGAGGACCTCTGAAAAATTAAGAAAGGGATGGGCATCAATGAGGAGAAGGGAAGGACTGTTAAATGGCTGAATATTCATTTTATAATTGCATATGGAATAGTTGTCAATAAATAGCTTTTTCCAGAGATCATGAAAAACATTCCTCAAGAGGTTTCAGCACACATCACATGTATACCAGAGAAACTTTGTGTATTATGTCACTGCTCTTTGCATGTGAATGTGAATACATTATAGTGTTATTGTTGATTCAAAACAAAACAAAATTCTTTTTTTCAAGAATGACTGACATTTACCTGGTATCTCAAGAAACAACAATGTTGAATTTTAATTTTTTTGTTCTATTAGTAAAATATTGATGCTGTGATTTCATTGCAAGTAATATCAAAATTTCTGCTTATCCTTGAGCAAACCTCTGAATGCCAATTCTGGAATTTTAAGTTCACTACAAGCTTTGAAACTTGCTTCTCCATAATGAAACCTATCTAAAACTAAGCTTCTCATGCACCTAGTACGCCTTTTGCTTGGTTCCCTTACTGTCCTTGATCACATGTGCGAACATGTAGGATAAACCACTCATTAATGTTAGATACTTTAATTATGTTACATAATAATATTTAGAACAGTGTTTGATTGGTCAGTTGAAATGAGTTGATTTGTATACCTTATAACTTTTTTATTCTATCACCTTTAATTAATTTGATACAAGATGTAATTAACATGATAATACAAATCATATCTACTTTTAATTAATTGTAGCAAAGAGCCAAAAATTTCCACAAGCTGGAGATCAAAACACAGTTGGCACTCAGTTAGGTTCTCACGGAAACACTTGTGGGCATCACTGTGATGGTCGATTGACACTTTTCACATTTGAATAAAAGAGGGCATATCACATTTATGATGACTACACTGAAACCGAATTAAAAGATAAAACTGAAACACGAATTTCACTTGATAAGACTTATTTCATTGGTATTTATTTTTTAAAGTGTTGCTACCATTAGGCATTACTGACATTTTAATTAATCAATATTTTGTCGTGTATTGTTATTTTACAGTGTATGGAGAATTTTTATTTTTAAAGAAAAATTTAACAATATATATAACTTCTGATTAACAGTTGCAGATTTCGTGATGTTGATTCACATTTCTAGGCAGGAACCGCCATTTTCAAAGATAAAATGAGTGACATATCAAGGTTTAATTTACAATTTTGATTGTGATCTTATTCATGTTCATTTATTCATGTTCAGCAAATAGGGGCCTACCTTTTGGGTATACTTTATTTAAAAAAATGGGATCCACACCTACCTCCATGTTATAAGCAGATTTGCAAGTTATTTGGGTGTCCTAAAATGAGGGATTAATGTACCAGGATTTCATTTATTAGAGTCGTATGGCACATTGGTATAGGCTTTGATTTTGTGCATGTCCACATGACAATTGCAAGTAGTTTTGACAGGTGACATGGTTTTTCCCAAGTGCTTGTCCTGCAGACAATTGGTTTTTAAAAATGACAAATGTTGCATCATTATTTTCAACAATATTACATGAAAATTATGCAAATCCAGGAAATAAACATGAACTAAGCTAAAATAGTAACTATTATGCTTCTATCAACAACAGCTGACAGATATTGGAGTTTGTCAATATATGTATACTCTGTGGTATTTATGAATTATGCTGAATCAACCAAGAAGTTCCAAATGGTGTTCATAGGCAGACTGGTCTACCACAGGTGATGTATTTATCCTGCCAGCACATGTGGTTTTCTTAAATACATGCATACAGTTTTGACATTGGAACTGAATTCTAGTCATCATAATGCAGGATCTTCATAAATAATGCAGCAGAACAGTGAGGTTGAGATCAGCGGATTCAAATGGAACCGATGATTGGAGTGATGCAGCAACAAAAGTCACTGAAGAGGGTAGTGAAGCAGAGAATGACTGTTTGTCATTAATACACATTGTGTGTAAAAGCTATGTCTGAGAGGGATGTAGCCATGAGTGGACCCAGGAAAAGAAAAAGTAGTGAGGAGATAGATCCAGTGATAGTGATGTAGACTTGGTATCGGAGACAACAATGGTTGGTTCAGATGACAGATAGTAATAAGTCTCTTTGTGATAGCTGGGAATGTAAAATCTGATATCAAATTGTATTAGTGGACAAGTAGTGTGTCACTTTGTTGTAGCTGGAGAATATGAAATCTTGTGTAAAAGGTTGTTAGTGGACATGTAGTGTGTCGCTTTGTGATAGCCGGAGAACGCAAAATCTGAGGTTGTCAGTGTGCAAGTAAAACAGAAGAATCAAAAGAAACTAGTTTTAGTCTTTATTCTTTTTTAATTAGCATTTTCAAAAGTTAAACTGCTGTGCAAGTGATTTTGGAGCTTGTCAACTATTTGTCCAAGTTACTTATCCATGGGACAAGTTCTTTCAAAAATAAAAATCAAGCCCTGTCGGTTGGAAATTGCACATTGTCAATTTCTTGTCTTTGCAGCCAGAGGATTTCACATTGGAAAATAATAGTAAATACTGAGTGAGGTCAATATACACCAGTGGAATACATTTTATATGACTTACTCTAATTGACTTGTATTAAGATTGCACTGACTTTTATTTCGAATTTTCTAGTCAATTCAGACTCTAACAACTTCACTAAAACACAGCCATGATAAACTTATCTTTCGCTACAAACAGCAAGCTTGTCACTTATCATTAGTTCTTGTAAGGTCATTGTTGACTAACTAATTAGACAAAATCAATTTATCAAAAGTGCAGATATATATATATATATATATATATATATATATATATATATATATATATATATATATATATATATATATGTGTGTGTGTGTGTATATATATATATATATATATATATATATATATATATATATATATATATATATATATATATATATATATATATATATATATGTGTGTGTGTGTGTGTGTATATATATATATATATATTACTAGCGGCCTGTAATGGAAATTTGCAAGCATCATGGCAAAAAGATTTTGAAGACAAAATGATACCATTTTTAGCTTACCTTTACGAAGGTTAAAGTTTGTGTTTGAAGTTGGCATTAAAGGTTTGCTCTGTGCAGACAACAGGTTAAAGTTTGTGTTTACGGTTTTGCTTATGGCCTGTAGGAAATATTTATTTAAATTTCACTTGTGCAGTGTTTTCTAAAGGTTGTGCCCTTGCACCTTTTTTCACAGTACCAGGAGTGATTGTTTGGCTGATCAAGCAAGTAATTGATGTGGCTCAAGAATGTTAAATGACTGTGAAAAATGTTAAAGCAGAGGGATCTTTTTGAACTTGAAAACATGTTGGATCAGAACAAAGGACAAATCAATGTTGAGCTTGTAGACTAAATAAAGTTTCTGTTGTATATAGACTGTGTCTGTTGTATATAGACTGTGTCTGTTGTATATAGAATGTCTGTTGTATATAGACTGTGTCTGTTGTATATAGAATGTCTGTTGTATATAGACTGTGTTTGTTGTATATAGAATGTATGTTGTATATAGACTGTGTCTGTTGTATATAGACTGTGTCTGTTGTATATAGACTGTGTCTGTTGTATATAGAATGTCTGTTGTATATAGACTGTGTCTGTTGTATATAGAATGTCTGTTGTATATAGACTGTGTTTGTTGTATATAGAATGTATGTTGTATATAGACTGTTCCTGTTGTATATAGACTATCTCAAATCATTTTGTTTGAATTCTTGTACTAATCCACATGGATTATGTCCATTTGTGACAAGAACATAAACCAGTTACGGATCCAGGCTATTAAAAAACGTACATTTTTCATACATTTTATTGTAAATATGACATGTAATATGTAGATTACACTTCTTGTCCACTTAGATTACACTTGTACCTCGCTAGGGGTTGAAAGGTATGTAAAAGGCCATTTTTTTCAAGTACCCTTGAAAATGTGATCTTAGTCACCGGTTTGAAAGTATTTGTTTTCCTGAGGATATATATCCAAATATTAGTAGGTATAGGTGTCAGTTATTGTAGCAGATAGTATATGTGTCAGTTATTGTAGCAGATAGTATAGATGTCAGTTATTGTAGCAGATAGTATAGGTGTCAGTTCATTGTAGCAAATAGTATAAGTGTCAGTTCATTGTAGCAGATATTATAGGGGTCAGTTCATTGTAGCAGATAGTATAGGTGTCAGTTCATTGTAGCAGATAGATAGGTGTCAGTTCATTGTAGCAGATAGTATAGGTGTCATTTCATTGTAGCAAATAGTATAGATGTCAGTTCATTGTAGCAGATATTATAGGGGTCAGTTCATTGTAGCAGATAGTATAGGTGTCAGTTCATTGTAGCAGATATTATAGGGGTCAGTTCATTGTAGCAGATAGTATAGGTGTCATTTCATTGTAGCAGATAGTATAGGTGTCAGTTCATTGTAGCAGATAGTATAGGTGTCAGTTCATTGTAGCAGATAGTATAGGTGTCAGTTCATTGTAGCAGATAGTAGAGGGGTCAGTTCATTGTAGCAGATAGTAGAGGGGTCAGTTCATTGTAGCAGATAGTATAGGTGTCATTTCATTGTAGCAGATAGTATAGGTGTCAGTTCATTGTAGCAGATAGTATAGGGGTCAGTTCATTGTAGCAGATAGTATAGGGGTCAGTTCATTGTAGCAGATAGTATAGGGGTCACTTCATTGTAGCAGATAGTATAGGGGTCACTTCATTGTAGCAGATAGATAGGTGTCAGTTCATTGTAGCAATGTGCCATGGTACTAATGTATGGCTTTTGTCTTGCAGGATGGTGGATCCTTAGATCTAATCCTGAAGAAGGCAGGCAGGATACCTGAACCTATTCTGGGCAAAATTACAGTAGCTGTAAGTTGACAGCTTGAATATTTAGACACACTTAATCATAACACACTTGTGCATACATGCATGCACATATTCATGCTTGCAATCATTTACCCTCATTTGTCTCCACTTTTTTTTTAAAGAAAACATGGAAACTGTGTCATATCTCTTACACATAAATGTATCCATTAGTGCTAGCATGTGTAATGTTCAACTCTCTTATTCCACCTTAGATCAGGAAGTTAAACATTGCGATATATTTCTGTTGATATGCAGAATTGCCCTAGAATTTGGAGTAGTTTCTATGGGAAGGGGAGGGGGCAGAGGCTAGGTGAAAGGGGAAATGGAATCATTAATTGAAAATGATAATACATCTTCCTGTTATGTTCTAGTTATCCCCATGCTTTGGAGGGAGATAATGTGGTGCCCTCTGTTATGTTCTATTAATTCTCATGCCTTGGAGGGAGATAATGTGGTACCCTCTGTTATGTTCTATTAATCCTCACACCTTGGAGAGAGATAATGTGATACCCTCTGTTATGTTCTAGTTACCCCCACACTTGGAGGGAGATAATGTGATACCCTCTGTTATGTTCTAGTTATCCCTACGCTTTGGAGGGAGATAAAGTGGTACCCTCTATTATGTTCTAGTTATCCCTATGCTTGGAGGGAGATAAAGTGGTACCCTCTGTTATGTTCTAGTTACCCCCACACTTGGAGGGAGATAAAGTGATACCCCCTGTTATGTTCTAGTTATCCCCACACTTGGAGGGAGATAAAGTGATACCCTCTCTTATGTTCTAGTTACCCCCAAGCTTTGGAGGGAGATAATGTGGTACCCTCTGTTATGTTCTAGTTATCCCCATGCTTTGTAGGGAGATAATGTGATACCCTCTGTTATGTTCAAGTTTTCCCTATGCTTTGGAGGGGGGATAATGTGATACCCTCCGTATATCTTTCATTCCATCTGTCTGACTGTAACTCTTTTCAATCACTGAGTGGAAATTTCCCAAACATTGTACAGAGGATGCTCATGTAATCACCAGGGTACAGTTTTTGGGTTCGCCCCCTTGGGTACCTGGAAGGGGTCAGAGATGGTACAGTTTTTGGGCTCATCCCCTTGGGTACCTGGAAAGGGTTAGAGCCCAAATATACAAAAATTCCAGTTACAGTGACAATTTTGCTCACCTGGCTGTAAGGCCAAGTGTACTTGTTAGCTCACCTGGCTGTAAGGTGTGGCCTTACATCTAATGTGTGTTGTGTGTCCATCAACAATTGCTATTTTTAACTTCTCAAAATCCACTTGACCAGTTTTAATCAAATTTGGCACAGAGTATCCTGGCATGAAGGATTTCAAATTTGTACAAATGATGCTGATATGAATCAAATAAGGTAACCAGTACTAAAAATAGTAAAAATTCTTTAAATTACTTCTTCTCAAACACCCCTGAATAGAATTTAATCAAATTTGATAGAAAGCATTCTGAACGGAAGACCTTTAAAGTTTATACAGATGATGCTGATCCACCTTCAAATGTGGCTGCTGTTACTAAAAATTTAAAAACCTTTAAATGACAACTTCTTCAAAACTACTGAACAAAATTTGACCAATTTTGGCAGAAAGCATACTATTATGAAGACTTTTCAAATGTATACAAATGATTTCACTCTGCCATCAAATATGGCCACATTTACTCAAATTAGATTAATCTTTAAACAACTTCTAAAAATCACTCAACAGAATTTGACTAAATTTGACAAAAAGCATCCTGGCTTATAGGGCTTTCATAGTTTACAGCCGGTGCCGATCTGCCATTACTAAAACTAGAAAAACCTTTCAACAACTTCTTCTCCAAAACAGGTGAACAGAATCTGATCATATTTGACAGAAAGCATCCTGGCATGAAGACATTCAAATCTGCAAATGATGCTGATCCACAACAATACTAAAAATAGAAAAAAAATCTTTAAATGACTCATTTTCAAAACCACTCAACAGAATTTGACCAAATTTGGCAGAAAGCATCCTGGCATAGAGGGCTTTCAAATTTTTATAAATAATTGTAATCAGCCATTACAAAGAGTAGAAACCCTTTAAATTACTTTTCCAAAACATCTGAACAAAATTTTATCATATATTTGACAGAAAGCATCCTGGCATGAAGACCATTCATGTTTGTGCAAATGTTGCCAATCTGCCATCAAATATGGCCACCATTACTAAAAATAGAAACATCTTTAAACAACTTAGTCACAAAAAGCGCTCAACAAAATTGGACCAAATTTAACACAAAACATACTAGCATAGAGAGCTTTCAAGTTATACAGTTGATGCTGATCTGCCATTAAATATGGCCAGTGTCGCCAAAAAAAAATAGAAAAACCTTTAAACAACAACTTCTCCAAAACTGCTGAACAGAATTTGATCATATTTGACAGAAAGCATCCTGGCATGAAGACCTTTCAAAATTTGTACAAATAATGCCAATCCACAACTAAAAGTAGAAAAACATTTACACAACTTTATCTCAAAAAACTGCTGAACAGAATCGGACCAACTTTGACACAAATTATCCTAGTATAGGGGCCTTTCAATATTGGACAAATGATGCTGATATGCCATCGAATATGGATGAAGATAGAAAAACTAGAGAAACCTTGAAACAGTTGTGGAAAAAATTTAAACAGAAAGCATCCTTCTGACCCACATTTCTTGGCCAACTGCTCCAGCATTTAGCTGTTAGGCAGATGTCAGCCAGATGAGCAATCTAATTTAAATTATACTGAGGGGCAGTGTAGTGAGGGGCAACTGTTATAAGATGGGCAACAGTATACTGAAGAGCTTTGTAGTGAAGGATAACTGTTATAAGATGGGCAACAGTATACTGAAGAGCTTTGTAGTGAAGGACAACTGTTATAAGATGGGCAACAGTATACTGAAGAGCTTTGTAGTGAAGGACAATTGTTATAAGATGGGCAACAGTATACTGAAGAGCTTTGTAGTGAGGGACAACTGTTATAAGATGGGCAACAGTATACTGAAGAGCTTTGTAGTGAGGGATAACTGTATAAAGGAAAAATAGAAAGCAAACTTGAGTATTTAGGGTTTATTTATACACCTTGTGACCTCATCAGACAAGATCAGTATAATAGTTGTGAGATACATGTATACAAGGTTTTTACCACTTTTTAAAACTATAATATAATGCACTCAAGTTTTATAAATTGTGCTTCAGATCTTAAATCTTGTCGTCTTATGCATAATATCTCTTTTTCAGGTATTAAAAGGTTTAATCTATTTAAGAGAAAAACATTCAATTATGCACAGAGGTGAGTAAGGAAATCTTTTTTATCTTTATTTTTTTGATTTTCACACAAATAGGTCAGTGTTCTCAAGTTTTTCTATCTTGCTCTTGGTTTTTAGTTGTGTGTAATGTATTCAAATTCAAAAATAGAATTAGTCAAAACAGTAGATCATGGTTGAGACCTAATTAGTCAAAACAATAGATCATGGTTGAGACCTAATTAGTCAAAACAATAGATCATGGTTGAGACCTTCAACAACAACATTTTCTAACTTAGGATGAGAACAATCTTGACAAGCTAGCTCACTTGTGCTTATAAAAATATGTCAAATATTTATTCTTGTCTTCATTCTGGTCTCATCCTTAAAGTACACAGCATGTATTTACACACAGGTCTATGTAACCATGTCAAAATAGATGATTTCAGAATTATTTCCTTTGGACAACTCCCCAGAGACCTCAAAGCCTTTTCTTGGGCAGTAGTGACAAATCTATGTCAGTGCCACTGGCATTACGTAGAAAAATCTCACATGGCACTTTTTTTATTAGCTCTGTTAAATCTAAACTTGTGGTTATGGAGGGTCATTGTATGTGGATGTTCATCATTACTTGATATTTTCACAGGAATTAATTCTTACTGCTTTTGTTCTAAAATTACAAGTAATGTTGTCATTGAGAAGTCATCCGTACACAGGAGTATGGGTTACCTTCCTTTAGTGTCAAAAAGCAGATGGAAGTGGAGAGGGCTTGGAGGCATTCTGCCCTTCTCATCCTTACACAATTTTATGGGTTAACTCCCTGTAAGATTGAAAAACAGGTGGTGGAGAGGACTTTGAGCCTTTCCGCCCTTCTTCAGTAACGGAAAAGTATATAAAACTTGCCTTCCTAAAAATATTGAGTAAAAGAAATTTCATTTTAATGTTAGCTCGTTCCTTTCAGGTGGTCATTAATTATCCAGGGTCTGTTCTAGGATCCTCAGCTGTGAGATTCATTCTAATTTTAAACAGTTGCCAACTTTGTGGATGTCTTGCACTTGTGGCAGAGAAGAAGCCTATTGATTTTGAAGTCAGAATGTCAAAGGCAAAAGTCACTGTGACTGAAAGAAGAAAACTGTTTTCTTCACAATATCTGAAGTTCTCCACCATCGACAGTTACCAATCTTTGTGGATGGCTTGCACTTTGGGTAAGGAAGAAACCTACTGATTTGGGGGTCAAAAGGTCAAAATGGTTTTCACGCAATAACATGAGTTCTCCACCATCGAAAGTTACCAAACTTGGTGGATGGCTTACATACATATGGGATAACAATGAAGCCTATCGATTTTGGGGTCAAATGGTCAAACATCAAGGTCATTGTGACAGAAAGAAGGAAAATGTTTTCCACATAATAACATTAGTTGGACATCACAGACCTGGACCAAACTTTGTGGATGGCTTCCACTTGGAGTAAGGAAGAAACCTATGAATTTGGGGGTTAAAAAGTCAGTGTCACTGTGACTGAAATAAGAAAAATGGTTACCACACAATAACATTAGTTCTACATCACAGTCCTGCACCAGACTTTGTGGATGGCTTGCACTTGGAGTCAAAAAGTTCAAGGTCAAGGTCATTGTGGCTCAAAGAAAAATGGGTTTTGCAGGGTAACTTTTGTTCTAGAGTAAAGTTCCTCTGACCAAACTTTGCAGATGGCTCAGACGTTGGGTCATAAAGAAACCTATAGATTCTGGAGTCCAAAGGCAGAGGTCATGGTCGCAGAGGTCATGGTCATGGCAAGTTTAATAAGAAAATAATGGTTTCTGTACATTAAGTTTAGTGTGTTAAATGCCCACACGATACTCATGTTTTTGAATTGGGTGTGTGTGTAATTTCCTCTTATTAATTTTCAGTCTAGAATAAACACTGATAATCTAAGGAGACGGGGTGAAATGCATGTATACTCAGTTGGTTCTCAGGTTAGACAAATGAACCACAAACATCACTAAACATAATTTAGAATGTAATCATTTATTACTTGATTAACCAGGTGTTCATATGGCTATCACTTGTATGGAACTTAAAAAATTATTCATTTCAATCCAAGTCTCAGATGTAGTCAATAATGTAGTTGCTACTGACTTGTCAAATTGGAGAGTGATCCTTGCCAAGTTCAGGTTAACAGTCTGTAACCAATGGAACAGAGGAGTCAGGTAGATGGAGCAACTCTTGCCATTTTGGAAATTGTCTGTTGTGTCTCATGGCCTCATTTTCTCACTTTTTTGAAAATATTATGTTCACTCATATTCATTCAGATTCACAATGTCAATAAGATTTCTGTAGCCTATATACAACCTTTACCCACTGGATGGATAAATAGAGGAAATTATCAATTGTAATTCTTTTTTCAGATGTCAAACCATCTAATATTTTAGTAAATTCACGGGGAGAAATCAAAATCTGTGATTTTGGTGTGAGCGGCCAGTTGATAGATTCCATGGCAAATTCTTTTGTTGGGACAAGATCGTACATGTCGGTAAGTGTTCATACATGTTGGTAACTGTTGACATTTAAGTTGAATAGATTGAACAATTTACAGTACTTGGATTTTCATATGACAAATTATGAGCATCTTTAATCTTTCTAATGTCAGAGGAATATGACTTTGGATTCTGATAAAATGAAAATGAAAGCATTCCATTTTAATTTAATTATTTAGGCAGTCTTTACAAATGCACTGATTCTGTAGATCTGATTAGAATCTCTATAATATTCTTTTAGTATGATACTTACTTTTGTGAAACTGAAAACTGAAGTTCGTGAATGCATAGAGTGACTTCACTACAGTGAACCAGATATAACACCTTTTTTAACTATTTTCTTGCAGCCTGAGCGGTTACAGGGCACACACTACTCCGTCCAGTCCGACATCTGGAGTATGGGGCTGTCACTAGTAGAGATGGCTATTGGCCGGTACCCCATCCCACCTCCAGACCCTAAAGATCTAGCAAGTATTTTTGGAGAGTCTGTGATTGAAGAACACTTAGAGGCTTCGAAGACAGGAAAAACTCTTAAAGGTCATAATTTTTGTCTCCCCATATGAAGGGTTGTCTCCCTTACGAATCGTTAGACATAGGTTTCACTTTTCAGCTGGCATCATCTTCAACATTTGTTAAGGTCCTATGTTCAAGTTTTTGAAAGTCATATCTTTTGCATCAGTTGCTGTATTCAGCTAAAACTTCCATAAAGTGTTACTGTATACCTAGAGTTTGTACCATGATATGCCAGGATTCACAGGTGTCTAGACATTGTCATAATGCCTGTTCTAGGTGAGATGCAGTATTCTGCTGAACATTTGTTATGATAAGTCTTAAGTTATTCAGGGCTTTCAAAAAAATACAGTAATCAGGGTTGGGCGTTCTTGAAAAATTACTTATCCATTTGGGCAATGTGATGAAATTAACATGCCTAAAAGTAGTTCACACTTTTCACAAAAAAATGCCAATAAAATTTTGTTTTTTATGCAACTGGATGTGATCTTAAAGTGAAACTGCTTTGGAAAAGATTGTTATGTCTAATAGTAGTTCACTTTTAGTCATATTAAAATCTAAAATACTGAAGGAACAAATATGTAGTTAAGTCATTCACTTGTCTGATTGCACAAATGGGATGCAAATTTTACTTGTCCTATTTCAAGTTTCATTTGTCCTGGCAAGTCTGACAACCATTAATGTCCAACTTTGATCTCAATTAAATGTATGAGATACAGAAGTTTCTTCATTTTATCTCCACAGCATTAATCCTTGTATTACTGTTTAAATTTATGAAAGATTTTGAGGAATTACTGTGGCAGTGCTTGCATAAAGAAACCATGGCAAGTGTTTAGTAAGTTTCAAAATTGCCTTATGAGACAAGTGAAGCTAATAATGGATGCAATAGTCAAAGCAAAGCTGTTATGTAACTTAAAATTCCGGCTGGCTTACATATGGTCAAAAAACTTTTTCTTCAACCAGGATACTTTATTAGACTGTCAAACACTTGTCAGATATAGAAAACATAAAGAATATGTGTCAACAATTTCATTACTTTCAACAATTTGATGAATGGTGTTGAGAAATAAAGAATTGAGATACTTGTCCTCAGAATATTGTTCAGCAAAATGTTGTGTACTATGTAAGTTTAGATCTACATTGTATTCCATGATAATTGTATTGGAATACACTAGGTAATGAATTACATGATAATTGCATTGTAAGACCAAAGTAAATGAGTTGATCTCAAAGTTATAGTTTTATTTTTTCAAGGTGTTTATATTTATTGTAGTAAAAGCATCGAATATCTTGAATTTTAATGGTACATTTAGTTATAGTTGTCAACATCAGTGCAACTTGCAATGTATGGCTTCAGATTAAATTTTCAGCCACAGTGGAATGGATTAATAATGCCTTGTATAGCAAGCACTTTTTTTTTTTTTTTGATGTAATAAAGTACAGACCTTATAAAAAAATTGCATAATCTAGGTAATTCTTCCTGTGTTTAACAAAATTGTTTTTTGTTTTTTTATGAACCCATTTTATTAATTTTGCAGGGATATATTTTAAATGGTTTCCATTTGATCTGTTTTAGAATTGCTTAGAAGTTATTTGTAGCTAAGGTTAATCATTCTGTCATTTGTTAATATTAATAATTCTGTCATTTGCTTATGTATGAAGTCCGAGAATTTTTTTTTTTTTAATAATAAAAAATTTAGAGTAACAGATGCAACTTAAGTTCAGATGAAATTGTTGTAGGTTAAGTTATTATTTTGCTTATATGTTTTACAATAAGAAATTTTGTTTAAAAAATTTGAAAAGAGGAAAAAAGAAAAGTTTTTAGGTTAACTGAAGGAAATGCAATAGTTTAAGTATCAGTTAATTTGGCATGCATTTTGTACTGAATATCCCACAGCAAAGATGTGTGTGTGCGTGCACATATGTGTGCATGCATGTGTGTGTGTGTGGATATACACATATATCAACACTTACTTTTTCTTGCACTACCTAAGGATTAAAGGATTATAGTATGGCAAGTTTTCATATTTCCAGGATGCTCAGGCGATTTTCAAGTGATTACAGGGGATGGGCCATTACCTATGGCTATTTTTGAACTTCTAGAATACATTGTAAATGAGGTAACATGCTGTTTCAGGTTTAACGCCATGTAAATATTTTTCCATCTTTTTTTATGGAGTTATCTCCCCGAATCATGTGCCACCACACTACTGTTAGAAAAGAAATGTTGTATCATTTCGTTTTGCATTTATTAAATATAATTATATAAGTATAATTTTTAGTAAAATCGAAACTAACACCTAAAACTGTTGTAATTGTGATTAAATATATAAATAAATATAGAGGCCATATTTAGATACTCTGTATAATCTTCTTGTAATTTTGAATTTACAAAATGGTAACAAGCAGCAAACCGATTTATGAAGAAAAGTTTTTAATCATCACTTACTTTTTAAGCAAATGATGCAGGATAGTTTCTGCAGTCTATAAATAGAAGGTCTGTATTCATTGCTGCATGATTGATACTTTTGATTATGTTCAGTATTTTGATAGCTGCAGAGGAAGAATATACCATACAGACTCGCGTATAAGCCGATACCAACTGCAAACTGCATAGACCCAGATCTGCCATCGCATAATGCACTGGTAGATCTGGGTCTATGCAGTTTGTAAGGACTAATCAGTAGAACAAACAACATAGACCCTGATGCAGATCCTTTACATATCACTAGTATGAAGGTTGTGAAAAATTAGGTTAAAAATAACCTGAATTTACCAGGCTTTTAAAACTTGGATGGAACTAAAGAATACAGTATACCATATGCTTGTAATATCATATTACTGGTCATATGTATTTTTTTGTTTGTTTATGACTACCTCAGTGTTGATGCGTTTTCTGTTTGTAATTTTTTCATTGGACAGTATAGCATGTACTATAGCATTAGACCTAGGTAATAATGAGAATATACATGATAACTAGGCCTAGGTAATAATGAGAATATACATGATAACTAGACCTAGGTAATAATGAGAATATACATGATAACTAGGCCTAGGTAATAATGAGAATATACATGATAACTAGGCCTAGGTAATAATGAGAATATACATGATAACTAGGCCAAGGTAATAATGAGAATATACATGATAACTAGGCCTAGGTAATAATGAGAATATACATGATAACTAGGCCTAGGTAATAATGAGAATATACATGATAACTAGGCCTAGGTAATAATGAGAATATACATGATAACTAGGCCTAGGTAATAATGAGAATATACATGATAACTAGGCCACAGTTTGAATTTCTTTGCCACATTTACTAAATGTATTCTTGATATATTTATTTTTGAAGATATTTGAGAAGATAATAATTCAAATTTTTTACATTTATTTTCTTGCCAAACACAAGTATACAAATAAAAATTGATAAACTGTTACAGACGTAAACAGCTATACTTACAATATGGTATTGACATTAGGAAATATTATATTAGATGTAGATTACACAACTGGTCATATAAATCTCTTGACTTCATCCCAATTAAGCCTTGAGGGCAAAATCAGGCCTTCATCCCATTTAAGCCTTTCAGGACACATTCAGGCTTTCATCCTATTTATGCCTTCAGGGCAAAATCAGCCAATGAAGAAAATTTTGAAGGCCTTCAGTACAAACCGGTCAGTGGATAAAGTGGCAGTGTTAAAGGGGAGGTAACTCTGTTTTGACTTAATAATTCCAGAAATAGTCGGTGTTTCTTTGTGTTCTCTGAGGAGTACAGTGTCTGCTGGATTACCAAGGATACTGTTTGTGAAGTGCACATTTGGACTTTGTAATGCTGATTATTAGTCTAAATCAGTTAACCTTGAGGACCAACAAATTATAATATTCACCAAAATCGGTCACTTGTATATATTACATCAGACATACAGTAAACCTGTTCTTTTGTGATTTTACTGCTTTGAATTGTTTTAGCAATGTTTATCTTGATAAAAATAAAGTTTTAGAAGACTTCTAATTGTAACAGACAATAGAGACAGGTGCTGATTTAATTCACATTCTGCATCCCTGTTAAAAAAATAAAGTTTGATGGAAATTGACAAAAGAGCTGATTACAGTAATGCTGTTTTAGTATATAAAGCTCTGAATGGAACTGCACCACAATATCTACAAGACATGTTTAGCCAGATACTGGACCACAATATCTACAAGACATGTTTAGCCAGATACTGGACCACAATATCTACAAGACATGTTTAGCCAGATACTGGACCACAATATCTACAAGACCTGTTTAGTCAGATACAATTTAGTAGTGCACTATACTCTGTAGAAGCTGGAAATCTCTTGCTACCAAAACCTAAAATACAGGAATTTTTAAGAAGAGTTTTGCATTTTCAGTGGTTCTTGTTTGGAACAGCTTGCCTTTTAATGCAAAACAATGAAATTTCCTCAGTGCTTTCAATAATAAATGCTTCAGCTACATGTTAAATAAGAAATAAGTATTCCATTTCATCTTGTGTTAAATAAGGTATATATTGTACTTAAGTAAATTTTAGAGAAGGCCTCAAGGGAAAATAGTTTTGTATTGAGTTAACTTTTATAAATAAAGCATTATTAATATCATTATTATTATTATTGGAGCTGGAGGGATAAACAAAATGAACAAAGTCGAAATGTGTGCAGTGTTTTTGTAAATTCTTTCAAAAGTGTTGTGTAATTTTTCATGAATATATATGAGACTGGTTTCTGGAATTATTCATACTTGACATATTGCATCTTATTATAAATTTGACAATGCTGTAAGAGGCCTAGTGAAGCAAGTGATACCAGTTGTCATAACAACAGGCTTTGTGCTTGTAATCAACAGAGGCTGTACTGCTCACCCAGGATGCAACTGGCTTTTCTCCCAGCAAACAAGCATTACATTGTCTGAATTGGTGCATTTTGTCATCAGTTTTTGTCTGCAGGGCTAATTTTGTCTATACTTCTGTTGCATACTTTTATTTTGCTTTTGTAGGAACAAACAGGAATAGCTTTAATTTTCCCTCTCCGCCAGGGAGCGATGGACCACGCCCCATGGCCATATTTGAGCTTTTAGATTACATAGTCAATGAGGTATGTTATGTAAGAAGACAATACTAACTTCTCCACTCCCTACCAGTAACACACTAACTCGTTTAAAATTCTTTGGTGGCATAGCCCCTTGTATAATTTCTGATATATTTTTCTTACTGGGATGGAATTTTTTTTTCAAGTAATCTCTTAGATGCTTTTAACACTGTTTAGACAGAGACAAAAGGGGCCCACATTTGTGCCCCCTGGCAGTGTCATGCTATGAACATGGACATTGCTGTATTACTCAACTTTGTTCTACCACTGTACAAGTTGTAGTGGACAAATATTTTGCCCACTAGTATACCAATTTTTATATGCCTGCCATAAGGCAGAGCATATTATGCTATGATGCTGTCCATCCATCCATCTGTCTGGCTGGCCTGTCTATTACCAATTTCATTTCCACACCATCAGTTACCAAACTTTGTGGATGGCTTGCACTTGGGATAAGGAAAAACTTCATAGATTTTGGGGTCAAAAGTTCAATGGTCAGGGTCACTGTGTTTGAATGAAGAAAAATTGTTTCTGCACAAGAACTCAAGTTGTCCACCATCTACAGTTACCAAACATTGCAGATGGCTTGCACTTGAGATAAAGAAGAAGCTTATGATTTTGGAGTTAAAAATTTCACGTGTCATTGTGATGAAAAGAAGAAACCGGTTTCTGCACAATAGCTTTAGTTCTCCATCATCTTCAGTTACCAAACTTTGTGGTTGGCTTGCACTTGTGTTCAGGAAGAACCCTAATAATTTGTTGGCCAAAGGTAAAAGGTCAATTTCACTGTGACTGAGAGAATAAACATGGTTTCCAGATAATAACATTGGTTCCATATCACATACATGGACCATAATTTGTGGATGGCTTGCATTTGGGACAGTGAAGAATGTTATTAATTTTAGGTTCAAAGGTCATGGCCACTGTGGCTGAAAGAAAATAAATAGTTTCTGCACAATAGCGTTAGTTCTACATCACAGAACTGCATCAAACTTTGTGGATGGCTTGCACTTGCAGTAAAGAAGAAGCCTATCAATTTTGTGGTCATTGGGTCAAGACCAGGGTCAGTGTGACTGAAAGAAGAAAAATGATTTATGCCTAAAAATGTCATTTATCTGCATAGGTGACTATTAAACATGGAGCAGGTGTATAATATACCATTCATCGTGTTCCATTGTGTCAACCAATCTGCTCTGCCTGATTGTATATAAAATCTAGGTAAAGATGGTACATATATGTGTTGTGACTTATCTCTGAGCAACTATAGTAGCCCCTCAAAGGAACACCAAGGATTTTCTTCAAGATTTCTTAAGTTTCGCAAGTAAGAACGGAGATTTTGGATAGTTTTAGTAAATTGATATCTCATCAAAAGATTTAAGTAAAGCAATGCTGGGTCAAATGCAGCTTTGTCTCAACTTTTATTAATACCTTGTTTAGTGCTGTGTAGGTTTGAAACAAATGGGATAACACATTTATTAATACCTTGTTCAGTGTTGTGTAGGTTTGAAACAAATGTTAATATCTTGTTTAGTGCTGTGTAGGTTTCAAACAAAAAAGGATAACACATTTTTTTGTAGAAATTAATACTCTTCAAACTATTAAGGCGGGTATAGATGAGAAAAAATTCCCAGGAAAATATCAGAAATTGTTACACAAAGACTTAAAGAGATCAGATGCTTAAATAAAACATAGGTCTTGTAAAGTTCTTGTCACATGAGTAATTATCAGTTAGTATTTAAATATTTGGGTTATAAGTATTGTGAATTGATGTATTTTTTTGGGTATAAATTTTTGTGGTGTTTTGAAAAATGACACTTTTGTCACTACTTCATTCAGGGCTTATGGAAGGGGTCCTATTGTTTTCATACAAGGATCTTTGTTGTGTCTTTTAATTTGTGGTTTGTATGTAGTGAATTCACAGTTTATTTTCTACAATGTTGCCTTTGAAAACAAAAACTAAAATTTGATCAGAATGGAGCTTAAAGTTTTGTTGGACAGAAAATGAAAATCATGTAATTATAAACTCCAATTTAAATTTTTTAGAAAAAGAAATAGAGACCTCTGTTTTATAATCTTTGCTACTCTTACTTAATATAAATTATTTTTTCTTTGTGAATCATTATCAGTGATGCACAGTATCAATGATGTACTATCTTAGTGATGCAGTATATTACAGATGACCTTTTGCACTATGAATCATTCTCAATGATACACTATCTTACAGATGACCTTTTGTGCTATGAATCTTTCTCAGTGATACACTATCTTACAGATGACCTTTGCTTTGTGAATCATTATCAATGGTATACAGTATCTTACAGATGACCTTTGCTGTGTGAATCAATATCAATGATACACATTATCTTACAGATGACCTTTGTTGTGTGAATCAATATCAATGATACACATTATCTTATGATACACAGTATCTTACAGATGGCCTTTGCTGTGTGAATCAATATCAATGATACACAGTATCTTGCAGATGACCTTTGCTGTATGAATCAATATCAATGATATAGATTATCTTATGATGCACAGTGTCTTATGATACACAGTATCTTACAGATACCTTTGCTGTGTGAATCATTATCAATAATACACAGTATCTTACAGATGCAATCTAACCTTACCAGTATTTTTTTTGAGCCCATGTTTATGGGAATAATGACATAGCAGTCACTTTTCTAATTTCAGTGTCAACAGTTTATTAAGGTCTTGGTTAAAGTTTTTAATTTGTGTTTTTTTCCTAAACCACTTAATACATTCTCATCATACTTGGCATTAATCATTATGAAGCTAAGAAAATTAATTCTATGACACACTTGCTTGCCCTTTTTACTTCGGGGTTGAGGTCCCAGTCATAGAAAGTTTGGTTCAGGGTTTTTGATTAGCAAATATTTCCTAAACCCCCTGATTGATTTTCATCATACTTGATATTAATTATTAAGTTACAACAATTCATTCTGATATATGGTCGCTTTTCCCTATTACCTTGGGTTGGTCAAGATCAGTCATACAAAATTTGCGTTATAGTTTTGGTTAAAGTGTTTTCATTTGCTGATATTTCCTAAACCTGTTGATGGAATTTTTCAATATTTGGGATGAATCATTGTAAACCCAATACAATTCATTTGGTGACATTTATGTTTGACCCTTTGATCTCGGGTTCAAAGTCCCAGTCATAGAAAATTTGTGTAAGGTTTTGGTTAAAGTCTTTTCATTTGTTTATATTTCCTTAACTTCTTGATGGATTTTTTTCAGACTTGGGATGAATCATTTTGAAGCTAAGACAACTCGTTCATTGACATGCAAGCTTGCCCCATTCTCCTTATGGCCAAGATCACAGTCAGAGAAAATATGTGTTCGGGTTTTGGTTAAAGTGAGCTTATGGGGTGGACCTTTGTCTGTCGTGTGTAGTGCCTTCAACCATCCATCACCAAAAATAGTTTGTTACTACATGGGAGTCCATATTTCTGATATGATTACAGAGGCAATATTTGTGATAACAATTTTGATCGGGAGTATTTTGCAATAAATCAAAAAGTTGTGTCATTAATAATGGACATTCATCTCAGTTTTTTTAATTTGGAGAGAGGTTGTCAACAGGGAGACCCTTTAGCACCCTATTTACTTATAATAGGAATTGAACTTCATGCAACAGAACTAAAAAAGAACACAAATATTACAGGCATTTTCTATAATGAAATGGAGTTCAAATTAGGGCAGTACGCTGATGATGCTTTTCTATTATCAGATGGTTCTCCTTTTTCCTTGAAGACAACCATGCAGATTTTAAATGACTTTTGCCTTGGTATCAGGTCTATACTGCAATGTTTCGAAATCAAAAGCTATTTGGATTGGAAATTCTAATGAATAAATATGTCCAGAAATTGATATTAACTGGTCAGTGTCCAATTTTAGATTACTGGGAGTAGATTTCTCTTTGAATTTGGAGGATATGGTAGAACTTAATTATAATTACTAGATGAAGTTGAAGGAAGTAAAGAAACGGCTTGGCTGGTGGAGCTGAAGAAATGTATCCCTTATTGGTAAATTACTTTGATAAATGATTTTGCCTAAATTCATTTATCTTTTTGCAGCTGTACCAAATCCTCCTCCCCATATAGAAAATGAACTGAATACATTATTTTTCCAATTTATTTGGAGTGGTAAAACTGTGAGTGTTAAAAGAGACACTCCTATAGCTTCTTTTAAGGAAGGGGGATTAAATATGATTCACTTGCACTCATTTGTGTGTTATATAAAACTTAACCTGGATTAGGCATCTTTTACTAAACGAAAATTGTTTATGGCAGAATCTGGTTTCTGAACAAATATTTGGAAAATTTGGAGGTACACTGTTATTTAAATTAGGAAAAACTAAATTGTAATACATTTTTAAATCAGTTGAAAAAAATTTTGGTTTGATGGTATTTATGCTGTATTTCAATTGAAAAATGAACCATCTACTGTTCAGGAATACTTTTTGTCTCAAGATATTCTTAATTTAGTTACTATAGATAATTTTAAATCATACACAAGGTGGAGAACAAACAGTGTTGTACTTATTCAACATCTTTTTGATGCACAAGGATCACTATTAAGTTTTGATGAAATAAAACTATAAAAAAAAATACTAAGTAGTTTGCTCTTTTCTCAATGATATCAGTGAGGTGGAAAAAGAAAATTAAAAGTTTTTTTGAAAGTGGAAATAGTTTTCATGTAGTTTTCGAGAAAACGTTTCTCCATAGGGTAAGAGCAAAGAATAAATTTATTTATGAAGACCTGATAAGAACCAAGATACAAAAGCCAAATGGTAAACATGAAACTTGGTCCAGGCAGCTAGAGTGTGCTTATGTCATCAAGATCTTAGACAATATCAGTAATTAGCAAGCTACAAACGTATTAATAAGGTGATCTTGCATCTGATTGTCTGAGTTTATTACCACTTTGGAAGCCATAATTCTGATTCAATTTAGATCAGGCTTGAAACATACTCTTACATCTTCATGCTCTTGATGAGTTTGACAATAAACAATATCCATGCATATTAATGAGGTTGTTCTTGCATCTGATTGGCTGAGTTTGTTACAGCTCTGGAAGCCATATTTCTGATCCAGTTTTGATCAAACATGGAATATATGTTTATGTGATGAAGATATTGGACAGTTTTGTTACCAAGTGGGATTCACAAATTTTAATGAGGTGATCTTGCATCTGATTGTCTAAGGTTGTTGCCACTCTGGAAACCACATATTGATTTGATTTTGATTGAAATTCAAATATAGGCATAAATGATCAAGATCTTGCACAAGTTCAATAATGCATGGGATCCATGGATATTAAAAAGGGTATCTTGCACAAGTTCAATAAAAATGCATGGGATCCATGGATATTAAAAAGGGGATCTTGCACAAGTTCAATAATGCATGGGATCTATGGATATTAAAAAGGGGATCTTGCATGTGATTAGATGATCGTGTTACCACTCAAGACACTATTTCTGTTCCAATTTTGATCAAACTTTGTAAATAGGCTTAAATCATTAAGATCTTGGATGAGTATAATTATGAACAAGATGCACCATATAAATTTAATGATTTTTGCATCTGATTGGTTGAACTTGTCACCACTTTAGCGACTCTATTCCAGGCATATTTTTATCAATCTTGGTTAATAGGCTCATATCGTCAAGATATATAATGTGTTTTATTATAAACAAGATTTACACATATCAGTGAGGTGATTCTGCATTATCATTGGCTCAGTTTCTTGCCACTTCAGAGATTATGTTTCTGACCCACTTGTAATCAAAGTTGGTTAATAGGTTTAATATCTTATACATAGACTGTTTTTTCACCACTCTTAGGATTGTATTTTTTATATGATTTTGATCAAACCTAGTAAATAGACTTCTGTCATCAAGATCTTGGTTGAGGATGCTTATGAGTGAAATTCATGCATATTAATGATGTGACCTTGCATCTTATTGGCTGAGCTTGTCAACAACCTAGCAACAATATTTATGATCAGATTTTGAACAGACTTGTACACATATTAATGAGGTGATCTTGTATCTAATTGGCTGAGCTTGTTTCCACTCTGGAGACTGAGAACCAATAGGATTTTGCTCCACCATGATATTGTATTATCATTTTCATAGACATGATCAATAATTAGTGAGATCTGCGGTATTAATAAGATACCTTGTGTCTGATTGGCTGTGTCTGTTACCTCTCAAGATCTAGAGACTGTATTCCTCATCCAGATTTCTATAAAACTTGGTAAATGCATTTATATCATCAAGATATTGGATGACTTCGATTATGAACAAGAAATTATGCATATTAATTATGTATTTATCTTTAGAAAGAATTGTTATCAGGTTATAGTAAAATAGGTGATATAAAATTTGTGAGTTCATGTAGGCTGTGTTCTTACAGTAATGCATAAGCCTGCTTAGTGAACTGTTCAGCCATTAGCCAGATGAGTAATACCAGGCCCACTTATATTTCTTAAACTTCTTGACGGATTTTGTTCATACATTGGATGAATCAAAATGAAGTCAATTCATTCGGAAACATGCAAGCTTGCCTTTAAAACTTTGGGTCAAGAAAATGTTTTAAAAGGTTTGGGTTCAAATGTTTTCATTTTCTTCATTTCCTAAACCCTTTGATAAATTTTGTTCATACATTGGATGAATTATTATGAAGCTAAGACAGTTGATTCTGTGACATGCTCACTCAACCTTTTAACCTTGTGGTCAGGGTCACACATTTTATGGCAATGCTTTGATCATGGGCTCAAAATGCAGGCCCTGGCTTTGTATTAATTAACTGATGTCACCTTGAGGGTCATCATTACAACCATGGGCGAAAATCCACTGCACACCTTTTTCACCAGTAACTGCCTGCAATAAGATTTTTTTATTTCAAATGAATATGCATAAACCTGCTTGATCAATCGTTGCAAGCCCAAGCAAAAGTGTTTCAGAAAGTTGATGTGTAAGAGCTTGTTTCATTGTATTGTTGATGACATATTTTTGTTTATGCATATTCATGAGAAACAAGGAAATCTTGTCACAGGTAGCAATTGGTGAAAAAAGATCATATCCCACTTTTTCGCCTATCCCTTACAACAGGATTTGATGGTTTACAACAATATTTGTAGGTGTATTTGCTAGATTATTAGATTGCATGAACCTCAATTAGGTCTTCTTTCTGGGGGCCATGGCTAAATTCTGATTGCATGAATCAAATGTTTTTTGGCATTAAGACCAATAATATCTTTATAAGAAATCAGTTGCTTTAGATAGATTGTCTCTTCTTGTACAATACTAGTCTTTTATTCCCCCCGATGGGAATTTATTAACTAATGAAAACTGATCAGTTCATTAATTTATTTTGGCTGAAATCATTGTAATCATATCGGAATAAATTGCAAAGTATAAAGTAATTAATAAATAAGTTTGTGTAGCTCATAGCATGTTATGCAGATTTGTTTTTCTTCTTGAACTATATGTGTACCTTGCATTAGGTCCTGCATTGAGCACAGAACAACTACATTGATAACTGATGCATTAGGTCCAGCATTGAGCACAGAGCAACTGCATTGATAATTGATGCATTAGTTTCCTATGTCAACTTGGTGTACATTAGTTAGAAATTTTGTATTTATTTTGAATGAAATAATTGAATATGTTATTGTTGTGTTTGATATTCAAATTTTTCATTACTAACGGAGCATACTCTTAAGAAATAATGAGTTTTATGTACAGTGATACATCTCGTATATCTTGATTTACTAGGAGACTCAGATTTTGCCAATATAATCAAATATTTTAAATATGTTTTCAAAAAGTAAGAAAAGATTTCTTGAGGGTTTTTTTGTTAGCCAAGATGAGGTTAAAAACTGGACACTGATAATCTTGGTTAACTGTCTTTGTTCAAAATTAACTTTCAGGACCTGCTGGACTCTCGGGACAGTAACTGTACTTGTTCAGAATTAACTTTCAGGACCTGCTGGACTTTAGGGACAGTAATTGTACTTGTTCAAAATTAACTTTCAGGACCAGCTGGACTTTAGGGACAGTAACTGTACTTGTACAAAATTAACTTTTAGGACCTGCTGGACTTTAGGGACAGTAACTGTCTCTTGTACAAAATTAACTTTTAGAACCTGCCGGACTTTAGCAACAGTAATTGTACTTGTTCAAAATTAACTTTCAGGACCTGCTGGACTTTAGGGACAGTAACTGTCTTTTGTTCAAAAATAACTTTCAGGACCAGCTGGACTTTAGGGACAGTGACTGTTAAAACAAATTGTAAAATTCCATAACAAGTTAATAGTCCACTCTGAACATTGATGGTTTATGACTGCCAGGCAGGTGGCAATTCTGAACTCTGTTCTGTCTTCAATCCTTTGATGAAAATTTGAAAATGAGATTAGCAGAGTTGGTTACTCCATATACATTACTCATTGACCAGGGATCTTTATGTATATATTTGAATTTACTAACTCTTCCATTTATGCATGACTTCTTCAGAGGGTAAATACCAATTCAGATTTCACATTGGATTGACTCTAGCTATATTGCATTCAGCTAAGATGGTGTGAACAGTATCACATTTGTTGTGTTGCATTCGACCAAGTGGTATGAAATAGTTGCTTGAATTTGGCATAGTGCAGACTGTCAATTGGATAAATATGATATATTGTTTACCTTCATGGTCAGGTGCAATATATGTTACTATCTGGTCTTATGTTTACCTTCATGGTCAGATGTAATATAGCTGTTGCCATCTGGTCTTATGTTTACCATCGTGGTCAGATGCAGTATAGCTGTTACCATCTGGTCTTATGTTTACGATCATGGTCAGATGCAATATAACTGTTACCATCTGGTCTTATGTTTATAATCATGGACAGATGTAATATAGCTGTTACCATCTGGTCTTATGTTTACCGTCATGGTCAGATGCAGTATAGCTGTTACCATCTGGTCTTATGTTTCCCATCATGGTCATATGCAGTATAGCTGTTACCATCTGGTCTCATGTTTACCATCATGGTCAGATGTAATACAGCTGTTGCCAGCTGGTCTTGTGTTTCCCATCATGGTCAGATGTAATATAGCTGTTGCCATCAGGTCTTACGTTTCCCATCATGGTCAGATGCAGTATAGCTGTTACCATCTGGTCTTATGTTTACCGTCATGGTCAGATGTGATAAAGCTGTTGCCATCAGGTCTTATGTTTCCCATCATGGTCACATGCAGTATAGCTGTTACCATCTGGTCTTATGTTTACAATCATGGTCAGATGCAATATAGCTGTTACCATCAGGTCTTATGTTGACCGTCATGGTCAGATCCAATATAGCTTTTACCATCTGGTCTTATGTGAAATTTGCAGAATTGGTATTATCCATCTACTTAATGAAGTATTCTCATGCCTAGGAAATGGGAGCTAAGTGCCTTTCCCAAGGGCACACTGAGACAGCCGATCTAGGCTGGCCTGGGCGGGTATTGATCGTGTGACCATTGGATTATGAGTCCAGTGCTCTACCAACTGTGCACCTGGGTCACCTTCCACATATATCGTCTTTGTACCATGTTATATCACCCTAATCATCTGTTCCTTCACATCTTTGTCACTTTTTGTTGCTTTCATTTCACATCTTGTTTACTCTGCTGCTTTTATCTTGGTTTTCTTAGTACCTTAGTTGTTTGTATTTTTTGTTGTTCTCTATTAGCTGTTGAAAATAGAGGTCTCTGTAATCTTTAATTTGGAATATCATTCCCTTTAGAACAGACAATCATATCATCTACCTCCACAGCCACATTTATTTTCTTGTTCCATTTGATCACCGTCTTCACTGCATACATTAATTTGAGATTCCCTTACTCTAGCCATATTTATCATCAAACAGATAAACCAGACATTCATCTTATAATAATAGCGTAAAATGCCAAGCACAGTGGAATAGAGATTTTTCATAACCTCATATAAATAATTAAACCTACCAGAGAGATAACCATAATTAAGCAATCACCTGTCTTAAACAGACACTTTTATTTAGGTCCTTAAAACCAGTGTGTAGAGCATATTGAACCTGATTAAGCTGCCACCTGTTTTAAGAGGTCATTTTTATGACTGTATTTAAGAAATACATTAGTCCCAGATAAAATAAGCATACAGTTATTAATCTATTGTACACAAGTCCCAGATAAAGTAAGTATACAAAGTTATTAACAAGGCTATTGTACATAACTCCCAGATAAAGTAAGCAAACAAAGTAATTACAAGGCTATTGTACATAAGTCCCAGATAAAGTAAGCATACAGAGTCATTACAAGGCTATTGTACATAAGTCCCAGATAAAGTAAGCATACAGAGTCATTACAAGGCTATTGTACATAAGTCCCAGATAAAGTAAGCATACAGAGTCATTAACAAGGCTATTGTACATAAGTCCCAGATAAAGTAAGCATACAGTCATTACAAGGCTATTGTACATAAGTCCCAGATAAAGTAAGCATACAGAGTCATTACAAGGCTATTGTACATAAGTCCCAGATAAAGTAAGCATACAGAGTCATTAACAAGGCTATTGTACATAAGTCCCAGATAAAGTAAGCATACAGTCATTAACAAGGCTATTGTACATAAGTCCCAGATAAAGTAAGCATACAGAGTCATTAACAAGGCTATTGTACATAAGTCCCACATAAAGGCTATTATCCTAACTCTAGCTAGTACAACTGTAACTTTATCCCAAAAAAATTTCTTCAAAATTACAACTGGGGAAAATTCAATAGCAACCATTGTTCAACTTTTTATTTCTTTAATTTATAAAGTCTCCCTTTAACTTGGTTAAAAATCAATGTATCATTTAGCTGAGGGCAATGAATATAGATTATGTGTCATTTGGTTGAGAGAAATGAATATAGATTGTGTCATTTGGTTGAGAGAAATGAATATAGATTATAAAATTTGCATTACTTGAACTTAGTTTTACGTAGTTTTTTTTTTCATAGACACTACAGCAATCTTTAATTGTGTAAGAATATTTTATAATTTTAGATTAAATTTAAATTTTAATGTAAAAATCTGAACTTCGAATATTTTACTGGGATCGTGAAGTGGTCACCCTGGAGTAAAATATGATTTTCATCACTGAGACTTATTATTTGAACAGTAATTGGATGGTAAACCATAGACTGTATTGTTGTAACAGTAATTGGATGATAAACCATAAACTGTATTGTTGTAACAGTAATTGGATGATAAACCATAAACTGTATTGTTGTAACAGTAATTGGATGATAAACCATAAACTGTATTGTTGTAACAGTAATTGGATGATAAACCATAAACTGTATTGTTGTACAGTAATTGGATGATAAACCATATACTGTATTGTTGTAACAGTAATTGGATGATAAACCATATACTGTATTGTTTTAACAGTAATTGGATGATAAACCATAAACTGTATTGTTTTAACAGTAATTGGATGATAAACCATAAACTGTATTGTTGTAACAGTAATTGGATGATAAACCATAAACTGTATTGTTGTAACAGTAATTGGATGATAAACCATAAACTGTATTATTGTAACAGTAATTGGATGATAAACCATAAACTGTATTGTTGTAACAGTAATTGGATGATAAACCATAAACTGTATTGTTGTAACAGTAATTGGATGATAAACCATAAACTGTATTGTTGTACAGAAATTGGATGATAAACCATAGACTGTATTGTTGTAACAGTAATTGGATGATAAACCATAGAGTGTATTGTTTTAACAGTAATTGGATGATAAACCATAAACTGTATTGTTGTACAGTAATTGGATGATAAACCATAGACTGTATTGTTGTAACAGTAATTGGATGATAAACCATAGACTGTATTGTTTTAACAGTAATTGGATGATAAACCATAAACTGTATTGTTGTAACAGTAATTGGATGATAAACCATAAACTGTATTGTTTTAACAGTAATTGAATGATAAACCATTGAGTGTATTGTTTTGACAGTAATTGGATGATAAACCATAAACTGTATTGTTTTAACAGTAATTGGATGATAAACCATTGAGTGTATTGTTTTGACAGTAATTGGATCATAAAGCATAGACTGTATTGTCTTAACATTAAACCACTCCTTCGATAAATCGTGCCCTTATAACTCGCGAATAACACGGGGTCAGGCGTGGATCCCATTTTTTTATACTAGAAAATGCCAAAAACATTCGCCCCTATTTGTTCAACATGAAAAAAATCGCAATCAAAATTGGTAAATGCAACCTTGATATATCGCTCGTTTTATCGTAGAAAACAGTGGTTAGTACCCGGAAATTTTAATCGACGTCCTGAAATTCTCAACTTTTAATAAGAAGTCATATATTTTGTTCAATTTTCTTTCCAAACAACATTCTCAGTACACTGTAAATAACAATATTCGACGAAATTTTGATCAATGAAAATGTCACTAATGCCTACTGGTGGCAACATTTAATAAAATAAATACCAATTAAATAAGTTTTGTCAAATGAAATTTGTGTTTTATTTATATTGATATATTCGGTTTCAGTGTAATCATCATAAATTCAATATGCCCTCTTGTATTCAAACATGAAAAATATCATTCAACCGTCACAGCTATTTCCGTGAGCGTTTCTGTGAGAACCTAATTCAGTACTGACAGGTTTTTTTTTTATATCCGACTTGCAGAAGTATTTGTTGTTGTTACACTCAGTTAAAAGCAGGCCTGCTTTGTATTATCACGTTAATTACGTCTTTTGTATCAAATCAAATAAAGGGGGTGGAATAAAAGAAAAGTTAAAAGGCGTGAAAATCCTACCTGTGAAAGAGCTAGCGGTCACTGCCGTCTGTCAGGTCAATTCATTTCAATTGATCAATCGAACACTGTTATAAATATTATTATGTAAGCAATAAAATTGAAGTACCTTAAATTAGCCGACTCGTTCACAAATGCGAACAAAGATAGTAAGGCAACCAAGCAAAATGAGTACTTGGTGAATAAAAAGCTTTTTTCCACATATACAGAAGAAGTGAGTTCCAGAGTTTGTAGTGAACCTTAAATTTCTAAATTGCCACTCAGAGATTTCCTCCGGGATGAGAAAATGTTTCACTATTACTTGCACGGCATCCATATTTTATTAATAGAACAATAAATAAATCAAGTTTCGACATTAACATTTGTTTCGCGAAATATATGTCCCTATTTTTTGTAAAAAAGGAATCTTGTTTTGTTGTGAATCAACAACAACAAAATGCAGCGACGTAATACACAATGTATTCACGTACATGTGTTGTTGAAACTGCTTGGACTAATGTTGTTAATGTTCTTTCAGCAGTTAGGTATCATGAAAATAAAGGTAATTTATACAAAAAAGCAAACAACTACATTAGAAATAAGCTCTTTATTGACAGTTATTCCCAAACAGTTATAAAATGAGTATTCAGCCATTAAACAGTTACACACACACACACACACACACACACACACACACCCTGTGGTTTTCTCTATGTCCAGCGCCGCTGGCAGCAGGGATGGCATCCCCATCTTTTTTTGAGGTCCCACGGTAACTCGCGCCCTCGCTTATAGTGCAGTCTATGTTTTTGGACCCCGTTGTGCGCGAGTTATCGAGGGAGAGGTGTAATCGGATGGTAAACTTTAGACTGTACTGTTTTAACAGTAATTGGATGAAAAACCAGTAATTGGGTGGTAAACCATAGACTGTATTGTTTTAACAGTAATTGGATGATAAACCATAGACTGTATTGTTTTAACAGTAATTGGATGAGAAACCAGTAATTCGGTGGTAAACCATAGACTATTGTTTTAACAGTAATTGGATGATAAACCATAGACTGTATTGTCACTTCATTATCACTAATGATGTATGTACATGTAGCCAAAGATATTAAAATACAGTTGTGTAGTCAATTAAACTTTATTAGGCATGGTTAATATTCATGTACTTACACAGAAGGTAATAAATGTAATTAGAATTCTTGGATTAAACATATAATCTAGACAATGATTTTAAAGCAGGAATTAAACATTTTATAACTTTCTTTGGTCCATACTTAATCCGAGTTTTTACCATTTTGATCAGCATACTTACAACTCAGGATTTAATTACTTCTACATGTTCGATCTGACTAATGAAATTAAACCTACTGTAGCAGACACTTACATATAAAGGACATCTGCTTAAGATACACAACATTTGTAACTGTTAATTTTCACATAATTGCAGTAAACGTGTTTAACTCAAATACTCTAAATCCGTTGAACAACTTGCTTAGTCTGGTGTAACACTTTGAAAGTATAAAAGTATAATGTATCTACCAGAAGAGCTTCCATGATGATGATGCGAAAGTGCTTGAAGGAATAAAGGATAAACATAACCCATATCCTGTTGAATTTACAAATTTATTTCTATGTATGAACCAGCACATGGAACTATTCACTTTACCGGTAAAAAAAGAATGAGGTGCTTATAGGTGGGATATTTTATACATAATAATAGGATCCATGAGATGCTTATAGGTGGGATATTTTATACATAATAATAGGATCCATGAGATGCTTATAGGTGGGATATTTTATACATAATAATAGGATCCATGAGATGCTTATAGGTGGGATATTTTATACATAATAATAGGATCCATGAGATGCTTATAGGTGGGATATTTTATACATAATAATAGGATCCATGAGATAGAGATACTTATAGGTGGGGTATTTTATACATAATAATAGGATCCATGAGATACTTATAGGTGGGGTATTTTATACATAATAATAGGATCCATGAGATAGAGATACTTATAGGTGGGGTATTTTATACATAATAATAGGATCCATGAGATACTTATAGGTGGGGTATTTTATACATAATAATAGGATCCATGAGATAGAGATACTTATAGGTGGGGTATTTTATACATAATAATGGGATCCATGAGGTGCTTATAGGTGGGGTATTTTATACATAATAATAGGATCCATGAGATAGAGATACTTATAGGTGGGGTATTTTATACATAATAATAGGATCCATGAGATACTTATAGATGGGGTATTTTATACATAATAATGGTATCCATGAGATACTTATAGGTGGGGTATTTTATACATAATGGGATCCATGAGATTCTTATAGGTGGGGTATTTTATACATAATAATAGGATCCATGAGATACTTATAGGTGGGGTATTTTATACATAATAATGGGTTCAATGAGATACTTATAGGTGGGGTATTTTATACATAATTATGGGATCCATGAGGTGCTTATAGGTGGGGTATTTTATACATGATAATAGGATCCATGAGATACTTATAGGTGGGGTATTTTATACATAATAATGGGTTCAATGAGATACTTATAGGTGGGGTATTTTATACATAATTATGGGATCCATGAGGTGCTTATAGGGGGGTATTTTATACATGATAATAGGATCCATGAGATACTTATAGGTGGGGTATTTTATACATAATAATGGGTTCAATGAGATACTTATAGGTGGGGTATTTTATACATAATTATGGGATCCATGAGGTGCTTATAGGTGGGGTATTTTATACATGATAATAGGATCCATGAGATACTTATAGGTGGGGTATTTTATACATAATAATGGGATCCATGAGGTGCTTAAAGTTAAGGTATTTTATACATAATAATGGGATCCATGAGGTGCTTATAGTTAGGGGGTAATATATATATATCCCAGATCCCAAAACTGCCTTATTTGCTGGATATGACCAACAAATAAGGACCGTTCACTAATTTGATATGTCGAACATTGGACTTAAGGTGCCCATAATTATCCCATACAATTGTTTGGTCATCATGTTTTCCCAGTTTTTTTTAGCTCTGCTGGTCATAGACCTTAAGAGCTTATGAAATGATCTGTTGTTTGTCATTCATTGTCTGACATCCATCTGTCCGTTAGCACAAGTTTGTTATCACTACTCCTCGTAAACTACTTGAAGGATTGCCTTGAAACTTTACACACACATTTATCCCATAGTCTAGTTGGTCGTAAATGAAAATCGTGCTATTCGGACATCCAATATGTCCACCACAGTGGCCATCTTGAAAAGTTTGTTATCGCTACTCCTTCTGAATGGATGGTCATATCAACATGGGGTTTTCTCTGAAAGACTTTTTATGATGTCTAGTTTGTCCTAAATGAAAATGCTGCTGATCTGACATCCAATATGGCAGCCACAGTGGCTATCTGGAAAATCTTGTTATCGCTACTCCTCCAGAATGGATGGTCATGTCAGCACAAGGTTTTCACTAAAAGACTTCTTATGATGTCTAGTTGGTCCTAAATGAAAATGGTGCTGATTCGACATCCAATATGGCCACGAGGGCAGCCATCTTGAAAATCTTGTTATTGCTGCTCCTCTTGAATGGATGGTCATATCAACACAGGGTTTCCACTAAAAGAATTCTTATGATGTCTGGTTGGTTTTAAATTAAAATGGTGCCGATCTGAGTTCCAATATAGCCACCAGGGCAGCCATAGTGAAAATGTTGTTATTGCTACTCCTTCTAAATGGATGGTCATATCAACATGGGGTTTTCACTAATAGACCTCTTATGATGTCTAGTTGGTCCTGAATGAAAATGGTTCCAATCTGACATCCAATATGGCCACCACATCAACCATCTTTAAAAATTTTGTATCGCTACTTTACTTGAATAGATGATCTCATAAACATGGGGTTTTCATTAAAAGGCTTCTTATTTTGTCTAGTTGATGCTAAATAAAAATGGTGCAGATTTGATGTCCAATATGGCCACCATGGCAGCCATCTTAAAAATCTTGCTATTGCCATTCCTCCCGAATGGATGGTTGGTCATATCAGAATGGGGTTTTCACTAAAAGACTTTTTATGATGTCTAGCTGGTCCAAAATAAAAATGATGCTTATCTGACATTCAATATGGCCACCATGGCAGCCATCTTCAAAATCTTATCACAACTCTACATGACCAGTGATATTGACGTGGGGTTTTCACCAGAAGACTTCTGATGATGTCTAGTTAGTCTTAAATGAAAATGGTGCTAAACTGACATCCATTATGGCCACCACAGCAGCTATCTTGAAAATCTTGTTATTGCTACTCCTGAAAGGAAAGTCATATCTTGAAAATATTGTTATCTCTACTCCTCTCCAAGTGGATGGCTATATCAACATGGGTTTTCAGCAGTAGACTTCTTATGATACCTAGTTGTTCCTAAATGAAACTAGCATGCCAGTCATACATCCAATATGGCTGCCATGACAACTGTCTTAAAAGTCTTGTTGTCACTACTCCCCCTGAATAGATGATCATTATGACATAGGGTTTTCACCGAAACTCTTCTAATGATGTCCACTTTGTTCTGAATGAAAATGGTGCCAAGCTGACATCCAATATGTGTACTAAAGTAGCTAATTTGAAAATCTTGTTATTGCTGTAGAATATCGGAGATGGATTCAACACTCAACAGTTAAAAGGAAGAAATGGTGTTATCTTGAATTCCTGGAAATTCTTTTTGCCAAGTTGAGCATCAGCCCCTTCGAGGGACTCTTGTTTAAACACACTACAGTCACAAAGTGTAAGACAAAAGATGTGTGAAAGCTTATGTCCTGGACTTGCCAAAACCTTGTAAATAAATGATGCTCATGGCCTCTACAGTTCAAGTTGCACCACCATGTGCTTTTTAACAATATTGTTTGGTGGTATATCAGCACATATAAGAACTTTAGAACAAATTATATGTAGCCTAGGCTTCCAATTAAAGAGAGAAAAGACAGTAGCAGCAACAGCTGACTTTTAACATCATTCACCAACCCTTGTTTGATTACCTAATAAAATAAAATGTTATTATCAGACTTTACCAGTCAAATAAGTGTTATGTATTTTCGAGGTAGTAAGTCTGCTTGTTGTCAAGAAATGATCAGTTTTTAAAAACAATTGTGTGACATAAAAATTGCTGTTGTTGGGTGAAATTCTATAGTGTAGTTTTCTGTCAGTAAATAGATCAAAAGAAAACTAGTGTAGTATAAGAGGATAATACTAAAGATGAAGCAACAGCAAACTCAGAACCAAAAATGACACATTTTCTGGTAAATTTAAATATATCATTGTTTTATTTTTTGTTACGACGTTTTAGATCTTTGAATGTTTTTATATTAAAGTACCCAAATATCTGGCTGCTATGTTAATTTTGGGCACAAGATGTTCATCGAGATCCATTTAGAATTTGATTATCCATTATATATATATATACATACATACACACACACACGTCCATAAAGGACATAATTTGCACTTTAAAAAAGAAATACATTTTTAATTGAAATTTTGTTGTGGTAAAAACAGTATACTATTGAGGTCTTGAAAGAAAAAAAACAGGAGTCATATTAAGGAGTTTTCTTTTTAATACCAATGGATCAATGAAACTATTCAAAGAAATGAAGGGAGGGGTATTCATGTAGTTACCAGCTAATTGCCAACTTTGAGCCTAGTTGTAGAGGTTTGCTTTTCAAACTTTGAGCTATTTTTTTAATAAAAAAAACAACATTTTTTTAAACCTTTTGTGGTTTCAATTTTCCACAAAAATCAGGTTTGGGGCTTCTTTTTTTTAAAAAGTAAGTTCGAATTGATTAATTAAACAGATTTTACTTGCATATAAGGCCTATCTTAATGTGGAATTTAATTTTGAATGATACAAAGGAGCTTGGAACCAGTCCATATATAAATATCATGTGACTTTGTATCAGGGGTTGCCATTTCCATAGGGATTTCTAAAAATAGTATTTGAAAAGCATGTTTTACATAAAAGCTGCATTTTTATGAAAAGTTTTTATGCCCTTATTCCATGGCTTATCTGTTAACCATGTTGGTTGACAGCAGTAGTCAAAATGTAGTAGTAGTGGTAGTACTAGTACAGTGGTAGCTCACTATAATACTGTTCAGGGGAGCCTAAAAATTGCACCACCTGTACTAAAGTGTCTTATAATTTGGGATCATGCTATACTAAGGTGTCTTATAATTTGGGACCATGCTATACTGAGACCTCTTATAATTTGGGATCATGCTATAGTGAGATGTCTTATAATTTGGGACCGTGCTATACTGAGATGTCTTTTAATTTGGGATCATGCTATACTGAGATGTCTTATAATTTGGTACCATGCTGTACTTGGGTCATTTATAGTGAGATACCACTGTAGTTTGACTTTTTAGCTTCATTTGGTTTGACTGCATGTGCATGTTGCATTATGTGTTATAGCATGCTATTCAGAGTGCATTAGTTCTTAATTAACATTTTCCCTCAATTCCTTGTTTTGAAGAGTTTTTCAAAAAAGTCATTTTTGTTACCAACAGTTCAATGAATTTATCAGCCTTCTCATTATCTTCTTGAAATATTTGTCTCAAATTCAAAATGACACTGCTGGGTCAGTGCAATGAAAATTGTTAGTGTTGTAATGGTAGATATCTACAAGTTACAACTTTTAAAAGTTGAAGGTGTGTAAGCGGGCTGCTGGTTGCTAATGAGAATACTGCATTTGTTCAGGTAAAAAACAGTCTCAGTATAATTGTATCACCCACTGTATAGTGCTTTATAATGGTTGTGCCAAAGTATAGTAGTTTTTTCAAATGGACATTTTTGTTAACTTTTTCTTTTATGCTTTTCTGGCTGAAAGTTTAATAAGCTCTTTATTCATGTTTGTTAATGTACTATTTGCAGTATTTGATTTTTGGTGTTGTTTGCATTTTCTGCCATTACTGAAAAAATTAAACCCCAGTCAAATGTTGGCACTATATACACACCCTGCATTATAAATTGCTAAAATTGTCAATGCTGGAGGGAACCTGTGGTATGATGCAGTGTAAAAATGACGATGACGGATACAAATGTACAGCTTACAATGGAGGTTTGAGCATGCAGTGTAAATTCTGTTTTGTACCCTCTGTCATTGTCATTTTCACTACATGGTACTGCATGCTTCCTTCAGCATTGACATTGTTGATGATTTTGTATGCAAGATGTGGTATATGGTGATATGATTGTGAGTCAGGTCAACCCTGTTTCCCCTAGATGCAGTCTAGTCTCATTCATCTTATGTCTGGTCAGTTATCTGACCGTAACTCGTTAGCAACCCAAATGGTAGCAATTTAAAGAATGTCAATTAAGGTAAGAAGGATAGCTAATTGTAAAAATTGCATACCTATATTTTTCTTTTGAAATTTTTCTTCACTGATAAGAGATAAACATATAAAAGTATACATATTAACTAGGTTAATAATTACTTTTATTCAGATTTAAATTTCTTGAAAAATTTCATAGAAGTTTTTGAACATTGATAGTTCAGATACAATTATAGATATTTTCTTCAATATTTGTGTTATCATAGAATTATATAGGAATTAGTGAACCGTGTCAGAGATGTTTAGCTTATTACACCAAGTGAACATATGGTATGGCCCTGTGTCCATTGTGCATCATCTGTCATCCATCATGCGACGTCCATTGTGCTTCCATCAACATTTGCTATTTTCAACTTTGCAAAAGCCAGTGGATCAGTTTCAATCATCCTGGCATAAAAAAAAAAAAACAACTTTAAAGTGACTTCTCAAAATCTACTAGCAGAATTTGAGCAAATTTGACAGAAAGCATCCTGGAATAAAACCCTTTCAATACTGGACAAATAATGCTGATGTACAGTCAAATATGGATAAAGATGCAATAAATAGGGACACTTCTAAACAACTTTCATAACATATGCAATAAATAGGGACACTTCTAAACAACTTTCATAACAAATAGGGACACTTCGAAATAACTTTCATAAATATGCAGTCAACAGCATTGAAAGAAATGTCTACATAAAGCATCCTACTGACCCAGATTTCATGGTCAGCTGCTGGTGCATTTGGCTTCTAGGCAGATGTCAGCCAGGAGCATGATCTCTTGTCCACTGGAGCCTCTTATTTGCATTAGCATATATTTTAAATTATAAGGAACTGAATTTTAGTGTTTGGTACTTTTAAAAAATTGAATTAAATCTGTATACTTAAATAGCCATAACATAAAAACAAAATGTTTCTTAAAACATCCCTGTCATAGAAAATATATCCAGCTCATTAATCAAAAAATGTTTGTGTGAATATGTTATAACATCAAAAAGAAATCTTTGTTCAAAGATATTTTTTTAAATAGACAAAAAATAAACAAGTTCATCTAGTTTTTGACATATTTCCCATTGTGAAAAATGTGTTGCACTGTGACTGATTATGCATGCCATGTTATTACCTTTCAGAAAATATATACTTTTATATACTTGTCAGGTGAAAGAGAGAAAGTTATTAAGCTTAAAAGACCAAAATGCTCCAATTCTCAAAGTAGCCACCCATCTTACCATAAAATTATAACTATAGAATTATCCATTGGACTGATTTACTGTATTTGCCCAGGTATAAAGTATGCCTGATTGTAAATAAAGCAGAATCAGACCAGATCTACTGACATATAATAATCCATTGGAGTGGATTACAGTATATATCTATATATAAAGTACACCCTATGGTAAACAAAGCAGAGCCAGACCAAATCTACTGACACAGAATTATACATTCGACTGGTTTTCTGTATCTGTTGATACTGAATAATCCATTGGACTGGTATATTGTATTTGCCTTTTGTATATAAAGCAAGCCCTATGGTAAACAAACCAGACCCTGACCAGATCTACATAGAATTGTATGGTGCAATGGATTACTGTATCTGCTGACACAGAATTATCTATTGGACTGATTTACTGTATCTACTGACATAGAATTATTCATGAGACTGGTATTCAGTATTTACCTATGTATAATGCACATTGTGGTAAACAAGGCAAAACCAGACCAGATCTACTGACATAGAATTATCTCCGGCAGTTCAGTTCATTTTGGTTTGTTGTTTTATGGCACATAAACATGTGACAGTTATATAGTGCCAATTATACAGGGCAATTGAAGTAAAGTTCTTTGTCCAGGTACACTCCATGGTAGCCAACCCAAACTGATCTGATGGTAGGTTTTGAACCTGCACCTTCTGGTCTCATGTCCATCATGCTAACCACAGTGACTGATCCCTGGCAGATCAGGATCTGTGTTGTTTGCGTCCTAGACTAATCTGTCCAGGTTCTTTGTGATGATTAAAATGTGGCTACACACTTTACAGTTTGCTTCACAATAGACAGGACAAAGTACAATACTTACCAAGGACTATATTAGATTTTAATTGTCCTCAAGCAAGCATGGAAATGTAGAAAGGCCCAATACACCCTCCAGCATGTTGTGAGTGGCAAGTAATGGAGGCAGGAGGCATGGTGACTCAGTGGTTAGTATACCAGACTTGCAACTGAAGGGGTGTGGGTTCGAAACCTTGCAATGTATCAGCCTGGGTCGGCTACTGAGGTGTGTCCTTGGGAAAGGCACTTTGACTGCCTTGTCACTTCCTAACTACTTGTGTTGTTGTGCCATAAAACACCAAACCAAACCAAATTATACTCCTCTGCTTACATATATGGATTTTGTCAGTTTCTTTCCAAACATTTGTTTCTTTGTAGTGCCCTTCAAAATACAGAGTTGATTCAGACCTGTCGCTACATAATGCAGTGACAGATGAAGGTCAACACTGTTTGTTCTACCTATAATTCAAGCAAACAGCATAAACCAGGATCTGATCAGGCATTATTATAATAACTAGTCCAAGCAAATCCCATTGATCTAATCAGGCATTATTACAATAACCAGTCAAGTCCCACTGATCTGATTGGGCATTATTACAATCAAGTCCAGTCAAATTCCACAAATCTGATTATGCATTATTACAATAACCAGTCCAATCAAATCCCACCAATTTTTACAATAACCAGTGCTGTCTAATCCCTCTGATCTGATTAGATATTATTACAATAACCGGATCAGTCAAATCTCACCTTTTCTAAGTCCATGCAGAGAAATACAGAAGAAAACTTAAATAAATAACAAATAGTGCAATAACCAGTCCAGTTAATCCCACCAATCTGATTGAGCGTTATTACAGTAGCTAGTCCAGTCAAGTCCCACTGGGCATTCTTACAGTTTTAACCAGTCCAGTCAAGTCCCATAAATCTGATTGGGCTTTATTACACTAACCAGTCCAGTAAAATAACCACCAATCTAACTAGCCATTATTACAGTAACCAGTCAGATCCCACTGATCTTATTGGGGATTATAACAATAACCAGTGCATTCAAATTCCAGCTTTTCCAAGCCCTTGCAGAGAAATACAGAAGAAAACTTAAACAAGTAATATGAATAGTGCACCTTTCTGCTAATTTCATTAATATGGAGAAAAATATACCTTCAGTTCATTTAAGGTTATATCCAGAGATATAATTGCTGCATAAAAGTTTCATTTTCCAAAGAATATGAGCTTTTATATGCCAGTCTTAAGTTGGATGTGTTGTGTAATGGTTGTGTCTGTCCTTCAACCGTTGCTTGTCTGGCCCATAACTTTGTATTGGTTGGAGAGATTTTCATGAAGTTTTTTGCCCTAGCATATTTCATTACTAGACAGTGCGTGGAGTACCATAACAATGACCCCTAATTCAAGGTCAAGGTCACTGCAAGTGAAAATGTAATATTGTGACTTGTATCTTTTTCCAATGTATAACTTTTGAACCACTGAAGATATTTTAATCAAAGAGTGCCCACGTATATATGACTAGATGGTTTGTCAAGTATCATAGCCACGCCCCCTACCTCAAGGTCAAGGTCACAGCAAGGGAATATATGGTTCTGTGACTTGTATCCTTGTCAAGAGTATAACTTTGTACTTCTTAAGATATTTTAATTAAACTTTGCCTTGGTATATATCATGACTAGGTGGTGTGTCATAACATAGCAATGTCCCCTGCCTCAAGCTCACGGTCATGGCAAAGGAAAATGTAATTCTGTAACTTGTATCTTTGTTCAAGTATAACTCAAATCAACGAAAATATGGTAATGAAACTTTAAGCAATTATGTATCATATACAGACAGTGTTGAATACCATAGTCGCACACTCTGCTACAAGGTTAAAGTCACAGCAGGAGAAAATGAAATACTTATATCATTGTCTGGAGTAAAAATGTTCAATGACTAAACATATTTTAATGACTATATATAATAAATTCACAGTATGTCACATACTGTAGCCATACCCTTTGCCCCAAGGTCAATTCACAGCAAGGGCAAATATTAATCATTAACCCCTATCCATGTATGGGCATAACTTCTAAACCAATGAAGATATTTTAATGAAACTTTAGCCTTTTATATATATTGACTTTAAAGCTTCTCGTGTATTCATAGGCATACCACCTTCCTCAAAGTCAAGGTCACAGCAAGTAGTAATGTATGGTATTGGCCTATTTCCTTGTCAAGGCAGTCACTTTTTAACCCCTAGAGATATTTTAATGATACTTTACCCAGGTCTGGTCAAGTCTGTAGCTCAGAGGTCGCTGTCATTAGGAGGAAAGTGGTTACGAGGTGGGCATATTGTGTACTGTTTTGCAGTTCTCTCATTATTTGAATTGCAAGACATAGTTGAAAATATGAACCACTTAACAAGTATTTACAAGTGTGCACAAGGAATTATTTAGGCTCTTTAACAATTTACCAAATTTGTAACAGTAAAAAAATTCAGTTTTGTAAATATAGGATACGCCAAAAGTGTACATCATAATATAAGAATATAGAGTGCAATGAGCTCAAAAATTTATTTTGAATCAGAAAAAGTTCATGCGTATTGTTCATTGATAAGAATTTGATAAAACGGCTGTGCACTATGTGTTAACTCATCAATATGTATTAAATACATCCATGAGAACAACAAGAGATTTTGGTAACCACTAACATTAATTTCTGTTATATCTTCTGAACTCTTTTGATTTTTTTCTCATTCATTCATATTGCATGCCTAGTGTCTTTTGGCATCTATCTGTATCTTCCATTCATTTGTTCTGATTCTTTCTTTGATCAAAGAGACACAACTCTAATATTTTTGGGGGGTGGGGGGGTGGGGTTAAGGGAAAAGCTTTAATCTCTTAGAATGAAAATTGTCCAGGGTTGAGGTATATTTTACATAGGTTTATTGTATATATTTTTCATTTATACAAATATATACATGCATTACACTTACTGCATTCAATAATGTTTGACAGCTGGAGTTGAGGAATTTTTTTTATTTGTTATCTTTGTTCCCTCCAACCTCCCTCAATTACTCAACTTGAAAGAAAGAGTTGTTACTTGATGAACTATTTATATTGTTTACCCACAGTTGCATATTCAAATGTTGTTAATAAAGGGATAAGAATACCAATCTACCCATACAATTAAGGTGGATTTCTTTTGGTTTTGGTTCTTACTGTGCATTTATTCTTTCTACAGAATTTTACCTTACATGGTCATAAGGCCAAGTGAGCTTATGGTATAGCCCTGCATCTGTCATGTGTTGTCCATTGAGCTTATGGTATAGCCCTGCATCTGTCATGTGTTGTCCATTGAGCTTATGATATAGCCCTGCATCTGTCATGTGTTGTCCATTGAGCTTATGGTATAGCCCTGCATCTGTCATGTGTTGTCCATTGAGCTTATGGTATAGCCCTGCATCTGTCATGTGTTGTCCATTGAGTGTCCTTCAACAGCTGCAATTTTCAGTTGCTTAAAAACTACTAAATCACTTTCAGTCGAACTTTGCAGACAGCATCCTGAAATGAAGGCCTTTCAAATTTGTACAAACGCCATGAAATACCATCAAATATGGCTACCATTACTAAAAGTAGAAAAACCTTTGAATTTTGTTCTCATAATTTGACGAATTATCCTGGCATGAGGGACTTTTAGATTTGTACAAATCATGCTGATCCACCAACAAATTTGGCAGCCATTTCTAAACTTAGAAAAACCTTTAAACAGAATTTGACAAAATATAATAGAAATTATCCAAGCATAAAGAGCTTTCAAATTGATATAAATGATGGCAATCTAACATCAAATATGGAGACCATTTTTAAAATGTAAAAAATAAACAACTTTAAGCAACAGTTTTCTCCAAACATGATCATCAGAATTTGACCAAATTTGATAGAAAACATCCAAGCTTAACTGGCTTAAAGTTTATACAGATGATTCTGATCTGCCATCAAAATATGACCACCATTACTAAAAGTAGAAAGACCTTCAAATGACTTCATCTCCAAAACCTCTGAATAGAATGTAACCGAGTTTGACAGAAAGTATCCTGACATGAAGGACATTAAGATTTGTACAAACTTGTACAAAATATGGCTGGATTTTACTAAAAATTTGACAAACCTTTAAATGACAAGTTCTCAACAACTGCCCAACAGAATTGTACCCAAATTTAGTAGAAAACATAATTGCATAAAAGGCGTTCAGTTTGATACAAATGATGCTGATCTGCCATTGAATATGGCCACCATTACATAAAATGGAGAAAACTTCAATGACTTATAATGTGACCAGATGTGGCAGAAGGTATCATGGCATGAAGGGCATTCAGATTTGTGTAAATGATGCTGATCCACCATCATATATAGCCACCATTACTAAAAACAAACAAAAAACTTTTATAAGACTTCTCAAAAAGCTCAGAACAGAATTTCACCTAATTCGACAGAAAGCACTATATGGCATGAAGGGCTCTAAAGTTTGCAGAAATTTGGCCAATCTGCCGTTATAATACACATGTGACTCGAAATACAAATTAAGCCAATCTGCCATCATAATGCCCATGTGACTAGAAATAGACATTATTTCAATCTGCCATCATAATGCCCATGTGACTAGAAATAGAAATTATGTCAATCTGCCATTATAATGCACATATGACTAGAAATAAAAGTTATGCCAATCTCCCATCATAATGCATATATGGCTAAAAATAGAAATTATGCCAATCTGCCATCAGAATGCCCATGTGACTAGAAACAGTTTGGTTGGTTTGGTTTGGTACTTTATGGCACAGCAATACAAGTAGATTATTTAGTGCCGAGACAAATGGAGTAAAGTGCTTTGCCTAAGGACACACCATGGTAGCTGACCCAGGCTGGTCCGATGGTAGGATTCGAACCTGCACCCTTTCGGTTGTGAGTCCGGAACGCTAACCACTGATCCACTGCAGCTCCAACTAGAAACAGAAATTAAGCCAATCTGCCATCATAATGCCCATGTGACAAGAAATAGAAAACCATGCCAATTTGCTATCATAATGCCCATGTGACTAAAAATAGAAATTATGCCAATCTGCTATCATAATGCCTGCATGACTAGAAATAGAAATGATGCCAATCTGCCATCATAATGACCACATGACCAGAAATAGAAATTATGCCAATCTGCCATCATTAATGCCCATGTGACTAGAAATAGAAATTATGCCAATCTACCATCATAATGCATGCTTGACTAGAAATAGAAAAACATTTAAATGACTTTTTCTAAAAAAAAATTCTAAACAGAATTTGCTCAAAATAAAGGCCTTTCAGAATTGGACAAATAATGCTGATACACCATCAAAAATGGATGAAGACACAAAAAAATAGAGAAACCGTGAAAATATTGCTTTAATAACATATGCAATCAACTGCATTGAAAGAATTTTCTACATAAATCGTTTAACTGACCCAGATTTCTTGGCCTACTGCTCTTTTGTTTGGTTATTAGGCAGATGCCAGCCAGGTGAGCAATCTCAGACCCACTTGTGGCTCTTGTTCCTTCAGATCTTGACCAGTATGAGAAGTTGCATATTAGTATGCAAGAGTAGAATAGGTCACTGTGACCTATTGACTTGGTCATCTGTGTATTTCATGAAGTTTAAATGGACTTTGTGCCAACTTGGAAACACTTTTTTCACCTTCAATCATGATTATTAACTTGGAGGTTATACCTCTTGATGGAATTTTTATGGAATGAATCAGGTCTGTACAGCATTTGCAATATGATGTATTTAACTGCATATAGTGTGAACATTTGGTTGCTAAATGACATCTCTTTGCCAATTGTATCATTATTCTTTGATAAGTCAAAAGTGTTGCCCTTGGTCACAGTATGACCACAAGAGCTTGAGAAGAAAAAAAATCCACAAACCCATTCTAAAAAATATACATGAAAACCACAAATAAAACTTCATAAAATTCACAATGCTAGAATTTCTAATTAATTTACATTGACGAGTGTGTAGTAAAAAATGTGGATCTTCCTTTATCCATTTATCTTTACATGCTGCCAACATTTATCAGTAAGTTATCATCAGCGTGAAGGTCAATCATTCTAACTTGTTTGACATTATCATATTTATTGACAAAGCAAAGAAAATGATCAATTAAATCAAAAGAGATTTTGAAAGTAATCAGAAAATTTACAAAATTGCCAATTCTGTTGCAAGTAGGCAATGTTGATGCAAAAATCTGCAATATACTAAAATGTGCAGGTGTGATCATTCTGCGTCATTACAAGTTTTTTTATCTTTTGAAGCTTTTGTGCAATTTTTAATTTTTCGCATTTTTAGAACTTTGATTCTAATTGGCACCATATGCCGTATCTGTTACTGTGCTGAGATGCTGTTAAACACTAATACATTAAGAGTTTTAATTTTAGCAAAAAAGTATATTGCCTGTTTAGGCAACGTAATGTATTTTTAATTGATATCTACATCATCACACTTCATCTGTCAAACTGAATCTTGTATAACATACTGGAAAACTCCTTAAGATCTTGTATAACATACCTGAAACTCCTCAAGATCTTGTATAACAGACCTGAAAACTCTTCAAGATATTGTATAACAGACCTGAAAACTCATCAAGATCTTGTATAACAGACCTGAAAACTCTTCAAGATATTGTATAACAGACCTGAAAACTCCTTAAGATCTTGTATAACATACCTGAAACTCCTCAAGATCTTGTATAACAGACCTGAAAACTCTTCAAGATATTGTATAACAGACCTGAAAACTCATCAAGATCTTGTATAACATACATGAAAACTCATCAAGAGCTTGTATAACATACCTGAAAACTCAACAAGATCTTGTATAACATACCTGAAAACTCATCAAGATCTTGTACAACATACCTGAAAACTCATCAAGATCTTGTACAACATACCTGAAAACTCATCAAGATCTTGTATAACATACATGAAAACTCGTCAAGATCTTGTATAACATACATGAAGATCTTGTACAACATACCTGAAAACTCATCAAGATCTTGTATAACATACATGAAGATCTTGTATAACATACATGAAAACTCATAAAGATATTGGATTTTTTGTACTGGATTGTTGGAATACATTTTGTTTGAATTTGTTCTTCTGGTATCCAGCATGAAATTGAGATTAGTTTGTGAAGTAAACAATGTTTGAGCAAACAGTAATTTTGCCCTGTGGATAATTGTGTCTCTTTGTTGTGGAAATCACCTGGCTTGTTTTTTATATGATGACTTGTTTACTGTTTTGTAAGAATTCAATTCATTTTCTGTGTATAGTGCACTAAATTGTAGGTTCCAATCAACCAGAACCTCACATATGAATTACCTTTGATCTTCATGTTCTGAGTGATGTAAAACCATCAAAATGATTTCCAGTTTCACTCAAAGTGAAGTTACAGTCCATTCAGAGCATGCCTGCTTACTGGGAATTTTATATTGGTAACCCTTATGAAATTAAATACTTACCTTTCAATATGACCATTACTGGGAATGGTATTATATTGGTAACCCTTATGGAATTAAATACTCACCTTTCTATTTGACCATTACTGGGAATGATATATTGGTAACCCTTATGAAATTAAATACTCACCTTTCTATATGACCATTACTGGGAATGATATATTGGTAACCCTTATGAAATTAAATACTCACCTTTCTATATGACCATTACTGGGAATGATATATTGGTAACCCTTATGAAATTAAATACTTACCTTTCAATATGACCATTACTGGGAATGGTATTATATTGGTAACCCTTATGAAATTAAATACTCACCTTTCTATTTGACCATTACTGGGAATGGTATATTGGTAACCCTTATGGAATTAAATACTCACCTTTCTATATGACCATTACTGGGAATGGTATATTGGTAACCCTTATGAAATTAAATACTCACCTTTCTATTTGACCATTACTGGGAATGGTATATTGGTAACCCTTATGGAATTAAATACTCACCTTTCTATATGACCATTACTGGGAATGATATATTGGTAACCCTTATGAAATTAAATACTTACCTATCTATATGACCATTACTGGGAATGATATATTGGTAACCCTTATGGAATTAAATACTCATCTTTCTATATGACCATTATTGGGAATGATATATTGGTAACCCTTATGAAATTAAATAAGTACCTATCTATATGACCATTACTGGGAATGGTATATTGGTAACCCTTATGGAATTAAATACTTACCTTTCTATATGACCATTACTGGGAATGATATATTGGTAACCCTTATGAAATTAAATACTCACCTTTCTATTTCACCATTACTGGGAATGATATATTGGTAACCCTTATGAAATTAAATCCTCACCTTTCAATATGACCATTACTGGGAATGGTATATTGGTAACTCTTATGGAATTAAATACTTATCTTTCTATATGACCATTACTGGGAATGATATATTGGTAACCCTTATTGAATTAAATACTCACCTTTCTATATGACCATTACTGGGAATGATATATTGGTAACCCTTATGAAATTAAATCCTCACCTTTCTATATGACCATTACTGGGAATGGTATATTGGTAACCCTTATGGAATTAAATACTTATCTTTCTATATGACCATTACTGGGAATGATATATTGGTAACCCTTATGAAATTAAATACTCACCTTTCTATATGACCATTACTGGGAATGATATATTGGTAACCCTTATGAAATTAAATCCTCACCTTTCTATATGACCATTACTGGGAATGGTATATTGGTAACCCTTATACTTACCTTTCTATATGACCATTACTGGGAATGATATATTGGTAACCCTTATGGAATTAAATACTTACCTTTCAATATGACCATTACTGGGAATGATATATTGGTAACCCTTATGAAATTAAATACTTACCTATCTATATGACCATTACTGGGAATGGTATATTGGTAACCCTTATGCAATTAAATACTTACCTTTCTATTTGACCATTACTGGGAATGATATATTGGTAACCCTTATGGAATTAAATACTTATCTTTCTATATGACCAATACTGGGAATGATATATTGGTAACCCTTATGGAATTAATACTCACCTTTCTATATGACCATTACTGGGAATGATATATTGGTAACCCTTATGAAATTAAATACTCACCTTTCTATATGACCATTACTGGGAATGATATATTGGTAACCCTTATGAAATTAAATCCTCACCTTTCAATATGACCATTACTGGGAATGGTATATTGGTAACTCTTATGGAATTAAATACTTATCTTTCTATATGACCATTACTGGGAATGATATATTGGTAACCCTTATTGAATTAAATACTCACCTTTCTATATGACCATTACTGGGAATGATATATTGGTACCCCTTATGAAATTAAATCCTCACCTTTCTATATGACCATTACTGGGAATGGTATATTGGTAACCCTTATGGAATTAAATACTTATCTTTCTATATGACCATTACTGGGAATGATATATTGGTAACCCTTATGAAATTAAATACTCACCTTTCTATATGACCATTACTGGGAATGATATATTGGTAACCCTTATGAAATTAAATCCTCACCTTTCTATATGACCATTACTGGGAATGATATATTGGTAACCCTTATGGAATTAAATACTTACCTTTCAATATGACCATTACTGGGAATGATATATTGGTAACCCTTATGAAATTAAATACTTACCTATCTATATGACCATTACTGGGAATGGTATATTGGTAACCCTTATGCAATTAAATACTTACCTTTCTATTTGACCATTACTGGGAATGATATATTGGTAACCCTTATGGAATTAAATACTTATCTTTCTATATGACCATTACTGGGAATGATATATTGGTAACCCTTATGGAATTAATACTCACCTTTCTATATGACCATTACTGGGAATGATATATTGGTAACACTTATGAAATTAAGTCCTCACCTTTCTATATGACCATTACTGGGAATGGTATATTGGTAACCCTTATGGAATTAAATACTTATCTTTCTATATGACCATTACTGGGAATGATATATTGGTAACCCTTATTGAATTAAATACTCACCTTTCTATATGACCATTACTGGGAATGATATATTGGTAACCCTTATGAAATTAAATCCTCACCTTTCTATATGACCATTACTGGGAATGGTATATTGGTAACCCTTATACTTACCTTTCTATATGACCATTACTGGGAATGATATATTGGTAACCCTTATGGAATTAAATACTTACCTTTCAATATGACCATTACTGGGAATGATATATTGGTAACCCTTATGAAATTAAATACTTACCTATCTATATGACCATTACTGGGAATGGTATATTGGTAACCCTTATGCAATTAAATACTTACCTTTCTATTTGACCATTACTGGGAATGATATATTGGTAACCCTTATGAAATTAAATACTTACCTATCTATATGACCATTACTGGGAATGGTATATTGGTAACCCTTATGGAATTAAATACTTACCTTTCTATATGACCATTACTGGGAATGATATATTGGTAACCCTTATGAAATTAAATAAGTACCTATCTATATGACCATTACTGGGAATGGTATATTGGTAACCCTTATGCAATTAAATACTTACCTTTCTATTTGACCATTACTGGGAATGGTATTATATTGGTAACCCTTATGGAATTAAATACTTACCTTTCTATATGACCATTACTGGGAATGTAGATTGGTAACCCTTATGGAATGAAATACTGGCGGAATGAAATACTTATCTTTCTTTGTGACCATTAATAAGAATGGTATATTTATTATCCTGATGGAATAAAATACTTTCCTTTCTATATAACCATGACGGAATAGTATATTGGCAATGGTGGAATGAAATGCTTACCTTTCTATATGATCAGTATAGGTAAGGTATATTATTAATAGTAATGGAATGAAATTCTGTTGTGTTTTTTTTTTCTTTCTGTTACCCAGTGATTTCAAGACAACTGTTTGCCCTTTTTCAAAACCTACTAGCTTACTTGGCATCTTCTTGTCCTACATCTGAAATGAGTGGTCATGTATATTGAATCTCTTTTTCATGTCCTCAATCACTTGTTTTCATCGCAATTACAAAGGTCCTCACCCTCTGTTTTCCCCTCTCCTTGCCCTCCTCCCCCCTCTCTCTCTCTCTCTGCCGTATTTTCACACAATAATACTGTCACTTCATTCTTCTTGATACAAATTATGTCTTTTCAAATCCTCTGTGTATTTTATAAAGAATACATGATATTCTATCAGTTGTAATAACTGACAAACTTCTCAACTCTAATCATCTTTCCCATCTTGACTTTTTCAATTTCAGGAAATTCGTAGTATAAAAACAATTCACTCACTTTGTATACTGTAAAATGTTATAATTTACTGACATTCAGTCATGCAGCTCTTATGCCAGTCTTCAGTTAATTTTCACTTACTGCATTTAAATCATATTAGTAACACATTAATTATTAAATCATATTACACATTAATTATTAAATCATATTAGTAACATGTTAATTATTAAATCATATTTGTAACATTAATTATTAAATCATATTAGTAACACATTAATTAAATGTTGGAAAATTGAGTAAAAGCAGCATATATGTATCTTAACATTTGAATGATTCATCTGATTGGCAATATACATATATCTTAACATTTGAATGATTCAGCTGATTGGCAATATACACGTATCTTAACATTTGAATGATTCATTTGATTGGCAATATACATGTATCTTAACATTTGAATGATTCATTTGATTGGCAATATACATGTATCTTAACATTTGAATGATTCATTTGATTGGCAATATACATGTATCTTAACATTTTAATGATTCATTTGATTGGCAATATACATGTATATTAACATTTTAATGATTCATTTGATTGGCAATATACATGTATCTTAACATTTGAATGATTCATTGATTGGCAATATACATGTATCTTAACATTTGAATGATTCATTTGATTGGCAATATACATGTATCTTAACATTTGAATGATTCATTTGATTGGCAATTTACATGTATCTTAACATTTGAATGATTCATCTGATTGGCAATATACATGTATCTTAACATGTGAATGATTCATTGATTGGCAATTTACATGTATCTTAACATTTGAATGATTCATTTGATTGGCAATTTACATGTATCTTAACATTTGAATGATTCATTTGATTGGCAATATACATGTTATAAACCTTTAATGCTATAATAATGAATAACATTTTCCCAAAGTAGTCATTGTGATAAATTTGCAGAAAATGTTATGCTTGTCAAAATTTCCTGATTACAAGTATATGTTTTAAGACAAAATCTCTGTCTCCCAAAATATCCTGATGCTTTTTGTAAGGAGATGGGGGGGGGGGGGTCCTTTTTTTAGGGCTTGGCTAGAAAATGCATGTACCTCAAAATTTTAGTCTCAATTGCAGGACAGTAGTGTTGGGGGTGAATAACTTTAATATAAAGACAAGTATTGGTGGATTAGACTTAATATAAGGACAAGTATTGGGGGATTAGTCTTAATGTAAGGACAAATAATGGGAGATTAGCCTTAATGTCAGAACATGTATTGAGGGATTAGTCCTAATGTAAGAAGTATTGAGAGATTTTGATAAAACTTCATATGTGTCTCTTATGGCTACATGTTCTTTTGTTACAAGTGTCCACTATGTATTGAGTCACTGTGATGTTAAAAACATTTTTAAAATATTTGAGGGGAAGGGGGACATCAAGTTACGAAGAATTTTTGCAAGTGTTGATACAGAAAGCAAGAATTACTTTAAATCAAGAAAATATTCACAGGAATAAGTGTTGTAATGCCCAGCCACAAATGCGGAAGAGGCATATGGTGTTACAATTGTCCACCCTCCTCCCTTCTCATTAATTTTTGCATTTTAATGAGTCTTTCATGCCTTTTTGGCTGCAGGGCATACAAGTTCATAGATACCTATTGGTGAATGCAACACCCTTCCAGGAAAAGATAGGTCACTGTGGCTTATAATAAATGCCTCCATAACATCGGTGAAGTTTTTTAATCGGGTCAGTTTCTTGGGCAGTGATGCATTAGTGTGCAGAAGAATCTTGATGAGCACAAGAGTATCTTAATGAAAATGTTGATCACTGTGGTAGGGCATTGATGTTCCATTAACACATTTTTAGGTTTCTTTTTTAATGCCAATATTTCACAAATAATATCTGTTCACAAGCGAGAGTTGATGAAACACATTAGTAAAAAATATTTCAAAATTTTGATATTATGGATGAAATTGTCTCCACTGTTTGTATTGTTGCAGCCACCACCAACATTGCCAAAAGGAAAATTTTCAACAGAATTCATTGATTTTGTCGACAAATGGTAAGTAGTGAAAATATTTTTTCTTAGATTTAATTAGAACATCCATGAATTCTGTTGTACCCAGAATAAAACTAGTGGGCAGAAGAAAACTCTTTAAAGTTTTATATTGTTCCCCCCAAAATGAAAAAAAACATTGATGTTATTTAATTTTACATGTGCATAGTGAACAGTTTACTGTGATCCCGCAAGAAAACTGTTCAAGTGAGCCGTAAAAGTATGCATATTATTTGTGAGGTCGCCTTTACTGGGGTACATTATACATACTGTATTAATTGTGATGTTGCCTTTACTGAGGTACTTTATACATACTGTATTAATTGTGATGTTGCCTTTACTGAGGTACTTTATACATACTGTATTATTTGCTAGGTTGCCTTTACTGGAGTATATTATTCATACCACATTATATGCGAGGTCGCCTTTACTGGGGTACATTATACGTACAATATTATATGCAAGCTAGCCTTTACTGGGGTACATTATACGTACAATATTATATGAAAGCTTGCCTTTACTGGGGTACATTATACATACAGCATTAATAGTGGTAAAATAGGTGTTTAAAGCCACTTGGACATTCTAAGGGGTAAAAAGTATTTTTAAAAAACTATTTAAGCGTTTCACTTAAGGGTTATTAGGACCTAAAAGCCCTTATTTCGCTAATTTCATTTTTGCTGGCTAAAAAATCTCGCATCTCAAGGAAGGCGTTTCAAGCTTGGAACCCCTTGCTTTGGCCCTCCACTGCCCTGGGAGGTTTGGGTGGTGGAGGGGTGTTTGAAATGCAGTCCTGCAACACATTTTGCTATGATAATATTGCTCATACATTACTCAGGTGCTGTTTTTAAACCAGCCAGGTCACTGCATTCCAAAACTATTGATCGATACACATGTTATTAAAAATAGTGGCTCATTCACTCAACAGATAAGCAAGCCTTCCAGCACGTAATATTTATTAGGCTGTCTGCTAAGTAACAGGAAACAGTCAATAACAATTTATTTTTGTGCGCTAAGAAATAAAACCCAACATGCAGGTATTTAAAAGAGTTTTGTTAAAATAATGTTTTCACACCAGCATGGATGGATGATACAGGAAGACAGCTTTTGTTAAGAAATTAATACAGATGAACATAGTTCTTTCTTGGTCATAACAGTTTTAGCATTGGATAAACCAAAGCAGGGTTTGTAAATCTACTGTGTTCGAGTCCCGAGACAGATGTCTTTTTTATTAATTGGGGAAGTGCATAGTTCATACAATGGGAGCCTTGTAACATAAATAAACAAATGCTAAATGAGCTACAAATGAAGCCGCCCAGGACAACCAGAAAGTCCCTAGGAAGGTGCTGGTCCCATGTATGTCTTGCATAAAGAGCGAAGTTAAGCTAGCAACATTGACAGTAAGAAAACAATGTGAAAAAGTACAGGCAATGGGAGCCTTGTAACACAGACAAACAGGACAAAAGAGCCATGTGTACTAATGAAGCAGCCCACGACAGCCAGAAAGGTGCTGGGAAGGTGCTGGTCCATGTATGACTTGCATTAAGAGCTGAGAGAAAATGGAATGAATCAACAAAACAAAAAAACAAAGGCCAAATGAGCCGCCATGTGTACAAATGAAATGACCAGGTAGTGGTTCCATAGCAACTCAGCAACTATGGTGCACTGGTACCATTGCCAGTTCTTTCACTGCAGAATGCGGCTGATGGTTCACTTGTGTAAGCTCAATGTGCATCCAAGCATATTTCATTTTTCATTGTGTTATACTTGTCAGTTTCATTGAGGATGAGAGTAAACTTGTCCTCTGATATGAAATTGTCCACATAAGCCTTTGAAATATAATTTGTGATGGTATTCTGCTTTGTCTCAGCAAGTACCAATATCTCATCATGCTTTTTGGCCTTTAGTATTAGGCAGTGATTGATATAACCCCCAACCAGCAACAAAACACCACAGCACAAAGCATGATCACAATTGGAACACCAACAACCATAGTCAACACCATTATGCTGGCAGTGCCAGTACCCTTAGACACAACTTTCATGGTGGTTTTGAGGCCATCAACAACGTTAATAGCACACTTTTACTTTTATAAAGACTGTGGTGAGCTTCAATAACAGCCTTTAGTTTGTTTTGTTTTTTTCGAAATTTGTCTGAGGCAAAAGTTTTGTGGGTCAGCTCGGCAATCTTTGAGGTTATTACCACCACCTGTGGGTTCAAACCTTTTAAAACTCTATGACTTAAAGGGTAATATAAAATTTCAATTGATTGGTTATATCAGGATTTTTTTCTAAGCCATAGACACATACTTCAAATCAATCGTTTTTATGTGCCTACACAATAACTACAAGGTTGAGGTAATTGTCCATTTCCCTTACATTTAAGGCCCCATCAGTGACCTGATCCTCAACACCCATCAAGATACCCACTGAAAATTAAAGCAACGGAGCCCTCTATTCGAAGGTCAACACATGTGGGTATTTTATGGCAGATGACGGTGATGTGGCACAGCATCTTTTACAAATATAACCCTACCTCTTCTGCCACTAAGACTTGTAAATGATGGCACGTTGTACTCTGAAGGAAAGACCACATATGTTTTTGCATTGGCAAATATCACATCAGTATTGTAGTAGCAGTCATGCCTTAATCTTTCTGCCAGTTTTATTATGTACAGCAGCAAGTGTGAGCACAGTAATACCTAGCTGGCCACAGGTTGGTCTAGATGGTGCCAATCCTTGATATCTGTAGTGCATCCTCGTTCCACATTAGTGTAAACAGAGGTCTGGTAACTCTGAGCTGACCCATGTACTCATGCACCAGTAGTTTGTATTCCTTGTCTATATCTTGAGCTTGTTGTGTGAGCTGTGTTAACTCTTTAACTGCCAATGCAGCTTTAGTGACCCACTACTCTGCCTAGATGCTGAGGTCATTACTGCAGCTGGTTTGGGGGCTGTCTGTCAGAGCCTGATGCTGCTGCAGCCAAATTATAACATTTTAGCAGATGATTTGGGGATATGGGCAATTTTTTATAGTTATTTTCCTTATAACTGACTGATTTTATATACTAAACCATGCATATATAAAAGCTGTAACTACCTTTTGTCTGTGTGATTCTTTTTATCTCACTGATTTCCACAAGATTGATAAGAAATTCCATGAATTGAACACAGAACACATTATTTGTAACACTAAAACGTGACTGTAATTATTTTATACAAAGTTATGTCAAATTTCTATACATAATTATTTACAAATGTTTAATTGGTCATCATTATGTTCTACTAGTTATGAAGTTGCTGTTAGTGTTATTTGTAAAAGCAGTTATGCTTTACACAAATATGAATATTACACTGCTTGCACATCATGGACACCATGCTGCCTTTTTTCTTTCAGACAGTGTTGGGCTTTTCTTTCATACATTTTGCTGCATAGTTGTTCATTTCAGCCACAATTTTTTCATTTAATACCAAATAAAAATATTTAAAGAAGAAATCTAAAGCAGGATCAACGCTTTCAGTAAACTCGGTAACTTGGGAGCACGTGGCTCTTATCCACACTGCACTGTTTTCATCATCTGATTCTATCTCAATTTCTGACAGAATGGACACGGACAATAATTCAGTGTCACTGCCAACACTTCCTAAATCAATATCATCAATTTCATCCTCTGAAAAACCTGACAATTTTTAATCAATAGCAAAAGCTATTGTTTCCACTGTCAACAACTGCATGTACTAACTATCACATGGTAGAAAATTCCAGAAAATCCCCATGTTTAGGTAGCGCTTTACAGTTAGTATGTACTTCTGAGGGGGGGACCGGTATAAGGTGAAGTTGTTTGGATTGGCAACATGCACAATGGGGAGAATGTAGCATACCTCTATGCTACTTTCATGTACTGTGACTGAAATTTCTTTGTACGTGGTAATTATGGAAACTACGCACCATCTAAAGCAGGCAGCTTATAAAATGGCTGCTCCCACATACTAGTAAAGTCAGTCTAAACTAGTCCAAAGTACACTAACTTTGGCAGTTATTAAAATATGGAAAATGAATTTTGCCAGATTAGACAATACCAGCTTCTGAAAGTGCAATTAATGAATGATAAAATATAAAAAGTATAAAAAAGTTTTCGGATTGTTTTTTTTTATAGCTCTGTTGGTCATTTATGGGATGATCAATTGTCTCTCATCCGTCCATCTGTTAGCAAACGTTTGATATCGTTGCTCCTCCTAAACTACTTGGAGGATTGCCATGAAACTTTACACACACATTCATCTCATGGTCTAGTTGGTCCTAGATGAAAGTGGTGCTGCTCACACATCCAATATGGCCACCACTTTTGTTATCGCTGCTTCTCCTGAATGGATTCTCATATCAACATCGGGTTTTCACTAAAAGACTTCTTAGTATGTCCAGTTGGTCATAAATGAAAATGGTGCGGATCTGTCATCCGATATGGCTGCCATGGCAGCCATCTTGAAAATCTTGTTGTCGCTAGTCGTCCTGAATGGATGGTCATATCAACATGGGGTTTTCACTAAAAGACTTATGATGTCTAGTTGGTCCTAAATGAAATAGCTGCAGATCTGACATCCAATATGACCACCATGGCAGCCATCTTGAAAATCTTATTGCTACTCCTAAAGGGAATTAACGGTTATTTTAACTATACCTAAGATATACAAGGTCTGTTTTAAATAACCAGGATAACCAGTGAAGAAAACCTGGTCAACTTCTTTTTCTTTAAAAATAAAACCCTATGCAAAGTGCAAAACTGTAGAGCACAACCTTAGTAGCCATATTTAGTATATGACATCTTTCACAGCAAGAATCCTCATTTGTTAATTCTATTTTGATTGGTTCAATGTCCTTTTACCACCCATTGTTGACGAATAAGATCATTTGTACCATGAAAATACAGAGCAGATCTATTCGTCACTGATGTCTAGAGTACATAACCAGTGCTTGTTTACAAGTGGTTTATGATTCACTGCAAAGGCAAGGCACATGTATGCAGCGGATATACACATCAGTGGTAGGGAAAGAGTTAATACAGTTTTGTCACCAAGGTGCGCCGCCATGGGTATACACTATAGTCACAGCTTCACTGCAGAGTTGCTAAGTACATGTATTTAAAGCAAAAATTGTTAAAGCAAAAAATTTTAAGTGGCTGCTGGTCCAACCACATCAACATTGAGGCCTTCACACCTGATAGAAGGCCTTTCACCTGGCTGAACCCTTAACACAACGCTGGTCATAAAGCTTTCATGCAAGGTCCTATTAGGCTGGCCACCACTGTCACTTTGAGATATAAAAGCCCCATTTGCATGGATCGAAAGCAATGTCCACAGACCATTGCCATGCCACCCATGTAGGATAATTAAGTAAATAACTGGTTTAGTAATGACAGTGGTGTCAGGTGGAATTACATTAAAACTGCCACCTAGTAGCATTTCACCCCAATAAAAAAAACACGCATGATGGTTACCATGTAAATCAAATGTATCACCGTTGTTGACAAAAGCTGCCTTGGCACTGGATGCATAAGTGGCTCCAACCAGGATTGTAAGTTTCTCAATGACCTTGATATAGGCTTTGGATGGCAAAAAAATACTGAGATGTATCCTGCACCTGCAGCTCCACACAGCCTTTTTGATCCATGTAGCTGGCATCATATATGTAGTACTGCTGAGGCTGCGATCGTGGAGCACACAGGGTCTTGCATTTCTTGAAAGGAGGCCAACATTGTTACATGTGAATCTTTTCCCAGATCTTTTCTCCAATGCTGCGTGTTGCTATGCAATGCAAATGTGATGTGGTGGATTCAGTGGTACAGGCATTTAGACAGGCTGGTACTAGGGTATATGCTGGTAGTGAGACATTGCCTGTCCCAGAAAGGTTACAATATTTGCCAAGCCTTGCCTCCTTGTGAGGCACCTGGCTAGAACAACACCCTGTGACCTAATCATGTCACCAAATGATTTGCCAGAAGCCTAGCGAAACAACTCACATGCCTAGAATGCTGCAGTTGGCACTTCATGGGCTTAAAGTCAGTGCAATGCCACATGCACCAGTACTGCCCATTACATAGCAGCACAGCCACTACAAGGTCAGCGGCAACCTCTGCTACATTGTTGTGCAATGCAGGATTCACTTGCTGCAGGTAAAGGTGGCAGAGTTCAAGCTCACCTACAACACACAGGTGTGCCAGTAGCTGCAGCAAGTAGAAGTTGTGGATACAACAAGCAAAACTTGTGGCGAAGTTTGCCAGGTCTCACCCGAGACAGCAGTGGCCCTCCGAGGAGCAGACATAATGCAAGTCACAGGAAAGATACAAGCAGTGTACATCAGAAGCCAAGAAGGGTAAAGTGGAGGTGCACAGTTGGTGATGAAGCTCTGAGAGGCTGTTGGAGGAGCACCTTTTAAGGGAAGATGATGAGGCAATTGCGTGCGTCATAGTGTGTGTATATGATGAAGACCCTCAAGCTGTCTGTTGAAACAGTATTGATCTGTCTCTAGCTGGAAGAAATATGTATCTTCTAATGACACAACTGTTTTACCCCTAACCCCTACATAAAATTGGATAATTTTACAATGCTTTTAAGTACCAAAAACCATCCTGTGTCTATAGGACTCACAGTACTAATTCAACTCCCATAGTAAACCTATGGAAAAATCTTGATATTAAAAATTCAATAACTTTAAATTTCTAAATGCTCATGATCAAACCTATATTTATCAGTATAGACCCATCCTTGATGCAAGCTTCTGTGTTAAGAAAACCACATGAGCCGCACCATATTTTGGATCTACATGTACATGAAACATGTGTTATCCATTCTGCACCTAATGAATCAGGTGCTACTGTTGTTATTGATTGTTCCTAAGTCATGTCTATAAAAATACTAAAACTGCATCAATAGAATCTGGTCTCTATTTTTTTTGAGGTACAGATAGGATAAGCTCTCATGATGCCTGGCACAAGGTTGGATCCAACATTGAGAACAGACTTATCCTGGTTAACCATGTCTTGCCACCCGAACGTTTGTGAAAGCATGAGTTCTAGATGTTGATGTGATAGGCGGCAGTGTTTGTATTTGTGTTTTGTGGGCTTAATGCCATTTTTCAGCACATGATAGGCTACAGATGGCGGCCAGTATATTTGGTGGAGGAAGAACCCAGGATAACCCCGGGAAGACCCACCAACCCACAGGAAGCTATGGGCAAACTTCCTCACATGCCCACTGTTACGACTCTATGGTCTAAGAAAAATGTAACAGAAAGAAAGTGAAACCAACAAATCAAGTAAAAAATCAACAAGCAATTTATTACTAGATAATTAAAATGAAAAATCAAAAAGTCACTTACAGTAATGTGTTTTGAAATCCTAATAATCCAATAAGAATGATTGTTCTAATCACAAGTCCTAAATATAGAATGTTTAGAATTCACGGCTGTGTCCTTGAATGTTATTATGTGCCAATGGTCTCCAAAGTCCTGATGTACTAGAAATCTTGATGTGCTGATGTCAAAATGAAGTATTCCAAAATCTTTGAATAAGTTCACATAAATTCCAAAATCATCAATTAAAAATCCAAAATCCAAAAGTTTATGAGCACTGTTATAATCCAATGAATATTTAAAATAATTCCTCTCTTAGAATTTGGAATGAATTTTCACAACTGTAATAGCTCTTTACAAGACTGATGGTAATGTCAAAACTGAAAAAATGTCCACCAAACATGGTATATATAAAGATCGGTCACATGACAGAATGTTCTAGAACATGAGTCATCTTAATGGAATTTTTACTTGTAAACAAAAATCAACCTTGACCTTCAAATTGAGAAAACATATTGATTAAAACAACCTAATTCAAGGACACTAGTTAAACATGTTTTTCCTGATAAACATTAAGATTTAAGCAAATATTAAAGTGAAGAAACATTTATAATTTCCTAAAATATTTATAATATTATATAAACATCATACATAACACCTCCCCTCATAAAGAAAAAGAAAGATTTATGTAATAAAGCTTTCTTTTGAATATACATCTAATACTATAATAACCAAAATTACATAAGAACATGTTTTATGATACTGGACTTAATTACATCAAGCAATATTACATTTCTAGGCACGTGAGAGTGCATCTGCAATCACATTGTCTTTTCCCCTGATGTGTTTGATGTCAATGTTATATTCCTGCAATATCAAACTCCATCCCAACAATCTCCGATTTTTATCTTTCATTTTGTTGATGAAAGTAAGGGGATTGTGATCACTGTACACAATAATTGGAGAAAGAGCTGAGGTAACATACACTTCAAAATGCTGTAAAGCCAATATCAAAGCCAAACATTCCTTCTCAATTGTGGAATAATTTTTCTGGTGCTTGTTTAGTTTTTAGAAAAATAACACACAGGGTGATCCACACCACTTTTGTCTTCCTGAATCAATACTCCACCAACCCCTACATCACTTGCATCAACAGATAATTTAAATGATTGACTGAAATTTGGTGCAGAAAGAACTGGTGCATTCTTAAGCATGGCCTTTAACTTGTCAAAAGATTCCTGACACTTGTCAGACCAATAAAATTTGGCTTTCTTACTCAATAAACTTGTCAAAGGTTCAGCAATTTTGGAAAAATTGGAACAAAATTTCAGATAATATCCAGCCATACCTAGAAATCGCATCAGTTGCTTTTTACAAATTGGAACTTGAAATTCAGAGATAGCTTTGACCTTAGCTTCTATAGGTTTAACTTGACCTTGTCCCACAATATGTCCTAAAAATGTGACACAAGCATGGCAAAACTCACTTTTACTCAAATTAATTGTCAGATTCGCATCGCTGAGTCGATCAAAGAATTTTCGAATCGTTTCCAAATGATCTTCCCAGGTGTTGTTGTAGATAACGACGTCATCGATATAAGCGTCACAATTATCAAGACCAAATGTTATCATGTTCATCAGACGTTGAAACGTTGCAGGCGAATTTTTCATTCCAAACGGCATAACTTTATATTGATAAAGTCCATCTGGAGTTACAAATGTTGAAATTTCTTTTGCCCTTTCCGTCAGTGGAATTTGCCAGAATCCTTTTAAAAGGTCAAACTTGGTGACATATTCTGCATTTCCAATTTTATCAATGCAATCGTCCATTCTTGGGATTGGAAATGAATCAGTTTTGGTGACACTGTTGACTTTTCTATAGTCAGTACTTATACGGAATGTATTATCTGGCTTGGGAACAAGAATACATGGTGAACTCCAGTTACTTTTACTTGGTTCTATGAAATCATTCTCCAGTAAATACTGAATTTCTTTCTTCAGATAGTTCTGTTTGAGAGGATTCATCCTATAAGGATGCTGTTTCACAGGCGCAGAATCTACAATGTCAACGTCATGATAAATTTTACTTGTTCGTGTTGGAACATCAGGAAACAAGTGCTCATAGTCATGTAATAGTTGTTTTAGTTCATTTCTTTCCTGTTGTTGTAGATGTGAAAGTTTCTGGTCTAGGTTGTTCAATATTTCTGAATTCCGAAGATTGGTTATACCAGAGTCACTATAGTCTGATTGTATTCCATCGTTGATATCTTCACTGTGTGGGACAGGTACAACTAAATTAACTGAATAATTAGCTGGGCTATCTCTGTCAAAATATTCCTTTAACATATTTATATGACAAAGTTGTTTCTGTTTCCGTCTCCCAGGAGTGTTAATGATATAATTTAAGTCATTTACTTTCTTTTCAACGGTATAAGGACCAAAAAATTTAGCCTGAAGAGGATTCTGAGGTATGGGAAAGAGAGCCAGAACTTTGTCACCAGGTTTAAAACTCCTTTCCTGTGAATTTCTGTCATACCTTAATTTCATTTTTGACTGGATATTGTGAAGATTAGTTCTTGCTACTTCACAGGCCTTTGACAACTTGTATTTGAAATCAGAGACATAATCAAGAAGATTAATCTTTGAATCTTCATTTGAAAGAAGTTTCTCTTTCAATAATTTCAATGGTCCACAGACAGTATGACCAAAAACTAGTTCAAAGGGACTAAAACCCAACGACTCTTGAACTGATTCCCTAACAGCAAACAACAAGAAATGAACACCCTCATCCCAATCCTTTTCTGTATCAAAGCAATATGATCGAATCATATTCTTCAAAGTTTGATGAAATCTTTCCAAAGCACCTTGACTTTCAGGGTGATAGGCAGAAGATTTAAACTGTTGGATGCCTAATTCATGCATAACTTGTTGGAAAATTCCAGACATAAAATTTGACCCTTGATCTGACTGGACAGATTTGGGAAGGCCAACAAGTGTAAAAAACTTCACCAAAGCTTTCACAATAGTTTTAGTTTTTATATTTCTCAGAGGAATTGTCTCTGGAAATCTTGTAGATGTACACATGATGGTCAACAAGTATTGGTTGCCTAACTTGGTTTTAGGTAAAGGACCAACACAGTCTACTATTATTCTACTAAATGGTTCATCAAATGCAGGAATAGGTTGCAGATGAGCCTTAGGTATCTTCTGATTGGGTTTTCCTACCATTTGACAAGTGTGACAAGATCTGCAGTATTTAGAAACATCACTTTTGAGTTTCGGCCAATAAAAATGATTCAAGATCTTGTGATAAGTCTTACGGACTCCTAAATGACCAGCCAAAGGAGTTTCATGGGCTAAATTAAGAATTTCCTGTCGATATGACTTAGGAACAACAATTTGATAGCTCACTGACCACTCGTCACCAGCGGGTACATCAGGTGGTCTCCATTTCCTCATAAGGACCCCATTTTTCACAAAGTAACACACTGGAACTTGTGTGGCTTCAGTTTCACTAATAGCCCTCTGAAACAAACAAGATATCTCGGGATCTTGCTCCTGTTCAACGACAAGGGATTGTCGTTTGTCATCCTGATTAGAACAAAGAGAATGAGTTGCCAAAAGAGGATCACTGTGATCAATATCATTTGATTGATCAATACCTGAGGAAAAAGTGACCTCATCAAAAGACTGACCAATACATGTGTCAGCTAATGGAATAATATCCTGATCAACATCACTCTCAAGAGCTCTTTTTGCCATAGCTCTAGTAACTGCACAAGCAGGGTACAAATCAGGGATTTCAGTTTCGACAGGATCAACTTTCTGATCCAAACAAGGCTTGTCAGTTACAAGTGGATTAACCACAACCTTATCTCCAGCTAGGTCATTGCCTAGTAATAAATGAACACCCTCTATGGGTAAAGAAGTCACTGCCCCAACAGTCACAGGTCCCGAAACTAAGTCTGATGCCAAATTTACACAATGGAGAGGAACATTTACAAAGCCGCACTCTACTCCCTGAACAAGAACACTTTCACTTGAAGAAGACTCCTCAGACAAAGGCAAAGTACCTGATAATAAAAGACTCTGAGAAGCTCCAGTGTCCCTTAATATTTTAATTGGGATAGGTTTGGCAGAATCACCAATAAGTGATATAGAACCTTCTGACATGAATGGTTCATAAGCCTCCAAAATAGAATCAGACTGGGGTTTGTTTGACCTAACAAATGTATTGCTTTCAATACAAGACCGTGACCTTGACCTCGTAGAAATAAGAGCATTTGGAAAAGCTCTGTCTTTACTCTGTTGCTTATTTTTCAACTTGAAGCAATCAGAAATAACGTGCCCTTTCGTTTTACAATAAGTGCATGTAGGAAGAGATAAGGATTTCTGATCAGTCTTATCAGATGTTTGATTCCTAACAGTTGTGCTGTTGTGAAATTTGGAAGTACTCGAATGAGATTGAAATGGTTTTTTACCAGAAAACTGCTGAGAGGACGACTTATTGCCAAATGAAATTTTGTGAGTCAAGGAATAATCATCAGCCATACGAGCAGCATTTTCCAAAGTTTCCACATTCTGCTCATCAAGATAGGTTTTAAGATCACTATGGATGCACCTCTTGAACTCTTCAATTAATACGAGCTGTCGGAGGTTATCATAACCTTGATCAACTTTCTTGGCTGAGCACCACCTATCAAATAGTTGTTCTTTATCCCTTGCAAATTCGACATGAGTTTGTCCAGTTTCTTTTCTACAATTCCTAAACCTTTGTCGATATGCCTCTGGTACCAACTCATAAGCTTTCAAGATGTACTCCTTAACCACATCATAATCAGTGCTTTGTTGTACTGACAGTGAAGTGTAGACTTCACGAGCTTTGCCAATAAGTACACTTTGTAACAACAAAGTCCAATGCTCTCTGGGCCATTTCAAGTTTTCAGCTATTTTCTCAAAATGAAGAAAGTATTTATCTACTTCTTTTTCCTGAAAAGGGGGTACTAACCTAATATACCTAGTAACATCAAAACCTGAACTTGTGTTTAAAGGAGTGGAGTGTGCTCTGTTTGCCAGTTCTAATTCTCTTAACTTAAATTGCATTTCCCTTTCTTCTCTTTGCATCTGCATCTGTCTCTCCTCTTTCTCTCTCTCCCTCTCCATCTGCCTCTCTTCTTTCTGCATTTGTATCTGCCTCTCTTCTTTCTCTCTCTCCATCTGTATCTGCCTCTCTTCTTTCTCTCTCTCCATCTGTATCTGCCTCTCTTCTTTCTCTCTCTCCATCTGCCTCTCTTCTTTTTCTCTCTCTCTCTGAATCTGAAGCTTTGCTAACTCTAAATCCATCTGGTTCTTTAACTCTAATTCCCTTAATTTCCTGTCAGAACCAGATACAGGCTTTCTCTTCGAACTTAAAGCACTACTATCAAAATTTCCCTTTCCTACTAAATACTGAATTAAAATAATCTTTATCTCCTGTTTTGTCAATGATACTTTTGCCTCAGATAGACTGTATTTTCTGGCAAGCTCGAGCAACTCATCCTTTCTCATGCACTCTAACCCCTCCTGGGTAGGTTTTGAAATGAAATTCTGAACATTAGATGCCATAGTAAATGCTTGTTGGTTTCACACACAAAATTTCTCTATATAAAATCTTTGCCAAAGACAAAAAAAAAAAATTCCGAGACAAAATCAATATGAATTTCAAAGATAAATTTAATATCTCTAATATGCTTTAAAGAAATTCAATCCCGGAACGACGAGCCCCCAATTTCTGTTACGACTCTATGGTCTAAGAAAAATGTAACAGAAAGAAAGTGAAACCAACAAATCAAGTAAAAAATCAACAAGCAATTTATTACTAGATAATTAAAATGAAAAATCAAAAAGTCACTTACAGTAATGTGTTTTGAAATCCTAATAATCCAATAAGAATGATTGTTCTAATCACAAGTCCTAAATATAGAATGTTTAGAATTCACGGCTGTGTCCTTGAATGTTATTATGTGCCAATGGTCTCCAAAGTCCTGATGTACTAGAAATCTTGATGTGCTGATGTCAAAATGAAGTATTCCAAAATCTTTGAATAAGTTCACATAAATTCCAAAATCATCAATTAAAAATCCAAAATCCAAAAGTTTATGAGTACTGTTATAATCCAATGAATATTTAAAATAATTCCTCTCTTAGAATTTGGAATGAATTTTCACAACTGTAATAGCTCTTTACAAGACTGATGGTAATGTCAAAACTGAATAAATGTCCACCAAACATGGTATATATAAAGATTGGTCACATGACAGAATGTTCTAGAACATGAGTCATCTTAATGGAATTTTTACTTGTAAACAAAAATCAACCTTGACCTTCAAATTGAGAAAACATATTGATCAAAACAACCTAATTCAAGGACACTAGTTAAACATGTTTTTCCTGATAAACATTAAGATTTAAGCAAATATTAAAGTGAAGAAACATTTATAATTTCCTAAAATATTTATAATATTATATAAACATCATACATAACACCACATTGGCCGAGTCGAGAGTGGAACCCACGCGGACAGAGGTGAGATGTCAGTGATCTGTACAGGCGAGCGCCTTAGACCACTGAGTCACCCAAGGCCCCCGATAGGCGGCAGAACAAATCTCAATTGCCGCTGAAATGGTTGGCTTTGTTGGCAATCATGCTGACTTTGGCGTCATTGTCCATGTTGCCTGTAATCTGCTGCTGAACTTCCTTGCTGATGGTGTCTGTATCATGCATGCCCATTCGCAGGTTCACAGTCTTCCAGTTTATGCCAATGTTGGAGGAGTACACAAAAATGTTGTTGGCTGGGAGGCCTCCAAAGGGCCATGAGCAAATATTGTGCCAGCTATAGTAGACACACAAGGACGACAACACTATCTCAAGGCTACAGCCCGCAGGGGCTACAATGGGCACTGGGAAGTTTACTTCAAACTTGGGACTTTTTGAGCTCATGACCACCATCTGCGTTGTCCACGGGTGGGTATTTTATTGTATGGCCCGAAGACATAAAAAAATCTGTGCTAATCTGGCTCAATATTTTGCCAATACTTCCATTATGGTGTGTCATAGAACTCGTCATACAGCTTGGCCATCAACATCATTAAAGCATCTATCCATTACATCATCTTTTAGTAGCTGCAGGCAGGTGTTACTATCCTTGTTGACAATCGCCAGATGTTTTTGTGATTTTTCATCAAAAAGGTAAATGACATGGTTTAAAGGAATGGTTTTTGCTTTACTATCACTGCCTACAACCTAATGAAAAGTGAAGCACAGTACACCTAATTTTCAACAATTTGAATCTAATATGACAATGCCATATCAGAAAATAGTCCATCCCCCATGTTATGAAAGTTTTATTAGGTTGGTCCCTGGTCTTATCAGTGGAGAAATAGAGTATTATTACTATTGCATAATGTATGGGATCCATGACCATACCCACTTTATAAAAGGGACTGTGTTATACTGAGGTACTTATAGTGCAAGAATATTTTATTTGAGAAGATGGCAGAATCATTTTATTTTAGGATTTGGCATAAACCTGTTAGAAAATTCAAGGTAAATTAAATTTCTGAAAATTGCCTAGTCTGCAATATCTATAGTGAAATTATTGCAAAATTGGTTAGAAACAAATCCCAGAGACCTGACCAAGTCCAACCACAGACAATTTCTGCATTTCTGGCAAGTTGTTCAACACAGAGCAGGGTATAGAATGATGATTAACTAAGCTGTATCTTTTTTGCTGTGACTGTGGAGGTGAACAGACCTGTGAATGGGCACTTGATTGGTCAGTTATATACCCAGTGGTTTTGATATATAGAGCAGGTATCACACTTGTCCTCTGAATGGGCACTTGATTGATCAGTTATATACCCAGTGGTTTTGATACACAGAGCAGGCATCACACCTGCACAGGTCAACCAGGTGGTTTGGAATTTCTTAAATACACATTCTTCGATCTCGAGAACAAGACAGACACTTAACTTTTCAAGATAACTTCCTTAGATATATCTATTATTATTATCCCCATGTTTTAGCTTGTGTGTATGTGTGTTATTGTGATACCCTCCATTTGTCCATAAATCAGTTCTGCTTCTAAAACTTCTGGATGGGAATTCACCAAACTTGGTGCATTGTTGTGCATATATTAACCATCATTGCAATGGGTGTAATGAAATTTTAAAATGTTAAAAAACATAGATGAGGCATAGGTATCACTTTTCTGAATGGAATTGATGGCATAGATGTCAAGGTTAATATTTTTCATTTAGCTCAGTTTTTCTGACATACATATACATATATACAGTCAATATGTACAGCCGGTTTTTCCGACATACATACACAGTCAATCTGCCAACAAATATGACTGACTGCTGTTACAAAACACAGTAAAACCTTCAATAAATTCCTCTTAAAAACTACTTGACAGAATTTGAAAAAATTTGACATGAAGTATCAAAACTTGAAAGTCTTTCAAATTTTATAAAAACTAGGCCAATCTGACATCAAATATGACTGCCATTGCTAAAAATAAAATAATGATTGCACAGCTTTATTTGAAAAGAACTGATCAACAGAATTAGACTAACTTTGACAGAAACCATCCAGGCAATAGAGGTCTTTCAATACTGGACAAAGGATGCTGATTTGCCATCAAATATTGATGAAGATACACAAATTAGATCTATCTTCAAACAATTGTTTTAATTACATATACATGTACAATCAAAAAGCATTGGAAGAAATTTCTACAGAAAACACCATATTAACCCAGATTTCTTGGAAAACTGCTTTTGTGTTTAGTTATTAGGCAGATGTCAACAGGTAAGCATTCTCAGGCCCACTTAAGCATCTTGTCAGATTTTGCAACAGCGGAGCAGGCAAGTCATAGCATTCCACAGAATTCTTGTTTCTATCTTGCAGAACATGTATTGAGATTATATAAAGCAAAGAATTTATATTGATGTTTTGTTCTGAGAACCAGTATGTTTTTTGTGACTTTTTTAAAACTTCTTTTTACAGTTTGAAGAAGAACCCACAAGAAAGAGCAGATCTTCATTCATTGATGGTAGGTTTTCTTAGTGACTATCCAAATACCAGACACCGGAGTACTCAGTGACTGTCCAAATGCCAGACACTGCAGTAAATTTTAATAGCGCAGGAGGTGGCACACTAAACTCAAACTCACTCTTGTAATTGACAAATTGCCAGGTTCCACCCCTTACCCAATATCACACCATATGTCTTGTAATTTTTTTATCTTTAAATTTCTTTTACACAGTTGATCCATTAAAGCCATAATTATTTTTGTACTAAAATTTTTCATACATAGAAGTTTTTGCCTTATAATTTTACATTTTTAATTTTTTATACAAATAAAGTCAAAAATCTGAAGATCGATGTTTTTGAGAATCAATGCATATAAAGAAATATTGTTTAAAAAATGGCAAAAATAAAGCAGATCTTTACTGAAAATCTGTTGTAGGCAGCATTATTACAAGTCGTTGACTTTTTTCACAAAACATGATCATTCTGTACACTTGAGCTCTGTGTTGTCAAAGCCCCTGGTATATGAAAACAGTGAGAGAAACAATCAGGACCTAATGAACTTTCCATTTGAGTAGTGAAAACAATGAGAAACAATCAGGATTTAATGAACTTTCCATTTTAGTACTGAAAGCAATGAGAGAAACAATCAGGATTTAATGAACTTTCCATTTGAGTAGTGATTTTTTAGTATAAATTGGTGAAGCTTGTGTGAATTCATATTGACAACAGTTAACTTCTACAGTCTCAAGATTTCAGCTTAAAATACCATACATGTTCTAAGATGAAGTCGTCTTCATAGAGCCCACATTATATCCCACCTTTTTTTCTAGGTCTAATTCTTAAGGAAATTAACACTGTTTACTAAGTAAAGTATTTATTTTGAATTAGATTTTAGCTCAACTGGTCATAGACCAGAAGAGCTTATGGGATGGTCTGTAGCACAAGTTTGTTATCACTACTACTCCTAAACTACTTGGAAGATTGCCATGAAACTAATACACACATTTATCCCATGGTCTGGTTGGTTGTAAATGAAAATGGTACCATTCAGGACATTGCTGCAGTGGCCATCTTGAAAATCTTGTTATCGCTACTCCTCCTGAACAGTTAGTTATATTAACATGGAATTTTCACCATAAGACTTTTTATGATGTCTGGTTGGTTATAAATGAAATAGGTGCCAAGTCTGACATCTAATATGGCTGCCAGCTTGAAAATCTTATCACTTCTTCTCCTGAAAAGAAAGTCAGATTGACATGGGGTTTTCATCAGAAGACTTCTTATGATATCTAGTTGACCCTAAATGAAAATGGTGCCAATCTGACATCCAATATGGCCACAACAGGAGCCATATTGAAAATCTTGTTATCGCTACTCCTCCTGAATTGATGGACATATTAACATGGGGTTTTCACTAAAAGACTTCTTATGATGTCTACTTAATCTTAAATAAAAATGGTAACAATCCGATGTAGAATATGGCCACCGTAGCTGGCATCTAGAAAACCTTGTTATTTTCGCCTGAAGATTTCTTATAATATCTAGTTGGTCCTAAATGAAAATGGTGTCACAACATTTTCAATATGGCTGCCACAGTGACCATATTGAAAAAACTTTTATCACTGCTTCTCCTGAATGAATGATCATATCAGCATTGGGTTTTCACAGAAAGATTTCTTATGATGTCGGACTGGTTGTAAATGAAAATGGTGACAATCTGACTTCCAGTGGTCATCTTGAAATATTGTTATCACTACTTTTCTTAGATGGTTGGTCATATTAACATTGTTCTTTCACCAAAAGACTTCTTATGATCTCTAGCTGGTCCTAAATGAAAATGGTGCCAATCTAATGTCAAACATGGCGAGCATGGCAGTCATTTTGAAACTTTTGTTATCATTACTCAAAAAAAAAGGAAAGTCATATCACAATTGCATTTCACCAGAAGACTTCTTATGATGTCTTGTTCATCCCAAATAAAAATGGTGCCAATATGACATCCAGTATATCCACCACAGCAGCTAATTTGAAAATGTTATCGCTGAAGAATATCAGAGATGGTTTCAACACTCAGCAGTTGAATGGAAGAAATGGTCTTATGTTGAATTCCTGGAAATTCTTTTTGGTCAGTAGAGCATCAGTCCCATCAAGGGACTTTTGTTTAGACATGCACTGCTTGGTATATATTTTTCAATTTTTCTTTGTTTCATTTCACAATGCTTTTCTATGTTAATGTATATAGTAGAGTGTAATGCCAGATAATGGGGGTGTTACTCATGTGAGTTTCATAGCCAGCGACACCTTTGTACTTGCAACAGACATGTAAAATCTTGAATCAATGTAGCAACTAAGCTTGACATGAGCAAAGATCAAACCAAATGCTGCCTAACTACAGGAAGTGCATTGGAACTTACTGATAAAGAGTGATGTTCTTTGGTGGAAATGTGGACATCATTTTACTTCCAGAGAAAACAACACAGCATTCTAAATGATCATTCTTGGGATTGAAACTAAATATATATATATATATATATATATATATATATATATATATATATATATATATATATATATATATATATATATATATATATATATATATATATATATATATATAATGAATATTTAAATATAAATTATATATCCTTGAAACTGAAGGAGTATGATATGTGTTTTATATAATTTCCATTTACTATATTATTACTGTTTTCTCTTTGACAAAAGCTTCAGCTAAATGGAGACAGTAAGGTACACCAAGCGAAATGGCATAAAGAAGGGCTGAAATCTTTCTTTCTCTCTCTCTCTCTCTCTCTCTCTCTCTCTCTCTCTCTCTCTCTCTCTCCTATTGGGGCATATTATATTTGGATCATGATGTGTAAATGTGATGATGGAATCTTTGTCCATGTTATACTTATCTGTTTTTTATCCAATACACAGGTATGTAAGCAAATTCAAGCAACATATTGTACTAGTGGATGCTTTAGCACAATTATGTTCAACGTACATAAATTGAACATTGCCGATCATGTAGATATTTTGGAGTCGGCAACATCATGTCATTTACTTTTTCATACACAATCTTTTCCCATAATAATAATTAATCTTTTTCACTCCTTGTTTTTCATCTTTTGAAGACAACAATATATTTTTGTATGAAAGATTACAAGTAATATGGTATTTAATATTTCATTGGACATCTGAGCATTACTATTGCTGGTTATGTGTGAACCATTACATAATTACGCCTGGATAAATGAGTTTGTGTGACCTTGAGTCTGCATAATTACATAGCACTAAATAGGTTTATATCATTGGCCATGCTGTAAATGTTTGATTATAGAAACATCCATAACTTATCTCCATGTTTATCCTTCATTATTTACTGGAGGTGTCAATAATGCATGCCATGTTGTATGCACAAGGGGATGCTTTTAGTGCAGGAACACATTTGTGTTAGCCAGGTTCAAGATTACATTCTGACCTACACTGTGCATGACTCTCCTGGCTCTGTCATAGTGATTTTGGGGGAAATCAGTCCATTCATGGTTCACTTTCTTTTTCATTAAAGTAATGTCTGGGATGCAGTTGTCACCACCTAATAATGAAAATTGTTTGATTTGTTGAGTATAGGTTCTTTATGGTGTTAAAAATCAAAAGTTTGGGGGATTTTCACATGCAACAGGGAGGGGGTTGGTGTGACCACAAAGGGGTAATAATAGAAGAATCAGCTTTGCAGTGCCATTTCTCCATTTGCTGACACATTTTAAAATGTATCCATGTTAATGGTTATGGAGTTTTATTTCAATAGCAAATGACTTAAAGATGAGGCAATCCATCCTCCCAACCATGGCCTAAAACTGTTTAATGCTTCCTTAGACCCCCTGGCATTTTGTAGCATTTACAAATTTGAGTTGTCATAACTTCTATTTTCATTCAAATTTTGTGAAATGTTCATCATAAGTCAAACATTTCTGCTTAATTATGTTTTAATATTTTAAAAAGAAAAATTTTGATTTTAAGGAAAATGTTGGTAAAATTATCCTGTCTCTGATTGAAGATTGATTTCCAGATTTCTAGATTCTCAGATATCTATAACTAAAGGCATGCCCAGATTTATAAAGGGTGTGGAGAGATTGACTTGTCATGAAGCATAAACTTGTCAGGGTGGAGAACTAGAATAAATCAAGGTGAGGGGCTATGTTATATAGAGTTTATTTATTAGCTCCACTGGTCATACACCAGAAGAACTTATGGGATGGTCTGTTGTCCATCATACATCGTTCGTCTGTCCATTAGCACTAGTTTTGTTATCACTACTCCTTCTAAGCTACTTGGAGGATTGCCTTTGCACACACATTCATCCCATGGTCTAGTTGGTCCTAAATAAGAATTGTACTGCTCAGGCATCCAATATGGCCACCATGGCATCCAACTTAAAAATCTTATCACAACTCTACTTGAACAGAAAGTCATATTGATGTGGGGTTTTTACCAGAAAACATCTTATGATGTCTAGATAGTCTTAAATGAAAATGGTGATGATCTGATATCCAATATGTCCACCACAGCAGTAATCTTGAAAATCTTGTTATTGCTACTCCTCCTGAATGGAAAGTCATATTTTGAAAATATTGTTATCACTACACCTCTCCAAATGGATGGCTATATCAACATGGGGTTTTCACCAGTAGACTTCTTATGATACCTAGTTGGTCCTAAATGAAAATGGTTCCAGTCGTACATCCAATATGGCTGCCAAGATAACTGTCTTAAAAATCTTGTTGTCACTACTCGTCCAGAATGGATGATCATTATGACATAGGGTTTCCACCTAAGACTTATAATGATGTCTACTTTGTCCTAAATGAAAATGGTGCCAAGCTGACATCCAATATGAGTACCAAAGCAGCTAATTTGAGCATCTTGTTATCACTGAAGAATGTCAGAAATGGTTTCAACACTCAATAATTAAAAGGAAGAAATGTTCTTATTTTGAATTCCTGGAAATTCTTTTCACCCAGTAGAGCATCAGTCCCTTCGAGAGACTTTTGTTGTAAGTGGGTGCTGTATTTCCGAAGAGGGCTAGAATAGTCGAAAATTGAATTGTCTGTGATATTTTTGAAGCTTAATAAAGGGTATTTTAGTACTATAATTTTTTTTTCTTTCAGAGCCATGCATTCGTGAAAAAGTCTGAAAATGAAGATGTTGACATAGGAAACTGGGTGCGCAAAGTGATGAATATAAAAGATGACAAATATTGAACATTTTTATTAGGGCATTCCATATCTTTTCCTTACGTTTATGATAATCTTTGTAGAGTGGAAAAACTTTTTTTCAAATTTGCTTCAGAAGTGGTATGTGGTAAGAGTGATTGATGTTGTTACTGAGGTGTGTAGCAAGGGAATAGCTTTGCCGCTAAGTTATTCATACGAATTTCCATTTCGTTTTGAGTTGTTGTAATTTATTTGAACAGAGACGAGAGGAGACTGTGTATGAAATATTGTTTTGATATGAATTATATAAGAGGCAAATAAGCTGCAGTATTTATAGGACTTTAATCTTTTTGTATATTGTTTTATGTTTAATTGTTGTAAAGTCTTTTCACTATTATAATCTAGAATAAATTCTTTAAATGAACATCGCCTTTGCAAACTAGGATAGGTATAGACTATACAGAATGTATGCATTCATGACTTGTAATTATACTTTGTAATATTGCCATCTCTCTGTTTTTTAGGACAGAGGCCCAAATGATGTAATATCTTAAGATTTTCATCTAAATTAGTGCGAATCAGTTTTTTAAGGATATTAAATTTTGGATTTACCTGATGTGGCTATTTAATTTCATGAATCTGTCTAAACTTATTGATTCATAAAAAAATTTAATTTACTGCTATTTCATTTTTTCAGATGCAGACTTTCTGCAATTTCAACACAAATAAATAGCACACAAAGAAAACTGGTTTATATTTTGTGACTAAGCATTAGGTTTAGGCTACTTATTGTAAGTATTTCAGTGTGAATTCACAAAAATTTAGGGGAAAATAAAAACGGCAATTACCTGCCTGAACATAAATATTGTGACCTTGTACAATCAACATAAGGAACTATAGATGTTCCATCTATTTCAAAATGCATAGACAAAGATTTTCCCACTTAAATTTTTCACAGACAGGGCATTGTATACTTCTCTGCAAGTTATGAAATACTTTTGGCTTCACTGGCTTCACTTGCAAGTGATTTTAGTCAGTCTAGAATTAGTTCATTAAATCCTCATTCAGGTTATTTATAGCATCATTTGGTCCTTGTTCAGGTTATTAATAACATCATTAGGCCCTATTTAAGGTTATTTATAGTATTTGCTCATGTATAACATGTACCTAAATGCAATAAGCATAGATCCAGATTTGGTTTCCTATCAGGTGACAACAGATCGGGATCTACAAAGCATCAACCCAGATTTGGTTGCCTATCAGGTGACAACAGATTGGGATAAAAATAGCATAGACCTAGATTTGGTTGCCTATCAGGTGACAACATATCTAGCTAGATACTTTTAACCTAAAATCTTGAACAGAATGAACAAGGTAGACCCAGATTTGGTGGCCTAGTAGGTGATGTGAGATCTGGGTTTTCACTTACAATCGTGAATAGAATGAACAAGTTAGACCCTGATATGCTGGCCTTGTAGGTGTCAACAGATCTGGGTCTACATTGTTCATAATTGGATTTGTGTTATTCATGTGTTAATATGGTGCATTAAATCACAGGTAGATATATGCATAATAGGGTGATATATACTAAATAGAGAAAACAATTGATACTTATACATATTTTTATATGCAAATTATAAATGTATTGCTATGATGTTATAAATTGTTACAATATTGTAGTGGGATGACTGACATATTCTGTAATTATTGTGCATTTTGTTTGTTGTAGACAAATATTCCTACAACAGACTTATAATCTAAATAGGCCTGTTCACTTATTGCATTTTCCTTTATGGCATCAAAATGTTCCTTGTTGCCTGATTTTGTTGATCCCCCCCTTGGTGGAAGCTTAACACAGCATCAGAATATCCATCTGTACTTCCATACATCCCTCTATACCCTGGATTAACCTCAATGTTACTTCCCTAGAAAAAGTGAGTCTCATATAGTATCCATATGTATAATATTCACATGAGTATCATGTAGTATCCATATGATTAACATTTACACGAGTCTTGTGTAGTATCCATATGATTAACATTTACACGAGTCTCATGTACTGTAGTATCCATATGATTAACATTTACACGAGTCTTGTGTAGTGTCCATATGATTAACATTTACATGAGTCTTGTGTAGTATCCATATGATTAACATTTACACGAGTCTCATGTACTGTAGTATCCATATGATTAACATTTACATGAGTCTTGTGTAGTATCCATATGATTAACATTTACATGAGTCTCATGTGCTGTAGTATCCATATGATTACCATTTACATGAGTCTTGTGTAGTATCCATATGATTACCATTTACATGAGTCTTGTGTAGTATCCATATGATTAACATTTACATGAGTCTCATGTACTGTAGTATCCATATGATTAACATTTACATGAGTCTCATATACTGTAGTATCCACATGATTAACATTTACATTTCTGCATGTACGAGAAATTATAACTTTGCAGCATTCTCAGAACATTATTTTGTTTTGCCCTGTTGTTTATAGGGGAAATATTGACATGCATGTTGCCCAATGCTCTGTTGTTCATAAGGGCAGCCCTGACATGCATGTTGCCCAATGCCCAGTTGTTTGTAAGTGCAGCCCTGACATGCATGTTGCCCAATGCCCTGTTGTTTATAAGAGCAGTCCTGACATGCATGTTGCCCACTGCCCTGTTGTTTATCAGGGCAGCCTTGACATGTAAGCTAGATCATGTATATAACCATGAAGTTATGTTACGACTCTATGGTCTAAGAAAAATGTAACAGAAAGAAAGTGAAACCAACAAATCAAGTAAAAATCAACAAGCAATTTATTACTAGATAATTAAAATGAAAAATCAAAAAAAAGTCACTTACAGTAATGTGTTTTGAAATCCTAATAATCCAATAAGAATGATTGTTCTAATCACAAGTCCTAAATATAGAATGTTCCGAATTCACGGCTGTGTCCTTGAATGTTATGATGTGCTAATGGTCTCCAAAGTCCTGATGTACTAGTAATCTTGATGTGCTGATGTCAAAATGAAGTATTCCAAAATCTTTGAATAAGTTCACTTAAATTCCAAAATCATCAATTCAAAATCCAAAATCCAAAAGTTTGTGAGTACTGTTATAATCCAATGAATATTTAAAATAATTCCTCTCTTAGAATTTGGAATGAATTTTCACAACTGTAATAGCTCTTTACAAGACTGATGGTAATGTCAAAACTGAATAAATGTCCACCAAACATGGCATATATAAAGATTGGTCACATGACAGAATGTTCTAGAACATGTGTCATCTTAATGGAATTTTACTTGTAAACAAAATTCAACCTTGACCTTCAAATTGAGAAAACATATTGATCAAAACAACCTAACTCAAGGACACTAGTTAAACATGTTTTTCCTGAAAAACATTAAGATTTAAGCAAATATTAAAGTGAAGAAACATTTATAATTTCCTAAAATATTTATAATATTATATAAACATCATACATAACAGTTACTCATACTTAATACTCAAGATGCATTTTTTAAAGAGTCAACAGAAAAATGCCTTTGAATCACATTCTAAGACAGAAGTTTTAACCAGTAAAGAAACATATTTAAAAGAAACTCAAACAATTTGCCATTCCAAAAGCATGTTTTATTTCAACACACAAGAAAAATCAGTAATTATGTCAAAGCAATTATGTCCACTCAAGTGAATGACAATAATTATGTCCTTCATAAATTTTACTCATAAGAGACCTCAAAATGTACCACGTTATAGAGAGGTGAAAACAAGGCCGTTTCAAAATTGGATATGTTGTACATAAAATCATAAAAATAAACCCCACACTTTTACAAAATTATGGCCTAATTTTATTTAAACCTTTTTTTTTCAAAGATCAGCCCATTCCACCTGTAAATTTTTTGAAAAGGTATAAGACATCCCCCTGGACTTGCCATTGGAGAGGTATTGTAACTTTCATAGCAAACATTATAAGACTGTCTCCCTGGACTCATCATTGGAGAAACACAGTAGCTTTCATAACACACATTATAAGACTGTTCCCCTGAACTTTAGATTGGAGAAATACTGTAACTTTCATAACAAACATTATTATAAGACTCCCCCTGGACTTGTCATTGGAGAAACATTGTAACTTTCATAACAAACATAAGAAGACTGTCCACCTGGACTTTTCATTGGAGAAATACTAACTTTCATAACAAACATGATGAGACTGTCCCTGTTGAATTTTCACTGGAGAAACACTAACTCTCATAACAAACATTATAAGACTGTCTCCCTGAACTTGTCATGCAAGAAACACTCTGGACCTAACATTGGAGAAATATTGCAATTTTGATAGCAGTGATTATAAGAATGTCCCCCATGACATGTCATTGGAGAAATATTGTAACTTTCATAACGAGTATTATATCCACCATGCCCCTGGACTTATAATTGGAGAATTATTGGAACTTTCATGGCAAACATTTAATTAGGGACTTGAAGATGTGTTTACAAATGAATTTATTTTACTAGAGCTGTATTGTGTCTCGTGTGAAACCTTAGTTTTTTGTTTTTTTTTACTAGAGCTGTAATGTATCTCAAATGAGGCCAAGTTTGTGTCTGTGGGGAGGGGGGGGGGTCCAAGCATCAACAAAATCTGATATAGAATGAAATTTTTCTTGATAGCATGAAATGTATCACATTTGGTTGCCATTCTCAAATGTCAAGGTCATTTCCAGCATCTCCTGTCCATTAAAGAACTGCAACATCTTTTATTGCCTTATTGCCCCTTGTGTTTTTGTTAAAGTTTAGCCAATAAAATTAAATAGGAGAGAAGTCAGTTTGGGCCTTTATCAACCATTTTAGGGCATATATATATATATATATATATATATATATATATATATATATATATATATATATATATATATATATATATATATATCTATGACTCCTTAGAATTAGAGGGTACATTCAAAAACAAATGTTCATTACTTAATTATGCATATGTTTTATATGTTTTCATGTATAATGATTGTCATCTTAAGAATTAATATACATGCATTTAGAGATAGATTGACCATCAAGTTTCCATGTTACATGTAGTTCATTTAAATGAAAATCTTGTCATTAAATTAAAGTTACTGCAGTTGACTATTTGAAGAATTGTTTAACATGAATAAATTACAAACTAATGACAGATAATATAGCTACATATTTGTTTTGGTTCTTATTCTCACTCTCACTCTCACTCTCTCTCTCTCTCTCTCTCTGAAAAGTGTATCTTTACATTCTTTGAACAAATTAGATGCTACAATAATTTCAGTTGCATTGTTATACATATATCCAGCATCAAAAGGTATGTACAAACAATAGAATATTTACCAAGAGCCCCATCCCCACCCCCATTTAATACAAGGTGCTTTTAACCATGAACATGAAAGTAATGTTCAATCCTTATTCATAGTCTTCTCCTTGGCACACCATTGATTCCAAAACATTTGCTTGCTTTTGTCACATATGAAACTATGACCTTTTACTATTCGGAATCACAAAACACTTTGCTCTCTCTCTCTCTCTCTCTCTCTCTCTCTCTCTCTCTCTCTCTCTCTCTCTCTCTCTCTCTCTCTCTCTCAAACACACAAAAATACAAGAGCTTACAATTACCTACTGGTTAGAGGTTTTAATATTATAAGCCCACCCCACCCCCTTACCAAAATTGTTTAATCTTTCATTATGATAGTATAGTATATCCTCATTTGTTTTTATTAACTCATTTTCTAGTGTTTAATGTTGACTTCAACACATATTAGTTTCTTAGGATAGAGGAAATTGTATTTGTTTCTTTGTTCATCAGGAGGGGGGGGGGGGGGTACCGATGACTGTGATTCAGTTAGGATATATACTTCAAACTCCTCTTGCACTGTGATTCATTTAGGATATATACTTAAAACTCCTGCACTGTTATTCTGTTAGGATAGATACTTCAAACTCCTCTTGCACTGTTATTCTGTTAGGATAGATACTTCAAACTCCTGCACTGTTATTCTGTTAGGATATATACTTCAAACTCCTCTTGCACTGTGATTCATTTAGGATATATACTTCAAAACTCCTGCACTGATATTCTGTTAGGATAGATACTTCAAACACCTTCTGCACTGTTATTCTGTGAAGATAGATACTTAAAAATCCTCCTGCACTGATATTCTGTTATGATAGATACTTCAAACTTCTGCACTGTTATTCTGTTAGAATAAATATTTCAAACACCTTCTGCACTGTTATTCTTTTATGATAGACACTTAAAACTCCTCATGCACTGTTATTCAGTTCGGGAAACATACTTCAAACTCCGAACCCAGGACCCTTTAAGGAGCAAACGACTGCTTGTTAGGGTCGCAGCTTCCTCTAAACTAGGTGTTCTCTGTCTTGAAATTGTCCTTTTATGTCTAACTGGTCATAGACCAGAAGAGCTTATGGGATGGTCTGTTGTCATCCTCCATCTGTCCATTAGCACAATTTTGTTATCGCCACACCGCCTAAACTACATGGAGGATTGCCATGAAACTTCACACACGTATTTATCCCATGGTCTAGTTGGTCCTAAATGAAAATGGTGCTGCCACAGCAGCCATCTTGAAAATCTTATCACTATTCCTGAATAGAAAGTCATATTGATATGGGGTTTTCACCAGAAGACTTCTTATGGTGTTTAATTGGATCCTAAATGAAAATGATACTGCTTGGACATCCAATATGGCTGCCATAGCAGCCATCTTGAAAATCTTGTTATCGCTACTACTCCTGAGTGGAAAGTCATATTGATGTGAGGTTGTCACCAGAAGCCTTCTTATGATATCTAGTTGGTCTTAAATAAAAGTGGTGCCATCTGATGTCCAATATGGCTGCCACTGTGGCCATCTTGAAAATCTTTTGATCCCACTTGTGACACCATGTTGTGTGAGTATGTAGGAACAAGCACAAGATATTCTCTACACTACTTTTATTATATACACATACCTGTCAACTTGTACAGGAATCCCGTAATTTGTATGGTTTTTGGAGGGATTTTGCCGTACAACCATTTTGTACAGTTTTTTATATTTAAAAAAAAAAAATCGGGGAAGTCCTTATTTTCGTGCTTTAATCACTACATCTACCTTTATTTGGTCATTCATGCCCTCTGGGCGTACTGAATATTTGATTTTACCACTCTCCATGTATACATTTACTTCCTGTATAACACCTACAGGTGGTCAGTGACAACTGTGGCATATGTGCACGTTCTGTTACCGCTTGAGTGCATATTGGGCTAAGCGACCAAATTATCGGCAAATCAAAACACCTCAAACAAAACAAAGCCGGTATGATTAATTAGCAGTGTTTTAAGCGGCTTTGTTTCACTGTGTTTACTCAAACCAGATCCTCACGAGTGGCTCACTTTGATTTTAATCCAGCGAGTCAGCGTAATTAAATTAATGAAAGGTACTTTACCGACATCAGTGTTGGTTTCCTTTATGAACTGATTAAATGACAGTAATGATTCTTTCATTTTTAATTGATTATACATACGATCAACTTTCACGTGCGATATTGCGTTTGAAGCGAAACAATTACGCTAATTCATGAGCTTTGTTCGTATTTAAAGGTGAAAATGTTTGTTATGATCACTTTAGAAGTAGTTGTCAAGCAAGCTGATATTTACTACGTGGATAAAATGAGGTTGCTAAATTATTTTCACAAGGAAGGTAATAAGGACGATTTTAAAGAAGTAAAATTCTTGTGAAAGTGGAGGGATAAAACGTAAGACTGCTACTGAGTGTGAGAATTCCTTAAACCAAGAGAGTGTAAAAACGAACATTCCACCAAATGGACCAGAGCTTGATGACTTTAACTCAAACACAGTTATCAACTGCTGGCTTAGTGCTGGTGCAGGTGGCAGACATGCACATGGACATTTTTTTCAAAATCCAGCAGCTAAAACATATATACATGTACCTGAAGTAGCCAAATGTATCAACAACTGTTTTAGAAAAATTAAATTCTTTTTATAAATAATTATGTTCTATATTATTTCATTTGTTCTTTCTATGGATTAAGTACATACATATCATCAAATCTCGGCAAGTGATTACCATTTTGAGACAAGTGAAAAGTAAGGTGGCCATGTGAAAAATAAGGTGGGACAAGTGAATTTCTGACCAGAGCTTGATGAAATTTTTTTTTGCTCAGCCCTGTCTTTGGCGTAAGGTTTTTCTGGTCTTTGTAAGTTTTTTTTGGTCTGGTGTACAGGTTTTTGTCTCGGGAGGTTGACAGGTATGTATACAGACAAAGCTATTAACTAAATGAAGGCCCAACACCAAGTGAACATAAAAGGTGGGAGAGTATAAAATAAATGATGTACATCACAAGCATTCTGTTACTAATTGGAATCTAATTAGACTGACCCTAGGTCTTACTAGCTTTAAAGCTGTCAACCTTTATCTGTGTCTCAAACTCCAATTACACATGGCTGTGCCTCATTAACTGATACTACAGTCCTCAGGCTGTAGTTTCCAATGACAAACCAGCAGAGTCCGCCATTATATATTGGAAGGTAAATATGATTATGCAATCCTTTGCATCATCTACAACCTTCCAAACTTATTTCATATTCATTGCAATACTAAGAATAAAGTTTTAATTGGGTTTTAATTTCACCTTTGCTTCAATTGTTGCATTGTAAGACTAAAATCTGAAGAAGAAAAAAAATGCATGATTCATTCATGCTTTAATACCCACTCCCTGTTTATAGGCTGGTCAAACCTTGGAATAAGATGACATCATATTCAGTGGGATGTGATGTAGATCCATTTCTTTACATCTGGGATCAGCTCAAAATGATCTCTCTCTCTCTCTCTCTCTCTCTCTCTCTCTCTTTGACACATCATAAATTCTCTCAACACAGGATTAAGTTAAGTTAATCACTATATCTGATTAATATTTTAACTATACATATATTTACACAATAATACATTAATGCAAATGAATAAAATTTGATAAACTATTACGTTCATGTCTCCAATTATTAGATTCAGATCCATATAAATCATGAGTCATTTTTTCTTCCTATCTATTGTATCCACCATGCTATACAAGTTCTGAAAAGTTTACTACATAATTTAAACTTTAGAAACTATATTTGTGTTTGCAAAACATGTATGCCATCCACTGATGAAAGTTATCAAAATAACTAAATGACAAGGAAGTCTGATTGAATAGGGCATATATGTATATAAGCAAGACAACCAAATTGCACATGCCTACGTCAATCAGTGAGAGCATATTGATTTGATCCAGCCCATACGTACATCAGTACTTCTGTAATTCTGTCTGTCTTTAGAAGATTTTCAGCAACAGTGGGCAAGAACCAATCAATGTATACAAATGAATTTTTGCTATCATTTTTGTATGCATACGTAGATGACCTGATTAGATTTTCAGGTCATTACAGTAATCTTTTGGTTTTTTTACGCATTTTAAAACTTTGGAATTTGTAATTTTAAAAAATAATAAAACATTGTCAGCAAGAATAAGCATAAACCACTTGAGGCAGAAAATTAGAATTTAATAGTCCTATTTCTATTCGTCTTTAGATGACCTAGTTACTTTTTCTGAAAATTCCACACGTTTGTTTAATTATTTATTTTTTTACACATTTTTAAAACTTTTAGGACTTCTACTTTTTTGAATGAAAACCTTGTTAGAACTATTAAGCAAAAAACACTTGAGGTCGACAAAGGAAAGAAAATGTCTTGCATTTTCGCATTTTTATCTGAATAAAGCCAAGACAATAAATAGATAAATAAATAAGTGAAAGTAGCACATATACTCTTCCTGCATCATCGATCTCAATGTAAAGAAGTTACGTGGTAAAGATAATCACATCAATTTTATATTTTGAACAGCATTTAAACACCCCAACGTATGCACATTCTTTCCGTTGGTGGAATATTAGTCTGTTTACTTGGATGTCATAGAAGATGCATTTTTCTTGTTCCTCTTTTCGTGTTTTTTTGTTAACATTATCTTTGTAAACCACCGCACCTGAAGAAAAACTGCATACATGTATTAAGATCAAATGCCATAGTAAAGCTCTATGAAATAAAGAAAGAGCCATGAGCTACTGTTTTTGAGATGTCAGAATGTTCTGATTGAGAAAATGTACAATTATAAAAGAGACGCTATGTAGACATTTAATAAAATATTAAAATCTGTTCAGTAAATACATCAAGCAAATGATAATTATTCAGGAAAATGGGAAGAACAAAATTCTTCTGCAGACAGATACAAACTCGAAACAGAATTCTGAAGAAAATGTAATTTAAACTTTAAATATAATTAAAGTTTTTAACAAAATGTTACATCTTATCTGTTCACTTGGCTGCTAATTTCTGCCGCTATTCGAGTGATTGCCCTGTTGTTTGATAATAAGTATTACCAGAATTCTGTGTACTTGGGTGAACTGGCGCCTGCGTAAATTTAGACTGTTATTCTAATGTTCAGTTGAAATTATTTAAATCTAATTTTGGTGTCGTGCACTGTGAACCCTATGGTCAAATTTTACCTGATGTATACTGAATAAGCTTATAATTTGCTATAATAATAGTTTGCTCAGGTTTACATAGATGCAGCAATGTTTCTTAAACACAATATTTGTAACTTTGAGGAATCATTGTACAAATATTGGATTTCCATGGAAATAGGAAAATAAAGAAGTGCGAATAGTTTATTAATCTCATTATGGAATCATAACAAACCAATGGGAATAGTATATTAGTCTCTCTATCAAATCACTGTCGAAATTAAATTTTGTGCAATATCCAATTGGAACTAAATACTTTACAGATGTTGTGTTTAATACCAAGCAAGATTTTTTTTTTTTAACTTTTCATTTTAAATATTCTTCAGTAACACAAATGTCTCTTTTATATTACTTTCTTGTTTTAGCTGACACGTATTTGTTATGTCTAAGGACCACAGAGTCAGCATGAAAGAATTCTTATTATTAGCCATTATTAAAACATTTATTAAATCCAGTTTCTTGAGGATATGACTGTCTGATTATGAAGATAATGATTATGATAATGATAATAATAGCAACATGGGACGCCGCTAGAGGGCACTGGCGATCAAGATTAACATTTTCTCAAAATGTCAACCTCATTACATCATGTACTTTCTCCGCTTTCGTATGTAAAAAGCCGACATTATTATATCCGAATGTATTCACGGTTGAAAGGTTGAATGTCTATATTTAGCGTATATGACATTGGGCCTTTTGTACAACATATTCGGCGAAAATAAACGAACACTGAATTTTTCAAAACGCAGAAAAAGTAAATAAACGAACATATACGCTCACCTAAGCCTACTTTTTAAATACTTTGGAGTTCTTTTTACGAGAATAATGGTAAAATATGTGCGAATATTTGCGGAAAACCCACGAATAACGTCTTTTTCAAGGTCAACAGTGCAGCAAGAACGGTAACTCTTCCCGGCACATAGGTACGTACAAAATGGAAACAATGACAACAACACGACATAAATTGGGTTAAAAACACACGAAAACTTGATTTTATGAAAGGGCAGACGTTTATACCAAGGAATTAGATTATACAAACGTATTTCTCATTCATTATACCAAATTTATTACAACATTTTGGTACAACTTTTGTTGTGTAATGTAATTTCGAGATTAGAGACTTGACGGGTGATACTGATAATGATATTGAAAATATGTATGTGATTGTGATCACTTAGATATTATCAATGTCAGGTCATCTGCTCTAGGTAGGATTCTTATCTAGAGACACTGGTATTCAAATTAAGATGTTCATGTTTAGTAGGGGCGAAAAAGAGGTAAAAGTTAAACTTATTTTCAGAATTTTGAAAAATGAAAACAAATTCATTTCATACCATTTTTTGTGAATATCAATATGAATATTGTCATCATAAAGAACAGAAAATCGATCTGTCGTATTTCTCTATTTAAACAAAAACATAATCATAACTATTTCTTGAGAACAAAATCAGTGCCAGAAGTAGAATTGTGGACGTATTCAAACTAAGTTATTTTTATGTTGTTTTTTTTTTTTTTGTCATTGATTTTATTTGACAGATATGAAAACTGGCCAAAAATATCTTATCATAACTAAAACAATGGCAATTGTTATTTACTAAATTGTGATTTCAGATCAATGTATATATGTACAAGAACACTGTAATGCATTTGCACTATTGCTTTTAAGAGTAGCATACAATTTAAACTTGTGTATGACTCATGATTATGGCATTTCAAGCAAAAATGTTGGGGGTGGGGGCGTGATAAAAAGGAAACTGAAAGGCTTCAGAAGTCTGAAAGGCTTCAGAAGTACCTGGAACATAGAAAAAGAAAATTTATTCTTGAAGCTGAATGTTCACAAAACATTTATATATAACCATATGTAAGAAATATGCAACTTTCAGAATGAAATAACATGATGTCAAAAATTAGCAAAAAGTGACCAAAGACCAATATTAACAATGTTGGACGGCTCATGTGTTTGAATGCTTCCTGTGAATTTATTTGAAAAGATATCATAAAGATGGGTTTATTTTTGAATTCTGCACACTCAAATTATGCAGAAAAGGTTCCATTTTAACAGCAACATATAATTTCAACATGTGTATGACTGAAATATATAGTATTTCATGCAAAAACGTTAGGGGGGTGCTTGATAAAAAGGCACAGAGGGCCTTCTGAATTACCTGTAACATAGAAAAAGTCAATTTATTCTTAAAGCTGAATGTTCACAAAACATTTCTATATAAACATATGTAAGAAATATGCAAATTTCAGCTTGAAATAATATGGTCAAGAATTTGTAAAAAGTGCCAAAGACCAATATTAAAAATGGTGAACGGTACATGTGTTTGAATGCTTCCTGTGAATTTATTTGAAAAGATATCATAAAGATGGGTTCATTTTTGAAATTTGCACACTCAAATTATGCAGAAAACATTCCATTTTTGTATATTCTATAATTCTGAAAAAATCATCCCCTGTTGCTAATAATAATCATTTACAGTAAGGAATGTTTTGATTTTTTTTTTTTTTTTTTTTTTTTTCGTTTGATTTATTAAAGACAGCTGCTATTACCATAAGGAGTGGAAATGTTGACATCACGTGTAAACGCGCAGAAAAAAATCGGTTACTAGAAACACCGAAAAACACTGAAAAACCGAAATACGCACCGAAATACACATGTATTTACATGTTCTCTCTGTATATATCGGTGTGCACACAGGAATTATGATTTGTTTTTGTTTGAATACTAATATAAAGCAAAATAAAATATGATTTATATGATTTTGATACGAATTATTTACTTTTTTCCTATTTATAGCACAATTCATGTAATGATGTCACTCGGTCGTACTTGATTCGACAGACCTGGTACTTGCCTAATCGTAATACACCGAGTGAAAGTGAAAAGTATCGAAGTATCAAAAGTATTTGTCGACATTATATTATATATTTACTTTAAATATTAATGATATAGTTTTTGACAAATAAATAACATTTAATTTAATTTTTGTTTAAAAGGTTTCCAAATATTTGGCAATAGTGAAACATGTACTTATATATACTGCTTTTGATGATATGACAGTTGATTGTAAGGGTGTTAAGAAAGTCTTCTTCTTGGAAATATGTGAACGGGGAATAGTCATACATGTTTGAATAATAATAAAAAGCAAAATAAACTTTGATTTAAATTTATATGAATTATTTACTCTTTACTTGATTTGACATATATATGATAAACGGCCAATTGAAATACATACACAGAGTGAAATGTATCAAAGTACCAAAAGTGTATACGATAGTATATATGCAAGAGTGAGATTAATATTGTGATCGTAACAAGCCACGATATATGATGATAGACAAAGACAACTCAGGAAAGCATTTTTGTAAAAAACATGTATTATTCATTCTTTGGCAGAATTTAATATTTACGTTTAATTACACACATAATGTATCAGGTTTCAATGAATGAATAATTTGAGCACGCAGATGAATTAATTAATCCAATAGTATTCAAGATTATGTTCCTCTTGAAAATCGAACTCCAAGTCATGTTGCACAAGACAAGGTAAAATAAACCTAACCGAAAACAATAAAATATAGCACATTATGACGAAATCTCTGGTTCATGTTTAGATTTTTTAGCTGTAATTGTCACAGTTCGTACATTAAATTTCGTTTCCTTTGTCCAGGTTTTCGTCCATTAGTTCTTGGTGCAACAACAGTTGTCTGACCGTCCGTAGAAATCATGTATTTTGTGTCTATGTCAATGTGGCGTCTGAACAAGTTGATGCGTTGTTGCTCTGTCATTTTTATCCAGTCTGTTTTTCTCGACTCAAATTGTTTATGACTGTCGGCAAGCCGGAATTCTCCAGTGCATACTAGAGCACTCCTCAGATTTCTGAATTGTCCGGTTACTAATTCGTGTATTTCGGTGTTTCTAGTAACCCGAAAAAATGTTTTACATAATAAATAGTAGCTATGGAAAAGAACTTGGTCTATTGGTTTAGATTTTTTTGCATCTTAATTTATCTCTTTACTAATATCAATATATTCTATATCACATTTGATGGAATACCTCTCTGAACATCAGCACTTCCTAACCCTGACATACCGTATTTTTCTGACCTGATCTTTGACGGAATTTCATTAGAATTGGTGATTTAATGTCTCACTTGTTTATATTTTCGGGCTAATCAACAAATTAAATGTATCATACACATATTACTATTTACACTATATTCTTTTACAGAGAAAGTATATAAAAATGTTTTAAAATAGCTTTGCTAGAGAAAGACCCACTATGTGGTATATATATTGCAATGTCGGGCAGCATCTCAGAATAACGTTCTCTCTTATTCTCTCTCTGTCTATCCACAAACATACTTAGGAAAAAACTTTACCCTTACGCCTGCCTGGAACTTGCCGTAAAGTTGCGTAAAAATGTGAGGGAAACTTACGAAAAAAAGTACGGAATTCTCATTGGTGTAACACCCGTTATCGCGTACGATAGTCGTACGTAAAACCTTACGAAAATCTTCAGCGTACGTTGTTTTGTGAAACCGTGCCCTCGTCTTTCTGCCAATCAGACTAGGAAACCCCACCACGTGACCATGCCCAATGACGTCAGGGCGATGATCACAGTTTATAACCCCCAGAGTTAAAGCAGTTAGCAATGCCCTTTGTTTTGCGGGATTATCGTGCTGAGTGTAATAGCTCTATTACCTGTGCATATTTTATATGGTCTGACTAAGACATAAAGAAACATATAAAAGTTGTACATTTATGTGAACAAAACCGCTTTACCAGATTTTTGGAAAGTCTCGTTTTGAGCGCTAAAATCGTTGATTTAGACCTTTACCGCCATTCAATGGCGAATATGTCATGAAGCCACGAAAGATGTCTGCTTGAACGAGACGAATAAAACTCTAGAACAGAAACAATGCAGAAGCTTAAAAAAAAGTATGTAAACAGATCTTTCATTTCTCTTACTTTCATCCCTAACACGAATGTGGGAGGGTTTTAAACTATTTTTCGTGTGCGCTCTTCTGTCTGATCGACTTGTCTTATCCTTGGTTAGGTTTTGCCCTTGGGTCAGGGAATACCATAATATTTCAATTATATTTATTCACATCCTTAAATGAGTTGTCTCAAGGTAAAAATCTCTCCGACACAGCTCCCCACATTAGTCGATTTGTCAACTAAGACATAAACAATAATTTAAAACATAAAAAAACTCGACATATGTTCATAGAACAAGGATTTTTACCCTAAGGCAACTCATTTAAGGACGTGAGTACATGCCTTGTGGTTTGGACATTTAAAATGTCGAAACATTTCTTAGAAACACGGATTTCATTGGTATAAAGTATATGTAATGTTTGAATTATATATATATATATATATATATATATATATATATATATATATATATATATATATATATATATATATAAAAAGTGTCATGTTTAAATAGATGAAAATATTTGAACAAGTATATGCATGTAAATGAGCTTTACTAGAAAATGAACAAATGAATGAGTGAAAAACTGAATATTTGTCCCATCATAAAAATCTAAATTAAAATGAAACTAACGGTGCTTTACGACAGTCGGCAGGTCATTGTTTTAGTTTCAGGCCAGCAGGCTTTAGTTGTCACCTGTGCACTGACGTCAGCACACTCGTCAGGCGTTTAAGCAAGACCTGGATTTTTTAAATTTATTTCAACATACTTCTCTTGTAACTGGCTCATACTTCTAGCGTCTATATTTTTGGAAATTTTAATACTCATGTGAGTAAAAAAAAACAAGAAAATTCCATAATTAATAACTTGGGTTCAGTTAATCTTCCCGGAACGATGGAGTTGAGAATTGTTATACGATTGTGTCAATGTTCACGTTGACATTTCCCTCGGATCCCTTCCCCTATTGTGTCAACTAACCAAATAACAATGACTTTCTGGTTTTTGACTGTGTCAACTAACCAAATAACAATGACTCCCTGGTTTTGACTGTGTCAATGAACCAAATAACAATGACTCCCTGGTTTTGACAGTGAAAGGATCTTATTTTATTGACCAAATTTTACAAACAAGTACAGGTCATAGACGGTAAAATTTAGTATCATTTGAACTGAAAAAAAATGAAGATTGCAGTAACGTACAGTTTGTATTTCAGTATGTCACTTATATTTCAAATTAAGGCTGTGTGGAAATAAATTTGCTTTTGAAAGCACGTTATTTAGTGCCGTGGTAATTGAAATAAAAGACACACCGTGCCAGCCTACCCGAGCTGAGCATATTGCTAGGATTCGAACCCTCACCCTTTTTAGTTACGAGTCCGGCACGTTAACTATAGTGGGATCAATCTAATGAGCCGCCACTGATCCTGCCTCACCTCATACAACATACAGGAGGGGCAATCGGAGTGTCCTCTGTCTTTTGTGTGTGTGTGGGGGGGGGGGGGGGGAACAGAGACAACATCATCGGATGATTGCATAACCCTCTCAGTGGGTTACCTCTTTTGGTATGATAATGTCACTGCCACAACGCTAAAAATTTGGTGTTAAACTGTTACCTTGATAATTTCTTCATACTCAAACTGGATTGCATTTGCTGCGATCTTTTTTGTTACCTATTACGTGAATTAATACTACGTAAATGTGTTAACAGTAAAGTATTAATTCATTACAAAGTAAGATTCACAAATTTCCCTCAGTTAGTAATATATTTCTTGCTTGGATATAAATGTTCATTCTAAATTGCAAATTTTCATAGTTTGGATGAACTGATAGCATTGTAAATCTGGTAAACACCAAACTGTGGGAGTGGGAGACAATGCGCATTTAAAACAGTGTTGAGTGGCTATACTCTCCTCATTACTCCCAGATTGTAATTACCAGGAAACAATTTTAAGGAGAGATGAAACAAGTTGTATCTTCTCAGGTGACATTAATTGCAAAACCACATCCTGATCTGTGGTCCGTTATACACGACAAGATATAGATCTCGGACGCACTCGTATTGTCTTACACTCCCAATACAGTCTTAGCCTTAACGTTAAGAGTCATGTGATTTTGTCACGAACAAAATGGTGGACGTGTTAGCAGATACATTGGGCCAGGACAGAACAAAGAATGTTTATAGAATCATTAATTTTGGAAATTTTAAGCAAGACCAGGAAAAAGTTTACTTTTTTTCTTTAAAGACAGTTTTGTTATAACTGGTTCCATGCTTCTACTCTTGGGAATTTTAATATTTATGGATGTAAAAGAGGGAAGACAATTCCATAATTAATAACTTTGGTTCAGTTCGTCTTCCAGGAACGATGGAGTTGAGAATTGTTAAAGCGCTTGTGTTAGTTTTATTGTTCATACTGACATTTTGCCTCGGATCAGTTCCCTTGCTTGTGTCACGGTTTTTTCAGAACCGAACTACAACCATTCACCAGAGAACCATTTATAAAAGAACTCTTAGCTTCCTGAGTTGTTTCGCTGCTGGCGTTTTCCTGGCGACATGCTTTCTCGATCTATTACCAGATGTCCGTGAAAATCTAATTTTAGTTTTGAATGCAATGAACATATTGACCTCCTTCCCAATAGCGGAGTTTGTTGCTATGTTCGGATTGTTCTTGAT